>OW387134.1:51957659-52583357 GCA_936440205.1 Lepidonotus clava | reverse complement strand
ACAGAGAACAATCATGAACACATAGAAACCGCAATATATGGTACTCGTTTAAGCCAGGCCTTATTGTACGTGATTCCCAATAGGCACGGGACACTTTTTATCATCCTTAACTCCTAAAGCAGTATTATCTACGGAGATGATGGCTCGTGAGCACTGGATACAAAGGATCATTGTATTTATCTATTGAAAAACAACTTTCTCTCAACAGTCCAGACATGCAGTTAACCGATATATCATTTGTGCTGATAACGGGGTAAGAAAAGTCCTAGATTGGTCGTGCGAAGTCCTTGAACCTCAAACGTTATCAAGGCCCTGACGTCACCACAGGCTATACCTGTGGACTCCCTTGCGACGTCACTAAACCTATATATAGACTCCTTAGAAATAGAACTAGACGAGATGATTTAGCTACTTGTGTGATAATGGGGACAGACAACAAACTCTAGAATTAGAATGAGAACTTTGGTTCCCATTAATAATTCAATTTACCTAGTTATTCATCCCCTATGTATAACGAGGAGTCATTTCGGAGAGAATGTACCATTGTAAATCAAAGAAAGTATAGCGGCCATCAAATTCGCACCGGGCAGCACACCTTGGACGGCCGCCCAAGATAATGTGAGCTACCAAAGGAACTGTCATTTGGCGGCGGCAAGAAAGACGTCCCATCACAAGCTATTGGATAATAAAACTCTACCACGGGTTATGTCTGGGTTACCTTCGGGCATTAAATTTGCACCGGCAAACAAGTCTGGAGCCATGTACTGGGACATCAGTTTGCCTCCCTTTTTAACCCAATGTACATGCCTATCACAGTATCATATTCTATTTTTCTCCTCTCCACTTCTAATTAAATCATTAACGCCAACTTTAAAGAAGATTTTCTCACGACCACTCAAGTCTTCCTTTCAGTCGCGCGTCCAATTCGGATGCGCAGGTAGTTATTGCGGAGGCGCACGTGGTCTTTTCTGGGAGCCTGCCAGCTTCTCAAATCGAGTTATGTATGGGGCGTTCGCATGTGTCTGCGCCATAACGCACTGCCTGCTTCCAATGGCGCCTCGTCGGGTCGTCCCCAACCCCTGGACGCTACATCCCGCGCGGCCGTCGCCGCAGGGAGAGGCGTCAGCAGGGACCATAGATAAATACGGAATACAAATTGCAACCTTAAGTAAATAGTTGACCATGCAGAGCTCTAAAGAGTCATGGTTGAGGGGAAGGTGCTGAACGTTTGGCAAGAGGCTGTTGTTTCTTTGTTTATGAACAATTTCAAAAATACCTTATTTAGAATAGCTATTTGTATATATATAGCCCTCTATGCTGGTGTCTGCAATGATCTAGGCAAGCCTGTCATTATTTATAATTGACCTGTGATTAGCTTTGCCCACAACTACCGGTAGGATTGTGGACCTTACAAGTGGCCTTAAACCACGAAGGACAACCACGAGACAAATTGCCCTCTTGCAGGCTCCTGACCCGAATGAGGGGAAAGCAATTTAGGCTCTTAGAATACTTTAATTACGTGCACTTATCCCATTAGGTGGAAAGGTAAAAACAACCCGGGCAAACATCTGGACTCTGCCCAGCATTAGGGGAGCCTTTAGGGGGCGGGGTGAGGCGGAGTGAAACGTGGGGGTTCAGTTGAGAGGGGTTGCGTTGGGGAGGATCTGGGGGTCGTTTTGGTTGAGCAGACCAAACCCCTACAAACCGTGTGTCCTCATTATCTGTCCGAGCAAATGAAGTGTTGTAAAAAGTAATGTACACTGACTGGGCTTCGGATCTCTTCCTTGGTTACATGAGTATGTGGAGGCTTTGCCCAGTAATAACTAGCCAACACCAGTGTTAGGTCAGATAGGCCATGCCTGTTTTGTTTCACTTCATATTTTTTTCGTTACTTCAAATTCTTTCTGTCTATATATTAATATACGGTATATATAGAGAGAGATAGAGAGAGTAAAGATGACGACGGTGCAAGTACAATAGTCTGGTAGTGATCGAGGACATTTCGACAAAGACTGGGATAATGAAGGAATCCAATGACCAGGATATGAACATGTGTCCTGAATGCCGCGAATAGCCCAACAGCAGCTATTACTGGGCATCTGGATACAAATTATTGTAACACATGATCATCATGTGGCTCCATTTCTCCTACAATATCCCCGCCCCCTCCCCCATCTCCGGTGCTCCTGCACCTATAGACAAGGGATGGCAGGGCATGAGGCGGAGGTCACGATCGCTAAATGGCTACACACAAAATGAACCCAGTAAATCAGACAAAACAAATGGTGTTCCGTTTCGGCGGGCAATGAGGGCCAAGTGGCGGCCTGTCACCGTGCTATACTGGTGGTGGTTGTTGTGGTCAGTACAAGCCCGTTCCCGTCATTTAGCCTCTGTAGCATCCTACCACTGCTGCACGCTTCCAGGAAACCAGGATGTTCCCAAACGAGGGCCGAGTATAGTTACCAGCCTCCGACCCATACAATAGGAAAGCAAGTCAACTTTGTCCGTAATCTAGAGATCTGCCAGTTTTATTTTTCAACCGTCTTTTCGTGTTTTTGCTTGAACAGTGGTTATAATATTAGACTGGAAGAGGAAGCTCAATCCAGTAAATCTACTTTCTGCTTCTACTTTTGTGAACTGTAAGACCCTTCGCAATGTGTGTTATGCCGTTACCCAACGATTGTATTTTTCTGTGCGACGACCGCAATCAGCAGTTATAATCTTATATGTACTGGGTTTTCAATGGTTGACATTAACAATGCTGAGCAAAATTTAAGTAACTTTTCAGAAAAAAAGTTTTCTCATAATTTATTTTCTATTGTTTGGGTCAATAGCAAACTAGATCAAGGTTAAAAATGATAGGTTTTAACTTTAATTAAATTACATTATAGAATCATAATGCAAGAATACACAAGTCTCCTACAAATAGGTCATCATTGAGGACCGTTTAACAAAAACATCTAAGCCTGTAATGCTGTATTCCACATGCCGATTTTGCTGCCGATTTTAAAAATCAGCAGTGGATATTAGGGATATGGACATGTCATGTATCATTAAAATGTGCTTATAATTCTCTTTCAAATGGTATATGGCATGTAAGGTTTAATCTCATATTCCAAAAGAAAACCAAACAAATACAAAATCGGTAGCACGGAAATCGGTATGTGGAATACGGGCTTAATTTTGCCAACAGGTCGATCATTGCATTTACAGTAATTGAAATTGCGTTCTATCTGGTAGGGGTACATTTATACATTATACATCAACAGATGGAGCGTATTTTTCTCTATCTCTTGATATAAAGTATATAGATTTTACTTAAGAATTAAAGAAATTATGGGTTAAAAACTGATTTTTTCACTTTTATTTTTTGAACATGGATATCTCAGCTATCGTTCAATAAATTCTTACAAAATTTTCTGTGCTTGTGACAAACATCAGTGTGCAGGGAAGCGTGTCTCAGATTTTTTATTTAGGGCTTACTTTTTATTTTACACCAAAAAACGGGAAACTTTTCATAATTTTTTTCATAATTATTTTCTAGACTTTATAAAATGAAAACTAAGCCCTAAATAAAAAATCTGAGACACGCTTCCCTCCATATGAATGTTCTCTATATGCCTTGAAAATTTCAGGTGCTTATATTGAGTAGTAAGCAAGATATCCTTGTTCAAAAAATAAAAGTAAAAAATGTCTTTTTGCACTTTCTGTTAGGGGTACACATGCATACATGTACTTATTGTAAAATGAATTATATCAGTAGATAAGTTGATTAAACATGCATGTAATGACATCATCTCATAGTTGTGTTATGTATACAGAAAAATACATCCCTGTATAAAAAGAGTCCCTCAAATTCGCCGCTGAGAGGTGTTGTCTATCAGAGAGCTAGCGGTCGTATTTGAAAAAACAGGAGAGTCCCCCTCCTCACTCTACATACACACGTACATTATCATCAGTGCAGTAAGTAACGAAAAAGAATCCTTGAGCCTTTTTTGTAATCTTGTGTTTATTGAAGACCACGACACTCCCCTGTTTCAACCACTGCGACCATTTTCCCGGGCCATTTTCTAGGATAAAAGGATATGACCTTGTAGGATCGGGGAGGAAAAAACACCAAGAAGTCCTGGTTTTAGTTGTGGTTTTGATATTTTGCAAGTAAATGCCATGGCACATGACCATTCATCAGGTTGTGTTGAAATATTTCATTTTTGACATCTGTAGGAAATCGCAAGAATCTGTTCATTATTGAACTAACTGCACCCAGAAACATGCCTAAGTTTTTTTAATGTTTTGGATTTTCTTCCCCCTTCTTCTTTTTTCACATTTACGTTTTTCCCGCATCATCAGTGTGCAATCTTGATATCATAGATCTAGTACAAAAGTTGTTCTATCATGAGTGGGGGTCTATGAACGTAACACGTTTTTTTTTTAAATTAGCTGACGTCCGGAGATGAACATCTATACAGTTAATCATGCATTCATAATTATAGCCGAAATAAAGTAAATCGCATTTTGATGAATACTGCAACCATTTAACGTTTATATCGCATGAAACTGATGGCATTAGAATCTGAAATTTATGGTACGAATTTCATTATCGTTTTCAAATGTAGAGGTTTATTTTGAGTGCATTTTTTCTGAAAGCCCCTCACTATTCCAAAAATATAGTTAGGGCTAGGGTTATTTAAAAGAACCGACCCTAAACTTTTAGCCTGAAGTATATTCTGCTAACGAACTAAAGACCTATGGGATAATAAAGGTTAGATCTTACTTCGATAGTTCTGCAAAATGAATTATCGATTCTTACATAATTTTGTTTATTCTCAAGGGATTCTGCTGTTATATAAATACAAGTGTTGTGCCCTAGACTGGAGACCTCAAGTCTCAAGTTTGAGAAACGGTGAAGTGTGTGTGCGTGCGTGCGTGCTTGCGTACGTACGAGCGTGCTGGTGTGTGTGTTGGGGGGGGGGGGGGCTGTGCTTCAATATCAGAGCTAAAGGCAAAGCTAAAGGCTATAGGGCCTATTATGTAAGATCACAATCATTGAGTTTTTTAAGTCACATCAATCGGTATGAAATCCCCTAGTAATCTCACTGTACTGACTACTAAAAAATGTTAAGGACTAGCATTGGATTCTCATGTAATTTCTCACTACCACGGATAGCACATTTCCTGGAGTTGACCTGCAGACTATCCCTAATTAGGGTGCATGCTGGGAATTTGTCGACAAACCAAAAGGCTTTATACTTATAGACATTTTCATTAATCATAGCATTAAAGGAGGTTCACCAATATTCGGACACTGTTACATAACACTACATGCAGCATCTATGGAAATGACTTGGATATAACAAACTAAACCTTTAACTAAAGATAACTATGTTTAACATGTATTTTTACCAAATTAGAAATTAAAGCATTTATTTTTACAGTCTAGAAGGTTTATATATCGATATCTAGTTGCTTTTCTGACTAACTGGTCTTACCCACTTTAATTATGTAAAAATACTTATTTTCTTTAATTCATTCTTAGGAAATCATGTAAATTAATTGAATTTTTCTTATAGAATTAGAATTTTTAATAGAAATCATCAGAAACTAAAGCATTTCTGTCCAGGAGATACATATCTACTATTTTCCCACTAAAATCTGTTGAGTTGGATTTGGTGAAATAATGTTAAAGCCTTAATAAAGGTTGTCCAATGTACTGATTGTGCCCTAAATAAATTGGCTCTTGACAGTCTTGAACACTAGTTCACCAATTTTCGGACACTATACTTCCAATCAAATTATATTTCCAAAAATAGAATCAAATCTGAGATTTTTCAACCCTCTGTCCATTATCTTCAAATTCCCCAGTGAGATGGAGTGAAATATTAAACATTTATCATCAGTTTGTATGTAATTTCTGCAATTTTATGGATAAAATGGTGTAAACATTCCAAAGTGCACCCATTTTACCACTGTCTCCTCATTAGATTTAGCATTATCACATACATATTCTACTTCCCTGCATAATGAAATATATAATTGAAAATTCTTTTTTCACTCCAAATAATTGGGTAATATCTCTTAAACTAATCTAGTCCTATCATCAGTATTTTTTGAGATGATATAGCCTAATAATATTGAAATTCAAGTCAACCTTTTGAGAAAGTGGTGCAACTGTCCTAAAGGCTAAACAAGAAATGCGTAGTGTCCGCGGAAAAAAAGCGATCCGTCGCCATGACGACGTCCGTCGCCGTGACGACGTCCGTCGCCGTGACGACGTTGTGACGACTTTTAACCAATCAGAGTTGAGATGACAACTGAATTTGGAGAATTTGTTCTCTACTGATAGCTGAAACCTAAACTGCAACAGACTAATAACAATCAGAGTTCAGATAACAAAATGGCTTTGGGGGATTTGTTCTCTGCTGATAGCTGAACCTAAACTGCAACAGGGAGAGGGCTGTACCACAATGAGGCTCACCAAAACTTTGCTGTTGTGAGACCTTAATTCTGGCTTAATAATTAGTGTAATGTAATCAGTGAGTCATCATAAAATATGTCCAAGATCAAATCATATTCTAAAGAAATTTATAATAAGTTAAAAATATTGTCTGCTAGAATAGTTGTGATGTGATCTCTTTGTCTCTAATCCACAGTCTAATATTCAGTGGTGTGAGACCTTAAGATTCCCCTTCCCCATGAATTTTGGACAGGGGGTAAAGCGATCACGTCGCTACGCTCCGTTGCGCCTACGGCGCGGATCGCTTTAAAAAAGGTGACTGTCCGAAAATTGGTGAACCTCCATTATTTGTGGTTTAGGATCTAGATCTACATGCCTGTCATCAATTCATTGATCAAGAAAATAAAAATAGAGGGGAGTGGCGCCTGAGCCCGACCCCAGGCCTGGGGAGAAGACAGTGTCGCACACTGACGCAGTAAACTGCAAATTATAAATGTAGGCCTGAGGCTGAGAAGTATGATCATTGATAAATAAACTTCAAAAAGGTTCCTGCTCGGGGCATATCATGACTGCAGTGCTAACGATACTGATCCAACGCCAGAAAAGATTGAGTTTGCCGCGCAAATATCAACGACAGGAGCAGCAGAAGACAAACCTCAACTCAGTCAGCTTGGCGAGGTTACGCTTTACAGGAACGACGTTAACTCCAACTTTGTCTAAGTTACGCCGAGCGACATCATAACAAACACAACCATTTACTTAGCTATGGTCCCGGTAACATGGAAAAGACAACATGAACTGAAACATCGGTAGGTGAACGACATAGAAACAGTCAAACACCGGCACAGACCTACTGACACGGTTTACTTCCACGCTGGCCTACAAGAGTGTTGACGACGAAAACACGGCCCCAGACGACGGCGAGACTCGAAATTTCCCCGATGACTCATCGGGGACGGGGAATCCCCTGTGCCATATATGGGCATGGGACTACGTAAAAGCCGTCTACGTAGAGGAAATCCCTTACTACGTTTTGCTACGTCACTGGCCAAACGATTACCACTTCCGCCCGTCGCCATGGCGACGGCCCTTGAAACCGCCCGACTTGGCGCATGACGTCAGCGGCAGCCAATCAGAAGCCGGCAAGGTGATGTCACTCTATTTTTAGCAACCTGAGTCAACTATATAGCGGCGGACGGGCGGTGTGCGTTCAGTACAAGTTTTCAAACTAACCAGAGCACAAGTGAGTTGAATTTTAAGCCAAACCTCCCCTTATAAACACCTTCCAACTTGTGGATTACGAACGAGTAAGGTGAACTGAGTTTGAGGACTGTAAACCAACGGCAAAGTGAGCGAAGTGGTTCAACAAAACAAAGGATCGCTGTCAGTGACCGTCGGAGGTTCAGCGCACCTGCCATTGTTTGGGAACAAGCACATGCAGTCGTTTGATTATCAACTTCCACTCGCCAGCGACATGGAAACTTCATTTTACCACGATAACCAGCGCGAGGCTGTTAAGAAGATGAAGTCTAGTATGTCTCTAGACTTCGGAGCCCCTTCACAGAAGAAGAGGGCGACGCAAACCACACAGAATCTCCAGCCCGGGATCCTTGGATCTCCGGATCTCAACATGCTGAAGCTGGCTTCACCGGAGCTGGAGCGTATGATCATCCAACAGAACGGTATGGTGACAACTACTCCTACCCCTACACAGTTCACCAACCCCAAGTTTGTGACGGAGGAACAAGAAGCCTACGCCCGTGGATTTGTCGACGCCTTGGCTGAACTTCACGAAAAGCAGGGCGCCGACTGTCCCACCCAAATGAACACTGACGACCACTCTGTGAGTACTGCCCCAGTTTCAACTATGACAACTTTGATGCCCTCCTCCATGGCCATGAGCATGAGTGACATTTCCAGTTCCACCACCATGATTACTACCATGGCCCCGGTGTCGTCTACAGTGATGAGTTCGGCGGGATACCAAACACAGCCCCAGCAGGGCATCATGTCCATGCCCTACTCCACCGACCAGATCATGACCTCCTCGGTGCCGACGACGTGCGCCGACATGATGCCCGTCACCTCCCAGCAGCAGTACACCACCCTCCTGCCCCCGTCATCCCAACACCAACAGAACACCTACACGAACTTACCTTCCGTTCAGGAGAACAACCGCGTCATGCAGCTGAAGCAGGAGGAGCCGCAGACGGTGCCCAACCTGGGCCTCTCCCCGCCCGTCTCCCCCATCGACATGGTGTCACAGGAGCGCATCAAACTGGAGAGGAAGCGGGAGAGGAACAGGGTGGCCGCCCGCAAGTGTCGCACGCGCAAACTAGAGCGGATCTCCCGCCTGGAGGACCGGGTCTCCGAGCTCAAGGGTCAGAACTCCGATCTCGTCTCCACCGCCACCCAACTCCGTGAGCAGGTCTGCAAACTCAAGTCCCAAATCCTCCAGCACGTGAAGAGCGGGTGCCAGGTCATGATGTCCCAGAACCTGCTCTGATCAACTCCCTAGTCGTCGCCTGGAGCGGTGACAAGCTCTTATTATTACCACTACTACTCGCGGTTCTGCCGTGTGTGTGTACGTCCACACTGCGGGGATTGACTGACTTTATGTGACACATGGAGTCGGTACTCCTTCACCATGAAGCTGTTGAACGGTGCTCATTGCTGTGTAGACAGGGCCGACCACATGGGTCAGTCTGTTGTTGGACAGGGAGGGGCCCTCCCAGGGCCCTCCGGACGCGAAGCAGAACGGCTAAGAGAGAGTTCTAACTGTCGGTTAGTGTCAGAAAGCAGAGGGAGACGAGTGGAGCGATACTCTTTGATTACAAACTGATAATGTGACTGAGCTGATCGTTAGGACCGAGTCCTGAGACTGTCTGAGCTGTGGGAGCCGGGCTCGCCTTGAGAGCAACTCGAGGGGGTCCGAGCTCGCCAGGCATGAAAGGACCGGCATGCCTGAGGGCATGTCGCCAAGGCTAAGCAAGAACTATTCTTCTAATCACAAAAATAGGGGAACGGAGGTTTCAAACCTGCCACTTTCACACAAACTAAAAACAAAGAAACAGTGTCTTGCCTCTGTGCCTTTATGGTAAAGAGGAATCATCGTCATCCCTAAGATGATTTGTCTTGAACTGAAAACCGGTCAGAGACTTTAAACTTGAAGTAAAACTTTTTTGTAACTTATGGGGCAAACTTCAGATCTGGACGTTAGAATTACCATTGATAATAGTTGTATTACTACCGCATCCAATCGGTCATCTCATTCTATAAATACCTGACTGTGGGTGAAGGGCTGGAACCTGCCTGCCTTAGATATGATAGCCAGATCTAAAGTAGAGCTTTTGTATCCTAATTTATTTGCATTTCTCTTGGGTCATTTCGGCCGCTACGTTTGTACAACTTATTTATAATGTTTGAGGTCTTCTACCATCTTTGTACTCGTCTGATGCAATCTTCAGTAACTTGAACAATATGTACCAAATACTGTCAAATGATGCCATCGTTTGTGATAAGACGCACATATTGTCCTTATGATATCCTTTGCAAAAGCAAGGTTATAAAAGTGCGTTACTTGAAGAACCTTTGTTCACCAATGAGCTGTTGATCGGCCTTTTTGTAGCAGAATGGATAAGAATTTTTTTACTGTAAATGTGTATTTTTGTTGCACAGTGCAAGGTTCTGCTATGTATGCGACTGCCAGATTTTCTCACAGATTGAGATGGTGCACAGGGTCTTCAGAGAAGTCGCCACTATCCATCCTGGAATGGGAATTTTAGTTTTTTACCTCATTTTGTAAATACAGACTTGTGTTCCGAAGTATTACAGGTCGCAGAATGGTAAATGTTTGGTGCTTTAAATGAGAAATATGTGGAATTGCCAATTTGTGTAAATAATGGTTCAGAATGAATCCCGAACAGTGCAAAATGCCAGAATTTTGTAATTGTACATGTCAAATGTATTTATTACTTTGTATAATATTAAAATGTGAAAAGACACTAGAACTGCCTCTGGTTTTGTCTCGTATCTCTTTCTACAATCATAACATTAACAATGTTCTACAATCATAATATCAACAATATGATAGTTCAATATATTTAAATTTATGTCTCGTATCTCTTTCTACAATCATAACAACGTCGATGATAGTTCAATATGTTTAATTCTATTGAAAGAATCTAAAACGACGCGTCTTACCAATACTTATATCATATACAAATTATAGTTTCCCTTAAAACGAAGAAACAAAAAACAATTAATCATTGACGCAAAGCGAAGTCGTGAAATATATACAGTAATTTCCTTCAAGAACAAAACTTCCGAATTTGTCGATATCTGAAACTTTTACTGCAAAACGTTATTTTGAATAATTACTGATACTAAATACGACGATTTAACCAATCATCGCCCAATTAGGAGTGGCACTGTAGGAAAGGATACATCGACCTAAAATACATTCATTTTAAGACTAAAGTAAAACTTTTATGAAACTACGATCGACCTGTATTTTCCACCGACATAAAATCACCAGGAATGGTCTTCTCCTATAATCGTGGTTCTTGCGTAGTTCAAAAGATTGATAAGGCAGAATGGGAGGGTACCTAAGGATAGAGGGTATGTACTTCAGTAAGTATAGCTCGGACGTGCGTAGTTAGTTTCCCAGGGTCGACCACCTGGTCACTACAGTTTCATCTGTTTGCATCACGTGGACTGTTGTAGATAAATGTTGTCAACAACGCAGTATACTTCTTTGCACGCAATAACAACAGCTCCAGGTTTAGGTCAAACAACGTAATTTCTATATTCCATCTTATATTGTTTATGTTAAGTAAAAAAAAAAATACAATGTAATTCATATTGAAATTGAAGTAGCACTATTCCGAATACACAGGATGTTGCATTGGTAGTAAAGATATATATCATAATCAACTACAGTCCCATTCACCCCATAAAAAGCATGTTTGGAACTTGCTGAGAAAAGGTCATTTACGAACTCGGCGTTTTCATTATTATGATCAGTACTATTTTTGCTGAATTATAAATATATCTTATAAATAAAACAGGACCTGACCGGCACATGAAATGCTATAGACAGACGGCCAATGGAATAAGACCTTGCCATAATGGTGTGTTCGTTCAACACGTGGTCATGGAAGCATGAAGTATCAAAAGCCTGGGGAAAAAGCGCGGCTTGACTGACCCACATAAGCACACGTGCATCTGCCCTGTCTAGTAAAAAGAAATACAAAAACTGACGCAGGTAGACCACTAGACCATCCCCTCCCCCCCTCCCCCTTTCATGAAAAAAAAATCGGGCAACTTAATACCGCGGTATAAATCAATTGTGAACGCTATAATCAGTGGGAAGAACAAAGTAATATCACCTTGGGCAATAGTATCTACGACAAACCAGGTTGGCCCAAGGGGATGGGGTAGGCGTTGGGAGGGACGAGAGTCGAGGCTGGGTCGGAGGGTAGGTGGACGGGACGGAGTGGAGGGGGAGAAGCTTGAGTTTTGACCCAGGTCAAGCCGCTGGCCAGAGACTGGCTGATGTCAGCCGACGTCCCGGGGCTAGGTTTAGTGATAGGGATTGTTGGAACTGGCACCCTTTCCACAGAGCCAAGCCTCACATCATTATTTAGACCTGCTTGGCTACATGCAGCATTGATTCTGTTATATGCAGTACAATATGCAGAGTAGGGACACACAAAAGAAATATGTCATCTAAAATTGTACATTTACACAAAGCATAAAGCTGCATCCGGTGATAAAATGTCTTTACTTATGAGTTTTATCTTGACTGTGGTTGCATTGATTTTGCCAACTGGTTTCCCCATGGTTCCTCAGTTGTTATTTCGTCACAAAGTAAAACCGCTGGATGTAGCCTAGGTGTCCATGCAAAACTTCATGACAATTATAATGGCTATACGCCTAATGGTATTCAACCTTAAAGACACACTGCAGTGCTTCATAAATCGGACATTTATCTAATTTATTTCAAATCAGATGTGTAGGTATTTTGATCATCATCCTTATATTCAAATAACTTCTCCCAAATAATATTTGCTAATTGAACATGCAATTTTTTTTAAAGGTTTTCCAGTCTTGGCAATCTCCAGGATCCGTGACGATGCTAGATTTAGACGAAGGCAGAGCCAATGTACAAATAGCGATAGCGAAATGTGTCGTGGTCAGGGGATTCCCCTTTTCACCCACCGACGCAATGCGCCGGCTGGGCCTTATGTACCGGCGTCGGCCCTGTAGCAGGCAATGGTCCAGGGCCAGCCTTACTTGGATAAAGCCGGCCTGAGCTTAAAAGTGACTGCGTATTTTCAATTATAAACACTATAATGGGAACAGAAAATGTGTGGCTATATATCCTGCACACACATATGGTTCCATAGACAAACCATTATTGTGAGTTTACCATATAAGCTATAGGCCTATAGTCTAAACAGTAAGAGTGCTCCATTGTATATATAGGGGTACCACTTCCATATATATATAAGTCCGTTATACATTTATGTATGTGCATGTATGAATCGACCGAGTTACACCGTAATATAATAACAGTTTTATATGTATAATATGCAAATACAAGCATATGATGGATTCATCTAATTACACCGTTTACCCTTTTGTTTGCAATAGGTTCCTACATCTGTAAAACAAGGTCAACCCGGACGATTGCTGCAAAATGAAAATAAAAATATATAAAAAAAATAAAGTTAAACAAATGAAAAGTGGCTGAGTGATAGAATATATTAGAGGCTAACTCGCTCACACTAAACATTATTCAAATAATTAAAGAGGACAGATGTGCAGAACACATAAAGTGTCCACAGATTAGATCTTTTCCTGACCTGGATCCTGATCAAAGTGCACTGCCCAAAATACCTAGTTCTGGGAACTGTGTATGTTCATCGGTTTATCTATTGCCAATGACCGCAGTCTCCTGGCCTGGCCATATGGTGTTGATTTTTGTTACATTGTTGTAAAACAATTTTCCTATTTAAGTCTTTACCTTGATTTATATGATACACTTTGTAATCTGAGGCCGCACCTAAATGGATATGTCGACGTAAACACAGGATTCAATAGAATTAGAAATGCAGAGCTAGTATAAATATATATGTGACAATGAAAGCGTATTTGGAAACACCCTTCAACTTCAAAACACGCATACAGCGTATCCTATATGACCCTGAAGTTCCACACTCCTCTGCTTTCTCTCCTCTACTTTCACGGCCCCATAATATGTCAATCTATATTAAATCTTTTTGCTGGTAGATATATTTTCATAAGCGTATTCAAAATGACAAACGTCAAATTTATTCTCACTTCTGCCCATATACTTTAAGAATAATTTCGATTCACAACGTTTAAAAGGCGCATGATCTCAAAGAAACTCTTTTTTCAGTAACGCTCCTCAAAGACGTTTAATATTGCAGCTGAAGTGCGGGTTAGATGAGGACAGGGTAAATATAATCCAAACCCTTTTTCCTCGTTCTAAAAGCGTCAGGGGGATTTACCGACGCTTGCATCCCGCGTGTTTGGCCCGGGGCAGTGGTCTAATACGCCGCGTTAAAAAGGCTTTAATAGAGGCCCTCGGATCAGGGCTGAATGCCTTAATCCTCATGCTATCTGACGGCTGGCTCCATACTAAACAGATTCTTCTCACTGATTGGATTTCCAGGCGAACTGAACCAAGGGGTCGACGTCGGGTCAACGGTGTGGGACCAACCTGCCATCGGTTTAGTGGTGTTGAAGGCCTCTGCATGCTTCGTAAATGGAATTGTATGTGAACGACAAAATCAAAATTGTTAACCTAAATTCAACTTCGCCTTTATATGATAATTAATATCTCTTCAATTAACGTATGCATAGGACATTATACTGACAATAATTCGCCGTAAAGTCAGAGCTAGTGGTTTCAAAATATTATTTTGAGTTAAAAGAAGTTTAGAATTAATAAAAATACGAATTAATTCACACTTTATACTGGCGGAAAAGTCTGTTCATGAATGTTTTGAGTATTGTTGAAGGATTATCAGCACAGCTGGACTGGATCGATGCCTGCATGCCATTTCCGCCCGGACAAACAGAGCGGCCAGACTGATGGATCGAAGTAGAGATAGCGAATGGAGTTTTAACCCAACTCAGTTAAACAGGTTAAAAAACAGGAAGGGGTTATTAATCTTTATAAGAATGAATCCATATCCATTTTTTCATATCAAAAATTAAATCTTTACATTATACAAGCACATAACTTGTTCTGCAAGTGTAAGTATGAAAACCATGCCTTGACCTGGTCCAAGTGGGGTCAACGACTTTATTGTGGTGGTCAGGTATTGCCTTTCCACTGAGATCAATCTACCGCCCCTCATTTTATGCCCAATCACGTTAATACCTATCGCTTGAACTTTTCGGGACACCTCAGGACATGCACATTCTCAATTTATTTCAATACATAAATTACTTCTTTGTTACGCTTTTGAGGAACAACAATCAACCTGTATTGTGACTAGATGTGTGTAGAATCCTTCTTTGTCCACGCATGAACCAGAGTACTCGAGGAGGAAAACGGGGGATCACGCCCTTGAAAGGTCTAGTTGTGGGGCATATAGAGCACTGACAAGGGGATACTAGAAGACAGGTAATTGAAGATTTTTTTTTTTTTTATTCAATCATCAACTTCACATACAGGCGTTTATGTTCTTCCAGTTGATATAAGGTATGAGATGAGTAAAAAGTTCAGTACGTTAATGAACATGGATGAAGATATAACATTTAAGTACAATTGGGAAAGATAAGGGGAATATTGTAAATTGTAGAAACAAAGTAAGAGATATTGTTCTAGTCAGTTCCATGGTTGTCAGAGTTGGGATACAACGGGGTGTTGTTTTAAACTAGACTTAAATTTAACTTTAGTGGTTGATTTCTGGATTGCTTCTGGCAACAAATCCCACAACGTGTTTCCACGATAATAGGGGCTATTGATTACCCTAGTTAACTTAGTCGGTGGTATGTTAAATTTAACCTTTGTTGAACTACGTAAACTAACAGTCGGTCTATGCAAATCAATCATATATGCAACCGTACTGTATCTATACATAAGAGACAACAGGTGCTTTCTAAGCCTAAGTTCAAGACTCTCTAGTCCATATAGCTTCAACAGATCATCAGTATTTAAGTTTGGATGTTGCTTGTTATCGATAGTTCTAACGGCTCTTCTTTGTAATGTTGTTAGTTTTTCATTAGAAACCTTACATGCCGAGTCCACAAGGAAATCACTGTAATCCATTATCGGAAGGATACAAGTCTTGTAAATTCGATTTGCAATCGAATTTGTAATAAAAGGTCGAATTTTCCGTAACACGAATAGTTTCCTGTTTGCTTTGTTAAAGGTACAGTTTACAAATTCATCAAATTTAAGCGATTTATCAATTATGGCTCCTAAATACCTGTACATTGATACATTCTCAAGTAATGTGTCACAGATACCAATTGTCTCATTGCTAACAGACAATTCCATTTCCTTAGTCCGGGGGATAAATAAGTGCTTGGTTTTTGAAAAATTTATAGTTAATTTGTTCTGATTACACCAGTCATACAAATGTTCCAGACTCTCTCCGGCGTCCTTGACAGCCAGTTGCGAGATAGAATTAGAATTATATAAGATGGTATCATCGGCGTACATTACAATTTTTGAAGTTTGTAACGAGTCCACATAGAACATTAAGTCATTAACATAAATAATAAAGAATAGAGGCCCGAGGACCGACCCCTGTGGTACGCCATATGGTACTTGTGTTTCTAGGGACATTTCGGAACCACACCTTACTCTATGACGCCGATTTCCTAAATAAGAACGAACCCACTGTATACATGCATTCGAGAAATTATATTTAGCTAGTTTCTTTAGTAGAATATTGTGATCTAGGGTTTCGAATGCTTTCTTGTAATCTATGAAGATACAACTTGAACCTTCGTCTTTGTTGTAGTTCTGATTTAGGTCCCTAACAACCTCAAAGATCGCCATGGCAGTACTGTGGTCCTTTCTGAAGCCATACTGATGGGGATGAAGTAGTCTGTTAGATTCTAGGTAACCATAAAACTGATAATGAACGGCCCTTTCCAATATCTTGCCCGGTACCGGCAGAAGGGTAATAGGACGCCAATTTCCTGGGGAAAGCAAGTCCCCATCTTTGGGGATTGGAGTGATTGTTCCTAATGCCCAGGCATCAGGAAAGACACTTGTATTTAGGGATTCATTTATTAGATGAGTGAACTCCACTAACGTACATAAAAGTGCGTCTTTGAGAAGGCGGGCACTCAAGATGGGTAAGCCAGATGATTTATTTATATCAATTTCCTTAACAAATTTTGAGATTATGTTTAGGGGCACGAAACTAAAGGTTAAGTTATGTTCTGAGTTAGGATATATTTCATCTATATTTGCTGACCCAGGTTTGATTGACTCGGCCAGCTTGGTTCCATTCGATGCGTAATAGGTGCTCATATAATTACACAACTCAGGGCCACATAGAATGATACCTGTTTCATTTCGAATCTGTGAGCATTGGTTACATCGTGATCTGTTTCCTAACCCAAGATTAGTATTTAAGTAACGCCAGAAACGTTTGGGGTCTTGGGAACTATCTTCAAGTGTGGTCAGAACAACATCACGCTTTGCTTTAAAAAGCATTTTGCGGAGCCGTGTCTTACACTGCTTTAGGAGAAGCTCCGCTTCATCTGATGGGTTGTTGTCTAATTCTATAGTTAAAAGTCTTTTTTGATTTATAATTTCCAAGATTTCATTGTTTACCCAACCCGGGGTGTTCTTCCTTAGTTTAATATTTACCCAGGGGCACAGGAAGTCTGCTGCCTCTACGAAGATATCATGCATGATGGACCACAATTGGTTCACATCTTGCTTACATCCCCAAAATAGTCGCCATTTATTATTTTCAGTAATAAGATGGTTCAGGTGTTAAACACTGTTAAACATTCACACGTTTCTATTCAGGTATGAACAAACAACCGTTCTTAGATCGTGACCTAGGCTGTGCGGGTTAGCCTCTGTAATTCACACATGAGGCGTTCCGAAAAATAATAATGAAACTAAAATGTCAATTCAGTGAGATGAATAAGAAAATCATTAGAATACAACATTTTCCAGTTATTTTCCCCGATGATATAATTGTGACAGTGTTACACTCAATTGCGTGGGTATTGACAACATTTCATGGTATTCACATGTTGTCGGCAGCCAAATACGTCATACCAGAATGATTATTTTGAATTGACCATGTGATAAATTTAGCAAACACTATTTGAAATATTTGGCAGCGGTGATCTCTGTTAGCAATGTCATAAATAAGCACAGGCAGGAAGCCATTTCCAAATAGGGTCAGCAATTCGCGGGTCACGCCGCATCGAACATCGACAGGTGATCATACCGCCCCGCCCCAGGTCCCCCTACTTGGCCAAGGCGGCAGCAGGAGCTGTGGACGTGCTGGCATCGATGATGGATTTAAATTAGTGCCCCCACCCCCATGCTAGGGGTGGTGCATGGGGGACGTGGCACCCCATACCTGAACAGGTGAAGGTGGTAGAGGGTGGGGTGGGGTGGCCAATAATGCCAGGTGTAGCGGGGTGACAGATGGGCTGTCTAGGGGAGGCACCTTCCTGACCTCACCTGGGGACATATCAAGCCTCATCAGAACAAGTTCTTGGCTGCTTGCCCTTACCACCCAGCCCTTCGGGACCTGTCCCGAAATTACCCTCATGTATACCGTGTAACTTTCTAAAACTATGCCATCACTTTGAATGATTATAATAAAAATAATCCAAAACTTACCCTCACGCATACCTTGTAACTTTCTCTAATTATGCCATCACTTTAAATGATTATAATAAAAATTATCCAAAAAAACTAATACAAGTTGACCTTTATTATGAATAAAATCACAACCAATTAACCTAAGTCTAACCTATCCTTTGCAATTAAGGGCCCTTCTCTAGATATAGATTAATCAATTATCTAGGTTGCCATCAATTGCGTGTTTAATGTTGCGTCTTGTTTTGGTGAAGTACTAGTCATTAGATGTATATCCTAATGATGGCTCAACAGTTACGCACATTAAAAAGCGAGGATAATTTTGGAGGAAAAAAAACAGATGTTTAACGTCAAGGTTAATGCGTTTGACGTTAAGGCTTTTATATCACAATATTAAAGCTTAGAAGTCACTGCTGTGTTCCGTCACTTCACTTGGTCTTAATTGGTTTGGTCACTCTGCTGTCCAGTCTGTGTGGTCTGGGATGTTTGCCTGGCTCTAGTCAGCCGTGTGGACGTGAATGACCCAGGTCAGGCAAACACGGCATAATGGTCTCCTTCCCACTCAGGACTGTATGCATAAACCACACTGCGCTGGGAGAGTGTGCATAAAGTTGGCATGGCATGCAGACAGATAACACCAACCCACCCACGCCTGACCAAATGATATCAGGTCAGATAATGATGGCAATAGACCGAATACAATGACAGTCACCTAGAACCCTCGATCCTTAAAACCGATTTTATATTTTGTACACTGAAAACCCTACACATTTTTTTGCTTAATAATTGCAGTAACCTTAGACATACTGATCAACATCAATTTAAGTGGAGAATGTATATATTGAACTATTACACCTAAAATTCGTATAACAGAAATTGGATGGGTTATGTGTAATAAACTAAGTGTCCAAGACTAATTGAGACTATGTCAAGCATTTGACACTTTTATCAATGGACCTAGATGTTTTATCTATGGCCTAATGGTGTTTGTTGTAGGAGATACATGCCCTTGCCTCAGGCAGGAATGGAAACCCGCATTATTTGTCGGCAAAATGTTTTTTTAATGACCTGTCATCATCTCTTTAAAGTTCATTCATTATTTTGTCCCTTTTCACAATCAATATACAAACATCTTGTTTAGTAGTTATCACTATAACTCTGTATGTATACCAAGCAATAGTCTTCGAGTTCTATGGTAAAACATTTACCTAAACGATAATCAGTGTAATCAACGTTACAACTAAATGTTAAAGCATATCTTCTCACAAATGCGGGGCACTCCCAAAATTTTGTACAGCTACTTTTATCAACTGATATAGCCTCCATTTAACAGCAGCTTGTATACAAACGTGTCTATGGTTACTAACAGTCAAACCCGTATATTTCCTGTTGTAAACACGCTTTTATTCTTCGGTATATCGATAAGAGGCTATATTTACCAGGCCCTGGATCAGGGTGTGACGTCGGGTCCCATCCAGGGTAAGCCTGGAGTCATCCAGGGCTCTGTGACATGAGGGGCACAGATGGACATACAATATATATGATGTCTGTACTCGGTGCTTATGGACTTACCCAGGGGTGTTCCCCGCTGAGTAGACAATACAAATCTTGAAAACACTATTTACTCCACATATATGTGCCCGCTATCCTGGCAGAGAGAATTAATTTATTACAGTGCCATCTGCAATAAACGCACGCATATATTGATTCTGGTGTCCGAACCATGATGTAGACACAGTTAATTACATTAGGTAACAAGGGAACATATATATATATATATATATATAATTATTTATATATATATATCTTTCATAGGTAATCATGCACATGTACGTATACGTGTAAAACATATCCAAATCAGTAAACAGGTAAAAGGACGTTATAGCTTTTTGACCATAAAAGGAGTCACAAGACTTGATTTGGCAGGCCTTGTGGTGAGGAACGTTGTGCCCTTTGTTTATTTACTTATGAAAAAACTGTTCGGGCCTAAACATTTCCCTAGGACGATAAAGGAATGTTACAGAATGCTGCGGGTGTATATTTTCCAACATATGATAGTCTTGTTTATAGAAGTCTCTACCATAGCCTCTGTCTCATGATGTGTGGTCCAACAATGAAATAAAGAACCACAGAGTCATCCAAGCACATATACCTATATCCGGCACCGATCAGCAATGTAGTCGTTACATTTTACTAATAGAAATATGTCTAAAATGTCATTGTTAACATGATTATATCATAGTGACACAAGAGCTCGGTTAACGTATTATGCAAAGTGCAAATTTAAAACTAATACGTGATACCATGGTCATAAATATTCTCCGTAACATCTTTTATATGCTTCGGTTCCAGAATGGCGTTTATGTCGAAATTAATGCACACATCCCCTATTCATAAAGGTACCACTGTATGCGATTCTTCCACGAGATGTATGCTTTTAAAGGCAATTTAGAACACTAAAGATTGGCGCCGTTCTGTCTGTCAATATGTGTCTGTAAAGGGTTAATAAATCAAGTGAGTTCCACTTGATGAATAATTCAAATGCACTGGCGGATATCTTCATTTTGGTCCGTATTTTTTAACAGAGGGCACGCCAGTGATAAAGGGCGTCCGCCATCCATTACTACAACGATAGGGTAATCGAGCATGTCTGTAGACAATACTTCATTAAGCATGCCGACTGCTGAGAACAATGCACAACATGCATATGTTCTGCACGGTGATGCCAGGATGTCTGGCCTATGCAAAACACAGATCTAGAGGGTCTACCAACGCGTAGACTAGTAATACTGTGAACACAAAGATACATAAAACTTTGCTCAAAAAGTATTGTTTGAAATTGCCATACATCATCCAAGACGTCCTATAAAAGGTACATCACAAGGACAATTTTTAGAACAGGGTGGGAAACTTATTTTAAAAAGTGGTTGTTGCAAAATAAGACTGGTTCAGGTATGCCAGGTTCTTTGTACGCAAGGGGACGCGCAAGAAGAACATACTTTATGGGGTTCTGACATCCAAGCGTGCGCACGTGCATGCCATGCGGTAAAACGACGCAGGATTGGATTAAACTGGAAGTATTGACATCCTTGTATGCAAAGCCCATCCATAGTAATAAACAAGACCATAAAACTAGAGATGTCCTTTTGGGGACAAGGTCTGTGCACGCAATATCTCCTTCTTTAGCCTGTTTTTGTTGTTTTTAGTATGCGTCTACACGACAGGCGGTCCGTGCCTGTCGCTGAGCTGCTCGCAGACGGCGGGGGAACTGCTCACGTGCAGACTGGGCGTGCTCCTGTCGCGCCGCCCAGATCCACTAGATCCCCTTTGAAGTGTACGGATCAGATGGTAACGGAGGAGCGACTTGGCTGGTACTGTGGTCGAATGGTAGGGTGGATGGGGATGCGATGGAAAGGGGGGGGGGGTGTAGCGCGTCGGTGGGTAGGTGGGGGCTGCATGGGTGTGGGTGGAGGTTATAGTCTGGGAAGGGGGCAGATATAGATACAGAAAGGAGGTCATGATACAAGACCCGTTCTTTTTATGTAAGAATGCAATTTTAGGGATGGGTATATATTTGAGATGAAAAACTGAAGCAGTTACTGCTATTGCTGATAACATTGCACTATTTAGAGGTGTAAACAATATAAAGTATATTATTTCACACATTCGTTATTTCCATATTCATATTGGTATGCTTATGTGATTGTGTCATCTCTTTTTACATATTCATCTGTCTTTCTGGATGTGTCTTTCTTTTTTCAGTGCTGGTATTGCTTGCCCTAGAAACCTCTAGGTAGGCGTGCAATTACCATTGCTGCTGCTCCCGGCTGCTGCTGCTCCTGGCTGCTGCTGAAGCCCCCCGCCCGCATTTGGCTGCCGCCGCCCGCCGTCTGGGTCAGTGGTTGTTGTGACGGTAGCGCGGCAATGCGAGGAGCTTGGCGGGGAGGGAGGGCACGGACACGAACACGCCGCCGGCACGAGCGTGCACGTGCACCCACCATACTAGGGACCAACCATTACACGTCCTCCAAAAAGTTAGCTCGCTGCAGTGATATTTTTCTCCTGTTTTGACAATTGGTCTCTATTCAATTGACTTGTTGTGGTTTGTTAATTGCCCATTGTGATACGAGTATGCTAGAACAAAAAAAAGATTATTACGTTATAGGCCTAATTAACATAAACAATCATTGTACAATTAAATGCACGAATATATCAAACAACGCAAGGACTAATGTTATTAGATAAATCTCTTTTTCTTTTGCTATAATCAAATCGGTTGTACAATAAAATGATTACTAGGAAATAATATATGTACGATCTTTTCACTTGTATTGGCCTAAATATTATAAAGTGCAGTCTAATAGACATTGCTTCTGTGAAGCACTGTATTTTGGGGAAATGGAAAGTGGGGTGGCAGACTTGAGGGAAAGGGGAGTTGGATCAGATGATAGAGAGGGGGTGGGTTGGGAGAAGGGGCTGGAGGGTGAGGGAGGGAGAGGGATGAGGGAGGGGAGTAAACAGGGTGGGGGAGGACGGCGTCTGGCTGGCGTCGGTGCCATTAACATGCATGCATGTTGGCACAGTCTGCACGCACCGTGCTCGCACGCATTGTTTGGGTGCGCGCGGGATGTGGGTGGTGGTGGGTCGGCAGGGCTGGCGGGTGTGGATCATGTGGTGAGTAGGTATTAGGGGATTGTCGATATGCACGAGCAACTCAGACTAAGTCGGTCACCGTGTACATCCCACTATACACGTATAATACATAAATGACAATCCCCACTCCCAAAATGATCCTCCGGCCCACACCAACCCATCACAGTCCCAGCTGCAGCCACCCACTATCGCCTACACCATCGTTCCTGCAGGCTGTGGCACAACTGCCTCCCAGCTCCCCCAGGAGAAATCCGTCCGATGCACATGCAAATAGAATATTTTTGGAGGGGCAGGGGCGAGGGATGGGGGGTGGGTAAGGGGGACTGAGGGGAGGGGACGGAATTGGGTCTTGCAATTTAGGGTAAAAAGTAATCAACTCGGCGTGCTGCTGAACGCGTGGACGGGGCAGGTTTCATTGCAAATTTAATGGCATGGAAGGTGTTTTGGTCGTTATCAAAGTAACTAAAAGTAGGTCAATATTGTTGGACCAAGTGTTTTATGGCCGCTCAAATACGCACTATGAAGTGCCTTACTTGGTACTTGTTTACTTTGGGCGCCATACATAAATTAGTTGTACCGTGCAGAAAGCTGAGTACACACTGTATCAAGATAGGAGGACCTGGAGGAGTGTGCCCCAGGTACACTCCGCTGTACCTCTTATCTCATTTGGCGAGTCTCACTCCCACTCACGTATAGATAAGGATATACTGATCACTCCAATATACATAATTATATTGGGGCATATCACCAAAGGCCACAAACCTCGACAAGGCCCGTATGGGACGAAGGGACTGTGTTCACAAAATTTCAATTACATATATTATGCCGAAGTACTTTTTGAATTACATTAATTCTCGGATGGCACGATACAACATAAAAATGGTACTTTGGTAGGCTTCTGGGAAAGAAATTTTGAGTAATTTGGTTTTGCAGAACAAGTTTTACTTCCCTGGCATAATCGACACTTGTTGGAAAATGAGACGAAATAACCTAACGCATAACGTGATAATGAAATTCAGAAATGGCTATTGAAATAGGTCTCTCATGAAGGCTTTTCATCAATTTACTATGGTCACTTTGTTGAATATGCTAGTGAAAAGAACATGTCCAAACAATGCATTGTCTTTTATAAACACCGCTTTTTTATTACACTGAATTGTTGATTATAATCATTGATTCTGGCGGTCCCTTAATGTGCATGTGTTACGTTTCTAAATATGGGAACGCTTCTAAAAACTCACACGTTACAATTATGTAAGCAGAAAAAAATGGTCTGGATGGAAATTGCGTTCAATAATTTTGCTCCGCCTTCACAGCTATTCTCCATTATATATACAAGTTCACCCGGACTGTCACAGGAAAGAATCATGAGTAAGAATGGGATCTGTCTATACCTTGGGGGCTGAGGCCTTTACCTAAAATATATACAAAACTACTGGAAATTAATTTCATGCTTTGATAAAAAATATTACATAGTCTGCCACCAAACCTGCCTACTCGCATATATGAATACATGTGTACTTGAATTAGAAATTGACGCTAAACGGCATTTACAAGCGACTTTTATGGGACACCAAACAGTGGATAGTCCATCTGACACCATGCATCACAAACCATATTGAAACGTAAATATCAACATATCGGAATATTACACAAAATCATTATTTATGTTCATGACCTTGGCCTCATCATATTTCGATTATAAGGAAATACAGCAATTTCAATAAACAGTAGGTACTAAACACATCTATGTTGTTTTTTCTCTTTAACAACACATCTTTATATCGTTGCTCTAAGCTTTTGGTGTCCATTCCATATTACATAGACTTATGCACATTTATGTTTACCCGATTTCATGGTCGATTTATGGCCAGGCCTTTCGACAAGATATTTAGCATTACATTAATGCGGAATTATAAAGGAGTATTTGAACTAGACATTCCCTATGGGCCGGCCCGATGGATCCTCCCCCTGGACCACGACAGAATAATCTACCTCTGGATCTCCTCTCCCACAGGTCAGTGGAAACACAAACAGCCCTGGCCTTTCAATCTATTCCCCCGAGAAAGACCAACGGCAGATTTACGCATCCTAATTCACCATGTCGTCCTGCATTACAGGGGGGCATCACACCAATTCGACAAAACAAGACGTGGCTATGGTAAGAACCCGGCAGAGTAAATACATGTAGTGGATTGGTCGAAAACCAGCCGTCCTTGTTCTATTAGCATGCCAGGCATGGACGAGTTCCTGTGCCAAATGAGGAGGCAAATTGTATACATAATCAGATAAACGTCCGTTTGCTAGGGAAAAATATATAATGTATCCATGCCATCAAGCTCGTTTTTTATCGCCAAAAACAAATTTATAGAAACATTGGAAAGATTGCTACCGAATGAGATGTTAGTTTTATGTAACAGGAAAGTTTGTAATAATTGTATAAGTTGTCCGTTTACGGCTCAATTTATATAATGGTCGAAACGAGAACTGTGGTCTTCGATCTGTCTGCATTGCCTGGAGAAAATTTATGAGAAAGCCTGAACGGAATGACCTTACCTCCATATGAAAAAGCATTGTTCTCCCAGTCAGACTTAGTGCCGTTGGTTAATTTTAGCTCGGAAGAAAGCTAGTAATTACAAAGGTATATGGTTTCTCTTTTCATTTCATAAGGGATTGAGAAATATTTGGCCTGTCATTTACTTGCAGATCCTCATTTATTGTCGAGTTTCCTCTTGCCAAGAAGTATACTCCACTTTCAGTTCGTTTCAGTTTCACCGAATTCATAGTTTGCATCATCAATGCGAAACAAAAATAAGTCAAAAAATGGCAGCGGTCACGTTGGAAGATTGGCTTATGTTAACTCATCTGTTACAAACCAAATACAAAACAAATGAACGCTAATCGACCAAGGAATGATTCAATGTAAACAATAAATCAATACTCTTTATCCAGTGCTTGAAACATAATTTTGGTTCTCCCTTGACTTTTATTTAAAGTGTGATCCAATACAGCGTGTTGAATGATCACCAACGATACACCGATTCCCTTTCTTTAATTAATCGTCCATATAGTATGACGAACAACATTATTCAATGATTTATATGAACATTCTCTGTCTCTGAACAGCAACAATGCTTCTTATAATAACATTTTCACAAGCATATCTTTTGTGATATTATGAAGTTGCACTACGTTAAAAACCAGAAAATGTCTCATACTAGACGGACATGTACAGTGTCTATGTCAATCAGTCTGTATATTGACATGCAGCACGGATGTAATAGATTTGTTTTACGACCGAGAAGAACAAGACGTGCATCCCGTCTCCTGGAGAACAATAGGACAGAAGAAGCACGCGTTAACATGTGGGGGCCAGAGATCACGAGATATACACCTAGAGCATGGCCCTATTTAATAACCATCTCACTATTTATTACCATTTTGATCCATCAAACTATATAATTATATATATATAATTAAGTAGGTTCAGAAGGCTAATCAATAACCCTTGCCTAATACATGTACACCACTGAAAGAGTGAGATGAAATACGAGAGCATGGATCTGGATACACGGTACTCAATTTATTTCAATTCAACCCCATTTTTACTTGGCTCATCTACTCAAGTTTGATGCTTCAACTTAAGTACTCGTGACTCTTTCACCGAATATCGATTTCCTTCAGGCCATTACAGTAGGATTGACAGGATGTAACGAACAGTGAAAAAAGCTATTTCTCTGCCAATTACCCGAGTAGTTATTTCAGTATACCCTTAACATGATGGCTGATCCAAGGTAGGTCCTGTCTGGTGAGAAGTCAGCAACGTTCCCAATCTATTTGGGTTTGAATCAATTCATGTGTCAATTCGGGTGACTATTTGACTACGAGCAATCAATACACATGCCACAACCTGTACAAATCCAACTGAGTATAATCCTTTATAAAAGGTCAACGTTTACTTTCCTAAACCGTTTCTGTATCATTCTTTCCGAATCGCTACATTTGATAGCACTGCTTACTGATTTGAGTGATGCATCTATGTTTGACGTCACAGCGTTAGATAACATCTAGTTAAATACAAGTAATTTGAGAGATTCAAAAAACTATACACACTGGACCACCGTTTCTTTGGCCTACATTTGGCTGATGTGCTCGGCGAGGGGCACGGAGAAGTCGAGCGTGTCGGCGACCACCTGGGCGGCGAGGGGCGTGAAGGCGCGCAGGATGAGTGACCGCTGGTGGGGACTGACCAGGTTACCGCTCAGCACCAGCCCGTTCAGGAAGGGCCTCCGCAGTGGGGGCCGCCCGGAGGTGGACGGGCGCGCCTGGAGGAGCTGTGAGTGGACGGCCTGGGCCGTGCTGATGAGGGCACCGCCAGGGATGCAGTTATACCTGAAAGGTAAGGGCCCACAGGTAAGATCATCAGAGGTACAGACTGGTTTGATGGAGTGAAATACATACGGGTGATCTGCGTTTACATTGTGCTTTTTACACACACAACAAGGAGAGGTGACCTCATCTGTAGAACCAGCCAAAAGAGTAATTTATGAGACAGGGAACTGTAACCTATAATACAGCAACTAAATGGTAAGAAAATACAAAGATTTTATCGTAGAGCTACTAAACTCTGTAGTCCAATTTAAGTTCGAGGTCGATCGTTGAATCTTTAATCTGGTTGCTGCAAAGACCATTACAATATGTTTTATATAATAGTGTATTTCACAAGTCGAGATAATAGTTTTGTGCGCTAACGTCAAACTCAAAAGCAATTTTCTTCGTTACTCTTTTAAACTGGAACCGATCTTTTATCAGGACAGATCAAAGCAAGGGATATTTACGAAAGCATTCTTTCACATACAACATACATTCCACCATGTCCATAATTATATTTATACATATGAGCAGGACTGTGGTGTCCGTGCGCACGTGTGTGCGTGCGCACATGTGTGTGTGTGTGTGTGTGTGTGTGTGTGTGCATGAGTGTGTGTGTATGGTGTGTGTATAGAAATATCACATAGTCATCATTGTATATGCCTTCTAAGAAAGTAGGCATAAGTAGTTCTTGATATCCTAACAACAGGACCATGTGCCCCATCCCTAGAACATTAAGTCCCACTGGAGTCAATATTGTCAGCGTCTAAACTATAAATAAATATCATGCGCTCATGAAATCTTCCCTGTTTGACAGTGGGGCGACCCGAAGGTCAACCATGTCAACAGAGAAGGCTGTTTGAAGTCGGACCACGATCATCCCAGGTCTCAATCCGTTAGCAACATAGGCTTTTTGATACGCCTGCTGTCGGTTCTGTTTGGTTAGGGCTCCCATGGTTTATGTCCGAATGGCGTGCTAATAAATCATATCGTCTCGTGTATGTGTGCAGAAGCTGAAGTTGAGGCGTCCCATCGGAGAAGGGAGGGTTTGGGGGGAAAGGGTGGGATGGGGGGAAGTAGTCGTTAGATTACATTAACTGGTGTTTTACAGACCGCTGGCGGTTTCCAGGGACCCGTGCATAAGGCAAGGCAGCTCCCCGACATCCCACCCCTCACCCCCTGCTCCCGAGGCCTGCCCTCCCCTATCCAGCCCCACACCTCCCACTCGACCAGCCAGGACCAGAGTGGAATATTGATGGCGGGCACCAGAGACTTGATACTTCTTAGTACATGTGCCGACGGAATCAACCGCATCCGCCTTTCACTGAAGCCGGCTAACGATCGAGACACAAAAATGTCTATTTAGCAATTTTATTTGGAGTGTTTGATACTTCAATAATACATTATTTGGCGAAAGAACCTACATAAAAAAGACATGAAAGCGGAAAAGTACCCTCCGACGTCCAAGAAAGCCTGCCTATAATAAAAAATTCCTCCTGCGTATAGTTGAAAACAATGGCAAATTGATAGACGAATCCAGGATTTAAAAAGAAAACTCAGCAAGGGGGAGGGGGAGGTGCCCCTTCTAGGTGTCCTCGAATGGAAGGTGCGGGCATCTCAGTTCTCCCTCAACCCGCCCCGAGAAGTCGTTTACATCAACCACTAGAGATCATAATTTAGCCGACGACAATCCGACGCCACGTGCTTCCTGGCAGCAGCCTGCGGTGGAGAAAACACGGGCAGCGACCGACGCGGGAGGGCCTGCCATGTCAGCCCGCGCCAAATGGTCAATTCATCAACAAAAACTTGTAGGGCTCTCTTCGGGGACAGGCAGTAAACATTTACGCTGCTTTAACGACGGGGTGTGCAACATCTTACGACCATCAGTGCTGGCATTACGGGGGCCAGGCCGGGCGGTGGTGGGGCCCCGACGGGCGCCCTGGGGACGGGTAACGCGGGGTCCCTGGGGGCACTCTCCTTGATCCCCACAATGCTGGCTGGTGAGGAGAAGGTAAACTTGGCCAATCACCCCGGCCCGGCCAGCTGCAGTAAAAGCCACCAGCCCCGACCTACACCTGCGACCACTGCTGGGCCGGGACGACAAGCCTGCGACCAACTCTGTTCTACAACCCTGGACTTTTATAAGCCCTCCTCCATGGCAGTAACTGGTCGTGGTTTAAATGCCCCCACCGGGGTGTCATTGCCCTCAGACAGTGAGACACAGTGCCCCTTTGGGTCCCTTGCTGTGTCTGAAACCAGTCAGATGCGGACTGCAGCTACAGCCAGTATAAGTTGCCATTTTCATCGTCCCAGACACTTAACAAGGTGGTTTCTGAATGCACATGGTACGCTTTTTAAACTCATCATTTAGCCTAGTCTGTTAAGGGTATACATGGCAATCAATAAACATACTGAACGTTTCCATAAAGTTACAAATTTTACCACTGCACGAGGCATTATTAAAAAGTAAAAGGTAAGCATAAGATTTCTATAAATTAGCATACCATTCAACCAGGCTAATTGAATCGTAAATCAATCATAAGGTTTTTAGGGGGTAAGGTTAAGGGTTTTAAGGCTTAAGGTTTTTTAGGGGGTTAATGCCTGTACAAACACATAGGATATCTTTGCCACTTCTTCCATCACAATTCCATGTTCAGAGAATATTATAATGCAACAAGGCAAAAAAAACCAACATCTTTTGAAAAAATATATATTGATATAAGAATCCCATGAGACCTAACTATGTGATAGCAGACCCTACGCAGACAAACATTGTTAATCCCAGTGCCCACCACTAATATTTCTGTTTGAGGCTGATGCCTGTCCTTTTTGTTTGCTTTGAAATAACGATATATTTTTAGTGTTAGTTTAAATTGAGAAATCGACTGAAAGAAGTGAATGTTACTTTTAGCAATATGATTTTTTTTCATTGTAGTTACTTCTCCCACTTGCCCATATCCCTTTATGTTTCCTCCTCACACATCACTGTCCACGCCCAGTCTATTTGCGCCTGTGAAGTGTCGAGAGCGTGGCCAAGGTACGATTGGCCGGCCCAGGCTGGAGCCCAGGGTCAGTGGCCATTAGCCTACTTCTACCCGGCCAGGCGACAATATGCTCCGCACCACGCATCTAGACTCCGGGCATTAACGTGGAGACTGCTCGCGCGGGGTGGGGCGGTAATGTAGGATACTCAGAGGAGGGGCGCAGGCGGGGGAATAGATGGGGTCTCCAGAGGGGGTCATCTGGGTAGTACTTATTGACAGGGGTCTGGGAGGAGTTGGGTATATTGGCGGTCTACTGCGACGCTTAGATCAATAGGACACTTCACCTGCCTGGAGCGGCGTCTGGGGCGGCCCTGACTATAGCAGGCTGTATGGGGCCAGGTGAGTTCGATGACCCTCCCACACAAAGGGAACTCGCCAGGATCATCTCTACATCTGGGGCCCCATCCATATAGCTGTCAACGACTCTTTGACACTCACACAATGTAGAGCAGTACGACTATTCAGACAGCCGATGGAAACATCTGTAGAGCCCGCAGGTCATCCCGTGGTCAATTAAAACTAACAAGTACTGCCATTTCCCCTACCAAATGTCAATGTCATACTAAAACTAACTATGGTTCGGGCAGAACCATTTCGTACTGTTCCATGTAGCCTACATATAGAAGTAATACATTTTGCACTTACAACTTGCACACATAAAACATTCATTACATTCAATATCTATTAGGATAGTTTTATTCTCTCGCAGCCATTAGATGGATTGAAATAGTGCACACAGATACATTATTGCTTCTGCATAGTTCCTAATGCTATTAAGATCTACAGTTCCAGTTAGATTAAATTCCATGCTGACATTAATCAAATTTCATTCATCTTGCGTAATTCAGAAAATTGAGCAAAATGAGACTGGAAAGAGGTTGTTTATTACATTACGCAATAAACTAAGGAGCCCCCTCCCCCTCTTCCATTTTTCCTCTCGCGCCTGTTCTATAAAACAGATCGGATCTGCCCGTCCCCATCTACCAACCCATAGTAATTTTGACAGGTGTGCCCAGGGTCTACACGACAACGCCTCATTGGTTGTGCCGGGGTCAGGGAGGGGGTGGGTTCAATTGATACCTGCTAGCGTTGCACCGGAGAGGGGAGGATGCCAGGGAGGGGATGGCAGGGAGGGGTACGTGGTGGTGGTTGCCACACGGACCAAAAATGATGTGCATCCTAGAAGAACCGGAAACTAGGTCAGCGTCGCCGTCGCTGGAGGGAGGTTTAGAAAGAAGTTCACCTGACAGATCGGAACTACCGGCACTATGTTATAAACTGGTATGAGTTTGAAGGGTCTCACAAACACATGGGCCATCTTTAATTAAGATTCCGATGATTGGCGGTTATACTGGCCAGCCGGTAAGGGTGACCGCCCCCAATGCTAAGGTTGCTTTTGTCCGATCCCTGCGCGTAGCGGGCGACGCGGGGCGGGGGACGCGGCGCGTGCTTTGTCTCTATGTGGAACAATGTTGGCGCGGCGCCAGCTTTGTTGGGCCGCGCCGCGATGTGGGTGCGTGCGGCCGATCCCCCGCCTGCAGCCACGTGACCGTCCCTCCACGGTCCGAGCACCCTGTGTCAAAGGGCCTGTGTTGGCCTGGTCCACTGTGGGACCACTGACCGGACCCCCTCCACCCTGCACTGGTCAGAGAATCATGGCTTGACCACCACGCTGCTCCCTGGTTAGAGGACCCTGGCTTCACGAGCTTGCACTGCGAAGCCTCTCTCGCCTCCTGGTGCTCAATGATAACCACTGCCCCCCCACCCCCACCCCCACCCCCGCCATGGTCAGAGGACACCGCCTTGACCAGCCTGTTTTGGTCGTGTGCACAGTGACTGACCCGACCCCTCAGCATTTGCCAACCTTGCCTTGACCATCCTGTTTAAGCCTGGTGCACTTGATGTAAGAAGATTATTCCCTGGTCCTCCAGATGTCTTCCCCATTTGTCTTCCGACCTCTTATGAGTTTTGTTTAGTTGTGTATTCTGTATTCCTCCCCCGTTTAATGTTTCGTCCTTGCTAGCATTCGACCTTTATCTGTTGCCAGTTGATTCTCGACCTACTCTGCCTGTTTACCTCATTTTTCGACACAACGTTTAGAACGCTTAATACAAATGTATATTCATTACGAATTACGTACGTGCATTAATCATAGAAATATTCTAGAACATATTGAATTAACTGATAACCGCTACAAAATAAACGGACATCGTATATTCATAGCATACCGACATATACGTTCCGGAATATCTGATCGTGTACAACTGCGTTTTATTACGATGCTTACATATATTCATGCTCTACAGGTGAAGGCAGATGACTTCGGGTCACACACTGACCTACTCGGGCGGCCACACAGTGAGGGCCGCGCTAAGGACCAGACGTCTATGACCGTTTTGGGCAGGCGGTATGGTCTGTACGTGAAACTTGTAAGGAAGTGTGTATTTTCTTATACACATTATATACCAGTATGGCCCGTCAAACGCCAGACGAGTTATCGGGAAGCAGATTCTCCAGTAATGCAAGATAGACCTTATAATGCATGTATCTAAGGGTATATCGCGGTGTCCGGCAACGTAAGTAGTATAGGGGATCAGGGTCCACATGTCAGGGTTGCCCTTTCGACACTCACTAGATATGGGCCTGTTCACGATGGAGCCTATACAGGGATGCGTAAACCAGTGTGGTCTATACAAGGACTGGGTGATTCTTAAAAGCTACGTGTATAAAACTTGATAAAACACACATGGCTGGCTCTGCAGACCACTGAGGAACCCCACGTAATAGCGACGGGTTTCGGCAGGACCGTCTGGCCGTGACTATAAGAGTAGGAGTGTCAGACCTTTGACAACCAGTCTGCCCTGGACTCGGAGTGGATCCGATACGGACCTCCTATATATTCAATCGTGTGACAAAAGCCATTTGGGTGGCTGTAATATTTCAGCCAGGCTGGTGTCGGCTAGACGCGCCGCCGGGCCTCCACGCACGGCACGCGCGGCTGCCCGCATGTGTGCCGGCCCGGCACGCTACTTCGTGTTCATTAGGATTTTTCCTGTAATTATTGCCTTTTCAAAAACTAGGTCACATTCATTTCGACTGCATTGGGGAGCTTGGAGGTAGGGAGCTGCCTTTCACAAGCCCCCCTCATTTGGACCTGCCCTCCTCACTTCACAGGCCTGCTAATTGTACTCAGGTCTTGGGGCTGCTCCGGAATCTGCTCCCCTCCTGCTCCTCCTACCCTCCTCCAACTAGGGCCATGCCCCAATTGAGGGCCTTCAGTGCAGCGAAGCCCCCATGCTGTATGCGCTGCTAATTTTGAATGCTGGCGGGCGCTGGGAGTGCTTGAGGGGGCTGGCTGTTGGCTGGGGCGCTGGCTGGGGCGCTGGCTGGGCCGAGCCGAGCCTGTCTGCGCGGGGCTACAGCCGTGTCCACCACACCCAAACAAAGAACACGCGCGCGCCACGTGGGCTGCCGCGCACCACCGGTAATACATCAATGTGCAACGAGAGGGCCGCCACCCGCGCCTGCCATCCGCCCCTGCCCCTGCCCAAAGCCACCCACCGCCCACCTCCCAGGACGCGCGTCTACCGCCATAACACCCAATACCGCCATGCCACCCTGCCCCACCCCAGCACCCACCATAAAATAACTAACTTAACAGAGACTATATAATATACGAATATACAAATAAAGCATGAAAATTAATCTCCATTACTTTTTACATCGTCCTATCTCTAAAATATATGCCCTGCCTCTTTATTTGATTTCACCTACAGCTGGCAATGCGCCCGGCCACATGCAATTTAATTTAACAATTCAGTTTGTTAATAATCATGTTTGAGTATTTTTTTTCTAGTTATATCTACGTCATGCCCACCAATAAAAAGAAAGTTGTAGCATGATATATTCGACTTAAAACGACAGATGACACTGACATATGCCAAACCATCTGAACTGTTCATTTAACAGCATCCCCCGTCCCACTTCCCTCGGACCAGGATGCAAATAATGAGCGGCGGAATTCCCGGGAGGTTCGCCCCCAATTTTAAAGCGCCGTGGCCGGGCGCATGGCCAACAGTAGGTGGATCCCCGACAAAGGCAATCGGCCGGCTGACCTCCCCCTCGCTCATGTTTGACCAGCGGCATCGGCCAGATAATCTCTTTATTTGCTTGCACAATGCCAGCCGCGTGGACAGAAAATTCAGGATTGGGGGAAGGGGGCGGGGGAGATTTTTATCGCGGCCCGTCCGTGGCGCGTAGACGACGGCATTGATTAAAATGCACTCAGGTGGATTTAGGGGGGTCAGACGCTAGAACGCATTATCGCGGCCCCAGCTGCAGGCTCCCAGGGTGCCCCCCGCGTCCCCACGGATCAGGCCCGCCCCACAAAATAGCCAAATTTACATGCCGAAATTGCCTATTTGAATATCAAAGAACTCCCTCGGCGGACCTCCGGCACTCTAACATGGGCGGATGAAATGATCATTAAAAATTCTTCTACAACCTGTCAGTCCATATTGCGCAACTATACTGGACAAGGGCTCTTTAGATGACCCCTTTCCAGTGGGACTGCAAGGAGCCTCTTTTTCTCTGAACTTTTTGTTAAGGATTTCCCAAATACATATTCTCTTAAGTTTGTAAAAGAGGGAGATGAATTAAACTGATAATTATATAGATGCTATATTTTAGCATTTACCGTCAAATGTAAGCAATGCATCCTATAACTACAGCGTATGCAACAATGGCAGATGTAAAACATTCAAACGTAAACTACGCATAATCAAATTCGAGATGTGACCTACTTTGTGGATCAGACCGATTAAAGAGCACTTAAAAACACGATGTACAGTAAATTGTTTTGTGATACTTGACGATGTTGTTGTTCAATTTAACAGAACAAAACAGGAAACATATTATGCCCTTTATTCTGATATCACTGGTCATTTTTCTCGCAACGACCACACATTCCAATTATCCATTAATGCATGCATGGGCCAGACGAACGGGTATAACAACTATGAATATAATATTTAGAGCGAAAAAGTCCGGAAAGGAAATGTTATATGAAAGCATACGACCCAATATTGTAAATACATTATAATTATGAAGTCGGACATGAACATCCTCATGAAATATACACACAAACCCGGCACAGTTAAGCTATTACGCTTTTATCTTTATTGCCCCTAACGTATTTACTTTTTAGTCCGGTTCGTGCATAATCTGATTGCGGTCGATCTAAGAGAGCCCCGATCTCAGCTGGCCGTAGGCTGGCGGCTGGGCCTAATTTGTAAAGGGAGTTTGTTTGAGTGGAGATCAAATTGAATTTCCGTGAAGACGCCGCACCTTGGGAGGTGGGGATTATACGTGACCCGTATCGGCCCCTACGGTGTGTAACGTCTGCAGATCGATGCGACGTCTTATAACGCCGACCCCCCGCGGAACGATTACACTTCATGCACACACGGTCCCTCATATGACTTCCTGATATCGGATCATAAGACCTAACCCTCATATAAACAAGTCACGTGTGGGAAATACTATACATAGCCTATAATCTTAATCTAAACAATTTTTAGTAGGTCACATTTGTATACTTTTATAAATGGGATGGGTTTCTCAATATCATGCTTACACATTTTATCGTGACACTCTTTTATACAGTAGATGTCTATATAGTTATACCTCTTACGTATTATCACACTGATTGTGCAATTACTTCATGTCATCATTATAACGGACATGTATACGGAAGAAATCTTACTGTAAAACAAGAATGGGCAAATAAAAAATAACGACCGGGACAAAATGAGGTTATTCGTGATTTCAACTCAAACACCACGTTTGAGTATGGCAAGTTTCGGTATTTGATGGTCTTCAACATCAGCCTCAACGGTCACAAAACAACAGTCTATAGGGTGGTTGACGGGCATTAGAGTGTTAGGAATCGACGGTGTACGCAAATTGTGAAAGAACAGGAGATTCAGATAATGAATGGACACCTCGTGTTATTGCAAGCGTGTCGAGATTCTCTGCTAAGTCTGTGACTCTTCAATGACTTCGCCATGACGCTCAGAGAGTCAACGTGAATGCCTAAAGCTCTAGGAACATGTTTGTGACATGTTTGGACATACATTAAATAGAGATACAAATTATGATAACTTTTTGTTTTGGGGGCTCAAATTCAATGATTTTTTGTTCACAAGTTTTCCATGATGCCAATTTCTCTGAACCCTGTTACTTGATGCTCTGTACTCTATATGACGGCCAGTTCTCCAAGTGATGGCAATTATCCATGCTATGCGCATCATGTCAAGTGACGGGTAGGCTATCATGCAATGGGAATCATGCCTTCATACGTAATGGGCAGCACCTCACGTGAAGGGCATCATGCTCGGTGATGGGCAGCTTCTCGTGTGATGGGTAATATAACAGTTGGCCGGCAATCGCGGTTCCCACCATTGATCTGAACACTATAGACAACCCCTTCCTCCCCAGGTCTTCCGCTGAGCGCGTCGGCCCCGATCGGACGGTGGCCGACCTTTGTCTGTGATCCGCGACCGTTTAAATGGGGATAGACAGGATTGATCCCCTGCAGATGACGCCGGTCGGCCAGGGGATGGTCGGGATCTATCCTCATGACATTAAGAATAACCCCTTCTCCGCCCACCCCCACCCCGACACACGACTATCTGCCTCGGTCGGCCAGCGGTCTAATCGATAGACTTAAGCCCCCTTCTCCTTCCCCCTGCCCGGTCCCCAGAACCCCCCTCCTCAAGGCACCCCCCGCCCCCACCAACCATTAAAGTCAACCACAATGCGCCTCCTTGTTGAATGTGCACACCCGTGCATGCAGGCACGCTTTAAAGTCATAAACAGGATATTCTGAAGGCCGTATATTTCCCAGATACAAAAAAAATATTGAAGAAAAGGCTTAGAACTAGTATGCATTTCTCCCTTTTATCGACGTGCCCATGTGCGTCGGGCTTTCCCTAAAATATTCAGCACGCATTGGCGGAAATGGATGTGCCGGTAGGGTTACTCTTTGAGTATAATTACTCTTTTTGCCTGGGCCTTTTTTTTGCAGCTGTCTTGTTGTTTTTTTAGATTACTTTTTTTGTCTACTTACCCTAGATCCAGCCACCTCAGGGGGGACGCCGGCTTGCCGCTACTGGCGTTTCCATGACAACCCTCCAGCACCCTCTGTAACAAGTGACAACCGGCGCCACCTACAGGGAGAAAAGTGCGACCATTTGAAATGCAGGGGAAACCATGTACATTCAATTGCATAAGTAATACAATGAGTCAAAATAAGATGCAACGGCTACAAAAGAAGAGAAATCATCATAATTAATTCTTAGCTTCTTTACAGTGCATTACTATTATAATTCATTATCGACAAGTGCAAAAGATATGGATATAGTCCCCCTTAAACGTGTTGGCGGAAATTTACGGTACACATATTACCAGAAATGTGTATTCTGAAGGTTCTAGACATTGAAAAAACATCTGGTGACCATGAGGGTCCATGCTATTTCGCTTATGGCTCTATAAAAGTGTTCTTTAACTTTAAGAATTAAAATACGATGCAAAACTCATTAGTTCCAGAAGCGTAATATAAAGTAGAGTATGTTGTTTCCAGGAATTATATTTCTTCGATTTTGCCAACTGTAAATGTTTAAAGAATAATTCATTCAAGTTTTTTGGGTCACAGCCACGGAATTATTTACATAATTATTTTGCACAAAAAGTCACATACACACCGGGCATACACAACACTTTGAGTTAGTATTTTTTGTCAGAATGTCACTTTCTCGTCAGAAGGTTGCTGGCCAGATATAGCCTATTCTTATAATTATTTACTTATGGCCCGGTCATGTGTAACGATTGAGGTAAATTCAAAAGTCTGATAGGTCGTCGGAGACAGACCGTGTAGTAGTGACAAAAACTGGTGGTCCTGTCATATATACATGTTTCATACAACAACAAAATACAGTAAACGATTTAAATGTATTCCATCAACTCTAGCCCACCATCTAGTTAAATGGTCAATAAAATTCATAGGTTCTCTTAGAACCACATTGTTTAATTTGAGACCCAAAAATACCCATTTTCAAATCTTTAGCATTAAATTTTATGACCAGACTGATTCGTCTTGAAACTGACCAAAACTTCAATCTAGGGAGTTGGGTACATGTATTAAGTTTTCGTTGTGGAGATAAATGAAGAATTGAAGACAGGGGATCTTGGTGAGTTGTATTTTTTCCAATCATAAATACAACTTGACCGACCATGTGGTAGGGGTACTAGAGTACCGATATATACGTAAAAGATACAATGTATCTTATACTGGACTTCAATGCTTCATTTAATTAAGCATGTCAGCCATTCAAGCCAATTATCTTTTTTAAATGCTTTCAAGAGCGCCCCATCAATCGGACGTTAAACACTAAGTTTGAATTTGCTGTTTAAGGCCGACTCCTGGGTCTAAAAGGTCCTCAGTCCGTCGGACACAGGAGGTTCCCGCCCCCTCCATCTGCCTCCTTTCCCACCAGTGTTTCTACTAATTAGCGACCCATCCACTGTCCTCCAGCCTGCCCCAGACATGCCAAAAATCAATAACACCCAAGGAGGCCGACCCCGAGCTTTTTCTCTCTTCATTACGGACATCTGGAACTTTTCCTGTAATGACCATTTTATTGTTTAGCTTCAGGGGAAATTCTAGGAATGCTTCTCTCGCCCTTTGGTCAGTTTAGGGAAAGAGCATTACAATGAGGGTGGGGGAGGAGGTAGGTTTTGGGGAAGGTCTTCGACTAGGCACTATTAAACTGCGTAATAGAACGTCATAGAATGCCGGGAACAACACCTTGGTCACGACAACACCCAATTCTACTTATTGGAAAGTCCGAGGTGCGGCCTGAACTTCATATGGTCAGGCATGTACCACTGCTTTACTTTCTCACAAATCCGTAAAATACACGTACTAATACACGAACCATGTAAATACAACGATAGGCGGCAATAGATTATACTCTGTTAGAATTACAGATTGAAACATGTTACAAAATAGTGTTCTATACATCCAGCAATCAAAAAAGATTGACTAGATATGAAGCCATCCTACTACAATGTTAGTGCGGTAATTTTCATTTATGGAGATCCCTCACGTCATATCTTAGTACGACAAAAACACGATTCATTTCTAAATAAACGTGAAAATCACAGTATAAGAATAATATAGATTGGTAATCAGCATACCGATTAAGGCTACACCACGTGCCTGTGCTTATTTGACCCCCCATTAAGGTAGTTGGGACAAGGTTAAAGGGAGGACCCCGACCCGATCACCCCTTTCTGTATGTGGCCGACATGGTTGTGGGAGTGGCGACTGATTGAGGTCAGTCCACCTCGAGCCAAGTGGGCCACTACAGCCAAGTTAGCCAACATGAAAACGGTTTTGACCTCGGCTTTATCCTCGGTGTTCCTGTCAGTTGCCAAGGACACCCTCAACGGTCCTAGAATAATGAGAATATAATGTTTGTCGGGAGGGTCCCCAACCTGGAAGGCGCTTTTAGTCAGAAGACTTAATTCTAACGCATGGCAGTGTCGCGGTCCAACTGCTTTTGTCAATAACCCCTTAAAAATATTCCCGTATAGAAAGGTGTGATAGGAAATGCCGGTTCTTAAGATAATGTGTAAACACTGATGATATTACCGCAACAGGTATGAATGAAGAGCAAGGTACCACTATCCCCATTAATATGATTTACAAATATAGGATCAGTCAATGGAGCTTTGGACCAACATTATTCTTTATGGGACACTGTAGAAGATAATGTTATGCACTGATGGTGAAATCTTATATCTGACCGAGCGGCCTTGTTATCAGTTGGAAGATTATTATACAAGAAAAATGTCTATAAAACAGAGACAATCCCGATTATATTTGCTCGCACTTTGTGTAAAAACTTAATCTATTTCTTCCAATGAAACCAGTGAAATGTATAAAGCTCTATGATGAAACCAATGGGGTTTTGGGGTATCAAACCTACTGACCCAATAACACAACGAAATATTTAGATCCTCCAAATCAAACAACAATTTCTCTACTTTTATCATACATGTATGTAAAAAAAAATCCAACACATATGAGGTGCGCCTTGGACAAATACCGCCAAGGATCCATTAGTGACCTATCCCGCACTTGCATAACCTGAAACAATCCCTCAACGCGGGTCAGGCCTTTTGTATTTGTTTTGGGAGTGCGCGCCGCACGTAGCTGTAGAGCAACGATCCGTTGATCTGTTTGGGACCGCCGACGCTTTAGGCGCACCTTAATCCTAGGAACCAGTACCGTGAAAACCACCATACCTGACGACCATTCCCCGCCCACCAAACTCTAGAGGCTGGTTGGTATGGGGCCTAATTAGATTACACTAACATCAAATGCGTTGGTGAAAATTTCTGCAATATACTATATTACTATAATATCAATGATTTCATTATGTATATCTGATGGCGTGGAGGTGATCCCAATGGTCAAAAGTGTCAAATGGTTTGCCAGAGCACATATAGGGTGTCCACGTGTTCCTGTGATATGATACCAACGATAATACTGCCCTACATTGGCAAGTAATTATCAAAAATGTAATCAATAAATAAGGTCATAAGTCTTGTGAGAATAACCACTGAGCTATTGTGCATGCCATATCAGGAATGACACGGATCAGACTAAAGGAACTGTGTTGCCAATAGGTATATGTACGGTATTGTTCTGAATTCCCTTTCATCTGGGCATTCATCAACAGTGGTGGAGAGTCCTAAGGCAACGTATGAAGGAATGCAAATGCTCCCTTTGTAAGTTGTAATCCTGTTTTGTTTAGTTTTCGATTTTTAATTACCGTGACGTCATTTGCTCAATATATAGCATACCCATGCATGGATAAAACTAATTTGTCCCTCTAGCCTTTCCTGCACAATCTGGCTTCATAAAATACCACACAAATAAAGAGGAAAAATTGCAAAGTTGAGATAATAATTTTATTACGTGACTACCATTCCTGTGAGTGCAAACTAAGTTATTAGAGAGGGTGTAAACCACGATTTCAATCAGCAAATATGATAACAACAGTTAAAAAGCATATATCCCGGAGTGACTGAAGCACAGTGGATATTGCACAACATGGGCCATGTACCTACATATCAGTAAGTACCTAGTGGAGGCTGATAGCTTATCTCCACCTTGTATGCTGACTGGGCGGAAATGAACTCGATGTGGGGACCCGCCCAAGGTAAAGACTATCTAGACAAAACCAAGGATCCAGAATTTCTGGATTAGAGTGCCCACGGTTTGAATGATGAGGTTAATAATCGTTCGAAAGTCGAACCTTGTAAAATTGAGATGATAAGGGTTCGTTATGATAATCATAAAGAGTGAGCATGCACGATGTGAACCCAGTGACCTTAGGGGACTTGATAAGCTGCGGAATATGTCGTCTGTTGTTCTATTTTAATAAGATAAGCCTCGAGAAGACGCACTCCCAAGATTTGATACACCGATCGTAAGAAATGATTTATTACTACATTGGAAGATACGTTTTGCTAACATTTGATTGTACTTATATAGATTCATATATCACAATTCGGACTCGTCAGTTATTTTTATGCAAGATCGACAAGATCGTTTGTTTTTTTATGTTATCAAATCAAGGGATGGTCGATTTCTCAGTTTTGGAAATTATCTCTCACCTTCTTAAGGAGAAAGAAATAAGCGTAGCGAAGGTTTCCATCAACTACCCATTAGAGACTGACACCTAAACTAATCAGGTAAATCTCAATAGAAATAAACGACGGTTTTGGTATTAAACGCTACATAAAGTCACAGGATTGTCAATGGCATGACTGGTATGTCGGGGCCTTTAAAGTAAAACATCAGGCCTGACGGTGACAGGCCGTCCGTCGGTCACTGTCAATGGCCTGTCGTTAAAACCCCCTGCCACCAGCCACACTGATGGAGGGCAGAAGGAGGGGGATCCTGGCCCAGCGGTCGAGCCCCAATAATTAATCAATGTCTTCATTATAAGCCAGCCGTCAAGCCCTGCCACAAACACGTCAAGGATGTGGTCAGGCTCCACTGCATGGTCTTCCTCTACGTGGATGTAATTGATAAACCACTTCATCGTTCAAGAAGCGTCGAAAAAATATTTTTAGCGGGAGCAACATATGATGGTAGGGGAGTCAATCTAGCTTTTCATTTGGGATTGGGTTTAATTTTCTGTTTTAACTTGTTTGACTGTATAGATATCACAGAGGAATGTTTTCTTCTTACCTGTAATTACATCCTTCTATTTCTGCCTGGCCCTCACACCCACCTGCCCACACACCCTACTATACCCACCTATCCGGATTGTGCAGGAATCGGCCAGACAACCCCTGGATAATGACTTTGTTTACAAGGTACGGGCCACCGGCCAGGACCTGGGCAAGTAATGTGGGTCACCCAGCATTTTCGTAATATAAAAGCAGATTAGTGCACAGTCTTAATCTGACTTGGCTACATGTTCCCTTGGCCTTTCCAGGTGATCAGATTCAGAAAGTTTTCAGGTATTATTTGGAGGTAATCGATACCGATAGGCCGTGATCACAGACCTCCCCCCCCCCCCCCCCCAGTCGGTCTGGGTGGTCATGACAGACTGGGATGGCGGGGCCCCATTCAGGTGAGCGGGGGCGGGTCCCCTCCCCCTTCCGCTCAGATTCTCAATCAGCCCTCAGCAGCCAGCCGACCCCGGCGCGACCCCTGGAAGCCCCCTTCCCTTCAGAGGACCACGGTTACCTGACCACATCAGACGAGGGCGGCACGTCCCTTTGATGCCGCCTCCACCACCTAATCGACTCCGGGGAATACCTGAGAGATGGACAGCGCTCATCTCCTGCTACACCCCAATCATAAACTCACCTAATGACAACTAGTCATGGGTAGATCTATCAGTGCTTGTAGACTAAATGAAGAATGGTATTATCTACAATAACTATACATCTTTTAGTTATGTTAGACATTTAATTTCTAGATAAGAATACTGAAGTCTTCTCTTTTATATTTACAGTGATATATCTACAACGTATGCAAAAGCGTGTCTAATGACCTAATTTAGACACACGTGGCTCAATAGTTGCTATTCATAAACAATAACTCTTGCAAATTAGAAAAGGATAGATCTAAATATCAATTGATAATATTTCCAAAAGCCGTGCTTCGGATAATCTTTAGTATTGTCCTCACTCTTTACATAGGTGTGGGATGAGTAGGCGAGTGACATATGGTGGCTTGATATGAAATCAAACAGCCCACTCCTCGATCGATCTCCATGATAGTCCGAGTTTTTAAATTCTAGGAATTGTACGGGCATACTATCATGTGATTCGGTGGCGTGGAAGGACAGTGATGGGTTCCATGTAATCACGGCCTGGCCGGCTGAAATCGGATTACACTGAATAACCATATATATTTTCTACTTTACTGTTTCGGTTTCAGTTCCATTCTCTTCTAAATAAAAAAAAAGTAGGCTTATGTCAAAATATCAACAACCTTATTAGGCTATGTACGATGAAGATTACACATCGGCATAGGCCTATATCGATAATCAATTTGACAAGAAATGATAAATCATCCAGATTTCTAACACAAACTGAAACAACTGACACTGAGAGATAAATAATTTCTCCCATCGGAGGGTACCGTTCAACGTACACGTAGCCTATTTGAATTTGACATTTGCTGGCACCCCGAGGCCCGGAAGTTACCACTCCTACCCCGCACCCCCAACACCCCCATGCTCCAGTCGATGGACTTTTGCCAAGTTGACAGGCAGTGGGTCCACAAACATACTGCACACTGTACAGCGGTATACGGCCCTACATGAACGTTACGGCGTCCCCGCCGGCCCCAACGTCGCCACACGTGACCGTTACGTGACGTCACGCTAGGCTGGTCACGCGGACGTGAGGGGGACGCAGGCGGGACGCAGGGATCGGGCGGCAGTCTCCGACCAGGATCCCTCCCACCCCCTCAGCCGAGAAGGGCTCCACTCCCCTGCCACTCTCACCTCCCCCGCACTAGTACTCGGTGCGAGCCATTTCCACCGGCGTTGACAATCATGATGATTATTTTATCCTTTTTGATAGGTCAGGTGAAAAAAACACACATAGAGATTACATTCATACCCGATGTAACAATCTCATTATTTTTTCCTGGTGGTACGATGGGTGGGGGAACAACCGAGAGTGGTTTATCAGTTTATTGAACAAGCAGGTTAGGTTGTGGGATGGTTCCGTGCGGGGGAGGGCTGGCTGACCTCCTTACGACCCGCACAAACCGCAGAGGAAATGCGCCCAACTTCACTTTTTTTATATCACTGTATACCAAATGTAACACTTTTACACCATCAGAAAATCTCATGAATAGAGTAGTATAAGAAAAATGATTACGATACACTTGTTATGGTGTACAATCCATAGGCTTTCACGGCCGCAAGAATATTTGGGATACGAGAAGGCGAAAGGCAGAATTTATCTTCTGAAACTGAAAGTAACTGACAGGATTTAACTTGTTTATTAATGTTTCAGTGTCAAAGCTAAAGGTTTCCTTTTCTACTAATTCATACAATATATTTTTTCAATAGAGTTCACATTGTGCTATCATTCACGGTATCATTTGCAACATGTGCTATTATTCCTGAACATTGTAATGCAGTGAGTGCACTATAGATAAAATTATCTTTTAATCAATTACTCAAAATAACCTTCGGAGTTCTTTTTCACATTGACAAACATCTACACCTTATTCAAGACGTGTTTTGTTACATGCAATAACATTCCATATCTAGTTTCTAACTCTATTGGTGTAGTTTTTTTTTGGTACTAATGCAACTTTAATTTTGATATCTGATATACACATCCTTCTCAGTATCGGATCAGCCAAAAAGGATAAGGCTCACTTGAAGGAGTCTAAGAGAGTCGCCTGAAACAATGCCATTTACCCCGGCCCAGCAGAGAAAACCGACCCTTTGTACTCGAGGAGATCTTGGAGCATGCTTTGAGAATATTTCAAAATGTTTGTTCAATGGACTTAAAGTCCTTATAGTTAAAGCTGCACTTTGATATTACGTACGCATTGCATTACCAATGAGAATAGATACCAGTGTTAATACTGTCTCGTTGATATTATGCCTATTGATATATATCTTTCCCCCTATTAAGATGAATTCATTTTCAAAATACTTCAATTAAAGATATTGGTAATATGTTTAATACTTTCTCTCATCACTGCAGGGTATCATATAAAATATAGGATCACATATCTTGATCACAACACCTGAAGAATAGTCTTCTGTTGCAGCGGTTAGAGAAGGGACGCAAACACTTAGCGTAAACAACTAAATTATCCAATCTCAGGGACTAAGCCCCCCTCCCACTGCCATACCTGGCTGGCGTGAAACAACACAGCAGGCCCAGCACATCCTGCTGGACCATGACACTTTACTGAAGGGTATCGTTAACACAGCTTCGTTATTTATTAATGTTTTACAGACCAGTTGTTTTTCTCCACAGGCTCTTACCAAGAATGGTTCAATGTCAAAATAAGTAGGCCATCGACATCCTGCTAAAGGCAATGATTACCATGGATGAAGGGTACGAGATCGGCCGGAAAAGGGAGAGGAAATAGTCCTGCCAAAGTCTCTGAAATAGAATTCACCTATGAATCTAACAGTGCAAAACAGAATGATATGCTTAGTAGTCGAATGACCCATGATATTATAGGCTAATATGAAATTCACAAGTAACCACAAATATATAGGGAAAACTATCATTTGACAGTTCATAATACATCGGTATTCCAGTTGCAAGTTTGCGAAAATCAGCAATTTAGGTTCAGTTCATCTCCGTCCCGGTGGGAGGCAAGTCTAATCCGGGGTCAGGAGTAGGCGGCTTGTGGCGGGATTCCCCCACTGGGATTCCCCACGGGGAACCCCCGTTGAACGTCTGCCAAGTCGGCCTGCCCTAAGCCCCACCGTCCTCCGCAACCTGCTGCCGCCCCGCCGCCCCAGCCCACATCCTCCCCGCCCGCCCTCCACCAGCCCCTCCACCACCACCACCACCGCCCCGCCCCGGGATAACTTCCCTCAGCACAATGCCTCCGACGCAGCAACTATTGTGCAACGTAACTGCAATCTACAAAACTCTGCCCACCAACTACTTGGGGGTCCCCACGGGTAAATGTAAGAAGGGGCCGCAGGTCTATAGAGAAGGAAGTGGTTAGGCGCCGACCTTTTGTTGGACTGGCGATCTATCAAGAGTTTTAAGTCGGCTGTGTGCCGGGGGAGGAATGGGTGTAATCAGAGGCAGGTAGGGGCAGGTAAAGCCGGATGTGTCCGGGTATTCCCGCCGTCACAGGTGTGTGGGCTCAGAAAAAAACAGTTGTATCCTCGCTATATGGTATAAGGCAACTGCTTATTATTTCACTCTCACTTTGGTATCTTTTCAACAGAAAGACAGTTTAACCGTCTAGATCTCAACAGACAGACAGTTTAACCGTCTAGATCAGCGATAACATAACAGCTCTGTAACAGACACATCACATTTAACTCCACATTAATATGCACACTAGGTCATGTGATATCTCAAGGGAAGTAGTAGACATTATATTTGAGACACATATTTACAGAATGAAATTTCCAGTATCACATGTTGTATACCCAAGTGAAGTTTGTTTCATAATTCTTGAGACATCAGTCTAAGAGGAGTTAGTCAGTTAGGATCCACTCACTGAGGAATCAGTCAATAGGTTTGGACAATGAGGAGTCAGTTAGTATCTATCCACTGAGGATTAACTCACGAGGGGTCAGTCAACAATGAGTTAGTCAATGCGGTGTCAATCCATGAGAGGTCAGTAAGTCAAGCTCCATGTCAAACTGTGAGAGGTCAGCAAGTTAAGATCCATCTACTGAGGGCTCAGTCCACAAGGAGTTATCAGTCAGTGTAAGTATCCACTCACTGAGGAGTCAGTTAGGGTCTATCCACTGGAGATTAACGCATTGGGGAGTCAGTCAACAGTGAGTTAGTCAATAAGGTGTCGCTCCATGAGTAGTCAGTCAGTTTAGATCCATTTACTGAGGAGTCGGACAGTAAGGAGTAACTCAAAAAGGGGTTAGTCACTGAGAAGTCCGTCAATAACGAGTCAATCAGGGGCCACTCAATGAGGTTGAATAAAGAAATTTTAACAGTTATCATCAAGGTGCTGCGGCAAATTGCGGATATTCATTGCCCAAAAGAAGGAAACATTTAACATCTGTGACTCTGAAAAAACAGGGTGTTGAAGAATGGTGGTAGGACAGGGGGTGGGGAAGTGGCATCGGTTCCCTTGTGCCAAATCTACCGTATACAACATGTATGCAGGGGTGGGTGGTGGCACAAGGCGGTCTTTGTGCTGGTCACATTGACCCCCCTGGATGTTTGTGGTTCCTGAGATCGATGGGGTCTGTCAGACACCTACTCCTCCGTCCCCTCCTGGCGTCCCTCCTGCCATCCCTCAACACAGGCCGCCCCCTCTCTGGTTTACTGTTACCTCCCTAGTGCGGTCACTCACACAGCTGTTCGACTCCCCCACCGCTATTTCTGTTTGGTTTCACTTTTTTTCCTTCAAAACAATAAACTTTTATTTTCCTTTATTTTTATGCGGGCCAATCTGTGTTTTTGTGTCCTAGATTTAGTTTCCACGCAGCTGAACTTGGCGACTGTGCTCTAGTTCTGGTGACCTGGCCGCCTTCCCACGCTAGAGTGTGCATGTCCTAAGACTGGGGTCTTTCACTTAGTTCTATGGACCGACTAATGACATTGGGACTAATATCTACGTAGTATTACACATAGTCTATCTGAGCATTGTGTGCATCATGAGGCTTACAAACATACATGGAGAGTCGGTAAATACTCCCCTAACCCTGCCTAACCCGAGCAGCTGTCTGTACATAAACAGTCCTGGGCCCATAACATGGGGCCCATAGTGTAATATGATGGGCCATTAAGTAATGGGTTAATGTGGGGTTGGGTGCAGATGGGCCCAGTGCCAACCCCAACCTATCTTAACCCATCTCCCACTAGTAATAAAGTCTATTGTCCCCTATTCTCAGTACATTGGGTATTCCCAATGGTAAGAGGGTCCCAATGGCAGGAATATCCAAAACAAGAAATAATTCCTAGAATAGAGTGCTTTGGCTGAAAACATCCTAGGCCAGGGAGTGCAACCGAAACTACAATGTCCAGGTCGAACAAGAAACTCCATCTTCGTTAAATAACACTTTGATATAACCAATTTTGCGTGTGGCCTCAGCATTGTGATTTTCAGACCTTCAGTGGATTGTGATGAGGTTTATAGCAGTATTTACAAACTATGCACTACATATTATACTTGCATAAGCCGATTGTCTAAAGCCAACCAACTGTCACACTAGAGGAGTGCCAGTCAAAGGGCACGTGCCTGTCTGACTGGTTACGCAACCTCGTGCAAGTTAACCATCTGCCAGAGCCGAAACTCACTACTCCTTTGGGGAGAGCGACAAAAACTCATTAATGGAAACTCATTAATTAATTACCACCCATTACTCCAGCCCACGCAGGAGCCAGCATCGGTGTATGTGTCCGGAGTAAGTAAACATGCCGGCCGGTTATGCCATTTAATACTGCGGGCTCCCATGTTACACCATGAGCTAAACATACTGGGCGTTTTCACCACTCGCGAGCTAGTCATTGAGGAACTAATCTAACTCACTTGTCACACTAACTAACAATGCAACAAATGCATACAGATCACAGGATAAGGTGGCCTAAAGATCAGTAGCAGATACAAAACTTGGATATGAGAGAGGGCTCTTTTCGATAGATACACTTTAGTATAATTTTGCCCTTAGACGAGTAAGGGAGCCAGAATGAAAGAGCAATTTTCTACGTACTTTGTAAAAACACATTTTTGAAGCATACTGAATGCGCTAATTCTGATTCCTGTTGGTGACTTTATCAGCTGACTAACTTGCAACATACACTGGACAAAAACTTATCTAATTAAAATTGATATTCATTAAACGTATTACTTTTTCTTATGTTTTCCTCCAAATAAATAATTTGCTTATTTCAGTGATACTCACTATTATCAATTAGCTGAAACTAGATGACAATTGTCCCATAAACTACAAAACAACTCAATGTTGTGATGAATAAGACCGACGCAAACCGTGACATTCCTGTGCATACTTTGAAGCAGCAGGTCCTAGATCTGGGTGCCACAAAAGGCTGACCCCAGTCACCTGTGGTGTCGACCTCACAGCGTGTCCCAACAGGTGCTCCCCTCACAACCCCAAACACAATCTTCATCCGACTCACAGGAATTTAAATCAAGCTTGGTATATGCTATCATCTGGTACACTGACGCAACTTTGAAGTGTGTGCTGCTATGGGAAGGATCATAGGTCTCCTGACACAAAGACGCCTACTTTTACTATGGGGCATTCTCGGGCATTCTCCATCACGCAGGGCTCTGTCCCACACTCCCAGTCTGTCCAACGAGTATACTCGTTGGTCTGTCCAATCATTATAGTCGAATGACACCATGGCACTGACTTGTGAAAATACTAAGGGGAGAACATGGCAAGAACATGTTACACACGCTAGATTATCAAAGGACCTTAGGAAAATATACACTGTCGTAAAACCACGGGAACCATTAACATTAAGACCTAATAAACTTTTTTCTACTTTAATTCCATTTTTTCTGCTTGTGACGTCACATGTTAACATTTTGTTAAAGAATATAAATTACACAAAGATGCTCAAAATTCCAAAAGATTAATCGACCCGGTCCTCCGCCAGCAGAGAACCGTCAGTAAGAACTTAGTCTATGGTAAACATGTTAATCTATAAGGAAAAATGTAAGCATGGCAGCAGTGGTTACATGGCGCCGGCCGTTGAGGTGCGCAAGACGTGCCCGTTATTAGGTGTTGGGATGTAGGGGGGGGGGGGGGAGACGCCCACCAGTAAGAAGGGAATGCGCACCAGGCCAACACCATCCCCCCCCCTCCCCCCATACCCCCTCCGGCCCTGATGCCGGACGCTCAGCCATTGCCGACATAGCCGACATTCCTGCGGCCGGTGCCGACCCGGAGCTGCTGCTGTCCTCCTGTCCCAGCCGACGGTGGCCCACGAGGACCAGCCGACGCGCTCTACCCCGGAAGTGGGGTATAGGGTGGGTTGGGCGGAGGACGCGGCTCGCCGACCGCCCCGCCCGGGCCTCACGCTACTTCGAGGGACAATGGTAAGACACCACACAGGCGTCTTCATCTTTGAGAGTCTAGCAGAGAGGAATGTGAGGAATGTATTCAACTCCTTCCTATAATACAGGCAATCCAAAGCCAATTTTCATATCATCCTTTAACTCAAACTGGTTTCGTATTCATTCTGCATTGCGGGTATGCATTAGGCCAAACAAAAAAAATTGTTGTGTTCAGGTAACCCTACCTACCCTAAATTTTTGGCCCTACCCTAACTTTTTGTTAGGAAATTTTTAATTATTTTTCAGAATCCAAAGAATTGACCTAAAGTACCATGGGAAACCATAAAACAGCACATGGATACTCAGGGCATGTATTTTAGATGCTGAAAATGCTTTTTGAGAATATTTGGAATATCTTTTTTATTTCCAACACTGGCCGGGTCTCTTGGGCAAGTGAAAAAAATAGCAAAAAAAAAAAGTTTTTTCGACCTACCTACCCTATTTTTTTCAACCTATGTTACCTGAACACAACAATTTTTTTTGTTTGGCCTTAATACATGGAGTATAATTTCTTAACAGATTACACAAAGTAACTGTCTTGTCGTCATGCTGAGTATAAATCAAACGTTAAGGCATTTGAATGCAGATGATCCATACTGGCATGCACGTGCAAAATACCGAGGTGCAATATTGGTTCAATTTTTAGGTAAAAAGAGAAACCTACATAATTATTGTGAATATTACACAATATGTCGGTCTTTCTTTTTACCTAAAATTTGACTTACACTTACACCTAAGAAGGTTGAAGATAATCAAAGACCAACAAAGGGAAAGTATAATTCCAGCGGGCTGTGGAAGTTTCATAGTGTATACACATGTGTACATAGCATTGCCGCAATAGAGCATTCCTGGTCGCCGCCCCTGCTGAGAGGAGTGCCTGACCGACCAGAAGGTGCAGAGACCCGGCCAGTTCTCTGAAAGGTAATGCCCACGTCCATGGCCGAGTCAACACAAGTGTCACCCATAAAAAAAGATCTGAATAAACAACCGCGAACCACCAGGATTCAAACTGAAAAGAGACCACCGAAAGGCAGGGTGTGATTCAAACCCTGTTAATCAGTGTAAATTTATGTTTGATTCCGTGTGTTTTTCGAAATTCGGTAAAATGTGTAAAGTATGTCAACGAGGGCCACATTAGTTAGTTAATTATCACAAATGTTGTATTGACTGTCAAACACACCATGAGCGGATTGCTTCCCACATCTGCAGAACAGTATGGAGGCTGAGTAAACACCACAAGTAGCTTATCATGTTGCAATCATGTTACAGTTTTCTGGACCACTGTTTATTTGCAAAACAGACTGTCTTTGCTTTAGTTGATGCCCCAGACCGAGTGCATTGCCTCAGTGAACTGGCTATACCAACGTGCTGCTTGCCACAGTCAAGTATCTGCCGTATCTCAACCTTTTTATTTGACCTGTGTCACTTCAAGACAAATTCATAGTATGTCACAAATGTTACCTATCTTTGAGAGATACCCAGGACCCAGTAGCAACTCCCATCTTCCCAACCATAACTACATGTACATTAAAAAAGATGTTTATATTTTTTCTTAAAATATTAAGGACATAAGCTTTCACTTAAATATCACAGACATAATTAATTAGATAATGTAGTGAAACTTCGCTGGTGGCCTGGTGATTTAATATGTATTTTAATCAATATCAAGGAGTCTACTGAGTATGTAGACTCCTTGATTATATTCAGTGTTGTCTTTTCTTAAAACGAATATGTTGGCAAGGCAATGTGCTACTTGGGGCCCTTGAGGGGAAGCTGGAGTACAGTTTTTTTGCTTGTGTTGGGCATCATGGGAGTCATAAATCATGAGTTAACATAGGAATAAACACACTAAATAATATACTCTGTCTCCATATATTTACAGAGGCCCTAATGTGGTGGGCGGGTCTTACCACCACACCTTCCCCCTCTTATGACAGATACAGAAACTCGACACATCTGTCACAACTTGTCCCCCAGCTCACCCTTATTTACCCCCGCATCACCATCCCTCCAACCCGCACCCCTACGCCCACTACTCCGGAGCAGCCTGTCGCCATCTCTACCGCCTCGCCAAAGAGGTCCACTTCAGAACTACTCCCATGGCCCGGGTCATATGGGGCCTGGTGCTTGGAGAGTGACAAGTCTACAACACCCATCCCAGACGTTGGTTTACTCCAAGATGCAAGGTCATCACAAGGTCAGCAGTGATCCCATGATAGACCGCCGTGAGCAAACATTAGTGTCAACAGAAAACACTGGGCTTCGAATGAGTTGGCTATGGCATTAAAAAACAAATAACATCGGCAAAAGGTTAACTGCATGGAAGTGGTCCCAAAAGCTGAATATGAGGTGTGAACCTGCCATTTGTAAAGTTTTAGGTTAAAGATATGAAAGTTGCATTCATTTTTTTTAGTTCAACACATGCGTATTCATTAATTTAACCTTGTTATGTAGTGCTCGCGCCTCATCCCGTCTTAAGACAGTCTGTTCCAGGAGAACAATAGTAAAGTATTAGATTGAAAGATTAATATGAAAATATTATTCATTTGTTTGTTGCTCCTCGCCCCATACTTAGCCTCGATGATTCCTCTGAATCAACAAATTTGGCTTAGGTGTAAGTAACTACATCAATACAAGTTTCTAAATGAAAGATACAGTGATTATAGTAGATAAAAGGCATATACTTTTATTGAAACACAAAAATCCTAAATCTCCATATCCTACAAGTTGACCGTGTTTCATACTAAAATATGAGAGGTCACACACGCCATCAGGGTTTATTGTCCCCTGCGCCCCAAGTGGTCTTAGGACAAAGACATCGCTGACCTGAGGTGTTATTTGAGGACAGATGTCCGCCCATATCTTATATAACTGAACCAAATGAAACCATTCAGAGAGCCCTGGATCTCAGCCAAAGCCAGGGGCGGCGACCACCCTTAATGTTTCCCACCCTCAGCCAGGCCAGGCCAGGGGCCCTCTCCCACGCCGAGAAACAACAGACTGCCTGGAAAATTGAAGATTCGAACCAAAGACAAGTGATATTGTTTAATAAAATAAAATCTTATTCTGATATTCTGTAGGTTAGACGTGAAATCAGTCTAGTCTGTGTTCACGCGATTTTGGGTGTTCTAAGTCAAAAGTATCTCTACTGAAACCTTTACTGCACTTATTCATGTTAATACCTTTCTATTAGGTATTTTACATCAGTTCACTAAAAATGATGGCTAGATGTCATACTGTCAAAATATCGTTAAAGTTCTTAATACCTCTCCCGTATTCTCAGTCTCGGCCATTTATTATTGTACAATGAAAATGTCGAGCTGTCGTTCTAGTCAGGTGTTTTCTTTTTCCTTTAAAAAATCACCCACGGGGAATCAAATGTGGATATGGTATAACACCCATCAGAACAAAGCATATCCATATGTGGTTTGAAATCTGTAATGACTAGAAGAGTATAAGTGACTGCTCAAAGTTGTTATTTGTGAAATAGCTAACCGAGACGATGCATTTGGTATAATGGAAACAAGTAGGACAGGGTCGATGCGCATACGGATGTTGGCAGAGGGTGCACCTAGCCGACCATTCATACTCAGGTGCAGCTGGCTGAGGTTGGCAGAGAAAGGTGTCAATTAAAGCGGACCTAGCGCCAGGTCGGATACATGGTAACTAGAGCAAACAGGAAATAATTAATATAGCATTATAGTGATTAAAACCAGTTTGGTGGTCAATTAAGCTAACCATGTCTTGACTAATTGTTGTGATTACGGTTTAAGCAACATAATGCACAAAAATACTAGATATATCTATACATATAGATATTTTGCGACATTATTTCAACCGTATCCATTCACATAATAAATTGGGCACAATGCATAGGCTGAGATGATATCGTCTGCCAAACAATAAGAACCAGTACAAATCTGTATTTCAATACGGAATAAATAACATATAACTCTCCGGCCATTACTTCCAAATGATGCAATCCAATGTCGATTACAGACTTGTGATCTCTATGGCATGAAAGGGAGTATATTTTGTGTCCCATTGTATGAACGTACCAAATTGACTTCTGATTGTCGGCGATATCAAGTCATTGTCTACAATCGGCAGGGGCCATTGTCCATTAGCAATAATAAAGGTCAAGATGAGGCTGAGACTGGACATGATCTTGACCCGGATCTCCAGGGTTTCATTAAGGTAAGAGGTGCATAATGCTGGAAACAATAGTTAAGTGTGTACTGTGTGCAACAACAGCAACAGGGGGCATTGACCTGCATACATGTATATACATGAATGCATATCGACTATAGGAATCACATAAACTGAATTATTAATCCCATTTACCCATTTTATCCGTAATAAATCCAACATTGCTTTTCAAATAGCCCCTACTCTACTTAAGTAATGTCCCTTTTAGCACCGGCAAAGATCAGTGCTATACATTAAGGCAGACATTAAGTGAACCCGGAAACGGCGTTGATTAATTCGACTTGGCAGGGTAGACTGATGCCCCTGAGGCGGGCCTTCTGTGATGACAGCATGACACCACGTGTCCGAACAGATTACCCCCGAGCCATGCATTTCTCGTCTTTTTTCTGTCATAATTTACTTGTAATTCAGCTACCCTTCTTGTTTCTGCAGGATCCGGGATGGCGCCACAACTCGCAGATAACGGTCCCCCGCTTACGTCGTTAGCCATCCACCAGCCCCAACCCCCGACGACATCCTCCCACCCTCTCCCAGGGTCCGAAGACTGGGAGACGCAGAAACTCATGATGGTTATGTACCCAGATGTATGTGGATGATGGCGGATGTGAGCGGGATTGGCCGTCCGTGCCAACTGTGCCATGGGGCTCTGTATGGATTACCTGTAAGGAGGACCCCTAACCCTAAAGGCCACGTGTTAGACCTCTCATGATACATTATATGGTCGCCTTTACGGATATTTATATCTGACTCCGAACAGGATGAAACATAGGTCGAGTCTAGCGCTACCTTTAACCATCATTTTATGGAGGGAACGCCAAAATGGTCCCCTGATAGGCCTCTATCGATCCGTCAATATTATGTGAAAGTTCTTCCAACAGAAAAAAAAAATTAAAGTGTGGTGCCTGGTATATAGAAAGTTATCTCTAAATTGTGGACCTACACCTGACTGGGAATTCCGGGCTAGGTGTCTACATGTATACAGGTGTGTTGTGGTAAAACCCAGGAGGAGCCCGATCCACCAGGTGAGAGAGGTGCTCGGCAACTGCGTCTAGGTAACACGTCTGTAATTAAAACCACCTCTTCTCGGGCATTTTAGTGGTTCCTCTCTTTTCTCTGCCAGAGCTCGCAATTTTCTCAATGATTCAAACCTTTTTTCTTAAACCCGTGATTCGATAAATTCGTGGCCCATCGTAGGTAAACTGCCTAAGGCGGACAGACAGAAAACTTTGGGTCTTCCCTTAGTTTCACATGTTTGTTTATTTTCTAGAAAGGTAAAAACGTTCTAATCCGTGGCATGTATGGACAAGGGCACTTACATGGTCAATATTCTATCTGACACTTAACGGATTGACCGAGATACGTAATAAGTAACGTTATCTACAGGTGACTACTCCCTAATCTCAACATCACCAAATACGACTCGGAGATATTCTAAAGCCCGAACTTCACTGCCGAACTAAATTCAACTGTTGAAGTAATTAGAACTGGAAACTGTCCCCACCAGTTGTATATTGTGGGACAGGCAGGTACGACCAGAGTCTTGAGTGTTTTTTATGTGACAGTTCAATGAGTTGAGTATTGAAACTTTAAAAGATGAGTATAAATAACCTGCGTGTTCACTGTTCGGGGGTACCTATTGAACAGCTATATAGTCGTATTTAAATTAGTAGTCTCTATAGTCACTGCATACGGGACACTATAGAACATTGCTTGGTGCCTTCAGGAGCCCATAGATCGACGTTGTAGACCTACATATGACGTCACATCTCCCAAAATGAGCTGGCTGCCATATTGGTGATCAAGTCATAACCATTACTTTTTGCAATTGTAAAGCATTTAGGATACTTTTTCTGACAAGATCACCGTGAACAGTTTCAGTGAATCATAACCAACCAAAAATCATTGTCATCTGAATGATTGAATTTTGGTTTTATTACACATCCATGTAGTCCTGATCACCAGGTAATCACAAGTGATCACATCTGCCCAAAGTCTGTAAGCCTACACTTGTTTTCGCACATTCTGTACAATCATTGCTGTGCATGAGCGAGTACATTCTTTCGGTGTAAAACATATTGAAAGAGTAAAAAATCAAAAATATAGGCGTTTACAGCGTACGCCAATTGACCTAGGTGTGATGGGGCTTTTAATGGTATGCACAGACACAACTCCATCAGCAAGCGGGAAGTATCCGCACGGAAAGTTTCACTCTTGTTTATTTATCACATATATTTGGTTCATGTTCTGAAGATGAGAAGTATTCAAGTGATGAGAAATAAAAAGATAATGTAGAATGGTTAAGGGCTACAACGAGACAAGCATGTGTGCATAAACGATTACTAAGCCTTAAATAGCCTATAACAAAATATCTTATATGAAGGATCGATTGAATATGCCAGGTGACATCTTATGTTTTCTAATAATTATTATAATCTTAAAAGTGTCTATCGCCTGATGTTTTCTAGTAACTCATAGTAACTCGTATATGTTTAAGTGTCCCATATAACTAGGAAAGGGAGCTATCATAATCACCTGGCCGTCCATATATAGGTTATGAAACAATAAAACATGTATAGTACTAAGAGTTGCAATTGTTGTGTAATCGTAAAATATTAGTTTGTAAATGTAATCCAAAATTTTACGCAGACAGATATGTCTATTACACCATTAATGAGAGATAAGATTCTTAGGTGATTTCACAGTATCAACGAAACTATAGTCTACGTTAACCATTCAGACTGAGAACTTTATCTCAGTGTCATATCTCGCTAATGGAAAGCGGAAGTTTCATTTTTATCAGTGTCTGTGGGCGGGGATCTTCTCTCACAACAATGATAAATGATGACCAAATAACTCTATAGTAAGGACAGGATCTGGTTGTAAGTGCGTAAAGTGGGTCCTTAACATTACTGCACGATACGGCCATAGTAGTCTAGGAAATGTGGGTTAAATTCAATTTAAGGGCACGTGGAGGTGCACCGCACTAAAAAATCCCGCAAGTGCGTACATGCAATGCATCATCAGTTCACAAAGTATTCTTTTTGATTTACCCATAAATACATGTATACAATATACAAAGAAAAGAGGTCCTTGGAGTTTCGATGAGCAACCGACATCAAATGAAATCTATACACTAAAATTACACCTGGGGGATTTGTACATTTACATGGTACATTATTTTCATGTGACGACCAGAGAATCCCCTGGCTACAGGAGGTGGGTGTTGACTAGGGGTAGGTGTATAGACTGGGGGAGGGGGTTTGCCGCCAGACGGCCTCGTTACATTGGGACTTACCCGGGGTCTAGTCCCGGTCATGATGCCCTGGGCGAGCAGGGGTCGAGGATCTGGGCCTCAATAACAAATTTTGCACAGTAAGGATTATTGGCCAACAACCTTCGTTTTCGGAACGCCAACACACGTCCTGCATGGCGTGAACCGACGTGCCCTGGGTAAATCCTCTGGTCATGGGAATTTCCTCAATTCTATAATATATTGATCACCCTCTAATGGCACGCCCTGCCAAAATAAACAGGATGTTTACACTATGGGCCGACCACAGCCAGTTCCTTGGGCCAGGGGGCTCTGAACCCTGAGGTTTACTAATGTATAAAGAGAGGCCTTACCAACAGATGTTATATGGGAATATCAAGTTACTGACTACTGAAACCAGTCGTTTTGAGCCCCAAACCCAGTATAAAATTCCAAGAGCAACCTAATACACCAGGGGACAAATCGGTAAGACATAGGACTGAGGTTTTACTTTTTGTGCGAAAAACAGTAAAAAAAACAACCTCAACTAATTTACTGTGTTCACGACATCCAGGTATATGTATAGCTATAATTCATATTATGGCAAGAAAGGTATACATGTACATGTAAAAGAAGACTTGGGGAACAGAGCATCTTGGTAAATGATGCCCAATTTGCGGGCGGCATGGCAGACGGGAATAGGCCCTCCTGGGGGTGGGCGTCCGCCCGCCCTGTGAGGACCACCTACGTGTACCCCAGGTAAATGGCCGGCGGGGTGGGGGTAAATGGCCGCTAACAGGGACGGGCTCACCTTACATGTCACCCACTGTGGTCACCTTTAGCTCGCTAATAGCTGCTTTGTCGGCCCCAGTGGAGGGCATTCCCTGCCGCCCACTCAGTGCGGGAGGCCAGCTCCATTATTCATCCAATGGTCATTGCCAAAAACGCCTGACCCTTCCGACCCCGCAACAGGGAGGCCTGCCAATCGTCTGCGATCTCGGATGTGAATAAAACTCTGTTTAAGGGTTATTATTCACTGAATTAGAATAACGTCCATATAACCTACAAATAAATGTTTTCCTATACAGTTATCGTATGGACAAGGAATACGAAAGGATACCAGTACAATCCATCTTAATGCTAAACAATAAATTCTTTCAAAATTTTGATATATCATTTTACAGTAAGTATAGACCTTTGGTGTAGGTGCTTAACTCTGTGACTGGGTGGTCCGCCCCAGAGATCTCTGAAGGCAACATGAGGTCAGTGGTCTGCGATGATAACACACGCTATCGGTGTAATAAGCAGGTTGGTGCTCAGGTGGTTTTCTGTATGTGTGAGGTCGGCTGGTGAAAGGCGGTGATCGAGGGTGTAAGAGGCGACATAAAACCAAACCCGCGTCAGGGAAGATGGATTGGGGATGGAGAATAGGGAGGGGGCGGGGTTATACGACAACATTTAAAACATTACTACAGGCTGTGGATGGACCTCCTCCCCAGCCGTCCAACTAAAGCCCCGGCCACACTTACCAACTGAACTCAACTCGACTGTCGTAGTCTCCATGGCACCAAGACACTAAGCCCCGGCCACACTACACGACTCATCTCAACCCAACTGTCGTAGCTGTAGCTGGCGCCAGAACCTACGACTGTCGAGTCTTAGCAAAAAAACTCTACCATGCCATAGACTACGACTCGACGGTCGTAGTTAGATGTCCAAAATCATATATACATATCTACTACACGCCCCCCTACGACCCGACGGTCCAGTCGTACATCTTCATCTTCCCTAGATGTACGACTCAACTCAACTGTCGTGGAAAACGCCAAGACTGGAGTCGTAGATGTATGCCACACTCAGAGACTGACCCCAACTGAACTCAACTCGATGGTCGAGTTGAGTTGAGTCGTGCAGTGTGGCCGGGGCTTAAAGCCCCGGCTCCACTACCCGACGATCGAGTTGAGTTGAGTTGAGTTGAGCTCAGTCTCATAGTGGAGCCGGTATTACGACTAGAGTCGTAGCATTTTGCTAAGACTAAACCGTCGGGTCTTACATCTTGAGATGTTAAACATTTAAGACTGGATAGTCGGGTCTTAGGGGGGTGTGCGGTAGCTTTTGATATATGTTATTGTAACCTGTATGTAAGCCAATCGAGTCGTAGCCTATGGCATGGTAAAATGTTTTTCCTAAGACCAGACTGTCGGGGATGTGGCGCCAGGATGAGCTACGACGATCGAGTTGAGTTTGGTTGGGCAGTGGAGCCGGGGCTTAAGACTGTCTGGTCTTAGTGAAGGATCCCTACCATGCCACACTTTACGACTGAACAATTGTAGTCTTAGATATATACTTTGTATATATTTGAAATGTACATGATAATGATATCATATCATATTACCATTTATAACACAAACGTTACTGAGGTAACAAAGTCATGTCCATGATATCTATAAAAGTACTTCAGAATTGTTGTCTATGTTTACAATGATTTAAATGTCATTCATTCTTCTTTAGCAGTTTAGTATGTTAACATTGATATACATATCGGTTCAGTTTGTAATGATCCGTAAAAACACAAAAAACAACTAGATTACTGTCACCTTGAATACAGAAAAGATGAAATACCATTGATTCCCAGTGCAACTATACTGACCAGTTGAGTTGAGTTGAGTCTTAAGGTATGCCACACCTACGACTGGCGCCTCTGAAACCCGACAATCGGGTCTTACATCTTCATCTTCTCAAGATCTAAGACTCAACTCAACTGTCGTGGAAAACACTAGGACTCCAGTCGTAGACCTATGCCACACACAAAGACTGAGCCCAACTCAAGTCAACTAGACAGTCGAGTTGAGTTGAGTCGTGTAGTGTGGCCGGGGCTTAACGTGAGGCCTACAGGCGGGGCCGTCACCGCCGCTGGACACGGCACACTTGGCTGAATTGGTTTAATTAGCGCGGCCCGGGCAAGGTGTTTATTGTCAAATATTGAAAACGGAGGGGCTTCCCCGCTCGTCGGGGTGAAATATGGCCCGGGGGTGGGGCTGGTCCGGCGGGATAAGGCTACAGGTCGTCGGCGGCGAGTGGTCAAGGTGGACACCCGGGGGTCAAAAGGTTAATCGTACTGCAACACGAAAATACAAAGTTAATGGGCTTGTCAGGCCCTGTCAGACTCTTTAAAGGACCGCCCAGGAGCCGCCAAGTCTGGGCGCGTGCACGAACAATAGGCCTCCAATCACAATTTAACGCTTTTCTTTTTTGTCGGTATTTTGCAGTTGAGCACGGTTGTAATTTGAATTACATTGTTTCAGCCAGGTGATGATTTATAGGAAGACAGGACATGGTGTTATGCTATATTAAAGGCAATCGTGATCCATTTCGTGACAGTGATCCACACCTCTGATATCAGCAGTGGTCAGTGGTGCTGGTGATGACCCCCGCCCCTCACTCACCCCCAACCTCCCTTTGACTCCTACATCACCTCCCTCCCCCACCACCCACCTGCCCTGCGGCCACGCCTTTCCTGTCTGACCACTGTCGGACTTCACTCTGTCCAGGGACAAATGACCCGCAATCGTCGGCGCCCCTAGAGGTCATTAAAAGGTCATAGTCTTCATAAATGATTGGAATTTATCAAGGTGGTAACAAAGGGAGGCAGGCAGGGGGCTCGGGTGACCAGGGCGTGGAGACAAGTGACCGCTGGTTGTGATCAGGCTGATGGGTGGGTGGTCAGCTGTAGGGGGAGGGGCCCAAAACAATCTGAGGAGGACTAGATCCTGGTCCCGAACCGCTAATTAAACACCGGCCTATTAAAGCCAAAAGAGCGATTGGAATACTTTAATAAGCATCTACCTCGAGTTCTGGTATTATGAATATAATTTCATCGTATTGCTAACACAGCTCTTTTTCACTACATGGTACTTTATGTATAACTTGTAAAACTTTTACTAGAATTATATATTTTGAAACATTTGGGCTGTTTTCCTTTGTTCCAATTGCAAGTCAGACCAAAAGGTATGGCTAGACAATGGTAGACGCAAAATGCGAAGCGCCTGACCATGTGTTTTCTAAGTGGTAGTAGAAGAGACGTCGTGTAACGTGTGTGACGTGGACCTTCCTCCAGAGAGCATACTGCCATAGTTGTACACGGCATGGTGTCGGCGCACGATTCGGACACGTCTTAGCCAGGAATTCCCCACCACCTGAGTCGGGCCCGGCTGTTAGAGTGTTTGACGTAAGGATCCCGTCACTGTCTCAGGGCCACAGAGGTGTGTGTCTCCAGTACCTGGCTACTTAAACGTGCCGCTCACTGAGAAGATTAAGGCATCATACTCAAAGCGTTCTCAGTCTACCTGAGTGTCCAAGGATATGAATAAACAAATGAATTGCTGTGCCTGGATTATAAAATATTGTCTTAATTTTGTTTAATTTGGCCATATACGACCAAGTCTGTACGTCATTTTCGGTATGCGTGATGGGTCTTGTTTTGAACAATAAAAAAGTATATTTATATAACCTATTATGTAACACTCTGAAAGAACATAATTCACATGAAGCTGTTAATGAATATCATTTTAGAAAATTATTTGTTGCTTACTATCATAATCATAATTGACCATACTTATTCACATATATAATTATAACTATAACTAGTATAATTATGTTACTGCGCTTCTGGAAGAACGTGTACTTACATGAAGATGTCAATAAACAAATCCTTTAAAAAAAAAAGGAATACCAAAGAAGGCTTGTTTATTCATGTCACTGCTCAAACAAATTAAAGACAGAAAACGCTTTATTCAGTCGACCCAATCTGTAAGCTATAGGATGAAACTAAGAATTCGGTGTGGGAATTCGGATCACATATAGGATGCTATCAATGTTTCACAAGGGACTACGTTTACCTCCAAAAGGACAAAGTCCCGAGACTACAAACATTGCCTGAAACTGAGCCCACACAATAATGACGGATTTTAAGTTTAACAGCAAACTTCCGCTCTGATAAATGAAGCATAGAAGTTACGCTATAAATCACCAACAGGGTCGTGGTAAAGGGCAAGTGGCCACTTTCCCTATACATAATGCTAACACATTTTTCTAAGCAGGAACATTTCGGGAAGGAAGAAGAATTTTTCACTTCAGTTGATATTAATGAGAAGTAAATCTGTTGAACACATTTCACCAACGTGGTTTGTTCAACAACGTGTGCAAATTGATGATGTATCCGTTTTTTATGTGGGACGAGCTTATCGATGTCTTAGAATGTCCCTGACTATAGTCTGTCAGTCACACGTGGGAGGGAACACGGGATTCGATTCTAAATGTTGAAAAGATGTTTACCGTAACGGGGTGGTCAGTGGCGATCTACGAGGCGTGAACTTGTTATTCAAAGAATGTCTTTCAGTGAGTAAATTGTACCCACTTCTTCACAGTTATCAATAGCAGTAAAACCTAAACTAGTATATTCGATAAAAATGTCGTCGGACATATAATAATACAAGAAGTAAACAACAACTCTTTAGTATCAGACATTGAACTCTGATTGTGTATATCAGAGATACCACTCAGGAGAGGTGAAAAATCCGGAAAAGTAGGAAGGACAATTCCTGGTTTTTAATTTTGAAACTAAAAGGGTTAAGTTATATATAAGAAAATGTTTATTTCATATTCAAAATGTAATTGGTTTAGGAATACTTCCAAATGTGAGAGTGGTGATGTAGAAAAGGGAAAAGCATATTTTATTTTTTTACTGAAGCCATCAAAAATCCCGAAAAAGTCGGAAAAATTGCATCACTGTACTGTATATATGGAATACTGTCTTTTAAACCAAATCGCTGATGTTTCATTTACAAACAGCAAGTTAACCAAAGACGACATTCAGCCTGAGGTACAAACGACCATGATAGGACAGAAATACCTCACACGTTCGGTTTGCGTGTGGCCCTTCCTAACGCTTCCTTGTAAGGAAACACCGGCTAGGGGGTAGTAGGGGGTGGGCCGGGGGATGGGCATTGTCTGCTCCCCACCTCACCGACCACATTGTCCCCCACCTGTACCATTGGGGATCCAAGGGGCCACCCACTTGAAGCACATGGGCCCGAGGCCATATCCCCACCCCCCCCCACCCCCCACTCCGACCCCACCCCATCCTACCAACTCCTTCCCTAACCGTTACTTACGAAGGTCTTTGTTAAAATCAGACGTCAAAGTCTCGCTCAGAATACCTGCTGTTTGTTTTCTTTTTCCATGTGAATGAATCAGATGTCAACCTACTATGTATTAGTCCGATTCACCACCAGATAGGGTCGTATATACATCATTTTAACATAGATACCACTGGCAACCAATGCTGGCGACATCTTTTTTTAACATTAACCTAATTTGGTATGGAAGCGTTAATCTAAGAAAGGTATATTCTGTTTAATGTCGGTCATTATGATATGGTCATTATGGAAAGGATTTCAACGACCATTTCACCTGACAAGTTTGCTGACTATAGCAGAACTATTGATACGGTACGAGCTGATAATTTAGATTTATTTTCTCTAGTGCACGCAGGTATACAAATTGTCAGTATGTTTTAAGCAACTGGCCCATTTATATCATATTACAATTTAACTATAGATACCTCTCGAATAACATCCGACTATGTTCCCTAAAATGTGCGAAACCATGGATAAGCAAAAATCTGCATTCTCAACAAAAGTAATCACAGTATCGCACGATGTGTAGTCGCAGTATCGCGCGACGTGGTAATGTTTATTCCATACTTATTTAGGGATATGGTCGACAAGTCAGGTCCACCTATTGAAAAGAGTTTCGGTTGACATAAGTATATACATACATTCGTCCCCTGATGTCATACAACCATATAAAGTTATATCATGGCTTTAACTAGGACCACATAACAAACCCGGTAGTGGAACATGTATCCTGTGACTTATCGAAGGCCCCCTCCCCCATACCCAGATACTATATTTCAAAACATCTAATCGTGAAGGCCTCAATGTACTGGAAACACCAGGAACTGTTGTTTCATGTTCCTTGTTTCACCGAATCGTAACAACTATAGCCATAGCCATATAGAGGAAGGGCTCTTTCCTTATATCTTTCCTTGAATCCTAGAAAAATAATTTGTCATATACTGTCTTCCGACCACGTTCCCAGAAGTTCTCCCAAGCGTATCGCCGACGACATGCTTATTTTCAGTTTTTCTTTAACGTTTTATTTCAATGAAATATATGGAATGATACTCTTATGGAATCGTACATCATAAAATATATTTCACAGGAAGATTTTTGTCATTAAAATTATTTAAATTGTGGTTGATTTTGACTTAAAACAATAAGATCGGATATCACATATTACATAAAATGTTCATGATTATTAATCTATAACTGTATAAGCTAAGCATGTAAAGGCAAATATAAAACTGTAAACAAATCTGTGATACTCCATAGGACTTAGTGGGGTCCCTCATTACTGGCCGAGAGGAGAGTCATGATCATGGGAGGGTCCAACTAGATATGTTTTTGTGGGTTAGCCCAATAAAGACGAGCTTTCAGGTGTATAACCACCAGCACTAGGGCCTATCCCTTCCTCTTAAGATTTCACAACTTTGTTGATCTGGAAACTTCTCATGACAACGCAATCTGGCCAACTTGGTTTTTGATATGTCGTATAGGTGGCGCTCCTGTACGAGAGACTGTTAATACCTACCGGTATCTCTGTAAAAGTGCAAAAAGTAATAAAATATTGCTTGACTACATTGCAGAAGAGTTTGACTGGCATTTTAAAGTTGTAATGCTGTGTTGTTTGCACCTCGTTCATAAGAAGAATTCATTTTCTATCAAAATCCTCATCAACATCAAATTAAAGCTGTATGTGGGAAAGGAACAACATGTGCTGCCATCTAGGGCTTGATTCACTAACCAGCTGCCTTGGCCAATGCACTTTATATGCACGGTGCCATATGAGATGTAGAGAATCCACCTCGACTTTACATAGCTACGGGTGGTTAAAGGGTCGTCCGGCTCGCTATTACTTGGGCGGGGTTGGAAATAATTGATATATTAAAAAATATATCAAAGTGGAAGAATCCATCCCTAAATGAATCCTCGTTATCTAGAAACCTCCAACTGGAAACTACTTCACTCCTTTCAAAAACCGACAGAAAGAAGTTAAAAGCTCCACTTTATACTGCTCGCCTATTCCCTTTTGAACTTCAAAGGTTTGTTATATTCAAAAGTTCCACTTAGGGACACACATGCACCCCCAGCCACTATATATGTGGGCCTGGATGTATAAATAATTGTTAAAGTACCAGTTCACAATGTGACTTTCTTCACTCAGTTACCCCCTTCACCGAGCTGGAGTGTCCCACTGAGTTCACCGAGATACCACCCCAAGATGGATGACTTATCATGTCGCCGCATGTGAGGTGCATGTCGCGGGGCTGTGCGGAGGGGGCTGAGTGGAGTGGACAGTCGGGGCGGGCCGGGCGGGGGGCGGGGGGACGACGCACGTGGCCACCCCGCCACCGGACCCTCCCCTTCACGGCGGGGCGCGTGCGGCCCTAACAGGGGGCACTCACCTCTGACCAGGGGGCGCTGAGGTCAACACACGCCGGTCGGTGGCATTCCCCTCATAACATCACATCTGAGGGCAATCCCAAATTCAGTAAATTAAATGGTATCACGTGCTACCCCCATCGGAGGACACGATATGACTGAACTCTGGTATAATTGTCCCGTACAGATTGGGGTGGGGGTGGGCTCCGAACACTGCCAATGTGAAATGGGCTCAACGACATAACAATATCATGGGACATGAGATCTAAAAGACATTGACTGGAGACATGACTTTTTCCAGCAATATACCTTAGACATGAGCATTATGTAGGAATAACGACATGTGATACTGGCAATTCTTAACTTCGACACATGAACCACATCATATGTGCTCCCCCCCCCCCCAATCCAATCCACATCCCCATAGGTTTAGGTCATGCAGCAGACAAAGGCACTGCTCATAATTTCCCATAGCTATTACAAAGGTAACGTATAACTATGTTTATTGATATATAGAAGGTATGGTCGCTTTGTGATAACATAATCAAACTTGTTTGTGCACCTCAAAGTATATTGCTTTCGATTATTGGAAGGGGTCCGTCTTTTAAAAAAAACACTTAAAAGCGTTGTTACTTGAGATGTTGATACTGTAGTAAATTAGGGGGGGGGGGCGCTTGATATGAAAGCCCGCAGTCACTGCACAGTAGTAACCCGGCTGACCTTAACCTGGGCCTTAAATGTGCGTGGACTTGTCAAAGGGTGGCACCGTCTGGACGCACGTGTCACATGGCATTCCACAACTGATGGATTTAATATCAGCAATATTAGGCCCTGGAGCCGAGGGGTACATACATTCATTAGGCGCATACCTGTGGCTGGATTGTCCATGAAAACAGAACCGGATTAATCTCCATTCAAGCTGTTATCTGATAGGGACAGTCCGCCCGTCTGCTATTCTGATAATCCGGATGGCATCCCGGACAGGGTTTCAGCGGGAGTTCAAAGCATTTCACCTTCTCTTTTCCTACTGCATCACTGGTGCACTTCAAAGATTCTCTGACATACCTGGCATGGATGGATCTGGTGCGTAAAAGCTGAGACCAACTTCAATACGCGCATACTTTGACACCCCTTTTGAGAAACCACGACGGCAATTACAAGAATCAACCCCCAACATTACAAATGTGTTGTAACTCATCTGTTTATACAACGGTTGCATTGTCAAAAAGACGGTTATAAAATGGACACATTTGGCACAGTCAAAGTGACAACCTGCCAGATGGCCTCTCAAAAACATATATCATATTCTTCTATAGTATGGCATAATCAATCCATGTAAAATGACTACCTGTTTTCTCTATGTTTCAGCGATTGCACGCTATGTTTAATTTATAAAACTGAATATGACATATTTTAACAATAGATATTTACCATACACTATGGTTGTCAACGACTCGTCATTTTGGTAACAATATAAATTTGTCATCAACCTGACAGCAGTGCCTGGCTTTTACAGGTTCATCTTGACCTTTGTCTCATTTTCATGTATATGCAGCACGTTAGAAAGTGGCTGCTGTCCAGGTGTCCTGCGGAGAGGAGGGCGCGTTTGCCACTTTACAGTAATGCACACCCCTGTCACATAAGAAACACCTACGCCATCTATTGCCATCTGCGTAATTTCACCCCGCACATCTTTTTGTTTGTCGTTAGGGTTAATCAGAAGATGCTGACCGAGTCGGAGAAACTGAGACCCAGAGCAGACGACTTTGGGTCGTCTTCCCGCGCCGGGCCGGGTCTATCCCGGGTCTGTCTATCGTCTGCGGTGCGAAGACATGTTCGCGGGATGAGTCACCAGTATGATGGCGATAAGACCCGACGCCCCAAAAAGTGTCTCCCCACTCCTACTTCGGGCCCCTCTTCCTCCTGAGTGGAACCTTTTGTGTCCCCAGCGACGGGCCTACAAGTTTGTAAACACACACCAGGGGGAGACTCGGGTGGGAGGGGGACCAGAAAACGTGCCTGGGGCCCCCTAATCGTTCCCTAACGGGATCTTGCGGTTTGTGATCAACACGTGGACATATATTGCCTTAAAGGGGCTTCCCCTTGTTTTTACAAGTTTTCACATAATGCGATCGTAATCATATTAAAGGACTACGCTGTTCTGATTACCGAGTAGTTGGGATAGGGCAAATACGTTGAACGACACATTTATTAGAGATCCCAGTTTCATGATCAAGCAGTTGCACACCAACTTATTCAGTTCTGTAGAATGAAACATTGAAACTATTTAATTCCATTGAAACATGATAAAAAGAACGTAGTAATGCTACACACTTATCAACAGTGGGCTACCTATTGTATGCTATGAGAGGTCCTAACAGGTCCTAAGTATCGTATGCGTTTTAACCAGAGTTTTCACATGTAATATTCCGAAATACACTTCTCTAGTTGACAGCAGGTATTGATTGCTTGATTATCTTGTAGTTCACATAATATTTTCTAATATGATAACGTGGAATTGATTCAAACTTCAAAATGTTGAATTTGTTAGGTTGTAAGAACCGAAAATTTTGATAAAAAATATGAGAAATTCAGAGAAACGTTCATTTCATGGAAGCCTATGTAGTATGTTAGACAGGTAGGGTTGGTATCACATGTGGGCAAGACTTTTTTGATACGAATATGATTAGAGAAATATATCTAGAAGAAAACCAAACATTTGGACACAAGGGCCTTCACCATGATAGTACTAGTATCGATTTCACAATGAATAGTAAGAGTTTCCAACTTAGTTGCCGTTCAGATAAAATGCATTTTATTTGAAGTGTGTCTTATCAAATGGACAGTCTTGTGGCTTTCTTAGTAACTTAGGAAAGGAGTAAATCTTTATGACAGGTCGTTTACGTGTTCAAAGTGGAACATGATTTCAGGAATCTAAAGCGGAAAACAGAATCTTATTGAAGCCTTGTCACAATCTTAGGCCCTTCTGCATTCCAGAGATGTCTGAAACCCAGATGCAGTAGTGAGCCAACTTGTGGCTGAATGAGTCATCCCATCTCGCCAATTTTTGTCCCGTTTCCTTAAACAATTTTGCATCTAACACACACTTCCCTTGTGTTAATCTCGAGGAACTCGAAAAGAACGTGAGATTTGGATATCAAAGGATTTCTGCGGGGCATTTTCAATATAGTGTTTCTAATAGTGAAATATTTGCCTTTGTATAACTACGTGACAAATGCTTTGCTATTCTTTTTTAACTTTGAGTCAACTAAAAGATAAGTCCAATGGGACAATACCATTGTTTGCATTCTTGTGGTACTCTACACAGGGGTATATACAATGTTCCGGTGAACAATAGTGCCTGGTAACAACAAGGAATTTTAGGATGACCAAATATGAAACATTTTCTGTGTACAATTGATCCCTCCTACTTCTTAGGAAAACCACGTCGGCCTTTTATGTATGATATTAAACACTATTATACAATTCCGGAAGGTTATAAATGAAGAAGTCTGTATACATCATAAACGTGTTGAACTAAATATATATCTGTAGTGTAGTGTTGATGCAAAAGGGTCAACTTACAGGCACCCCACGACAACACGATTAATGCGTTCGTACCTCGGTATTCTTGGCAAACGCCACATCACGACGGTAACTTGATATATTGGTCTTTTAAGTTTTTAGGACGATTTGCCGGCGCATCTGACACGTTCTGACGCTGATTAGATACACGCATTACATCATCGACCGCAACAATGACTTTTTAAAGAAAGTTTGAGATAAAACATGTTTATAAACCTTGTCTTTCTACGCCGCCACTGATATTGTTGGCCTATAAACTTTCCCCACGTGGGAGAAAGAACCACGAACTTGGTTTTGATTAAGTTTTTTCCTTCTCTTAACCAAATTTATGGACCGAGATAGTTGCGTCTGTTCTCATAGAGATTCGCATTGGAAGTTCTGGCAACCAGGTTGCTTCTAGAAGCTAACTTATTCATATGTTATGTGTTTTGTATGCTGAAATTCTGGGAGAGTAACAAACACTTGTTGTTAGTACGGGAGAAACTCTAGAATACAAAACGCCTTCCTTAGTCACTTCCGTACGAGAGGTGAGACTTCGCGCTTGAAGGGTACCCACACAACAATGCAAGGCATATGTAGGCACCACAATATAGGAGCAATAACCTATAAACCAGTACTGTTGTTACTTTTATTTCCATGTAAAATGGATCATTTCATAACACTTTTCATGAAAAGCGTATGCATATTCAAACCCAAACTCTCAGCTATTCCTTTACATGGAATACTAGTTCTATTTGTCATCATGTTCTATAAATTTGGCTACACTCTAATTACTCTATTCGTCCATCTCCCCGTCCATATATCACTGACCCCGGTCTGCACCCCCTGATCATCCCAGACGAGACGCGCCACCTGTCCCTCCTCCGACCGCCGAGCGTGTCACTCGTTAGGAGAGGAAACAGCCGAGGTGATAAGACCTCGGAGATATTTTATTTAGACAGGAAGACGGGGATCTGGCTATCAGTCCCTCTCTGTGATACGTCCAGTGCCAATAAATAGCGGTGTACGCCGCCTGACCCCAAACAGGGCCCGGGGTGGCCGTATCTGCTCACTGACCACACGCTCCAGGTGACACCCTGGAGCAGGCCACCGAGTCCCTTTGAGGGTAAGTCACACTATTGGCTGTCACAACATCAGATGGTCCTGCGGTCGTCCAGCAATGCAGGCCAAAACATACCCTGCCTACCTATCTCATCCTACAGGCTCAACATGAGGAGATAAAAACATGACATTCTGGGACTTTCCCCACACCAAACGTCCTGCCCTATTTGGTGGTACATTATGAACGTATATGAATGAATAGAAACACAAAAAGAAAATGAATGTTGTTGTACCCTTTCAGAAACACCCTGATTACATTATTCTCATTGTTAAATTTTCACAATGATTAATTGTGCTATATTCAAAGCTTATGTTATCAGAATAGGGAAAAAAAGAGAAAATAGGAGGGGGAAACAAACAGTGGCAATTGACGTTGCGGTCCTCCCCTTCGTCGATCAAATACATATTTTAGAATGGAAACACGGGCTGGGGTATCGGCATATTTGGAACAGAAAAAAACGGGGGAGCATAAAACTGCGTCAATGGCATACTGCCCCTTATCAACTGGGGTCTATCCTTAACTGATGTTTGGGTAACCTGAGGCGATAATCTAATTTTTTTTATTGAAAGTGTGTTTGAGCTGTATGTAGTCTTAATACATACATCCTTTGACCCATTTCATGCTTTCAATATGAATTTTTTCATTCTCAGCAAAAGAGAAAAACGTTACCAACTGGAGGCCTTGAAATAAAAGATGCACCACATTCGCTGCTAGGTGAACCAACCACACATTAAATGTCTGGACGAGAGGTCTAAGTGTGGATGGGACGGAGGGGGTGGGGATGAGGAGTCTCCTTAGAAGTGTTGTCCCACTTGAAGTGGCCTTTTTCCCGCTGGGCGCCCCTTGTCACCAGTCGGTCCGATTCTCACGGCATCCCGCGCCGATTGATACAGACCTCTCAGTGTCATCTCACCCCAACCCTCCTCCCCACCCCGTCCAACCTGTCGCAGTCGGTATGCCCCTGGCCCTGGGCCTGGTTGGATCCCTCCGTCCCCAGGACCCCCTCACCAAGACGACAGGGGATCCAACGGGGCCTCTAAGTATTTTCTCTACAAACAGAAGGTGACAGGTCCTGCCGACCCACTTGACCCCCTCATTCACCCTCCCTCGGGTCTGACTCAGAGCTGCTCGCAGCCCCTTCCACTGAGCCGGCCACTGAGCAGCTCGCCGCGGTTCCCGTACCCTGCCCCGCCAGGGGTATCTTATCGCGTCTTATCTTATTGTGTTTTAAAGTGGGTGTTTATCCTGGAGGGCTTTGTAAAACAATCGGCGGGTGTTTTCAGGTGCACCGGAAGGAAACGCCGCTGTATCAGCGTGTTTGGGTTTCCTTGTCCAAGCGGTGCGGTGCAAATGAACTGCAAATGTTAGGGTGTGGTATTTACATTAGTGTCTATAGACACTCGGAGTGTTATAGAGAACTGCTATAAGTTTTCAAAATGTTCTCTAACATTACAGAGTACCTTACCAATTATACTTGTCAAGTTTTCAGGTTAAAGAATACTCATACTAGTGTGACGTTCTCTGGTAAGTCGGGGTTGCCGATTCTTACAACAGAGGAACGTGGGGGTTGTTCGGGTCTCGGGGCGGACGGGGAATCCGGGCCAAGAACCGAGATGTGTTTCTAGAGTCGTGCCTCGCGCACGAGGGGGGGCTGAGCGAATCGATCGGGAATCGGCACTCGATGTCAACGGAGGACTGCGGGGGAGGGAAATTATGGTAGGGGTACGGGTCGGCCGGGGTTCGTCTCGCTCTATCTCCCAGACCAGCATTCACCCCGACCGGGCGGTCCACCCCTGAGTTCCGGTCCGCGGGGGCGACGGGCCGACGGTCGCCTATTGTTTGGTAGCGTGGGGCCGAGCATGCCGCGCCCTCGTCCCCGCGGACTTCGCTCCTTCGTTCCGTTCCCCATGTCTTCGTGTCATATTACGCCTCGGTTTCCGGGACTTACTTCGGGCCTTCGTGCCTTACTCCGTTCCCTCGTTCCTCGTTCTTCGGGCCGTCGGGCCCCTTACCCTGTGTTTCTACTACCTATCTCGAGCTTCGACTGTTTTGTCCTAACTTCGGCTTAATTACTCTGATCGGCTCATCTTTAGCGGTTGTTTCAGGAAAGAGGACACGTCTGGACACCAGGAGAACTGTTAAAGAACTCTGTTTATTCGGGCCTCACCGCCCCTTTATATACTAGAGAGGTCAGCCCTGATTGGCTGCTTTCGGTCACGTGACCTACAACTGACGTCACTTCCGGTTTATATTTTCCGTTTCCGGTTTACATTTCACTTCCGGTTTACATATTTCCGGGTTTCGTTCCTTTACATTTTCGTTCCTTACATATTCGTTCCTTACATATTCGTTCTTTACATATTCGTTCTTTTACATATTCGTGCCTCTTTTTCAGGCTTTCTATACTTTCGTTCATTATTACATATTCGTTCCTTTACATCTATTTCGTTCTCTTACATATATTTCGTTCTCTTACATATATTTCTACTATTACCTTATTTCTATTATTTTGACCTCTATGTATTTCGGATGAATAGCCGTTCATCACACTATCACTTAATTAGTAATCATCTATCAAACTCTATCAAGTTCGCTTTAGTGAATCGTAGCTAATGATACAGGATGCATAATACAACTTGGAAAATATAAACATTTCTCACCAAACGCCACACCACACAAAGTTTGTGAACTGTTGATTTTTTTATATGTGAGTTGGTTACAACCTATATGTTTCTACCTTTGAAGATCTTCAGCGAAATACTTCAGAATAAAACTTGCTACATATGACACTTGGCCATAATATCAACAAACCTTGTGAGTAGCAGAATTCGATACATATCTTATCATTTTTTTCTGTACCAATACAAAATTATCCTCATTTTCTACTTTGCACACCATCCACAGACACAGGTACATGTTTGCCGACATACGGACACAAAGTGCAGCAGGTACGGATCAAAGGCCCTAACCCCAGCCTCACCCAACAGAGCGTACTCCGATAGTACTAACCGCGTGCTCGTTTCTATATTTTTTGTTTTTGACACAAATTGATGATAACGAAGCTCTCAGCAGTCAGGCAGACTCCTCTCGGTGCAACAAGCTGTGGTATTTCAGCGGGACATTAATAACCGCCGCCAAGTTTCATTTCGTCTGTCAGGTACTCGGTTGGTTCCAGTTGCACGTTAACCACCACTACTATCACACGCGCAAAGATAAAACCTGCTGGAGTGCACGTGGTTCCAGTAAGGTCTAAAAAGATGGGGATTTGTCCGGAGTGCGATAGTACGAATTACATGTGGTGGTATTCTTAGTGACTATGTGGTATAGAATATTGATATTGTGATGGATAACCTTTCCACCAGTTTAAAGGTGTTTCTTTTGTCAAACATGGCTCTAGGACCATTATAGCTGATTGAATAATATGTACTTTTGTTATTTGGGATTATGGGTACTTGATGTAAACTGTTAGGCGCTGAAATTTAGCTTCTCTCCATTGTTTCCTGATGGCTTTAATCTCGATAATCGTATAATTTTTTGCAATCTCACTATGGGCCACCAGGAGGTCCGAGGCTGACCGCCGGTCTTTTTAAATAATCCTAAATGGTGCCGAGGTAGAAGACAAGGCACATCTAAAGCCCCGGCCACACTCACCAACTCAACTCAACTGGATCATCGTAGACATTATGGCTCCAGTAAGCCCCGACAGTTTAGTCGTAGCAAAGAAGCTTACCCATGCCATAGGATACGACTCGACAGTCTTAGCATATAGGCTACATGCTAATATGCTAATCTACTGCACACCCCCCTAAGACCCGACTATCCAGTCGCACATCTTCATCTTCTCAACATGTGCGACTCAACTCAACTGTCGTAGGTGCAGCTACTATTTCCCCGGCCACACTCTGCGACTGAGCCCAACTCAACTCAACTCGACCATCGAGTTGGAGTCAGTTGGTAAGTGTGGCCGGGGCTTTAGTCTCATAAGAGGCTGGGGCCGGCCCATATATTAAATGGTTAAGAATAACAAGTCTGTGACACAAGGACCCCTCTCCCTCAACTCATCCCAACAACTAAGGATGTTCCCTGCTGTGTGTCCCATTGGACATATGGACTTGAACATGCTCAAAAAACATATTTGTTCGTATTCACAGAAAAAACGAACACAACCTGTTGTTTTCTTCGCTCACAGTCATGCTCTGAAGATCCAATTTGCTGTTGGATCAAATAAACTCAAGAGATCTTTATGGCATATCACTCTAATATAACGCCCGACAAGGGTGAGAGTTCGATCAATAAATCTCTATAAAATATATCTAGATGAGACACGATATGATAGAAAACACATGTTGGAGGCCTGGCGTTATGTGTTCATCATCTCATCATCTCCAACCAACAATCAGCAAAGTAAATAAGAAGGAGCAACGGGGAAGGGGCAACAAGTCTCTGCGTGCTACAGTAGTGCATGTGTTGCGCCCCCTGGTGACTCATTGGGTAACTACCCGACGCCGGCCCCCCTTATCTCCCGCCGACGGTGTCCGTTTCACATCGCCCGGCCCCGAGCGGTGACACAACCCGCCAGGAGTATCCAAAGTGGCAGCCACAAAAGCGGCGGCGGGCGGATTCATCACCTGTTAGGGCAGTGACAAGTTGTCAGCGCGATGAGTGAGCAGCTCGGGAGCAGTGGGCTGCTGCTCACAGGGGCTCACGGCCTAATCCGGACCAGCTTGGTGAGCAGATGTGGGCGCGGGCCCCTGCAGCGAGCAGCTCGGCAAGGCCACAAATTGCTTTATCTGCTCGCTCCTTATCTCTCAGTTATCCATTCAAGATAAGACCAACGAATGGATCCTCAGCAGTTATCTACTCGATCTTATAATAAAATGAGGAACAGTTGCGGAGATATTGTTTATAGTTTTTCTTATTCTAACTTTTCTTTAGGATGTTTTGTCCCTGAGGCGTGGGAGAACAGTGTCGAGAACATGTAACTAACAAACATGTTTTTGATATTTGTTGCTTTATTTCTTACGACCCCTCTTTTCTAAGCTTCCATCTTCTCCTTCCCATCCAAAAGAGTTTATGCTGTCCAACCCACTTGCTTAACGAGGAGTACTAAGTTCTGGGGAGTATCTTATATGACATCCCATCTGTTTCGCTTTCCACAGTAATCTGTGCTGGTAATGCAAGTTATCTCTCCATTTCCTCATTTTAATTAAAGTTTATATCTTTTAGGTGCCCCCTACCTAAAAATGGACTTGACGGTGAGACCAAGTTTATGAAGAGATCACATTCACTCAAGTTCTTAGCTTCTACTAGTAATTGCATTCGCTCTTTGCCTTTCTGTTTATTACTTTTTGTCAATATTTCACTGCAGTAGTCTAGAAATGTTAACTAATGTAAGAAAAAACAACAAGCGGAAAGATGCTAGCTCAAACGTATGTTTGTAATTTTACACTTCTCACTCGCTCACTTAAGTGACTAACTAAATAGAAGTACAAAAATATCAGCTTCTGAGTGATGCTATCTTTTCATTTGTTGAGACAAGGTGTGCAGTAGTAACTCCCGTCAGTGTGAGAGTGGCACGCCATTAAGGAGGTGCTGAATGCTACGTTGTGACACTCCAAGCACCGTTTGTTTGTCATTTCTTGGGTTCTACTCTCTTAACATGTGCTTGATGAGTGGGCTTCTTTCGATCTCCAAGCAGAGAACGGTAAAAGCGGTCTCCAAGCAGAGAACGATAAATTATTGTTATCAAATACTGTAGAAGAAGACCCCCGTAGTGTCTGGAGAGTGGAAATATGACTTACCGAGTCTGTTGGTGGCGAGGGTGAGTCGCTCAAGACGTGGATGGAGCAGGACTGCCGTCACGAATTCGTCACTCACGGCTGGAGGAGAAGGACATGGTTCACCTCAAACACCTTGACACATTACCATTATGTTTGGACAAACCATCTCTCCCAAAGTGACAGGCTTTTCAAACCATGCGCATTACAGGAAAGCTCTGCTAAGAGGTTTAGCAACATAACATCGCGTTTGTAAGAATATTATATATATTTACGTTCCAAAAAGATGACTGGATGCGCCAAACGTCTTATCAAATATGTCACGCGTCATGTAATAATCAAAAATATTCAAGAGACAACGTCGTACATATTGAGAAAAGACATATTTTAGATTAGTTTTAGAAAAGTACCCGTATTGAGATTTCCAACATGTAGACACCTGTGCTTCGTTTTCAGGCAGAAGAAGATAAAACCATTCTTCGAACGAAAAATATGCTAAGCATTATTTTCATGTTACATGAGCTCCATGATCTTCAATGAGAATTTCTTTTTTTATCAAATCAGGTCACATTAAATTCACAATGTTTTATTTCCATATCAACTGCTTAAAAACGAAGCAGGGACTTGACAATCAAATTAAACCAGTCTGCCTGGTAAAAAAACGGCCACAGAGACTACAGCACGTGATTGTTAATGTATCTATCGTCCCCACGTACCTATCTGGGCGTCGATGAGGCAGGTGTTGAGGTTGAGGCTCTTGAGGCGCGGCAGGGCCGTGATGGTCTCGATCACCTCCCACTGGGACTTCAACGTCAGCAAGTTCTCCGCAAGGCTCAACGTCTCCAGTTGACCGTTACCTAGATAACAAGTTTAGATTTATCCAGTTACTCAGGTTCAGAAAATAAGAGGTTAACATGCCATAAGGGGAGATAATTGAGATGGTCTTAGGAATTGTCTACGGCAAGACTAAGATTCTGTATTCAGTTGCCCATCACAAAACATTAAACTCGTTTGTGTGTGTGTGTGTGTATGTGTGTGTTTTTATAACTGTAGCCCTGAACTATATATTTTTCTTTTACCGGTTATTATTGAGGAAATATTGATGCTATATAAGAAATTCAATTAAAGAAAATAACAGAAATAGTGCTGTTTGACTAATAATAACTTCATTATAAAAGAGCCACAACTCCGTTGTTACCTTGTATTGATCTGAGGAGGGCGATGACCTCCGACTCGCTGAAGTGGCAGGCCTCGAGCACCAGGTGTCGGAGGGCCGAGTCGTGCCGTAACAACTGACTCAGGTGGACGATGCCGCTCGACACGAACGTGTTGTAGCTCAGGTCCAGGGTCTCCGTGCCCACGAACGGACCCTCCACGGCCACTGCAACATTATGAATACGGTTATTCTGGGATAGAATTACGAAAAGAAGGTTCACTGAAGATGGGATCAAGTCTGAAAGTTTATATGAGGTCAATTTTCCCCATCTCGCGGTCCATAAATTCTGCCCAAGATTTTCCGTGTTATCCCTGTGTTTGGTAAAATGATCAGATTTCCTGTGTTTTCCCTGATATTTTGTTGTTGCCAGTTTTTTGTTTTCCCCCTGCAGTAGTCACCCTGCGAAAGTCATTTCATCAGCTGACCGCGAAAGTTGTCGTGTATTCCCTTCTCATCACAAAAATATGCAAAATTTAACATTACCGTTATTCTAGCAAAAGGGTTGGCTTGGATGAGGTGATGGATGGAGATTAATATGATAACGATCAAATAGCACTTATCCTTGCTCTCCGTCTTAGTAGTTAGAATAATCTTATTATTTTGATTCAAAGTAAACCTTACCTGCGTCCCCTTCCCGCATACACAGCTCTTGCATGTTGTTGCTAAGTTTCATCACTTTCAATGGTAACGTCCTTAAATATAATGAAAGTCATTACTCACAGTCACACTAAACTATAGATTTTTCAAAGGTTGACGTTTTGAATCTATTTATCATCTCTTTGCATGACATTTACATACGTTGAGAACAAGTTTTTATGCATTGAATTCTTAAAAACTGTAACAGTATGTAATGCATATCTATACACATTTTGTAACTGTAAGGCAGCCATTCAGACTTAGTTATTGAGCAAAGCATAAAAGACAAACATGGTTATCATCTTTTACTCATTATTTTTTTTGTTTACTTTATAGGATCCCATGAGGCGATGAGGCGAATTGAACGTCATTACAGTTGCGGTAGAAGAATATATAAGCATATTAGAAGGTGATCCAGAAGAGAAATTTGGTTTAATAAAGTATCAATTATTTTTCTGATCATACCGTGGTGTGGTAAGAGCTTGTGTGAGGAAGCAGAGTACGTTATCGCAGAGAGGGGTATCTTCTAGCACCAAGGACCGCAGCTGGCCCAACTGAAGCCGGGACAGCAGCACCTCCGACAACTGCGTACTTTTTGTACCTGTAAAGGTGAACATACAAAGAATCAACATTTTTAACCATTCTTAATCATTGAATAAAGTGACACGCTGTGAGGTGATGGCATGGTTCTAATCCTATATACACAAACACTTAGTCTCTTATAGAAACTAATGTATTATATTTTGTTTGTCGATGTTTTACGGAAAGGCTAAACAATGTGAACCAACCAGAGCATAGCGTATGATTCACTGGGTAGGAATTTCAATAACGTTCAACCTAGTAAAGTGATAACTTTTTTATACATGTGTAATAAACCACTAAAGGACCAGGCAGGCTCTGGCCGGTGGATAGATCCTTATAGTGGCGTCACCTAGTGGGGGACAGCATAACCTCTCCATGCTCAAAGGGACCCCTATTGGAGAGGATGAACACATTTCTGTTCATTCTTCATGGGGTAATGAAATTCAAGGTTGGCTTCGTTTTTCAGATCATTACACATAAAATAAGGGGGAAATTGTGATGGTAAGATCAAATGAGAAGAAAATTGACAATTAGTGACAGGAAGGGAGCAGATAAAGTAAAGAGAAATTTAGACTTTTGAATCTCTGTCAACCCCATGAAGATTTCGTACGGGGGACAACAAAAGCATTTCACTTTAAAAGTTGAATGCAAATTTCTTTTCACTCTTCAAAGGGTAATAACATTAAAGGTTGGCTTTGTTTTTCAGATCATTACACATAAAATAAGGGGGAAATTGTGATAGTTACTTGGTAAAATCAAATGGGAAGAAAGTTGACCATTAGTGACAGGAAGGGGGAGCAGATAAATTTAGGAGAAATTAAGAATTTTGACTCTCTGTCAACCCCATGAAGATTTCGTACGGGGGACAAAAGCATTTCACTTTAAAAGGTGAATGTATTCAAGAACAATAGATGTGAAATGGGCTCAATGAAATGTCAAAACCCTAAAAAAAAAGTCTATAAAAAGTGTTTAATTTTGAGAATGGAAAAAAATCCATGTGTTTTTTATTTGTTCTTACCAAGTTCCCAAAGTCCCTGTGTTAACCGAGCTAAGAAGAAATGAATTTTCCCGATTTCCCCTGTGTAGTAATTACCCTGTGATCGTGCTTTAAGCTCTACACTTACGTGTCGAAGTCAGGGTGAGGTTCTCGAGCCCCGTCCAGCTGGGCAGTACGGCGGCCAGGTAGTGGCCCAGGTTACCACCCAGACACTCAATACACTCTATCACAGCCATGGACTTCACCCCGAGGCGGGGGCCATGCTCGGCCGTCTCGGCCGGCGGCACCTCCCGGCTAGAGGCGTCCCCGCAGCACAGTGGTGGAGAACCCGACTGGTCGGGGGAAGCCGTCGGGCCTCCCAGTTCAGTTACAGCCTGGGTTGCCGCTTGGTTATCCCCTATCTGAGTTTGACAAACTGGGGTAGAGTCATTCGAGTCTTGGTTTACGTTAGCGGGTGTTTCGCTCTTTGTGGACGGGTTGTTGGGTCCACTCTGAGCGTGTTCACCAAGCACCTTGGTTTGGGTTGGAGAAGGCTTTCCACATCCACATTTTCCCTGTATGGCCGTGGGTGAGGTGGAGGGGTCGTGCCCCGACTGTCTGTGGGAATCTGAGGAGACAGTCCCCTGTCTACACGTGGAAGTGATGGTAGAACTGTCCGCCTCACCCCCCGTACATAGAGGGGGACCTGAACTGCCGGCCTCAGCTTTGACTGACAAGTTCTCAATACCTGGGGACTCATTCGCGAATTGTTCCTTAGATCCAGTTATACTACTGTCATCTGAACAACAGGGACTCGTAGACTCCGTCTTGGCCACCTTTTTGACGGGTTGCCCCGTGTTGTCTCCTCCCGTGGGTTCATCCAGGGCCGGGGAGAGTGACCGTTTGGCCGCCGACTCCGACCTGGGGTGGGCGTAGAAGCTGGCCGCCCGGTCGTGTCCGCTGTCCGCCGCTCGGTTAAGGCGGAATCGGAAGCTGTGACGTGAGGCGGAGCGGTGCAGGAAGCTGTGTCGTCTCGAGGTGGACGGCATGAGGAGGGCGGCGTCGTACAGGTCCAACTCGATCTCGGCGTCCCCCTCGTCCTCCTCCTCCTCCCCGGGGCCGACCGTCGTTACGGGCAGCTCGTCGTCGTCGTCGCTGAGCCCGGCCCACCTGGCCGCGCCGGACGGAGCGGGGGCACCTGCCGTGGTGGACGCGTTCAGGTGGAGAGTGGTGAGACGCGGCGGGGATATCAGACTACTGCCGCCTCCCCGCGACGTCGGGTAGTCACTGCCGCCACTTCCGGTCGACGACGGCTGCACCCGGAAGTCGGGGGTGGGACTGCGGAGGTAGTGCGATGTGGGGTGGTGCTGGTCGGGGTGGTGCTGGTGGTGGTGGCGGTGGTGCACCAGGACCCTGGGCTGCACCCCCTGGTACCCGAAGTGCCCAGCACACACCCGCAGCAGGTCTTTGATGTGGCGCTGCATGAGGCGCGTGTTGTAGAGCGCGATGTGCTCGAGGCGGCCGTCGACGAGCAGGGACAGCAGGAAGGCCCGCATGTTGTGGTAGTAGCGGTCCTGGCCCAGGTGCAGGTCAAGCGTCTCCACTGACCGCTGTAACATGGCCATCAGGTCGGCGCTCTGCACCAGGTGGCAGCACTGCAGCGCGGTGATGGAGAGGCGCCGGACGTGGGGGGCGAAGCTGATGAGCTGGGCGTGGAGAGGCTGGTCCACCACCGACGTCGACGGCTCGCGGATAGGGAAGCGCATCGAGATCATGTGGTGTAGGCACATGTCTAGCACGCAGCTCGGGTCTACAAGAGAAACGGGCAGTGTGTGGTCATGTACGGGAACGGATTTAGAGGGGGCGCATGGGGTGTGCGCGAGGGGTGGCCGGGACCCTGTTTAATATGTGCGCTCCCTTTCAAAAATTCCTGGATCCGCCCCTAATGTACAAGAGTTTGTCATGATGTGTTTAATCATTAAGTATTGCATGTTTTTCTGTGCTTTTATATAGCTCAACGTGATGGGCCTTAGGGTGGGTGGCCCTCAGGAAGGTGGCATTTACTTTAACCTGTTCTGGTGACATAAATACCTGTCCTAGATTCAAATTTACAACTTTCATGAATTATGAATTATGAAGTAATCATATTGCAGACTATTAGGTTTGGAAACAATGTTACCTGTAAGCATACCTCAAAAATAACCTGCCCTATCTCAAGATATGCCTGTCATTACTGTGATACATCCGCAGGTTTGGTTACGGAGATTGAATGGAAGAAAATAACAAAATGATCTTTAAATGTTTTTGTACATAATTTCAGGGGCCATTCTTCTTTTAACCGACGGGGATCTACACTTCCTTTGCGCCCTCCTTACCGGTGTGCTGGCCGAAGTGGGCGTGTCTGAGCAGCTCGTGGAAGTGCTTCTCCATGTAGTGGCGGTGGGGGTCCGGCGGGGCGGCCTCCCCGAACACGGCCGGGTAGCGGTGGTGGGTGTGGGGCCACCGCTGGTGGAGGTGACGCCGCCATGTGGCCAGGGTAGAGATGCCTACAACGAGAGAGGGGAGTAATCATTTGAATTAAGAGTCAACACCGGTGTTCAGATATATAATGGCCTAGGGGATCTACTGATCAGAGTTTTTTTTTTCTAAATAACTGAACATTTTCATCCCAATGCAATACATTAGATGGTATTGCTTGCGACCACCACCACAACAGGACCTGTTTAATTCCACGTAGGAATATTCTTTTTACATGAAAGCTCATATATTATGTAGATACGCAATGTGAAGCCCATAATTCTGTTTATGAACTGAACTAGTTTTTGCATTCACTCTAATCTATTTTTATCACAAGCAAATTGAACGTAATATCAAATGCGTTTTCGTCACGTGTGACGTCACATGGCAACTTTTCTCTTGCCGTAGTACAAACTTTGGGGCCGAAAAAGAATCTTATATTATATAGAATATTGGATCCGTCTGCATGGTCCGCATTATATGTTATAGTTTACATTTGCCACGGTATTTGTAGCTGCTCAATGAAATCTTATGAGGAGGAGACCTACTTTTCTGGGCCTTTGGATACTAGACAGAGAAAAGCCCTATCTGTCGTTCCCACTATGTTCCCGTTGACAGAATAGCGAGGTCAGGGCCTCTCGGACTATAGGATACCAGCAATAGGTCATCAGCGTACCACGCCAGGAACTTTAAAATTCTTTGCCACTGGTTCCAGGCTGGGTACATCAATAGCCCATGGCTGATACCCAGTGGCCCAGAAAAGTCGTTCCCTTCCTGACTGATCCAAAGGTAAGCGTGTGTCAACGTTTAATATTATGCCAGATGTTTATTTGCATCAGATAGCGTGCACCACTTCATGTAAACATTGCGCTCCGTCGAGCACGTGGCTTTATTTATGTTTTGGCCGTCACGTGACTCCTCATGATCATGTGACGAGACCCACGGCCATACTTGTGTCCTAGTGTCCCAAATGCAGATCCAGCCAGTCACCGTCGCTCGGTCAACCGTGCAAGGATCCGGGAACGTTTTGACAACTTCACGGCTGACTATGAATCAGAGTCTACCCGTTATGATCTGCCGGTTTATTCTACTGAATGGGTGCTAGCTGAAGCGGTATCAATCTGAATCAGTGCTCGCAAGACGGGTCTGCACAGCCCTCCACTCCCTGCTCGAGAGGTCACAGCTGCTATATATAATACTACAGTGTATATATAATCCAAAATGGCTTCCTCTCCAGTCTCAGAAATAGCACCTGGAGGTACAGATCATATGGACTTTCTGCGCTGTTTTTTATGTGACCGGGCCTACACTAAACCCAAACTGTTGCCCTGCCTCCACTCCTTCTGTCAGAGGTGTCTGGAGGACCACCTGAGCGTTCAACAGTTGGAGGCGGAGCAGCAGAAGTTGACAGGTGATGGGTCGGACCGGGAGGCCGGGCAGCTGTCAACGGACAGTGTCAGTGGTGGTAGTAGTGACACAGGTAGTGAGGGGGACCTGCCCTCCCTGCCCTCCCTGCCCACCGCCCTCACCTGCCCCATGTGTAAAACCACCACTGACCTGACGCCCTCTGGCCTGGAGGGCTTCAAAGACAACCTACTCATTGTGGAGATGGTGCGACGCTGGGAGGACAAACTGTTTGGGGACAACTCCGACAAGGGAAACAAATCCAGAGATGTCCAGAAAAACGATAGTGGTGAGGATATGGGGAAATGCACTTGTCTCCCAGAATGGAAAAATATAGCCAATGGAACCGTGTTTACTAGAAAGGTGGTTAGTGAAATAGATGGTTGTAACAATGGTTGTAATAATGGGTTTAAAATTAAGGGTCCATGTGATAGTGAAAATGACCAAAAATGTGCTGCAGCCGCCAAACATATGGACGAGAATGCAGATACTCAATACTACTGTGTAACCTGTGATATTATGATATGTACTGCCTGTAAGCTATATTCCCACTGTGATCACCAAACTCAAACTGTTGCCGATGCTACTGCTGAGAAACGAGATTACATTGAGAGCCTTCTGTCCAATCTCCGCGTGAGGGCAAATGTTTGTGAGACATCGATGTTACAAGTAGATAACTCTCACCAACACTTACTGACCTCTACCGAGCACATCGTTAAAGAAATAGAAGAACGATCTGCACGACTCATTGAGGTCATTCAAGCCCGTAGAAACCAGCTCATTGACGAGCTCGGTTCGATTCTGAAACACCACGAGCAGAAACTGGCCACTGTGCGAGCCAATATAAGTAAAGAACAGGACAGACTGACGACGGCTGCCAAGTTTGCCCGCGATTTGCTTGAGTACGGGACGAGCTCGGACGTCATGTACCTGAACAGCGACGTCTCGGGCCGCCTGCACCAGTTGCTCAACGAGCAGAACAACAACAGGGTGGACGTGGCCAACGTGCGCCTGGAGGTGCCCGAGGTGGGCCACGACAAGACGCACCTTACCAACATGTTCGGCGCCCTCGTCCAGGGAGAGGTGCAGTGCGGCAGTGCCGAGCTGCTCCAGTCCTTCGACCTGGATCTCAAATGGCCCACCGGGATGGCCACCACCAAGAACAAAGAGTTTGTGGTCACGGGCAAAATGGGAGCTTTTGAGGAAAAGGGGAAGGTGATGTTCTTCGGGCGTGCTGGGAAACTGAAGACTGTGACGAACCTAGACGAAAACTGTATTCCTTACGACACGACGGTGACTGGGGACGGGTCTGTGCTGGTGGCCGATAATACCGGGACCATCCATAAGTTTGACTCGTCCGGTAACAAGGTGGAGACCATGCCGGGCAAGTTTAAGGGGGTGGGGCGACTGGCGCCCGTCCAACACTCGTGGGGACATTTTGTGGTGACGTCTTCTGAAGAGAAACGGGTCCACGTCTACAAAGACACTGGTGAACTCAAACTAACTATCCCCAGCTGCCCCTATACAGACGAAGCTGATAATGATAATGCCATCACCCTCGACCACCCCCATTATGTAGCAACCAACCACAACAATGACATCATTATTTCTGACTTTGAGCAGAATGCCGTGTATGCCTTTGACTCCGGCGGGGGGTTCCGTTTTCGATACTCTGGCAGTGGCATAGACGGAGGGAGCCTGAAGTGTCCATCCGCCGTCTGCTGTGATAACTTTGACAACATTCTGGTGGCCGATTTTATGAATGACCGCGTACACCTTGTGTCCCAGAGTGGGCACTTCCTCGGCTACCTGCTCACCCGCGAGGACCAAGTCTCCTGCCCGAACTTCCTCTCAATAGATGGCGATGGCCACTTATTTGTCGGACAGTATGGTGGTCAGATCCAAGTCTTCCAATACATGAGCTACGTCAAATTTGTATGATGACGTGAATCTCTGCTGGTTAGCCGAAGTATATATGCGCGTCAATTGTGAGAATGAATTAAAGAATTATAAACGAGGATAATAATTTCAGAATAACGGATGTTATTCGTAATCATATATTACTTTGAATGAGATATTCATGTATACATGTGATAACTTATAATTTTCAACTTGTTAAATCTTAAGGGCCAGCCTCATTATAAGACAATTGATCAAATCGTCTGAATCAAACCAATAAGACCCGGAAGACTTGTCACGTTTTCCTTTGAAAATCGAATTTTGGGTAGTCTAAGATCTTACTCCACAAAAAGACTGAGTCTTATAGCGTAGCAGGCCCTTAATATATGCCCCGAACAATAAGCTGACCGTCTTCTTTTTCCTATCAATACTCCCAACCTTTATATCAGCAGTCAATGATTTTTTACTTGGCTGTATCATTTGTAGCTTTAACCATGACTAGCATTTTTTAAATCGTATTAATGTTTTTTTCCTATGATGCAGTTCTAGAAAGACCTATAACTCAGGAACATATCTCACCGCTGGCAAAGTAATATTTTGTTACTTGGACAAAACGCACAATTTTTCGCCCTTTGTTTTCCTTGCTGATCTGCCGGTGCGTACCAATCTGAACAGGTGCTAGAATTAGTTTAGGATCACGAAGCTACATGGACATGTGCTACTTTTGAAGTGTACTGAAAACAGGCACACGTTGATAGTTCAACATTAAAAACCTTTATTTGATGTAAATATAACACTGGCCTGGAAAAGGAGTGGATGTAGAATGCATTGGGTGTAAATATGGATAAGGTATTGAACATTCAGGATTTTCTTCTGAATTTATCAGTATTTACAATATGTTAGATTGCGTCGACGTTCACGTATTCCGAGTCAAAAAGATATTTTCTATTTCATGTTCATATCGTATTTCTATTTGTATAATGAAAAAACGTCGTTTGTTGATTCCTTTCTCTCAATAAACAAACCGAGCATTTGCAAAATCCGTGTACAATGTGTCTAGTTTGTTAAGCTTATATTGCCAACAATAATTTTCAACGTCATATTCTATGTTTTATGCAAATGTAAATTTCCTTTCCCAGATAACGATTATATGATCTCTGATGTCACAATGTTGGTACTGGACATTTTCTATGCCTGTATACAAGTGAAACAAGAAACGCGAACCTTGATTTGTTTTGAGCCCTTGGATATAGTTAGGACTGATGGTTTGGGTCGCCGGCCTGATTGTTTTAGGGCAAACAGAGCACCATTAGTTATTACTCACTTTTTGTACTGATCGCCACAAAAATCGGCGGGAGATTGGTGCAATCGCCCGTCGATTTATGTGGCAATTTAGAGCAAACGGATAACCGTAGATCGAGCACCGAACGATGACGGCCAACACTGTCCAGCATTACTATAGAAGGATCCCCTACGATTATACCACTGACCACAGTGCAACTGATAAACGGTTTTTGAAATAACTGCTGGTAGTCTCTCATTTCTCTCTTGTAGCAATCAGTCACCTATAGTCATACGTACACAGAAGAGTGACCAAATATGTCTGGTGTTATTTGGCTTTATTTTATGCTTTAGTCAAACAACAATTTAATATCTCTAATAAATGTCACGAACAACGGAACTGTATTTTAACCTTTATGGGTTTATCATTAATAAAGGTAAATATTAGGGCCTAGATTTACCTTTATTAATGATTAACCCATAAAGGTTAAAATATGGTGCATAGGACTAGGTCTAGGACATTGCTCGATGCTGACAGCGCCAATAGATACAGTGATGATGTCACAAGTCAGACCCTGGATACACATGTTACCATACTAACAGCTAGGTCTGATCCACCCTACCACCATGAGAACACATAAACTGATATAAAAAGAAAGGACAATTATCAGATTGTTGTTTCAACTGCGGTCGCTGATCTAAGCACACTAAGCCACATCCTCCACAATCTAGATTGTATATTACAAAGCTTAAGTATCGTATATACTAAAGTATATATATACTATCGTATATTACAAAGCTAAAAAAGCCTGAGACAAAGTAAAATTTCTTACCAGTCTCTTTAAAGATGTTATCAAGTCTATGAAGTTGTGCGGCACTTAGGTACGGGAGGATCTGGCTCAGGATCGTCACGGGTAGATCAGCAAACTCCTGCTCGGCGAACTTGTGAGCCAGCTCTCCGACATAAACCAAGCATTGCTGGGTGAGGGTCTTCATTGTGACACTGGGTGTGCTGGAAATATGAAGAATTGTTTCATTAGATTTGCATGAAGAGAAAGAGTCAGATCTAATTTCATGATTTATATTTTTATCTGTGAGCTATTAAAAAGTGTGCAAATATCTGAATGGATTCTTTTCGATAATCAAACAGTTTATTTCCGGCGTTTATGGGACAGGGATAACCCTCTGTAAGTGTAACTGTACATTACATGTCTTTATGAAAACTTTAAGGAATTCAAAGAAGCAGATCACACGGGTCGAATCCTGATTACCGGTAAAAACTAGGAAGAATACCGGGTACTGAAGCACCAGTGTCCGAAATTAAGGTTTTATTGTATGCACCCGCCGGGTGCAGAGCTCCTAAAAGCATGCACCCGGAGGCATTTCTGTGTCTGAAATACTCTAAAAAGCAATGTAAAATGACGAAAAAAACATCCGGTTGCATACATTTGAAAATCATGCACCCTGCCTCAGAATCATGCACCTCGGATGCAGGGTGCAACCTTAATTTCGGACGCTACACCTAAGGAGGCGAACGGCGAGCAATAATTTTAGATATCTACTTGAAGAATGACGGTTTTTTAAAGCTATACATTCTAATATAAGATATCCAAGAATGTGGACTAAAAAGTGAAGATGGTTAGATCTATTCCAAATATTATTGGAGAACAAGCTAGTCTGAGGTCACATTGGCGTTGATGAGTTTTTCAATTAGACAATAGGGGACCTAGGGTCTAGATTTGTATCCCATTCTAAAAACTTAAACTAGAAAAAATAAGTAGAGTCTAAACATACAGTAGAGGAGCCAGCTTTGACACAACACTACTTTTGACGCATTTTATGGATGCATTTCTTTTTCTGTATGTCTATAATTGCATATTTTCGACTCCCACAACCAAGGGAACGTCATTATATGGAATACGATAGAGATCTTGTTTTTATATTTCGTGAACTTTTATGTATTCTACAAACTATATAAGCCTTACGTTAGAGTGTACTATTTGGGAATTTGACTGATCACTTAGAAAGTTTATATTTTCTTAAATAATCTATATAAGACCAGTTTTCCTAAAATGATAATGATATTAGTTTAAAGTGTTTTGTCATCATTTTAATATTCAAAGAAAAAGTGTTTGCATTAATATCGTGGAAAATAAACTCTTGCGTGAATACTGATGATATATCAGGCAGGTGTTAGTTTTGACGCATTTCTGTCATCATAATTGCCCAGATTTCCTTATGTTTCACTTGAAATATTCATTTTTAACCCAAATTACAAAATATTTACATCTCAGGTTATTATATTTAAATATACAGACGCAATATTCTGCCAATAGAAACATTTCATTTGAATATCTCTACAATTACACAAGGATGAAGATATTAATTATGTTGGTTGGTTGGTTATTGGGGTTTAACGTTGAGCAACATCTAAGGTCGTATCACGGCGAGAGTTTTTGACAATTCTGTCTGGGATGATCGTATCTATGGAATGATCGAATCTATGAGAAGATAGAGACCATACCCCTACACATTTACCGAGGCAGGTGTTCTTTAATGTGCCTGGTTATTAATTATGTCTTTGCATTAATTGATTAATTGCATTAAAAATGCATACAAATAAAGTGATTGATGCTTCTTTCAGCATACTTCTAGTGATAGAATGCAGAGCTATTATAGGGATTTGTCCTAATAGAATGTACATGGTTACATCTATACACAGGGATCAACAGACCTCAAAGTAGGGATAATGAAAAAAAGGTCCCTTCAAAAGGTCACATTTTGGGAAACAAAGGTCGGACAAGGGACAAAGAGGTCATTTAAAAAGCATAGTTTTAAGGATAGACAACACCTCTCAGGGGCTTTTTCGCGGTGGGCTCTTTGGGGAGGGCTATGTCAGTTAATGCTCACAGTAATGATTTGCATAATACAGCTTTAAAGAGTCAATTAAAAACTCTATCTATTTATATAAGTTATTTTGCAATATGTTGGACAGAACTTATGGAGATTGACTGGGATATGAAAAAAGTTATTTTTAACTTTTATTTTTTGAACAAGGATATCTCGCTTAATACAAAAGATAAATGCATGAACTTTTCTATAATTATGCCTAGATAACATCCAAATGGAGGGAAGTGTGTCTCAAATTTTTAATTTAGGTCCTAATTTTTGTTTTATTAAATGTAGAAAATTAATTTGAAAAAAATCACAAAAATTTTCCTTTTTTTTTTATATAAAATAAAAACTAAGGCCTAAATAAAAAAAATCTGAGACACGATTCCCTCTATACAAATGTTATAAACAAGCTCCCAAAATTTCATGACAATTAATCAAGGGGTAGCTGAGTTATTCATGTTCAAAAAATAAAAGTAAGAAAATCAGTTTTTCTTCTCTTCTTTCCCTAATATTGGCATGAAAACGGTGTACCTTATATCAATAGATAGAGGGGGGGGGGAATCCTTTCTTTTGATATCAACTATGTTGATCTACCTCTGATAGAGAGAGCGCAATACGAATTACCAGCAATGGCCCGCTGAGAGGTGTTGTCTATCCTTAACTAATTTCATGATGAAATTAGACCAAAACTATATGTTTCAGTGTTCCTTTCTGCTTTGGTGCTACTGCCTTTAAAGGATTTAATGTTAATTTCACTTTTGGTTTGAAATAAATGACATCCTGTCCAAGGCTGTAGGCATGGGTGGGTACGTACAGTTGTCTAACCACTCTTCATTGGTTTGAACAGCACCTTGCGTTTAAAATTAGTAGGTCCTAGAAATGACCCCTCTTATTTCTAAAGTAGATTGGCAACAAGCTAGCGTTTCAAAACCTCTATTTCTTACCACTTGTTTTTCAAGAATGCTATCCCCAGTGATTAGGTCAGAATTTATTGGAATGCAAAAATGGCACACTCATGAGTCATTACCCTTGGTCACTTGAAATGAAAAAAAAAACGTCATTAAAGGTCATTAAAGGTTGTTGAGAGGAAAATAAAGCTTTTAAAGGTCCACAAGGCAAAAAAAAAAAAAAAGGTTTTAAAGGTCCTGCTTGGAGGCCTGATACAATCATCCTGATGAAGACTGTCACAAGTCGAAACGTATTGATCTGCCAATTGATTATTCAAATGTTTCACCGAATAAATAATCTACACCATGCACCAACACTGTCGTCAAGTTTGGTGTATTTTCAAAATATTTAATCTATACAATCAATGCACCTGGACACAGGGTCAACATTTTTTACTGTTATCCCCCATATTTTTTCCATATTTTTAATCAGAATTATTTTTGAAACTTAATAAAAATCATAATTTGCATCAGAATAGGCTCCATGAGTGTGTCAAAATAGGCTCCATGAGTGCGTCAACATAGGCTCCATGGGTGCGTCAAAATAGGCTCCACGTCCATCAAAGCTGAAGAATTAACCCCTCAAAAGTAAACGAAGCGGGAGAGTGTGAGGGTTTAGGGGGAAATCCCGGCTGTTTGTGCCTCACACTGCAAAGGTCGCTACGGGAAATGCTGGGATCTCTCCCAGCAGATCCTCGCTACTGCTGCATAGGATTCTAATAGCAGTAGCTCTTTCCCTGGAGACCGTTCAAGAGGGATTTCCCATAGATTTAACAAAATCTGTTCTAGTCATGAAAAAATGGACACTTGCATTACAGTTCTGAGATAAATGTGAAACTTTTTCTCACTTTCTGTTTGTAGATTGGACCAATATTTAACAAATTAGTTTTCCTTTATATATTGCTAGTGTAAAAGATCCCAACATTTCTGAAATTCAGGTGCGACATACTCTTTTTTCAGACCCTCATATTTCGTATATCGTGTATGCGGGTCTAAAAATAGCACATCGCACGACGAAATATCGCGGAAATCGCAAACAGAGGTTGGGTGGACGTTTAACATAGGATCCTATGGGAGAAAATAGGTTTCACTGTAACTTTTTAAATATCACTCCTATCTTCATACAATAAATGAAAAAAAGTTTGGAATTCTCAGGAATCTGATACAACCCTTCAAATTATCGCAATTTGTCAATATTTCGCATAATCATGAAAATTCTTGTTTTCTCCAAAGGCCCCAATGCTAAAGAGGGTCACTTCTGGTGCCCAGTATTTCACCACGCGAAAATGGAAAAATGGCGAGGATAGCACTAACCCGTTAACTCCATATTCACCTCAAGTGAGTTCAACTCTCTTGTGTGGGAGGCAGGGGCGGATCCAGGGGGGGTCCCTTTTTGGTGGACACCTTAACTTCAATAATAGAGGAAAATGCTGCGCGCGTACGCGCGATTGCACGCGGTCTTAGTACTTAGCCTATATGCTGACCCCCCCCGCCCCTTTCAAAAATCCTGTATCCGCCCCTGGGAGTGGATGCAGTTCTCCTCCGTGCGTTAATGACGAAACGTCTTAAGCCCCGGCTCCACTGCCCGACGATCGAGTTGAGTTGAGTTGAGTTGGACTCAGTCTTACAGTGGAGGCGGGGTTAAGACTGGAGTCTTAGCACTTTCCTACGACTGGATTGTCGGGTCTTAGATCTTGAACTGTCAAAGATGTACGACTGGATCGTCGGGTCTTAGGGGGGAGTGCAGTAGATGTGAACATTTGAGCTATAGCCCTCTAGGTACGACCATTGAGTCGTAGCCTATGGCATAGTACAGTTCCTTTGCTACGACCAGACAGTCGTAGGCCCTGGCGCCGTTAGCAGCTACGACCATCGAGTTGAGGTCAGTTGGCAAGTGGAGCCGGGGCTTTAGGCGAGTGAGCCAAACAGAGTCCGTTACCAACGTCCTGTGCTTCCCGCGCAGGAGAGTTGAATGAACCAACTTTGGGCGTATAGACCTTGTGCAGATGTGGTCACATGACCACGTTTTGGTGATCACCACATGGTAATCATGACCATGTGGCTGAATGATAAGTTTAGTTTTGATTAATTATGAATAGTGAAAATACATGACTATGACTTATATAGCTTATTTAAAGCAGATTTACCATGAATATTGTTCTAGATGCTTTTGGGTAATGAATAATGACAATTTCAAATTGATCATCAAGATGGCGTCCAGTCCCCTTTTGGACAGTGTGACGTCATTTGCACAAGGTCTATATATTGAAATGGCATATAAATTTCCCCTTCAATTACATCTAACTGTAATAGCATACAATTTTCCTTCAATTAAAGTCAGTATATCGTTCGTGTGGTACACATAATTTGCTATATTGCAACTCCCTCATTGCCATGCCAAATTGGTGACGTGACCAATATTGAATAACGTTGCTGGATTAAATTCTAATGTCTCAAAACATGTTGCCGTCCACCACGTCGCTAGGCTTAGGGGTGGAGACCTTAACCTTCACATGTCAACTCACAGGCGATACCCTGGCTTTAACTATATAATTATATTACCGTATCAAAACTGGCTCCTCTACTCTCGATCTAATTATGGTAGATTTTTTTAATTAATTTTAGAATTCGGTATGACTAGAAATACTCTATTGTTTAAACCTTTGCCTCTCTCCAATGCAAATGTTGGTCATATGTGACTGAAATTTATAAAATTGCATAATTCTGTTGATTTTTAAATAATTTGAATGTTTCTTTTTGATGTTTATTCAAGTTTGAGTCCTCCTGTACACAAACAGGGACTTTTATTGACTATAAAAAGAGAAAAAAAATGATTTTATGACTTTGAAAGGCAAATTGTGGCAATTTCATTGAAAAGCAGGAAGATGTCACATTATTTTGGCTAATTATTGGGCAAATAATCAATGAATTCTTCTGTTTCTTAAATTTCTACTTAGAATTATTCAGATATTGGCAACATATTCTGGCTCGTAAAGGTGCCTGTTGGGCCAAGAACTAATTGGGTTTTGGGAAATTATAAATCATGATAATCTAGGGGAAGCTGAAAACTGACATCTATTATACTGATTTGTGCAAAATAAGCAAGAAATCTATAGCAGATGTTTTTACAGTATTTAATTTAAAGAATTTCATTTGAAATGGCAACTGCTTTAAGAAAAATGTATCCCAAATATGTTAGATTGATATATAAACTGCTACAGCATAGTTGCATGAATATGACATGTATCTATGTTTAGTAATAATGAAAACGTGGCTAATTCTCTCTGTGTGATGCTACCGCAATGTGAGGAGGCCCCCTAGGGGGCTATTCCTGATTGGTCAATCTGCCTACCTCTCCATGGAGATGGTTACAACAAAGGGGGTTGCTAGGAAACCAAGTGGTCTTGGCAACCCTGTCCCCAAAAGAATCCCTAAAGGGTCTCTGATGTGGGTGTGTTTGTTTGGGGTTATAAAAGTCCCAATTTAGAGAACCAGAACTAGTAGTTCCAGGATCTCAAAAGAATGGATACGGTTTCACCAATGAGGATCTTCAGGCATCATTAAAAGAGAGTAACAAGCGGTACCACACTAGTCGTGTGGGGAGATTATTTTTCTGAGTTGAAAAATAAAATCCAGATAGGGGACTAGGTATGGGCCTAGTTCAGTTTTTTGGAGTGAACTTCCAAAGGGAAGTGGTGGCAGATTGGAGCTCTCAGAAAAAGGTTTTTCCTGGAGTCTAATTGATATGTGTGTTTTCATCCCTTGAGCTGAAAAAAGTAAAAATTTTTTTGACGTGGCTAGGCTCAAAGGGACAAACATATCTGGATACTAGAACGTATCAGGGTCCATTAGGTTAAGGCCTAGTGGAGCATTTGTATGTAATCTTTGGATCCAATTGAATTCAATCAGGTCCCTTAGGTATTTGGACTTGAGTCCCTGTGGGTGTGCATGTATGAAGTCCAGTATGTGGATCTCCACATCTTCCAACCCACAATGGTCACTTTGGTTAAAGTGTTTCCCTATAGTGCTGTTGGGTCTGTTGTGACCTATGTTGTAGAAATGACCCTGGAATCGGTCCATGAGTCTGTTCTTTGTTTGTCCCACATATTGTATTCCACATTTCCTGCAGGTAATACAGTATATGATGTTGGAGCTTTTACATGTGACGTTGTGTCTCGTCACATATTCTCGTCCAGAGACAGTGCTTTTTATCCTGCCTGATTTGTTGATTTTGGGACAATATCTGCATTTGGCTGTGTTGCAAGGATTGCACGGGGTAGCATTTCCCTGCTCAGGGTGCCCATCTCTCATTTCTGGGAGTTTGGCCCTTACCAATATTTCCCTAAGGTTTTTCGGTCTTTTGTATGCCGTTATCAGTGGAGCATTGTGGATGTTCCTAGTTGCACAAGATTTACCCAGGATGTCCCAGTTCTTGTGTACTATCGAGCTTAGGCCTTTGAAGCCCGGATTGAAAGTGGACACCAAAATGTTTTTGGGGCCCTCCTCCTCCGTTGGCATCTCTCCCTGTATGAGGCTATGTCTGTCTCTCGTCAGGGCTTTGGAGAAGGCTCTAGTGACGGGCTCCTCTGGATATCCCCGTCTCAGGAAATGTCTCCCTTTCAGGATGCAGTGTTTAATGAAGGATTCCTTCTTGGAACATATCCTCCTCAACCTGAGGAACTGTCCATATGGGATACCCTTCTTGTTGTGGGAAGGATGGGCTGAGTTGTAGTGGAGGTAGTTATTCGAATCTGTCGGCTTGACATAAAGATCCGTGTTCAGGTTCCCATTCCTTTCCATATTGACCCAAACATCTAAGAAATTGATCTTAGAGGTGGAGTATTCATGGGTGAACTTGATGGTTCTATGTGCCTCATTGAGGTGCACCAAAAACCTTTTCAGGTCAGGTTCTCCATGGTTCCATATGAAGAAAATGTCATCTATGAAGCGGACCCACAGAGTAGGTTGTTTGTGGTATGTATACACATGCCTGTCTTCAAAGTCCCCCATGAAGATGTTGGCAAAGGTGGGTGCCACTCTCGTGCCCATCGCTGTGCCTGATATTTGTAGGTAATGGTCCCCATCAAAAACAAAGTTGTTCATGGTGAGGACCATATTGAGGAGTGAGCAAATGCTCATGTCGGACGGTTCCGGTCCCTTTCCTCTGGTTCTATGTTTTCTCAGGAAGAGGGCTGCGGCCCTCAACCCTTCATAGTTGGGAATGTTGGTGTATAGAGATGTGACATCAAGTGTACACAAGATAGTCCCCTCCCCCAACTGTGGTAGTCCCCTTAGTCGTTGGAGAAAATGGGTCGTGTCCTTGAGATAGGACTTGATTTTAGGGAGATGGGGCCTAAGGAAAATGTCTACGAAGGCCGATATTTTCTCTGTGGGGCATTTGTTTGCCGATACCACTGGTCTCCCTGGTGGAGGGTTTTTATTTTTATGTATTTTGGGTAGTAGGTAAAGACCGGGTGTCTTCGCCTGGTTAGTTAGGAGTTTAGACTCCAAACTCTTAGTTATTTCCCCTTGCATTCTAAGTTTGTTTATGGTGTTTCCCACCCTGAGATTGTTGTCTGCCGTGGGATCACTGAAAAGTTTTCGGTAAAATTTAGCATCTGCTAATTGTCTACGACCCTCTTTTATGTAGTCCCTCCTGTTGAGGATAACTACTGCTCCCCCTTTGTCCGCCGGTTTTATGACTATATTGTGGTTATTAGCCAGAAGTTTGAGAGATGTTTTCTCGATTTTGGTAATGTTGTGAGAATGTGGAGCTTGGACAAAGGTTTTATTGAGATCTGTATCATTGGCTAATATGAATGCCTCTAGAGGAAGGGGACCTGAAGGGGGTTCCCAGTTTTTGTCTTTCTTAAGGACTTTGGAAAGGCGGATTTCCTTGTTCATCAGAGACTCATGTTGACCATTCCCATCAATACTAGTGTAATCTGGGTCAGTGATGGTAGCATCTAGATCCAAGGTTGAATCTTGGGAGCTATTGTTGTTGTTGGAATTTTGGGAGGGAGTGTTATCAAAGAAAGTTCTAAGGCGGAGTCGTCTATGGAAATTATCTAAGTCCCTCTTAAGGTCCCCTTGGTGCGGTTCACCGGGGGTGGGGCAAAAGTTTAAACCTTTTGTTAAGACTGAAAGTTCAGTTTCCGTGAGTGTGTGATCAGAAAGATTAACTACTGAAGTCGTATCTCCAATCACAGGTTCAACAATTTTATTGGAATAGAAACGGACAATTTCAACAGTGTTGTCAATGTTCAAAGTTCGTATCTCTTCTGTTAAATGGTCATCTGGACCAACTGGGTCCATAAAGTCCAATACCAAGCGGTCTGGGACTTTTTTGGTGTCTGGGTTTGGGTCAATGGGAGTGCCGGTCTTCGAGTCTGTGTCAGATTCGGAGTCAGGGTCAGGGTCTCCCTTGTTAGTGTGTGTCGTCTGAACGGTCGGGATCTGTCCCTGTGTGGCTTGGGCCCCATCTGTGTTGTTAGGGTCGTCCCCTTGGGTCCCTAGGCCCTCAAGGCCTCTATTATTTTCCTTTCCCTTTCTGTCAGTACCAAGCCTCCCGGCCCTCTGTTTGTCAGTGGTCTGTCCTGTTGGTGCCCATGCCCCTTCCTTGATTTTGTCACCCTCTGATGGTTGGGGTCTGAGCTGGTGGATCTGCTTCTCTTGTGGTTTACCACCTTCCAGTCCCCAGACTTGCCCGGGGGAACGTTCCCCCTGGGCTGCCTGGGATTCTGAAAACCCTTGTGTTGGGGGTTCTCCCTCCTGTTGGGGTCAGAGTTTTGGTTCTGTGTTTTGTTGGGATTGTAGTTGGGGATGGGGTTCTTCCCTTTATAGTTTGGGCTGACCCAGGGCTCAGAGGGTTCAGAGGGTTTGTTTTGGTTGACTTTAGGGATCTTCCACCCCCTCATACTGTTGTTGTTTGGGTGGTCATTTTTTGGAATGGGGTTGTTGGAGCTGTTCGGACGGTGTTGGGTGTGGCCCTCCTTTTTCCCTTTTGATCTCCCGTCCCCTTTCTCACTTTCCCTTCTGTAGGTGGCAGTCTGTGGGACGGGGTGTTTGGTTTTGCCCTTCGGGTTAGTGAGGTCTTTGGGCTGGGGATCTTGTTTATTGTTAAGATTACCCTTTTGGTTCTCCTGTCCCTCGTCAGGGCTGTCGTCAAAGTCAGAAATATCCGAACCATCATCAATGTCAGAGGGCATGGGGGTCTCGTCTCCCTTGTCTCTGTCAGTGTCTACTTTTTTGGTAGGGTTTTTGGGTTCGTCATCGCTGTCATCATTCTGGGGGAAGCAAGAAATTTGGTTAGCAAAATCCCCTTTGTCACGCTGTCTATTGGCCAGATAGTCAGTCCGTTTGTCAAGTTGTGCTTTCAGGGCAGCTTTTTGTTGTCCCACAAGAGCATACAATTTATCTTTTGCCATCCCAAAAGAGCATGATTCAGTGGTGGCATTAGCTAGAAGGGGCTCGACTGCAGCAAGCATCGATGCCCCATTGTTCTTATCAAGTTCAGCCTTTTCATGGAGTCTGCGAGCTACTATTTCCTGTATAATCAGGGCCGCCTCCATGCGAGTCTCAGCAATCTCCTCTTCTATGCCCGGTATGGCCCGGACAAAGAACGGGAGCGCATTCTCCCCGGTACTCCAGGGAGTGAGGATCCTCTTCTCATTCATCTCCAGTAGGTTTTCCGAACGTGCGTCCCCCTTGATGCCTAGGACGAGGGAGCGTCTGGACAGTCTCCACTGGTCCTCCGCTGCTGCGGGCATGGAGAGTCTTACTTTCTGAAAACGAATGGAAGATGTCTTGTTATTTTTATTTTTTGCAGTTGCCCCTCTACTGACAGCTTCTGCATAACTGGTGCCATTAGTTTCCCCTGCCGTGTTTGCCTGCGCCCCTCCCTCACTATCAATCCGTGATAGGAGGTCTGGACAGCCTGCACGTAGGGCCATGACAAATTTCTCCCCTAACTCATGATTTTTAATCAAATTGTTAAGGACCCGATCCAGAACTGCTTCAAAGTTATTTTCTGGGTTCTTAGACGTGTCAGGGACAAGTGTATCCCTATCCAACGCCTCTTTATGTTCATTGTTATCTTGCCCATGTTCGGCGCGAAAATGAGCAGCATGCTCCCTCTGTGGGAGAGGTTGGAGGTGAAAGTTGAAATCTTGCGCCCCCTTGTGGTTGTTGCCTGAATCAGATTTACTCGCCGTGTTATTGTTCGGGAGGGTTTGTGTATTATTGGTTGAGGTTTCTTGTCCAGAAACTATGTCTGATTCATCATCAGAACCATCACTTACCAAGATGTCTAGGACGTGGTGTTCCTTGTTGTTTTTCCGGTCCGACTTGTGTTTGTCGGAGCTCTGGGTCTTATGACGGGGCTTCGTCGATCCGCCATTGTTGCCGTGAGCGCGGTTGTCATCGCCCGATGTTTCCTTGGGCGTTTTTATTTTGACAAATGAATCATCCGCCTCCGAGTTTGAGACATCAGTCTCCCTAGAGGGTTTTTTGACTTTCGTCTCAGATTTCGAGGTGGAATTTGTCTTAGTTTTGTTTTTATTGGACTTAGAAGTGAGATGGTCTCCCACAGCGTCCGTGTCTCCCAGTCCGATTGCTCGGTTCCGGGTGAGCGGAGGGGAGTTTTCCCCTTCGCCGGGTCTGTTGTTGGCTGTCGAAACATGTGTTTCGTTCGCCGATGATTGTGGGCTACTTAATGTGTCAGTAGCTGACATTTTTGTTGTTGTGTGGTGTTTTAGTGCGGAGATCAGAGAGAATGAAGAGAGAAATAATGAAAACGTGGCTAATTCTCTCTGTGTGATGCTACCGCAATGTGAGGAGGCCCCCTAGGGGGCTATTCCTGATTGGTCAATCTGCCTACCTCTCCATGGAGATGGTTACAACAAAGGGGGTTGCTAGGAAACCAAGTGGTCTTGGCAACCCTGTCCCCAAAAGAATCCCTAAAGGGTCTCTGATGTGGGTGTGTTTGTTTGGGGTTATAAAAGTCCCAATTTAGAGAACCAGAACTAGTAGTTCCAGGATCTCAAAAGAATGGATACGGTTTCACCAATGAGGATCTTCAGGCATCATTAAAAGAGAGTAACAAGCGGTACCACACTAGTCGTGTGGGGAGATTATTTTTCTGAGTTGAAAAATAAAATCCAGATAGGGGACTAGGTATGGGCCTAGTTCAGTTTTTTGGAGTGAACTTCCAAAGGGAAGTGGTGGCAGATTGGAGCTCTCAGAAAAAGGTTTTTCCTGGAGTCTAATTGATATGTGTGTTTTCATCCCTTGAGCTGAAAAAAGTAAAAAAAAAAAAAAAAAAAAAAAAAAAAAAAAAAAAAAAAAAATTTGTATCTATGTTTAGTTTATTTATATGGAATCATACCCTGAAATGATGCTATATGGACTTCGTTAAGGAAATTTATCTTATTTTGGCAAATTTACCCCAAAATCACCCCAATATTCCCCCAATATATTGGATATGGGGGTCTTAATAAAGGGCATTGCATGGCGAAATTTCACGGAAATCGTGACATAGGATCCTACGGGAGAAAACATGTTATTTCACTCTAACTTTTTAAATATTGGTCCAATCTTCATGCAGTAAGTGAGAAAAAGTTAGGAATCGATCCCAGGAGTGCGATACAACCCTTCAAATTTTTGCAGTTTGTCAACATTTCGCATAATCACGAAAATTCACGTTTTCCCCATAGGCGCCAATGCTAAATAGGGTCACTTCTAGCGCCCAGTGTTTCACTGCGCGACGTCAAGTAAAAAAAAAAAAAAAAAAAAAAAAAAAAAAAAAAAAAAAAAAAATTTGTATCTATGTTTAGTTTATTTATATGGAATCATACCCTGAAATGATGCTATATGGACTTCGTTAAGGAAATTTATCTTATTTTGGCAAATTTACCCCAAAATCACCCCAATATTCCCCCAATATATTGGATATGGGGGTCTTAATAAAGGGCATTGCATGGCGAAATTTCACGGAAATCGTGACATAGGATCCTACGGGAGAAAACATGTTATTTCACTCTAACTTTTTAAATATTGGTCCAATCTTCATGCAGTAAGTGAGAAAAAGTTAGGAATCGATCCCAGGAGTGCGATACAACCCTTCAAATTTTTGCAGTTTGTCAACATTTCGCATAATCACGAAAATTCACGTTTTCCCCATAGGCGCCAATGCTAAATAGGGTCACTTCTAGCGCCCAGTGTTTCACTGCGCGACGTCAGAAATGGCAGAGATACCACTAACCCATTTACTCCGTATAAATATCTGAATTCTGTGAGATGTAGATTTTCACAATACACATCATTTGAATCCTACATGTACCTGTATTGTCTACATCATGTCAATAAGGCAAAAAAAACCACATGTGTTCAGGTAACATAGGTTGAAAAAGAATAGGGTAGGTAGGTCGAAATCTTTTTTTTTTTTTTAGCTTTTTTTTTTTTTACTTACCAAAGACACTCGGCCAGTGTTTGAAATAAAAAAATATTCCAAATATCCCCTAAAAACATTTTTAGCATCTAAAATACATGGCTTGAGCATCTATATGTTGTTTTATAGTTTTCCATGCATTTTTAGGTCAATTCTTTTGGATTTGGAAAAAATATTTGTAAATTTCCTCATAAAAAGTTAGGGTAGGTAGGTTTACCTGAAAACAACAATTTTTTTTTTTTTTTGCCAGATAGCTTTTTCTCTAAAATTAATATCTAACCTTTTTTTTCTTGAATTTCTTCAAAATTGTAAAAAAATTACTGAAAATAATGCCAAAAAGGTCCAATGACCTAGGTTATGTGACACATGATTTATGAAATTAGAAATTTACTTAGTATTATTATATTAATCGTGACAAAATGAGCTTTCAAATGATATGTAGTTTGTCAATATTTTGAAGAAATTTGATAGGTAAAATATCATTCCAAAATATGTTCGTCATTTCTGAATTTAGAAATTTCCAAAATTCGGGTAGGCAAAGGGTAGATCCATGTTACAAGATTTTTGATGTTGGGATTTTAAATTCGTCATCAGACGAAAAATTCTCAAAATAAAAATTCTGTAATTTTGTAATTTTCAAAATCATCTAACATTAACACGTTAGGCTAGAACAAGTTGGAACTTGGACACAATCAAAGATCTAATATCCTAGCGTTCTTCTTGTCATAGATTTCGCAGGAAAATCGAGACCTGTCGGACTGAGCTAGAAGAACAAATTAATAGATTCAGGTGCCCCTCCTTGCACTATCTAAAATGAACTTTTCTCGTATTATCGCCCAAAGAAAGTCACCCAGGGTACTAAGAAGTTGTATTTGTTCTTCCACATATCGGCGAAAATATGTAGTAGAATACCTCACATAAACCAAGAAATGGCTAAAGTTTTGAATAACAGTATCTAATATGCCCTATTGAATCATACTTACCTGTACAGACTGCTAAATTGCCATTGTACAAATTTCGGATATTATTTTCAGTGAAGCCTAGTTCTAGCCCAACTCGCTAGATGGCACCACTTTGATAGAATTTGTTTTCCATGCTTGCCACTAGGGGGCGATACTGAGTCAAACCTTCCCGCCAAATAAAGGGCCTATACCAGAACATCCTGGACGGGCCTCTCGCGGCGGATGGGCGAAGGAGATCCCTTCGCCGCGGCTCGCCCAGAATGATACCAGAATACATGTCTGGGGGACTGGGGGACTTGGGCAGGGCGGTAACGGGTGTATGTCACTGATGTGCCTTATGTGCACACTGCCCGCGGTTACAGTCTTTATTGTAGTCTATGTAGTATGACCAAAGTGAATATAGAGTTCTATTCGCCCAAAACGGGGAAGCAATGATGGGGTTACTGCTGGGTCTACCGTATCTAGGCCTACATTTGATATTTTTTTCATACCTTGGCTGCTGTTTTCTTAGAGACAATGGCGCCGTTTTCCAGAAATCCCAAAATTTTAAGTTCCCCAATCTTACTTACTGTTTTGCAGAAATAGATCTACTTTATAGTATCTAATGTGAAGTGTTGAGGAACATCCAACTCGACGACAGTATAAATTGAAAAGTTGACTTTTATTTATTAGATGATTGGCTGAATCGACATGTTTCGACAGGTTAGTGTCTTCATCAGGATTGAATGTATAGTATCTAGTAGGCCTACTAGCTTATTCACTTTATACCGGTATGTTTCTTTATCAAGAGCATCTTTGTATTATCTAACTGATATATTGAATTTTATCAGTTTATTAGTACGAAATTTATTGGGTATTATTCCTTGCACTGCCAGGTAATTAAGGGAAATTATATCTATTCAATGTGTCTAAATGTCAGACGTACTATACTATCTTATAAGCATGTGTTTGAGGTTAATTACTTAGAGTTATAGAAAGCATGGAAGGTAGTTTTTCATTTTCCCTAAGTATTTGGGAAATCCTTGGATTTTGGTTGCCATGGTAACCAAATTGCCAATTTTAACAGATATTTGCTAATTTTTGCATAATTTTGTATGATTTTTCATTGTTTAGCTGATATAGGCCTACCTTGCAAAATGAACTTAATTGTAAACACCAATAAACACACATCCTATTCAACTCAAATAAACAAATGGAAATCAATGGAAATCTGTCAAATAAGCCTAAAGTCATTGTTCATATATGTATTTTCCACAATAGGCCCCTATTTCTATTCATTTGTCTCATGGTCTAATCTCCAAATATGTCACAATATCTTCAAATAATTAAATTAGTTTAATCATAATAAATATATAAATGATCTCGAATGAGACACATTGTACTAATAAAATAGTTCAATTTGTGTTAAGTTTTCACTTTTGAAGCAATCAAGAAGACATTTTGAAATTATAAGAAGGAATTTCAGGGATCCAGGGGATTCCCCAGGGATTCCCTGTTACTAATTTTAGATTTTGCAGGCCCGTAGCCAGCTTTTCTTAGAGGGGGATTCGTTTCTTGAGAAGCAGTTTGTTTTTTTCCAGGGGGGGGGGTTCGTTTTTTGAAAAAATACATAGGCCTAGGCCTATTTTTTGGATTTTGTGTCATATTTTACATTAAAAATTAAAGAAAATATCCTCCAAGGGGGGTTTCGTACGAACTTCCGGAACCCCCCCTGGGTACGTGCCTGTTTTGGGGGTTTCCCTTTGGGCCACTATAGCGGCCTGTGGCGGTGAAAGGGATAAATTTATATGTATTATGATTTACAGGCATTGAATGTAAACAAGTGCTTTTGCACTTATTGTTTGTCTGTCTAAATAAAGGAATTTTCAAAAAAATATGTAGAATTAAGAATTGGTATAGAAAATTGAATAAAAAGAATAGTTTTAGAGATAGAAATGGGGAAACATGACTTATTTTGAGAAAATCTTGCAAATAATAGAAAATGTTTTAATTATAACAATGTGGGCCAACAATGCTCAGTCATTTTTTGCTTTCATTGTATACCCTTTTTTTCTTATTGATTCTGTTTCCTGTGTTTTACAAGATCTTCCAACAGATTGGATCGTAGTAGGCCTATAATTTTCTCTGATACTGAAATATATCATCATGGTTTAAAAGACATGCCTTTGCGACATCTCCCAGGAAAAATAAAATATAACTCCGATAGTATTTCGTTGTATTGAACTATGATAGGTTTGATATCCATTATAGTTAGGGTATTGTTTCAAGTCCTATGTTTATCCCAGGATATTAGCTAGCTCCTATCTGCAGTCCATCTCTACCAGACTGCAAGCATGTCCAATACATAACTATATTATAGTTCCGTATTATAAAAAGACATAACACTCGCATGAATGGATGTTCTTTATTAATGTCCAGTGTGTATGACAAGATCTCTCAATGACAATGAACAATCCAAAGGGTAGTATCCACTCAACCACACTCAGCCAACGCTCCAGCCAACTACTCAGTCTATCAGCTTCTATTCCAATTCCAGAACAAGCTTCCAGTATTGACCTTTCCAGGATGTTAATCCAACAGTTAACAGTTCTATGCCTAGTCCTGTGCATAGAGTGCCTTATATATGGGTGTAATAACCTACATCACCTAACTCTTCTTTCTACACTTCATCTTTGAGAAAGAGAAATATTGCTTTAGCCCTGACTCCAAGTGTAAACACTAGAATGGCTAGACTTAAGTACAGACTGACAAGTATAGATTCTGCTAAAGCAGGCTATAGGAAAATTCGGGCAAAATTCTGGTGGTCAGAGGACGACCATTAGCAACAATCTGATTGCCCACATACAACTTTAGTTTGTCCACAATGAGAGAAAAATCCTTATATTCTAACATGTTATCGAGATAGACAAAAACAATATTTTTATAGAAAAATAATCATTTTGGGGACTAAAGCCCTATATAATTACACTACGCGTCAGGCTAAAGGACGCGTCTGATTTTGCGTCAGGCACATATTACACCACACGTATGACCCGGCGCGAAGTAGGCCTATATTTTAGTCGTTTTTGGGTCTCATTCCCAGTGGCAGATCCAGAGGGGGGGGGGGGGGGGCAAAAGGGGACAACATTTTGGCATCATAAAATTGGAAGATCTGTGTAAATCTGTTTTTTTTTTGTTTTTTTTTCATTTTTATAAGGGGGGTCAGGGTTTGCCCCCTCCCCCCTAGAGCACTGACTCTGGATCCGCCCCTGATTCCCAACGCTAATCTCAACGCGAACCTTTTATATAAATTACACTTCGCGTTGGGCATCAAGAATAGCGTTTGCTATTCGCGTCGGCAACAACGCCAATGAAACAGTCCCAACGGGAGCAAGCCGTCACGTTTATAATGTAGTGCCCAGGTCCGTAGCCAGCTTTTCTCAGAGGGGGGTTCGTTTTTTGAGAAGCAGTTTTTTGAAAAAATACATATTTTTAGGATTTATTGTTACATTTTTAACATTAAAAATATCCTCCAAGGGGGGGGGGGAGGATGGTCGTACGAACCCCCCGAATCCCCCCTGGCTACGGGCCTGAATGCCTTAAATCAAAACATGTGGTCGTCATGAGGACGACCAAAGTCTATTTTCTGGGCATCCGCACGCATTTTCTGGTCATCGAGGGCAGGTCGGCACGCAGATTTTCCTAGCATGTAAACAATACACCCGTTGCAAACCTAACTTTTCGAATAATACCCTCTTTTTTATATTTTAGAATTGTTTCATCTTTATGGTCGATTTATCCATTTTTTCATGGGCGCGATAAAAAAAATGGATGGGGGGTTGATTTTACTTTGATATTTCGATTAGATCTATAGGCGATACCATTTTATTATAGGATCATCTATATGGTCTACGGTAAAGGGATCATCCCCACACAAATCCGTCCTACCAGACGATGCTAGTATTTTGCAAAATATCTGTTCCATTATTTATCCTAAGGCCAATTCATACAATATCATAACATGAAGTTCATTGCATCTGTCAACTAGGATAAACAGAGTACGTCTCAGAAGTAGTTATAGGGTTCCCTAGCCGTTGTTCATGCAAAGAAATAACACAGACATGCAGAGAGGAAAGTTAAGTGGGATGATTGGGGGTGCGGGGGGGAGGGGTCATGCCAAATCCAGAAATTTTTACATATTTGTTTTGAAGAAATAACTACCTCAGGTAATGTATAGATAGCAAGTTGGCCGATTAATGGTTATAGATAATTAAGTGATCCAGGCCCTTTCGAGAGACAAAGGGGGTGTTGAGTATATAATCTCAAGCCAGTCCGCTCAGCCCGAGGTTACACCGCACCATTATCACCGCGCCAATCAGCAGGATGTTGGGAGGTGGTGATCTCCAACCTGTGTTAGTGAAACACGTTGTAAGAAATGGAATTAATAAAACAACAATAATCCAGAAAGACTTACATAATGGCATGTATGTTTTCAACGAATAAGGTATCATTCATTGGTGTTACTATACGTATAAAGGCCTAATGTAATCGAAGATACCATAGGCTCAACTTTGACTTTGCATTTACTATTTTGATAACAAGCTGCGCTCTTGCTCTTCATACAGAAAGGCTCATGACATTAAAAAATATCTATATGAGACATATTTACCTGAGCCCACTGGCGGTGGTGCTGTTATTACCGATCCTCTCGCTGAAAACAAAGAGGATATATTAAGAATATGCTTTAAACTCGTCAACTTGGGATGATATAAATCATCTCGATGAAACTTATATAAAAGATTATGTACAATATGAAATATGGGTGGATTTTTGTGTATGGAAATCGTCCGTGAATCGATGAGAAAAAGATACCGCATTTTGTGCTGTTCATATGCATTTCGTTTTTGTACATTTTTATCATATAGAACTTGCAAACAATCCAACCACGCATTTTGCAGATATAATGACAGTAAAAGTGCACTGTGCTTAGGATTATACACACTCATTTCCAGTGAACCCACACAGAGGCATCCAGGCACAGGTGGTGTGTTATGTATTACAGGTGGCTTAGCTTAATAGGCTTATAGAAGGAATGGTCTGAGAGTTGAGCATTCATTTTCTGTTCAAAGCAACTTTCATTCAAAACATTGAGATGGAATGTGCCTTTAAAATAATTTATGATGTATGAGAACACAGGCTCCCGTGGAGAATGTTCCTTTAGGTTCAAGTTTTCACATTTAGGGTGGAAACTCAATGAATTTTGCATTTTCAGCCTTTACACTGTATGAGAATGCCTTCAGTGCCTCCTTCGATTAACATAGCCCCAGTAGTTGATTGCCAATTATAGCCAATTAACACCTGCAAATAGGGGCTCAATAGGTCGTTCCCGCCACCTTATACCCACTGACAGGTGGAAGCAGTCTTAATAAGAAGGATAGGCCTATATATTGTATCTTTTTTGCAACAGCCAAAGATATTACAAAGTCATCGGCTGAAAAACAAATTCAAATGTTAAACATACCCGGTTTATAGCATGTACTTTTGTCGTCGACAGATACGTCATCAGCACAGAGACAGGAGAAGCCCGGTGAGAGAGGAGACGGCAGGCACAGGTGGGGGCAGTCACCGTTGTTCTGTCCACATCGGTTGGTGGCATGAGGCTGCTTCAGAGCATGGTAGACCCTCACACCGAAAGGTGTCTGTCTGGGCAACCCTCGTCTGATATTATCCGGCGTTGCTGTCGAATTGGACAGGTCAAACTTGCTTGCAATGTGTTCAGACTCTGTACTCCAGTCCGTCCAGTAAATGTTGTCCTCAAATACGTCTAGTGCAAAGGGATGGTGTGATGCGCCTTGAGGAAGGTATCCCACCAACCGATAACCATTTCCCTCGAGGTTTGTACTCCCAATCTTATCCAGCCTAGTGTCCACCCAGTAAATCCGGTCTTGTGGAAAGTCTATTGCTATGTCGTTTGGAGCTAAGAGGCCGTCAGATTTCAGAACCTTCCTCCTACTCCCGTCTAGCCCTGCTTTCTCAATCTTTGGAAAAGCACCAACGTCTGTCCAATAGATGTATCTAAAACATATATGTAATTATTTATTTTAAAGACATGCACTACTGATTCACATTCTAATGTAACATTTTCATAAAGACATACAATGGAAATTTGTTGTAACATTTTGGTAGTATCAGCCAATGGTATAAGTGGTATAAGATATATACGATATATATAACACAAAAATAAAGCGGAAGATCAAGGAGGAGAAGATGTAAAACTTCTGAGAAATAAAAGGAGCGCTACTCGTTTAAAAAAAAAAGATATATACGATAGAGATTAACAAGGATAAAAAGAAAAGGTAAAGTCAATGGTGTGCATTCCTCAGTTTTTGGCCAAATTAAATTGTTCAATGTTAAAGATTGGTGCTCCCAAAGGCTAGCCAGAACTGTGTCTTTTGGTTGGGTCCCCTTTTGAAAATTCCTAGTCCGAACCCTAATGTTTTGCCTATTTCCAAATGAAGGACTCACCCTTGGTCATCTCTCGGGTCCACTGCGAGGCCCCAAGGTCGTTCTTGGTCATCAGCAATAAGTACTTTCCGCATTTTGCTGTCCGTGTTCATCACCGCAATGTGTTGCTTTGCCGCATCTGTCCAGTACAAGTTGTTGTGCACCCAGTCTAGAGCTATGCCATCCACTGCACCAATGCCTTCCTGAGTGACTACCGTCGGCGGCTGCAGGATCGTCGTAATGGAATCAGTGCAATTAACAGCCATGATCCTTTTCAAATCGACGTCGGACCAGTAGACAATATTATTGCCAAAATCGTAATCAACGGCAACAGCGTTTCTTTGGCGATCAACAAGGGCATAGTAATCATCACTTCTCACCACACGTATTTCACTGCCTTGAGCAACCAAAAGAACAACTTTTCCATTAGCGGCTTTGCAAGACATTGGGGAATGTGGTGCGGACGCATAACCTTCTGCACAGGTGCACTCAAAGCCTCCGTTCGTATTCGTACAGTGCTGTGAGCAGAACTCTCCCATTTCACATTCATTGATGTCTTCACATGATTTCTGGTTGGCTGTAAGTCGAAACCCAGGTTTGCACGTACATCGGTAGCCATTGATGTGATCGCTGAAGCAGTCATGGTCACAGCCTCCGTTATCGGTGAGACAGGGATTGAATGACCACGAGTCACACAAATCGGCCTTTTCATCCTCATTCTCCCCACAGTCGTTGATGCCATTGCAGACGCTGCTGATCGGAATGCACCTCACTCCGTTCTTCAGACAGTCAAACTGGGTTTTTGTATCACATACCTGAGCAGCTGCATTATAGATAAAAGAACACTATTAGGCATACATGCACAGACAATGAATTGATAAAGTGATAAAGGCTGTAATATCTATAATCTTCAAAAATGTATTATGGTATGAATTCAGGAGTGCATGGTAATTTGGCATTTTTCCTTTTGGGACAACGATACTATAATCATATGCAATTTGCTGCACACACAAATATGCAGATCAAGCATCATTCTCGATGAAGATAATTCACTGCCGTTCATTTACAACATGGAATATGTCCTTCTTCAAAACAATACAATCTTAAGTCTCGATATGTTTGGCTCGAGTTGTTGTTGATCACCTCTTTGTTTGTGTGGGTCTTAATTGTTATTGAACTGCATGAGAGATGATCAAAACTGAAGTCCTGGAGTTTGCGCTGGCCTACACCTCTTATGTTGGCATAGTAATGGGTCAAATTAACGTCAACTTCATAAATCCGGTCTCCCAATGTAAATGTCCGGGTTATGAGAACCTTGATAGTTTACCTTAGGCAAAACTATGGTTATGGACCTATATAGTTATATATACTGGGTGTTTGTGTCTGGAATGAAAGAGCTCAATCGAGTACAGGTTAGGGTTAGAAATATAACAGAGGCCAACTATTGCTTATATGTTTGACTATGAAGAAAAAGATCACATATACGTGCCAATTAGAATAATGATTCCCTCTGCAGTTTAATATAGTCATGGGATTTTGAGCATTTATTCCAAATCCTTTTTCTTGAACATTACGCAAAATAATGATTCAATGATTAGCACTCTCAAAGGGGACTATCACTACCCACTATATTCCATATAGAAACAAAGTAGTTTGTAGGATGTGGTCACTATTGTAGAGATGGAGGTTGAATATTGAGCACCAAAGGTTTTGATTAGCCCTCTCTTTGAAAAAGTGATGTCTGAGCCCCCCCCCCCCTATTCGTCTTATATATTATATCTCATATCCTCATTCAATCTACCACTACCCAAAATGCAGTATTCTTTTCATAAAAATGATTAGGCCTGTTGCCCTTTGTATGTGTATATTTAAGAAGAGAAAGCAAGATACTTTTGTTGAGAAAATCACAACAAAATATGATTGCCTGATTTCAATAGGAAACAATAATTATTATAGCCTGTGACTTCGATTGACATACAATTTTGATTGGCTCATAAAATTGTTAAAAGTTTTGATGTGGAATTCTAACTTGGATAAGACATGTTTGGTGAAACAAAATAGCATGACTTTTGCCTATTCAAATTACTTCAGTTACAAAGAGTGGGATTTTCCAGATGCTATAGGCTATTTTGACCAACCTAAATGGTAAACTCTATATGGGAAGGGATCGATCCTAGTGTAAGCATTGATATTATTGATCCTAGTGTAAGCATTGATATTATTGGCCCTCGTTTAGGCATTGATATATTGAGAGTTATGTATCTTTCAGCACTCACCATGACAGGTAGTTTGTAAAGCAAGCCAGAAATAAAGTAACGCGTCCAGGCGAACGTTGACTTTCCTGATCGCTTCCATCATGGTGTTGTAGTCGTCTTCTGGACAACCACACTACTGGATGGTTGACGTGCAAAACTACCAGGATAAGGTTCGATCCAACTAGGGCTCCGGACCACATATATCAACAGAATAACACTATAAATATACTGACTGATGGGAATATCCGGGTATCCCTTGATCCCATGTTCCAAACCCGTGGCATCCCCATGCACCTCCTTCTCCCCCACATAATGCCGAGAGGTAAATATGCCATGAAATTGTAGGATAATATACTTATAAGAAAGAGATAAAAGAGTTAACGAATAAGAATACATAAGGGATAGGTCATCCCCGGGAGGTCATCGTCCTTGGTTTTGATTTAGAGGTTGAGGAGGATACTTTCATCAACTATGTGATTTTGTTAGTTGTCATTCTTAACTGATCCTAGAATATTCACCATTCATTTCAGTCTCACTTCAGGTGAGAACATTATTTTTCTTCATTCTTTTCCTGTTAATGTGCCAACGATTCATTTTGACCTTTTGTAATTTGAAGATATTTTCATTTCATAAAAGTGAACAATTTTGGCAATGGTAACAATTTTGACAATATGGGCATTTTCATCTCACGTCTTGCGACCCTCACTTCCGATCATTCATCTAAAGAGAAAATCTCATGAAGTCCCTTGCCCTCGTCAGCGCGGCACTGATATGTCCTGTCCTCAACAGGCACACAACCAATGCCTTATTAACAGATTACGATACTCATGCAGTCAGTTATCGGGGTGGCATGAATCTATTGATTCAGAGGTTACTTTAAAAAATATATCTGATTTTTGAAAAAAGACGTAATTGTCTAACCAGTTCATGGACAACCAAGTCAATATCATATACATGGCTTGTAAATAAACTGCAGATTTTTACAATATAGACGACAAGATCCCTTGCTGCTCTAATAAATACATTTATATGGAAATAAAGTCAAGATTTATATTACATTATTTAAAAAGAATAGAAATAATATTGTTACAACAAACACGTTCAAAACAGTTTGTAATCAGACAGTGATAATGGAATGCATGGATTCCCTATAAATGTTAAAGGGATATACCTCCAGTTAATGAAGTGAAAATATCTAAATAAACAAGGAAAATAAACTGAAAAAACATCAGAAAAGGAACTAAAGGATCTACAACTTCCCCAGGGATTCCTTGAACCTATACTACATGTCATTACTCATTGCCTCCAATCTGATGACTGACCAGTCCTAGTAAGTGGGCAGATGATTGAGATTGTGTGGCGCAGCACGTTCATGGAGCACTACACAGTGTGTTCAGCTCATATCTGGAATACTTATACCCTTTACAGACTGCAGCCTCAAAACGCACACATAATGACAGTTCAATACAGCCATGATAAAATTATGCATTTAGGGGTATATTAGACTTCATAATCCCGTTTCGTTATGTTTTATGAACCCCTCCCTGCTACATGACCACTTAGAACTTCCATCTACACGATTGTATATTGGATATACAGGTCAACTCTAAAAACAATCTAATTACAGGTACTCACCAAGAAATAGTTTTTTTTCTGAGATCTCACTTACTTGTTACTTGTAGCAAAGAAAAAGTGATTTTGCATGCTAATGTGAGTGCCAAAAATGGTGAATTTACTTCCTTGTTAGTGTGTTAGTGAGATTTAGACAAAAAGTCCTAAATGATCCCACTGCTCGCCTATATGCAGTACAGTTACCCAGCAGGACTGCATGCGTAGGGTCATGAAAATACATAATATGAATCAGTGGCGGGTTAAATTTGGTTAAATTTGGAGGTGGCGCGCGACCCCCCCTTTTTCTCAAAAATTGTATTTCTCACGTTAAACTCGACAAAAAAGCATTGAGAACGAATTTTCACAAAGCGAACATACCTATCCCCACTATTGTCAGACTCGCCACTAAAGACTAAGCGGGAAAAAAGGGGGAGAAGTTTTTCTACTAGCAGCCAACGTCGGCTTTGCGAGCTCGGTTGTGGTTCCGTCCAATTCACTGAGAAACTCCAGTGCGTCGGCGACGCCACAGGGTTGCGTCCAAGGCCTTATGGCTTAGTTATTATAGCTTTATGGAACCTTCCGTCATAATCAGTCTACTTTTATCTACAACTGACGCAGACAGATATATTTCACATGGAGTGGGACAAAGTTCTTATCGACCATGTGAAACAGGCAAATGATAAATCCGTTATGATGTTGTGATATTCCTCTACTCGTCTCTAAAGGTCTTTACTTTTATGTCTGAATGTTATGACTCGTCGGGATGTAAGGGCAGGACCTTTACCATGCCATGGAACAACAACATTATATTAAGTATACCAGATTAGTTTTCAATTCATACGAAGCATAGGCCTAATACTTATTGCAAAATGATCTCTCGATATCTGATGAAGTTTCAGCCCAGCCTCGGAACTTTCTCTGGACTAGACGCCTACCATTTACCAACTATTCACCATACGACGATGGTAATTGCTCAAATATTGACCTACGACAGTGAAAAAGCTTTGCACATTGTTTACTGTTATACAGTTACATCTCCCTGTTTTCATACCCAGCACCCTTTATCATTATCACTCGTGTACCAAAACTCATATTCGGCCGCCTCTGAACTATACAAATAAAAAGTCCTGTGCACTTATCCAGACACCTTTTTTGTTTAAATATTATCATCAAGATGACCTATATGAAACTATGAGCCTATATGGCAGAAATTAATGTTATTTCGTTTGAAATGCTACTATACCATAGAAATGGAAATGAATATTTAGCTTTGCACATAGACAGAATATAAGACTTATTCTCTGTATATTGCCTGGTGGAGGTGGGGAAGTGAGGGAAGGGGATGCATCGCAAGCTACTTTGTACATCTCTCATTGTTAAAATAAGCCCGCCCCTCCAAAAATAAAGTTGCGTTCAGGTTTCATGCCTCAAATAAAATAGGGTCGGTATGTCGGCACATTTTTTCAACACATTTTTTAACTATAATGATAGTCTGAATGCTCAGATTAGTAAACTTTTAATGAATTTTCCCTACATATTCCCTCACAAAACCTTCAAGGCCCATTCGCCCTGGCCCACGCGGTGCACGCGATCTGTTGCGACACTTATCGTTTGCAATTCTGGTGCAGACGATAAGGCAAACGACAGGTCTGCAACCGATCAGATCTAACATGTTGGATTGAATCGTCTGAATTTCAGCTGACAACAGGGGATAAGCACTTGAAAAAGTTATCGTTTGCAATCGTTAGGACAATCTTTTGTCAGTGTGAATGCTATTTCTTCAATATCGCTTACATGCGATGATTTTATCGGCAATGAAATGATCGTCTTCTCCATACGATAAGTTTGTCGGACCAGCCAGCGACACGATTATCGCCCACGGCGAATGGGGCTTCAGCTGTTTAGGATCGGGGCAAAATATTAGGGTCGGTCTGGAAAACCGTTTGAAGGTCTGGCGTGTAACACCTCAGGTGATTTTATATTGACCAGTTCATGATTCAGTATACGATTCTATAGCAACAGTTATGGGAAGTCAATATGAAGAAAGGGATAGATTTACTTTTTTTATCATCTTTTTTTTATTCAATAGGTAAGAATAATTTGCCGAAATGGGGCTTCGTTATGTAGGCTATAGGATGTCAGTTGACGCTATTCTCCTTACAGGTAACGGATATATATAATATATATATATATATATGCCTAATTAATATCAGTCAGAGGTTCAATATAATTATATAGTATGAGGTCCAACCAAATCAACTATTTAACCATTTTCTAAAAGATATGAACATGTTTTTCAAACAAAATAGACAAATCGACCATCCCTTTTTTTACATTTCAATTTTCTCTTGTTAATGACGTACCTGTAACAATGTTTGAAACAAATGTTAGGTTTGCTAAAAGAATGGATATATCATACTGTATTATATAGCATAGAATGACACAAAGCAAAGCAGTTGTTAGTATTTACGGTAATTTAAAACTGTTCTCTTCCACCCTCCCCCAAAAGGAAACCGAATCTCCTGTTATCTTTATTAGCCTTATTTTTGAAAAATGAACACCCTCCACTATTTGTGGAATCCAAGCATCGGCCCTGTGCGGCGGAGTTGTCTGGGACAGAGTTAGTTACACCGGTGACCAAGGACCGCGCACAGAGAACGGGGAAAAGGAACGTAACAGCACAACCACCAATTTCTCAAACCTTAACTACAAAGTGGATTGTAAAATCTTTGTGGATTCTGAAGGTGGGTGGGGCGTGGCTCAGTTGACTGTGTGAACAAAACCGCGTATTATATGGTGGATTCTGAGGTCTTAGAGGATGCAGAGGATCACTTGTGGAACACAAAGTAAGAAATTTGATTGTATATAAGGCATTACAGAGAAAATTGGAAACGTAGCATGTATTACACATTCTGTTTAAGTAGGCAGGGCTTACTACCCATTTCTTGGTGCATGTGTACATTTCTTGTAGGTAGGCGCCTTTATTTATATCGATCAGTCCATGACGCGAGATTCTGACTTTGGGCCACATTTTAAAAAGAAAATAATGTAGCCTCAGTCAAAATCTTCTGGTCGTGGGCTAAAATCTTCATACTACTGGGTTGAAGTCTTTTAACATGTAAAAGGGATAGTATGCCCCCTTGATTCATACCTTACCTGTACCTCAAATCTTCTATTCCATCCAAGACTAAACGCTTTTATTATCACTTTTTTGGTCTCCCTAACCTTAAAAAGGTTATCAGATTAAGATATCGGTAATAGCCAGTGTCATATTACAATTCCCAAATGCCATTTACATCATTCAGACGATATTCGTTTCTATCTAAAAATAAATGCAGCGATGAAAAAAAATTATATAAAGAATTTACATATTGTTATTAGCTTGCGATATATTTCCTATGTGCTATTCAAATACATACATCAAATACAGCCGAGACTGTATCCGAATTCTTAGTCAAAACTTTGGACAAATGCTCCTCATTTTACAGTATAGGCCTATCATTAGTAAAACAAACCCTAAGGGGAAAGGAAATGCCGGAGACTTCCGGACCGCTCGACTGTTGCCTAGGTGTTCGGCAGATGTTACATGTAGCCAACAGTATGAGCGCTTCGGGTCTGCTCCACACACAGCCGTCTCCGTACTCAATCTGCAACTAAGAAGACCTCGACGCGAGACCTGTTCACTTGGCAGGAAGTAAAAATTTGTTGCAGAGTGCTTCGTTCACAGCAACTCTAGGTTATGTGATGTGCATGCATCGTTTCCTTAAGGTCGTAAGAGAGCTCTTCTGTATTGTTTTATTTCGTACATCACCAAAATATATTAATAAGATTATCTTTATTTTCATTACAAGCGCTGCTCAAGAAGCCAGGAGAAAATGAAATTTAGGTGCATGTAGAAAAATTGACCTTCGAAATACCAAGTGATTGTGACTATAACTTTGTATATGGGTGTTGCTGATTATTGTTATCAAAAAATGTCTATAAATAGATTAATCATATCACCGAAGGCTTCCCGTCCTCTTAAACACGAGACCTAGAAATGACGCAAGACAGTCATCGTATTGTTAATATTCTTCCATGCCGATTCCTCTTCCCTATTTTAGTTTTATGAGCCAATGTTTGTTCCCCTCATACTCACATATGTTGAATATCGACGCGTAGGGGGAATATAACTTGTTGGACTGCCCGCTAACATAGCGGGTAATAATGTAAGAAGACCCCTAAGGGTCTTCTATATCTTATCACCCGAGCAAAATACAAAACACTCCTGAAAACTAAGAATACAAGGTATGACAAGGAGCGGTACGTACAGCCTGTCAATACCAGTGACCCTTGTACGGCCCGCTGCTCGGCCGTGCGGGTGATAAAAGAGTACAAACATGATCAATACCCAGTTTTCACGGGGTAGGTGAAAAAAAAACAAAAAAAACATCCTTTAGGGCTATGTTGCAGAGGTTGCATTCCCCGCGAAGCCCTTGTGTTGGGAATACAACTTCTCCAATATAACGGTGACGAGTGTCCTCATATAAAAAAACGTCAACAAGACCTAGTGAACAGGCAAGGGGGTCTTTTTCTATCGGTACGAGGTCCTAACATGCTTAAATTCTTAATAGATTTTATATTCTACACTCATATTTTTTTTAAAAATTACAATAGGGAAAGTCTGGGTGTGTATTTACATGTCTTTATTTTACATTCAAATCAGTAGATACACTTGTCCAATTAATCAGTCTCTTATGGATAGCGATGCATGCTTTTATACAGTTCATCTACAATTTCCCTAAATAGGATTTTATAAAACTTTTTTTTATATTTTTTTTTTATAACAATTTTATAGTTAAAATAATTTTGTACCACGAGGTGTGGGGGGCAAGGACCATCAATCCATAATAACTTTAGCAATTCTAAAAACTGATAAATTGAATTACTGGTAAAAACTGCCCAAACCCACACCTAAAAATGTCAACCATGTAGTAAAATGTCAAATTAAAGTTCATTTTACATTTCAATAGCTGGCAGTGTTCCCCCCATAAAATCACAGTACTTTTTCCCACGAAAACATAATAAAGCCATTATAAATTTGTCTAGATTGCAGATGTATATCAGGTGTATAGGTTTTCCTTCTTGAGGTCTCTTAGGGCATACATGACGTCGTCCTGACTGACGTTGAGACGAATTCGCTGGTTGAGATCGTTGCGGCCATTGTCCAGAAGTAAAAGTCGGAAGCTACCCAAACGGGCGCACAGGCCCGACAGCTCCGAGGGCGACGGCGGCTGGAAACCTGACAACCAAGAGACACGGGAGTGAGTTCAGGAGGTCAAAGTTAACGGGTTATTTGGATATAAGTTATAACCGTGTGACACAGAGATCTTATATATACATTGATTGAGTTGCTCTCAAAATTGATCAGGACTACTTCCAGACTGTTTATATATGAAGTAAGGTGTTTTAATGCGTTAACACTTGTATGTTTGAACGGTATTGATAAACTAAAGTTGGCTGTACTGAGAACTATTGTGTATATTTACCCTCAAAGCGGCAAAGGGAGACGTGCTGGCGGTAGACTTTGGAGAAGACGGCCTCCTCCACCCCCGTCCGCTGAAACTCGGCCACCACCGCCTGGAGGAACAGGCACTCCTGGTACGACGACGTCCTGAAAAAGGCAGAGTAGGTTTCGTAAAGTAGAGAAAACCAATGCTTTGTATTCATGTATTATGTGATAGGCTTTGGACAAATCGTTGGTGTAAGTCATATTCAACGAGGAAATGTTATACATCTAGTCTATGTTTTCTTTCTGCTGTAAAATACTTATAAATATATTCAATGCAAAACATTTAAAGAAATCATCAGATGTGTTAAAATGACAAATAAAATAATCTAAAAACTTCCATCCCTGCCATTCAAACGTTAATTTTAGGTTTCTATAGAAACACAAACTATCTATCAGAAGTAGAGTGTTGGCGAAAAGGGAAAATACAATGAACAGAGGGCATTGATTGTCAGAAAGCCTCACCTCATGGCGACGATCTTGGGGGCCGAGTACATCTCCTGCAGGGCGGCGTCCACGTGGGTCATGCCGACCAGTACCGACGTCTTCTGGTCCCTGGAGGACAGCTCGGCAAGCTCGGTGGCCCGCCGACAGATGTCCAGGGCGCGCCGGGCGTCACCAGACAGGGCTGCCACCTACAGGACAGAGTAAATGGCAGGAGGATAAAAACTGCTAAATAAAACCTCTTATGACATATATGTAGAATGAAGGAGATTCATTAAATCATACTGAAAAGTTAAAACTATTTTTTTTTAAATGGTTTTAATTTAAAAAAAATTTGGGTCAAAATTTTCTGGACCATGTACAAGCACTATATTTGCCGAATGATAAGAATGCCTATTTAAAGGAAAAAATGCAAGTCGAAAACGGGTGAGAACGCCATGTATTTTTCCAAAAGTAGTGAATTACCTTTCTCGACGCAAGTTGAACGGCTTCTGGTTCGAAGGCCTTGACGCCCCTCATCCGGGAGGTGACGATGTCCTGCAGCTGTTTGTGGGTGTACGGCTGGAACGTCATTCGGGTTAGGCCCTACAACAGGAGGCAGAGCAGTGTAACGTAAATTTGGTGTTCAAACACTCCAGCATTGGGTTTGCTATGTCAATATAAAACTTATCAAGTTAACGGTATGGAAACAGTAAGGATTCACTTGTGAGTGCAAGCTACGGTAAGGTCTAGAGGGTTTGTTTTATTCGTTTTAAATGTACATAAGTAGATACATGGGGTACAAACTGAAAATGAGATTTTATTGTCAGTTGGGTGAAACAAATCTAACGAGGATATTAACGTTGCTTGCAAACTTGCTACTTTTTACGTGTAACCCTTGACTCACTACTCATGCATATGTTATGACTACATTCGGAATTTATGGGATAGGTTATGTAGATATCAATTGAACTTAACTACAAACTCAAATTTGTGATAACAAATCTGATTCTCTGTGTACATACCACTCTGGAGGCGACCCGGTTCATCATCATTCGCTCGGGCAGGTCCATGGTGTTGGCTATGGCGAGTACAATGAGGCGGGCGTGGGGCCGGGTGGGCCAGTCAAACAGGTTGTACATCACCGACTGCTTACGGGTCCACAGAAGGTCCAGCTGCAACGATAACCAACCCAAGATGTTTGTACGTTATATCTAAGCAAAGTAAAAAAAATCCGTGTTTTTATTCCATCAGGTAATCGATACTCTTTCCTTAAAACTGATCAGAACATTCACACTCTACTCAAAGGTTGCGTTTTGAGATATAACATGGGGATCAACAATGTAAATATCTTGCGGTTATTTTCTCACGTGTCTTTTTATCTTGAGAAGAAACAAATTTAAGATGAGAATATTTCTAGACGCAATAACACGCTCTAATTGTAGTATATATCCTGGAAGCATCACACGATGTAAACTGAACGAGCCGAAGAGATCAGAGTCAGTTTTCTACATGTGCACCCTAAGACGGGCTCCATCAAAGACCCACCTCGTCGACAAGCAGGATGATGGGTTCCCGGCGCGGGTCGGGCTTACTGAACTGCTTGTCGAGCAGTGAGGCGGCGTGGTCGGCGGTGGCGCGCTGCTTGTTGAGCTGCAACAGGATCTGCACGTAGGTCTGGTGGGGGTCGGTCAGCTTCATGCCGTTCACCTCGATGTACCTGAAGGCGCCCAGCTCGCCGTAGTCGTACTCCTCGGTCAGGGTGCGCACCACCTGGTGCACGGTGGCCGTCTTCCCCGTGCCCGGCACGCCCGAGATGTACATACACCTATAACGGTAAACGTTACATGTTGTATGTATAGATGTAACTGCTAGGAGAGTTCCTTTAATCTGGGAGAATTCCATTTGCAAATTTGTAAACAATCAGATGTAGAATTTACGGCTTATGCATTTCCTGCTTCGGTCAAACAATAGAGATATATCTCACGTATGTCTCTGGTAACACCTGCAATTTCTTGTTAAGACGTGTTTTTTTCTGGGTTTTTTTTTCTAGCAAGTGAATACAATTTCAACTTAAAAAGTCTGTACCTCAAAATGTGAACTCACCCTCCAGTGCCATCCTCGATTTTACTACGTACAAAGTGGTATATGTCAGCAAACTCATCCTCTCGGCAGGGCAAGGAGTCTGGGAGTACTGAGACGTGTAACCTGCGGGAAAAAGGTATTGGGAATGTTTCAGCAAAATAATCAAACATGTACCTATATCTTTATTTCATGCATTGCTTATTCTGCATGTCAGCACCTTTATCGAGAATAATCCTAATCAAAGATAAATGGTTAATCAAAATAAATGCAAATAAAGCAAGTTTAAAATCAAACCAATAACGGCTTATCTATCAATGTATATTAATGTACAGATTATCATATTTCACAAATACCTCGCTCTGGCCTCCTCATAGACAGTACCCGGAGTGTTGGTTGTCTTGCGGCGGGATGGGATGGTCGGGGTGGAGATCTCCCTCCGGCTGGGAGTACGGCCCGGGGTCCGCCCACTTCGGGGTGTTCCTACCACTTTACTTCTGGGAGTGCGCACTGGCGTCTGTATCAACACAAAATAAACGTTTCAATTACATCAGCTTTCTCCTCGTCTAGACTTTTCAAGTATAACAAAGAAGACAGTTTTTGATAATGTTCTTCACCAAAATCCTACCAACGTCATGAGTAAAAGACGTTCACTTACCCGTGGGGTGGCTGCGGTAGATTTGCGAGGCCGACCTCGGCCCCTCGGTTTAACGACTTCATCTTCTAAAGCTTGGAAGTCTTCATCCATACTATCACTGTCGCTTGGATTAAAGTCTGAATCGTTGTCACTCTTGTTACCTTCGTCATACAGCACCGATTTCCTAATAATGAAACATTTAAAACAATATTGAGAAGCAAACCATGTTTTTTTATATATAAATTGGTCGAAATAGGAAAAAGGTGAATAAAGAAAAATTAAAGAGGGAGTAACCCTGCGTTAAACGGATTACTGACTGCTTCCTCAAAAATGAAAAACCATTACAAATTTTGAAAACAGTTTTAATCATCAGCCCAGGACCATCAGAACATAATGAAACAAAGAACAGCGTAGTTTATATCACCAAGCTAAGAAAAAAAAAGATTTTTTTTTTTTTTAGGAAAAAAAGTGAGGGTCACCAATGAAATAAGATTGCTGGAGTCAATTGTTACCTTTACACATGGAATTTTCAGGACATTCCTTTTTGAGTGTTTTCTTTCTGAGCAATTCAATTTTGTGTCCAGATCAATAAAACTTGCTGATCTGAATTAGAATTTCAAATATATTAGTGCCCAAAAAGGAATTTTGGAATTTTAAGGATTTTCTTTTTTCTCACCAGATGGCGCCACTGTGCAACTTATCAAATTCGTTGAATGCTTGGTGGAAGTAGTAAGATTTTCTTTTATTTATCTTGATATTAAATAGAAATCATGTTTTATCTACACTCAATGATAAAATTTTAGATTTTGGTATTCTGCACTTTTACTCACCAGTTGACACTACTGTAACCAATCAGTGAAAAACAACTAAGAAAACGAAGAGGCAGCCTGTCAATTTGTTATCTATTCTCATCCACTCATGAGGCATACTCTTTCCAAAGCTAACATTCTGGCCAGCATTTTACTGCCCTATATCCACCAGTCCCTAAATTCTGAATGAAAACTCCATCACACAGTTTATTTCCCATATAATGTCGCAATTTAAAATCATTCCCCGCCCCATTAAAGAAATGCAAAAATCGTTTGAGAAGACAACATAATTTCGTAAATGAATTCAAAGTTCGGACAGCAAATCTCCGAATTTCCTGTTTTCCTTCACAGAGATTTCATATTTGATCATTAACTCTTTACCTATTCCTGCCCCGCGACGACTTGTCGTAGGCCACCTCCTTGGTGGACACGTTGCCCGACTCGTCGGCCATGAAGACCTCCATCCTCAGACTGGACGCCCTCCTGGTGCCCTCGGGCTGGAGGCGGCGCCGGGCCGACCCCCCCTGAGGGGTCACTCCGGGGGTCCGTGCCCCCCTCTTAGGGGTCTCCTCCCCTCCTGCAGCCCCCTTCTTGGTGGACGCTGCTCTGGGCGTCCGGGCACTGGAGGATTTGGGGGTTGCCGCGCTCTGAGCTGACTTGGTACTTTTTGGAGTTTTTGCCGCCTCCTTTTTAGTACTTTTCGGAGTCTTAGGTGGATCTCGTTTTGCACTTTTAGGTGTTTTTGGTGGGTCTTTCTTGGCACTTTTCGGTGTCTTTGGGGGTTGCTCAATTTTATTTGGGGTCTTAGCGTCCCGACGACTTCTCTTAGAGGGCGTCCCGACTTGTGAGTCGTCATCGTCTACGTTTTTCCTTTTCTTTGCTGAGGCGAGTGTGTTGAGTTTGTTTGAGGGGGTCAGGGGGGCCTTCCTGCTGGCCCTGGAGGACTCGGAGGTGTGAGACCTGATCTCCTCGTCCCGGCCGTCTGTGTCCATGGGTACGGCGTCGTCCCCGTCCATAAGCAGGGACAGCACGTCCTGGGTGCGGTAGGTGTGGCGGGTCGGGCTCGTCAGGGCTGAAGGATTGGATTTACATTTATTAGGCTTTGATGCTCGTGATCTATTACTGGTTTAAGAATGACCCGATTATCTTACATTTTACACATAATTTGTATTCAACTATTGTCCAAGACATGAGGAATAAGATCAGGAAACGTGGTTTAAATTTGAAGGAGCAATGCAACTTCAAAATGTTGTGGCCTTCAATGTCAGGATGACGTCTTTTTAGTCTGAAATTTTCACTATCCTAAAACTGACGAGAGCAGCCATTTTTACACGACTTCCTATTCTTAATATTCATTTGGTAATGTGGCGTATCGCTATTGTCATTAGTCTTTGTTCGCTCCATCTTATTAGTACTTTTAAACAATCAAATATGCCTAGAAAAATGTCGACCAACTTACTCAATTGTTTCCGTGCATTCGGAGTGTCAGGCTGTTTGGGCGACACGCGGTATGTTTTGGTCCCACTGTCAGTCGTCCCAAGGCGTTTGACCACCAGCTTCATCGGGTCCACGGAGGCCCCATCCTTCTTAGTCGCACTGCCACCAGCGGGAGCATTACTGACTTTGGTGTGGTTGGGGGTGTTTCTTGCCGATGAAACTTTCTTCATAGAAAGCGGAGTTTTAGCCCTTGAGTGCAAAGTATAGAGGCGTTACTACAACTTGAAAATAACCGCCTTTATCATCAAGGTATGACATTCAGTGTTTGAGACTAACACCTGCCCGTCGGACAATGGCCGAGAATTTCGTATCAGGGCCGACAATTTTTTGGGAAAAGATATTAAAATCGGTCTGGTTGGCTTTTGACTTAAATAAATGCGAGCAGACAAAATTTAATTGCATTAAAAAAAATGCCCAAACGATTTTCGTCGACCCTAGCTTCCAAAAACCTAGTGAAATTGCACTAATTGATAAAGAACTCAACGGAAAGAGTATTACGTGGGAAACGTGAAAGTAACCAATAAAATAATCTTTAGGATAAAAAGACTGACCACAGCAGCACCAATGATATATGATACAATGCCCTGTTGCGTATCATCTCAATTTTAAACAATGATAATAGAAAGTCAACGTTCCCAGAACACCAGGTCCCCCCCCCCCTTTTTTTTTTTTAAATTTGGTTACAGGGATTTGGAAGGCATTTGCTGGTAGTAGGTAATAATTTTCAATTTGCCTCACAATAGAGTAATCAACAATGCTTTCCGACCACCGAAAGAAACCTCAAGGACACTCACGTATGATTTGTGCTTTTAACATTAGCTTTCGCCATAAACGGTTGTTCAATATACATGTACCTTGGTATCTACAACACAGTATAAGTGTGGGGGGACGAGGCTGTTGGTAGTTCCCTAGTCAGGACCAAAATGGACAGAAAAATTCAAAGATGGTGCCAAGCACATGCTTTGCCTTGTGGGCAATAGCTGGTCTGTCATTGGTCAGTTTTGTGTACTGAACCCAAATTTTTTTTATGACAGTAAAACTGTTTTTAAATTAATTTTGAATCAATCTACAACACAGTATACCATATAGGCCTGTAGTCTTGTATACTCTGAAGTTTAAAACTTGACTTTGCTTTTCCGTTGCACCTCATCTATCATCTAGCTTCTTTAATCAATATTATTGTATAAACAACCAAAGGCATATAATTACTTTTGAGTTCTTTTGATTTTCTTCGCAATTTCCTCCTCGTCATCAGTGTCATCTTCGTCAATAGGGCAGAAGATGTGTCCGTCAAAGGCTAACCGGGCGAAGAAGCGGGGCCGCCCGTCACTGGATGTCTGGTCCCCAAGGGTGTCCAACGTCACATTGGTAGGACAGCGCACAACCTATTTGGGAAAAAGAACATTAATTAGCATATGGGAAAAAGTACAATTCGGGATACACATACATGGGACAGAAAGGTGTATATCAAACATTTTCTATCATACATCTCTGATATTAAGTTTATTTGCGGCTTTAATATTTTGCGCTAATGTTGAGTAAAAATAGTTTACGATTACACATGTAAAAACAATGGATTTTGAGAAGTGGCGAGTACAGTTAGGATGCTATAGATCACCTCGCAGAGCCCGATGACTGTGGTAAGGTCGATGTCTCCTCCGAACCTGGCTCGGCTCACAAAGATCTCCCGGGGGTTACGCACGTTCAGGTTATAGTGCTGGAGTTCGTTTTGTCGCCAGTACCAATCCACTTTAGCTTGATAGTGGTCTGTCTCAAACCCTAAGTGCGTGCAAAATTAAAAAGACAAAACAAATCAGTAAGATATGACCTGAAGCCAATTTCATGAGATAAAACATAATTATATCATTCTGTACATGTGTCATGGGGTTATACATTTTCTTCTGAGGAAAAGGTAAGAAAAAAGGAGAACAACTAATATATAGTAACTAAAAATTATAAGAAGAAAATACTTCCTACCTGTGTCATAGAGGGTTTTAATCTGGGCAATGTAGGCGCCATCCTTATTGTCCGGGTTAGCCGTGTTGTTTATAAAAACATGATCTCCCACCTTCACCTCCATGGCTCCCACTCGGCATGATCTGCAAAGAAAAAAGATACATCAAATTAAATGGTTAATTAGATATGCAAGCGGGGTCTTTTTAAATAGACAACCATGCACATGCGTGGTATCTCCCAGCATCAATCTTGCCACGCTACTAATGTTGGCCCCTTAAGTGAACTTGAACTGACTGATTTATCAACATGTTTTATACATAGATTGTCAGGACGCAAGGTGAAAAGCGACCTATCTTACCTAACACGCATTAGTCGACACGAAAAAAGCTCATGGGAACTAGATAAGTGAAAAAGATCGCATTGTAATATGTATGGTATGATCTTTATTAAGGCCCATTTACAACCCATATAGTACCAAGTGGTCTATCGCAATTTCTGTCCGACAAAAAGCATGCATCAAACACTTCTACTAGATCTACAGCACAACATTCTCCAGGGCACTTTAGTAAGTTCAGAAGATTGACTTTTTGCCCCCCCCCCCCTTCCCAGGAACCATTTGCACCATTTCGTTAACGAATATCCCTTCACAATTTTGATTTTTGCGATATCAAATTCACAAATATCATGAATTAGTGTGTCATATTCAATTAAGCTACGGTCAGCTAACATATAACGTGAAAGGATCCTATCAGATCAATCAGAATTAAAACAACCGACTATCTCAGAGCAAGAAACCTTCAAGCTCGATACCCGATTAAAATGTACATGTTCATTGTAAATCGCTACAAAAATTCCGCAGATTTTTCCTACAACTGCCAAGCAACAAATACACCTAATTCAGGCTCGAGGGTATGTGGCTTAAATTAGGTCATAATTTCAACTGAATAGTCGAAATCCTATCAGATCATTTTCACATCAGTGGTGAATACATACATAATATGAACAGATTCATATTTCATTTCAATACCTCAAAATTATTATTAGTATGCAGTGTTCGAAATTAAGGGTGCACCCTGCACCCGGTGTGCACAATTTGGCTGCAGGGTGCACACTTTTGTAGAGCCATGCACCCGGTGGGTGCATTGATTTTGTCTAGTTTTGATACCTTTATATAGTAGTGTGCACCTAGAAAAATTACCGGGTGCATCATTTTGGAGCCCCATGCACCCAATGTGTGCATAGAAAAAATCCTTAATTTCGAACACTGGTATGTCACAGTCACATGTCATATAGATATCCTTTGCACAATATTTTAGAAGTGTCCCCAAATATTCACAAGCCAGCCCAATTCTACTTTACTGCCTCCTCCAGCTACCATAATGCATAACCTATACATAATCCCAAAAAATAGTTTTAGAGCGGTCCTTGTGGTGGTCGACTGATGTTTACAACACACGATATCAAACCTTTCCTTTGTATACAGCCTGCCTGCAGGGATTTCTGTATTACTCAAGAATGTTTTTGTCCAGGGAAATACTGGTTTGAGGATACCAATTCTAGCACGGTGCATCTCATAATAGCCGTTTAATCACAGACCCATTGCCACGTGAACTCGGCAATCAAACTAATTTCTTAAGATCCGGATAAGATGTCAAAACTTTACTGTCAAGCTCCTTCAATTCATCACTTTTTAGTTTATGTATTGCAGCACTCCACATACCAAGAAACTTGTCGCGATTTTTCACTTGACAGATAAGGTAGGTAAAAGGCTTATTGCTTTTCTTTGTGTAATCCTGGAAAGACAAGTCCTCTTTTAACGTGAAGTTTGAACCTAAATTGATATAGCGAATGTTGGGCACTTTGGGGGCTAGTACACCTGTGAGATAAACGTCGTCTATCCAGAACATGGGCGTTTTGTGGGAGACCTCATACATCTCGCGGATAATGGGGGCAGACAGGATAGCAGTGAGCCCGGCGCAGTATTGTGGGAAGTGAGTCCGACCGGGGAACTCGTAGAAATGCACACACCACTTTTTACACTTGGCCGGGTCCCGCATGATTGGCATGGTGTTTTCTTTCCACAGTGGACAGGCGATGAACCTGCCAGGACTGGTCCTAATCAGCCTCAGTACCTCAAAGATATTGACGAAGGCGTCGTCATCGGCCTTAATGACGTACTTGGCGCCCGGGCAGAAGGCCGTCACCCACTTCAGGCCCATGATGGCCTTGAGCGTCAGGTTGTGGTAGACGTCGGTGAAGTCCCCTATAACCAGGTCGCGGTGGACGTCGTGCTCACCCAGCAGTTTGTCCATCTCCAGGGTGGTACGTGGCCGACCCAGGAGGAAGACGAGCTGGGTGCGGCCGTCCCTGAACAGGTGTGGGTTGGCCCAGGTGCGCCGGAGGAGGGCGCGCTGCTGGGTGTGACTGGGGGCACTGTGCACGTAGATGAGCACCTGCAGACCAGGGGCGTTCTCACATACCCCAGCATTGGGCACCATGAAGGCGATCTTGGGTGGTACCTGGTTCATGGTCATTTCGCCATTGAAATTCCCGTCGGTGTAGGCCTTGACAAGGCGGATGAGCTCGTTGACATTGAGGTTAATGGTCAGGTCCACCGACCCGTCTGGTTCCAGGTTGATGTCGTGTAGCTGCATGAGGCGCCCTTTATCGGTGTGGTTTCGGTTCACGCCCAGTCTGATGGCAGTGTGAAGAGGCTGCTGCGACAGGGCCACCCGCCCATCGCGGTCGTCGGCCTGCGTGGATCTGAAGCTGAGGGTCAGCAGCAGGTTGAGTGGGACGTAGACGAAGACGATGACCACAGCAGCAAAGATCACATAGCGGGCCTGCCGCTTGGTGCAGGGGAAGGCGCCAGTCATACCGCCAGCACGTCCTGGAGCATGGGTCATGGCTGAATCCGTGTGATCACAAAATAGAACGAAACAGGCATTAACTACAAATACTGCACAGAATCCTATAACTGAAAACTATCATGAGTCATACTACTCTAAGGTTTACACAACACTTTATTGACACTGAAAAAATGATAACAGCGAATTCAGACAAAACTCCTGCTAAAAGGTGTGGCTTAATCACTCATTATTAATTCAATGTCAAACAATGTTCACAACGTCACTGTGCCATATCCTACAATGTTATTCACAGCAGTTGCTTTTTATAGTTCGTCAAATTCTAGAATATCCAAAAATCAATTAAATTGTACTAACCCTAGAGAAGACCCCTAAAAAAGGTTATTTATGAAAATCAAAGAAATGAATTGGTGATTGCTATACAACAGTATCCGAACGGCTGTCTAGTTGTCATAAAATTGTTAAGGCTTTAAACTTTTGCTGGGCACGGATCAGCCACATGGTTAAGCAAACAAGGGTGTAACTTCTCAAGAGAACGTTATACGTTGCCGTACACTAATTACAAATAAGATATGCAGTACAGCATAGTCGTCTCGATCTGACCTCACCTGGCAATAAGGGAAGAACATGTCCAAGGAAATCCGCTTGATTTTTAAAACAGGAGACTAGCAGTTTTTCTCACTTTGAAAGTAGAACAGTTCTGGGGGTGCATGTTTGCCTGGCCTACTACCGACCGTCTGAGCGTGTTGGTAAGAGCCTTCTATGCAAATACACGTCTCCTACGAGGAACGGTTATGTTAGCACAGGTGACCTCCCCGTCCCTCCGAAACAACTGTTTATTTGGTCACTAAGAATCCAGGATATTGATATAAAACGGACGGAAAAAATATAAAAGATATCATAAGGTGGATTAGTCCTTCTGATATCACCAGGGTCAGATTCAGTATTTCCATGTGTGATAGCCCAATACCTCGATTCCTTTTATCAGAACCAAAACTGAGAGTACAAATGAAGGCCCGTGGCAAGAGGAATTTGGCAAAAGAAAAGTTCCCAAGTGTATCCAGAAACCCATCTGAAGGCCCGTGGCAAGAGGAATTTGGCAAAGAAAAGTTCCCAAGTGTATCCAGAAACCCATCTCATGTTCAGGCTTGTTCAGATTATCTCTGCTATTGCCTATATTGATAACGTTGGAAACCTATAACATTACGGGATATGATTGCACTCGTCGATAATAGTGTGCAGCATAAAGGATAGGAACCCTGTGATAAACGACTTTCAACCCACTCTTGCTTATTGATTTCATATTTCACTTCCTCTGACAGAAACAACATTCTTAACATCATTAAATAATTGTATATTACATTGGTTGGAATATATCACCATTGGCTTGGATACTAGAGCACAGTAACATTGGGAAGTTGAAAAGTACGGTTTTAATTATTCTTACGTCGGGTTACACCTGATGCTGGCCGGTCATGGTGAGGCACTACCTTACCCCTCCTGGTCAGGTATAGGTGATGGCCAGGCCTGGAGCGGACACGTGTTGGTAGTCCGCATCGTCTCCGTTCCCGTTTTGTGCTGAGCAGGGGCTGGGTCCAATTGGAGGAAGATAATAGGCAGTTGGCCCGAGATAGTGGGTATGGAGTTGTGCATCCAAGTGAGGCCGGTAGCGGGGACCTTCCATTAAGTAGATTCGCATATTATTTTCTCCCCCTAAATTTTGGATACCAAATCAACTTTTAATCACCTCAGAATGCCCAAAATCAAAGCACCCTGTACGCATGATTCTGAAGCCTGGTGCACGATTTCAAACTGTGTGCACCCGGATGGTGCACCATTTTCCACCCTTTTAAATGTGTCTTCATAGTTTTTTGCATTCAGAAATGTCTCCCGGTGCACAATTTTGCAACCTGTGCACCCACCGCGTGCACAAAATACAACCTTTATTTTTCACACTGTACAAGTATGCATAGACCAAATAAATTTTTAGCCAGTTTGAAATAAGAACCTTACAACTAGGTGCAGTTGATTTAAACATTTATGATTTAGGACAAAAAAAAATTAATAGTTGTGTTCAGGTTTCACCCTCCCAAAAAGTAGAGTCGGTAGGTCGGAATTTCTTTTTATTTCCAAATATTTTTTAAACTGTAATGATAGGTTCATACAGGGTTGAAAATTAAGAACATTAACTAGGGGGCTTCCTTAACTATTTCGTCTACTGGTCCACCGGGCTAGTAGACCTCTCTTTGCACTAGCCCTGTTCAAAGTTACACTAAAGCCCCATACCCACTAGGCGATTTTACCGGCGATGGACGATGGGAAACGGGCAGAATCGGCCGACTCCTATGATCCCCTGTTAGTATGGTATATTGAAATGTGCATGTTTGATATGAATCGCTGGTAAAATCGGCCGACTTTTAGAGTAGAGTCGGCCGATTTTAGCACCAATAGTCGGCCGACTCTGGACAAAATCGCCTAGTGGGTATGGGGCTTTACCCTTGTTAAGTCACTTATTGCAAGTTTTAAAATTTTCACTGGCCATTAGGCTAGTTGTTGATAAATTCCACTAGCCTGGAAGGACTTTTACTAGTACCCGGTACTAGTAGCTTTATGTTAAGGAAAATCAATGTTAACCATCCTCTGGAACACTTTGGATCATCTATAAAACATATTTTGATAATGTATAGGCGATTTGATGTTACTTTACTCATTTTGATCTGAAGTTGATGATTGAAAAAAATATTTTATTTGAAAAAAACTTTAGGGTCGGGGAAATATAATAGGGTTGGTCGGGAAACCTGAAGACAATATCTTGACCGTATGTTTAGTATTCACACTTAATATATTGCATGTATTATTGTATACATGCAAACATAATACCAATTTGAATATCTCAGAATAGAACCGTTTCATAAATATTGTCCTCCTATTAATCGAGCATTTCGACGGCCCAGGGCACAGTTTTTAACAGTGTGACTGCACTGCTATTTTTTTGGGAGCAGCACATATATTTAGTTAACAATGTAGATGTGTTACTGTGCACTAGATCAGTTTATAGTGCACCTAGTTTGAAAATGCGGGCGCATGAAATGACAATTATCAAACTTTTTTTAACTCATTGTAAACGTCTCCTGCCGAATACTAATTTGGCACTGCTATGGAATACTAGTACATCGTTACATACAGCCTTGGGTATGCGTTCTATGGTCATCCCCGTTCACGTGCCAAAAAAGTATAGCACACTCCCTTTGGAGAAAGGGCATGAAGCATAAGCGCATGATATAATTATTCTGCAACAATGATTTATTACAAAAGATTCTATATGATCACTTATTTTTTAATGTAAGTGGTGTTAGCATTGGGTTGGGTCTACATTCCGTGAACATATTTTTTAAGAATTGACTATTTGAGTACCTTGATACCAAAGCTGGAAGAAGTTGAATTCAAGGAAAATTTACTGGCCATGTGGGCCATTGGCCTGGGCTACTTATTTTTACTATAAAACCGTTGGACATTTTGTCTGATGAAATTTTCATACTTAGTCCATATGAAATGACATTTCTGTTACTTCAAGGTATCCCTTACTGTTTGGCCAAACAACAAATCCATTACAAACATCCAACGTATGTTTTAAATACTGTATTATACAAGTCCTTGCTAAGGAGGACACAGAACAAGAAAAATAACGTCACATTTCACTGCAATTAATTTTCACAAGAAGGCGGTCCCTGAGAGCATATATATATATCATATAATATTATATGCTCCCCTTGAGGCCCCCAGGTTTTACTTTTGTATCAAGTATTTAGGTGGTAGGTAGGGAAAAATGACACTAAAGTGACAATTTCGTGGCCACTCATACCCTTTGTCCAGTCATTAAATAGTAACCTGACCTCATAATTATCAGGCCTTGAAGACTATTCAGAAGCTGGGAAAAGAGTGGTTTATACACCATAAACCACCTTAAATTAGAGTCATACATGGAATAATGGCCTAGAGTGACCCAGATTACATCTCCTTAGTCAGGCCAACACATGTGAATGTGATTAACTCCAGAGTGGGGGTCCCTTTGCCTCAGGCTTAGGGATATACACACAGGACTTGACTCAGACTGCTAATTGAAATCTGTGATACCCAGCCTTTAATACTTCATATTTCTTTTCAGTATGCCAAACAGGAAAGGTTGAGATGTTTTTATATATGTTGATGGTATTTTTGAGGCTGTAGGTGGTTAAACTTCACCTCCGAAATGGGTGACAAAATGACCTTTTTTCCTATGCTAGATACAGGGTGAAACATGGTGGTGGTGATGTCATCACTCACGGAAGTCTCAAGGCCCAGGACTTGCGTCCCAGAGGGGTCAGCAAGTAATAACTGGTCAGCCTGGTAATTACATCCTTATACAAAACGGCCTTCCTTCATTCTGGCTCCCTCATTGGTCTAGGGCCCTTCCTGGTTGACCCACATTTGATTTGGGAGTTTCGTGGGCACCCAACATGGTTTCCTATGGTGAGATGTTTTATTTTTCATTAAATCATAAAACAAATTAAATCTTTAAAAAATTAAATATGTGTCTTTAGAATCAGCTCCACAAGGTTCTTGGCAACATTTCTCTTGCTTACTATATGCAGTTATGATGAATACTAAAAGAGTTAGATGCAAAAGTTTGAAAAAAGATGGTGCAGTGTCACGGCCCTGCCACTGCGTGGTATGTGCTCCGCATGGTGCAGACCCCGCACACTGGATGCTGAGAGGTCAGGGGTCTGTGCAGGGCGGCGAAAGGACATAGGGGAGTGAAGCCAACTTGTGTCAGTATAATGCGATTTTGTGGGATATTGTTTGGGCCTATGACATGATCAGGGGTCATTAACAGCCTTCGGCAAAAATATAGGAATTTTTATAGGAAATTTTTAGCAAAAATATAGGAAAGTATAGGAGGTTTCAGGGCAAAAATATAGGAAAATATAGGAATTTTCTACTGACTAACTTAAATTTACTGGGGGGGGGGGGGGGGGGGGGGGGCACCCCCAGGAAAATGTTGAAAAAGTAACCCCTCAAATATGAAATCTTGGATATCCTCACCAGTCGGACCTTACCCTCCCTTCCTGCCCCGGGGGTCCCCTGACCCTGACCTGGCAACCCCTCCCCTCCCCTCAAGCTCATGCCCTGAGAATCCCCTGACCCTGACCTGACAGCCCTTACTCTCCCCTCATGCCTTGAGGATCCCCTGACCCTGACCTTGGGGCCCTTAAGCCTGAATTCAACTAGGAAAAAAAAGATCAAGAGGGGTTAGGGCCAAACATTGTGAGTGTGTCAATTTCATTTTTACACCTCACAATATTTGCTGACTCTCAATTTTTTGCCAAACATCAGGAGGATTTCCACAAAGTGGGCTTTTACCCTCCCCTCCCACCCCCCCCCCCACCCATGCCCCTAGGATTCCTTGGGCATCCTAAGAACAAAGCCTACCTCCCTCCCCTGTTTTCCCTTTAACCCTTTTCTTCCCATTCTTTTGGAAAAGGGGGTGGGGGTTAGAGCTGGGCAAAGGACAAGGAGGGAAAGCACAAGGGGCAGAAGGTGAAGCAAAGGACCAGGAGGGGAAGCAAAGGGCTAGGAAGGGAAGGAGAGGGTCGGGAGGGAGGGGAGGCACAAGAGAGGGAGTGGGGAGTGATATGACTGTGTCGCATTATTTGCTACTTTCCTTTCTTTCTTTGTCATGAAATTTTGTGATATTTTTCATATTGACTTCTCAAAATATCACAATTTTGCACAGTAAGTTGGACTTTTCTTAGGAAAATATAGGAAATATCAAAACTTTTCGCAAAATACAGGAGATGCCGAGAATATAGGAGTGCCAAAAAAATATAGGAAAATATAGGAACGTTATGACCCGTGCATGATATATCAGTGAGGCAGCACTATAAAGAGGGCATTGGGTCCCACCGCTACAAATAGACACCTCATCTCATAGATTCAGTCACCACCCATATGGTGTAAATCTAGCTGAAAAGCATTACCTTGTGCAGTCTGGAAAGAACCCTGAAGGGTTGGCCTGATGTTAAACTAACTCAACAAACAAACATACTGTTTGTTCTGTAATAAAGTGTTATTAAAGTGCCACCATCAAGGACCCCTAGCAAAACAATTCAAATCTATCTCTAACGAAACATAATTAACTAGCTCCAATCTGGATTAATGCAAAAGATATAGATAAGTATTTGAACATACAAAATTATACATCAATTTAACTGAAACAAGAGACCTGACATTTAATTTGTATTTGAGTGGCTTAAAAACAAACACAACAAGAAGTCACCGACTATCCGGACCCCTTCCGTGGGGTCCGGTATCTGCGGTGGCACTCACTCCCCTGCTGCCCCCCCCCCCCCCCCGGACAAAACGCAGTGGGAAATCAGTATGTACTGAGTACAGAATCAGTGTCAGTTTGCCGTAGCATTTTAGTGGAAAATCATTGGAAATACAGTGGCTGAGTAATGGGAAATCAGTATGTCTGAAATATTTAAATGAGGTAGAGTGTACATTCAGTACTATTTCAGTAGCTAATTTACATATTTCAGACATACTGATTTAGGAAGTGTCCACTGCCATTTATTCCGGGTGGCCCCCACACCCCACCCCACACACACCCTCACACCCCATACTCGCCCACAATCTGACCAGTGGACCGCGACCAGCGTGCTGCTTGCCCTACTACCCCTATGTTTAGTTGAGACACAATCAGCCATTAACACCTGATTATTTGACGGCCCCTGACCCACCGGGTCCCGGGACTGACCACCGGAGGGGTGGAGGCCGGGCTATAATTAGAACCACCCGTCGCTTGTCCGGCCCCCGATGACATGCCACTTCTGGGGCTATAGACCTTGTGCAGATGTGGTCACGTGATCACTTGTTGGTGATCACCATGTGGTGATCATGACCACGTGGATGTGAAATATTACACAATTTTTCAATCATATATGGTAATTGTTCAGTATGGTCAAGGAAGATTATTATAAGAAAATAATACATAAAGATACGATATAAATGCTTTAGAATTGAGAAAAATCATGATTATGAATTGATCATCAAAATGGCGGCCACCCCATTTCAGGAGATATGATGTCATCTGCACAACGTCTATACTTCTGTGGTCTATATATTGTGGACTCTCCGTGCCGGGGGTGTGGCTATAGGGGTGATTGATAGGCTAGGCGGACCAATGAGAACACCACCCCTCCACTACCTACCTGGTATACATGGGGGGGGGGAGGGGGAGTGGAAGGGTCCAATTAGCACCAATTTCACGCCTCTTGGCCCTACACAATAGAAAAACCTCCGACAGTAAGGCTTCGCTGGCGTTGCTCTTAATCTGATATCATTAGAAACGCCACCGCAGAAAAATAGACTAAAACAGATATTTATGTGGTGTAGGAAAAATCAGTTTGGCAATCCAAAATGACAAAAAAGTAGGAAACCCTACAAAAGTAGGAGAAATGGCATCTCTGAACTATGATCAGAGGGTATATCTGTTTTCCTTGTCCTTCCTGATATACAGCTATAAATCACAGATCTATTCTAGAAACTTAATCCCTCCTGTAAAAAGAGTATCTCCTCAAACTACGATGTTTCACTCTCCAGATATGCACTATTTCTAACCTCTCAATCATATCTAACACTGTTACACAGTATTTTGCAGCTTTTATTAGATATGACTGAAGTATTTTTATGGGTCTAACTGAATATTGAAATCTCCCAAAAGAATATTCTCTATCCCTTCTTGTGATATTTCTTGAAATTAATCTAAGTTTGAAATTTGATCTAGATCATAAAATTTCTTTATGACAAGTAGCGGTCCTATAGAGGTCGCAACCTACCCTAATTGATTTTTTTCAATCAAATTTTTTGTGTGTGGAAATTTCATCTAGCTCATTCTGTTTTGTTGGAGCATATATAATGTTTCCTATCAAATAAGATTGACTTTGAAAAGATATATATGTGTGTTATCAAGAATCTCCATATTAAATCTATAAAGGTCTCTATTATCTCCACATTTAGAAAATATAGCTACACCTCTAGAAGCAGAATCACCATTAGGAAAATAGGCTTCACCACACGGGTCCCATCCCCTCCATTCTGACCTCCATAAAGATTTGTTTGTTTGTTGGGTTAGTTTAACGTCCGGCCAACCCTTTAGGGTTCTTTTACCAGACTGCACAAGGTAAAGCTTTGCAGCTAGTTTTACGCCACAGGGGCGGTGACCGAATCTATGAAAAAAAACCAAAAACATCCCACCCGGCAATAAAATACTTACCTGGCCGGTCCACTGGAAACAGAATTTTCTTTTAGGATGGCCTTATTATCAGTTCTTGTTCACAATTCTCAGCGTATTTGGTGACAGGCTGCATGGCGACCTGTGCATTGGTTATGGCCTTGATTTTGCTGTTTAGCTTTGAATAGAAAGTTTGAAAAGCTGGAGCCGTGGCCATGAGCCTGCCTCCCTGTCTTGGCCTAATGTAGACTTGAGACGAGTATTATAGGTCAGGTGAGCAAATAGAGGACTTAAAACTAGTTTTTCTGGACCATCCTTACTGATTTTTGAATAATTTTTCAAATAATGTGGCCACAGTATTGAATAATACATCAATTTAAATCTAAGAATTTACCTGTTTTAGGGGTGCAATAGATCATAGTTCTAAGCCTAAATGGAATGTTTTCCTTCTATGGGGCCTTCCAAGTTCCATTTAGTACATACGCACATTTTCAAAAACCTCAGACCCCCCACCTACACTTGGGAAAAAATACACATTGGATATGTACTGAAAAGTATGCACAAAATGATCTAAGACCCCCCTCCCTCCCTTGAATTGATGCGTACATACTTAATGGAAGGCCCCAATATAGAACTTAATGGAACCTACAATTTTATAAGAAGTTGCTGAAAATGTTGGACATTCAATATTAAGGTCAGGGCATGACAAATCGTTTTTTCACATGGTTGCCTGCTGGTCAACCATGTTCTCTTGTGTGGTTGCCCGGTAGTATTAAGTGGTTGCCCAGGATTTCAAAAGGAATATCTGCCAAGATCGATATCTTTAAAGCTAACGTGAATCTAATGAAAAATCCAACTTTTAGTAACTCCATCTCATATATATATTTCCTGAAAACAAGAAGCAAAAGAGCTACAAAGCTCAGCTCTTGCATGAGTGATGGTCATCCCTCAATAAACTGAAGGCCTTCCTACAACCACAAGGCTATCTATCTATGGGCTATGAGTACTGACCACCACCAACACTCCTGCTGTCACACACATCTCGGGGAGGGGTTTAGGAAAGGGGCTGCTACAGTATTAACAAGATATGGGGTCAGTGAAACAATATCTATTAGTCTATAGATCTAGATCTATTAAATTTTGAAAGTGTCAGAGCCTTCCATCACAGACAGGCAGTGCACGCTTATAAACTTGATTAGTTTAATATGGATTTTTAAAAAAAATTTCTTTAGAATTTGAAATTATTTATTTATAAAGGTTGGTAGAAGCGATATTGCCTGTAGAAGTATTATATACTATTCAAGTTATAATTTCATGCAGTCTATTATCGACAGTATTGTGTTAGTCTACATATATGGGAAACAGACATATCTCAATACTATCAAATCACCATGTATCAGAAGCATCTTCACGAAGCTCAGAATTGATGCAAATTGCACTCTCGATAGTAAAAATCGCTGCTACAGAGCTAAGAAAGTGAATAACACCAAGTGTAACGACTGTGGGTCAAACCAAGACGTAACTCACGTCTTACTACATTGTAAAGGTGAGGCTCTGGTCGATAATAGGAACCTTTTTGAAGAAAGAATCTCAAAGTATGTTATCAACTACAGGACTTTACCGGATACAACCAAAATGAAAATGGTTCTCAACCTACAACCTATGTGTACCGGTACAAGAAAATATCTGGAGGAAGCTACCGAATGTAGATCTATTTGTATCTATATTAAAAAAGTATCTACCAGATTGTACAGGCAATGCCTAACCCTACTGTGACATGAATGTACTGCTCTACATTAGTCAATAAATATTCGTATTCGTATTCGTATATAGACTAAAAAACAAGTCCAAATAATTGACATAAATCGTTATTATTTTTAGCAAAATGTGGCTAGAAATTCTCCTGCACATTGTATAAGTGGTCTTCTTTTAAGCATGGAATATGTACGTGTTTCTATATTTTTTTCTGATTTCTTTTTAAGGATCTTGTAGTAGGCCCTCGAACGGAGCTTTGCTTTGCAGGCTTTGGAAGTTTGGGAAGTCACTCTGTCTCTGGGACTCTCGTTCAACAAATTAAATTTAACTTACTGATACTGAAATCTCTTCATTCTTCTATCTAACAGTTTGCCCTCGCCAAGCCATTGGACAGTCGGATTATCCTTATTCGGCACACGTCGTTTCCCCATTTTGCTTGCTGACAGCACACTGTAAACAAATTTGTGTCATCAAAATCAAATGTACATTTCGCGCCACGAGTGGCAAAGTTGACCTAGATATGAAACTTGACCCAAATACGAAAACACGGAAGACTCGAAGTTGGTACTTAGATAGTCCATCAAGTGGACCAATCTCGTTTCACAGGGTTTCACTTTATGCCCTAGTGTGTGGTGTCAGTACTACGGACTAGTACTTAGACAGGGTACTTAGATGTCTTGATATCTTTTGTATTGATATTGTAATTGAATATCATAATTATTAAATATATTTTGATACACAATTTATTCTTATTGAAGCCCAAAGAACAAAGTTACAAGCGGGTACGAGCAACCAGACCCAAGGCCAACTCAGTATGTGTATGGAGTAGCGACGCAAGATGGCAAACCGTACGGTGAAAGATGCCCACTCCATCAAGGGTACAAATCCACAATATTTGGTGGAAAAGATTACAAGGACACGAATATACGAGTCAAGATACTGGAAAGAAGAATGTTTTGCGTTGACTGGTAGGTTTCTATTGTTGGTTCTCTACTTAATTTGATCAATTTCTTGAGGAACCCGGTGGCGATGTTGGGACGGCTTTCGTGCTTGTTTCAGTTTTCTCAGGTTTGTGACCCACACAAACACTGGAGACTTTAGCATGTCTTTGTTTTTTTGCATACTGGAAAATAATGGTCAATCCATTGGTAAAATAAAGAATTGATACAAATACTTAGATGTCTCAAGGTTCTTCATGACCAGCTAAGGATTACTGATCGTTTTTCACCATCACACTATGGGCGATATTAGGGGCAGTGGTGACCAGAAAGCAAAAATGCAAGGTTTGACGAAAAGGGGTATTCTCACGGTCCGCAGTGGTGGATTCTGTACTTCCGATTTGTTTTCTGAGGCATGTTCCCCAATTGTCACCTCTAAGGGGCCTTTATTTACTCCTTCCAAATGTTATATTCCAACCTAGACATTATAATTAACAACATAAATCAGAAGATTTGGATGAGAATAAATGTTTAGTTTACTAATACTAGTGTAACAGAACTGCCCTTCTGACTTCTGTTGTCTGTTCTCTGCATCTGTATATTGTGCGAATACAAGTGAGATCGGCCCACCGCGACTTAGGCCCAGTGATATGGGCCCATTCCCTTGCCGCCTCCCCCCTGACAGCTCCCGTCTTGTTTGGCCTTGGGCCCAACGTGAAACTATGGTCAATGGGGCTAGGGACTGTCATTTCATAAGAATTGTAGAAATTTGTCAATAAAACAAATTTTGAGAGGCTTTGCCTTTGATTTAATCAACGGTAAGCAAATACAAGTGTGCATCCAGGAGTCTGTCTGTGATTATAATTATCTAATGTTATAGATCTAAGCCAAAATACCTGCCCACTGTGACTGTGTAGAAGGGACAGATGTGCGAATCCCGCCGGGCCTGCCCTGCAGGATCTCCCGTGTGGGCCCGTATCACTGGGCCCAAGTTCCCGTGGGCCCATCTCACTTGTTACCTATTGTGCCAGGCTGCACTGTGTTGCACCAAGTCGCACTGTGCTGCACCGAGTCTCTCTCCTTCTTCAAGTTCTTGAGCAGCCATTTGACCCTGCCCTTTAGGCAGCTACAGCCACTACCCCTAGGCCCTACCTAGTGGGCCCACTAGTGGTCTTTTGTTTTATCAGTAAGAGTAGATCTACTACCCTGCTTCCCCCCGGCTCTCACAATACCAGCAGCCTACGGGAAGTGGCTCACTAGTAGGTGGTCTCATATTTAACTGATCGACATCACGCTACCTACTTACTTAATTGGCTCAGAGGCGTACGTCCCTGTTACACTTGATATCGGGGAAGCCAGTATAAAAACCTGTCAAATATTACTTTTTGCTCATAAAATACACAAAACTATCTCCAATTGCATAAAAGTGTAAAATTAAGGTATTGAAGGAGAAATATTGAAATAAATTTCGTCTACATGATCTAGAAAATATATTCTTTTAGAAATATGAGGCCAACCGGAAGTAGAATGACGTAGCATGGTCCAAGCGAATTCGACTGGTTAACACAATAACAGGTGAAGTTGGTCTGCTGGTCAACTGCACAACGGATCATCTCAATAAGAAATTATGAATATACATATAATTTTAGATAAAAATTGCTTTCATATTCTAAATGATCATACGTACTTTGAAAAGGCCTCGACTTTATTAACATTACTCTGAATTTACTTTTTATGAACTCAATTTTATTTAAGTTTGTGAAAACTTGAGTCTGGATTCGACGAAAATAAACATAACTTCAATCCACCTGAATCAGTAAATCATTTATTTAGACTAAGATAAGTAAAACTGGAAGGCAGGGCCGAGATCACTAGCGGACCGAGTTCACTAAGGTCCGAGTTCACCTGCGGACCGAGTTTGACTGATATTGTAGCTCCTTTCGTTATAGTTAATTCTCTTCCTGGGTCCGGCCGTTCTTCAAAAAATAAGAGAACGAGGACAAGCATATATTTGGTATTTCACATTTTCTTTTGTTCTCAACATCCAACTACGTGAATCTAATCTGGATACACTGGATTTTTTTTTCTTTCAGCGGAACTACTCGTAGACAAAGCTATGGAACTCAGATACGTGGGAGGCGTGTATGGAGGAAATGTCAAACCAGCACCTTTTCTATGTCTCATCCTGAAGATGCTACAGATTCAACCTGATAAAGACATTGTCATCGAGTTCATCAAGAACGAAGACTTCAAGTGAGTATATTATTTCCAATTTGTAAATTCTTCCTGAAGTGTAAGGATTGTGGTGCTTAATTTTATATTCGTGAAATTCTTATGTATGCAAGCTTTTATCTGTACTCAAAATATTTGAATTTCGATTCAAATTTCAAATTTAGGTATAAGATCACAAAATAGAACGATAAATACATTAGTAAAACATATATAATTCATATTTAGTACTAGAAGAACCCATTCGTAAACTACTAAACGTTTGCAAATAAATGCAGACTGAATTATCTTTCATGGGAATTTCTATTTATTTGTCCATCTATTTTTTCAGATACGTGCGTGCCCTTGGTGCACTCTACATGCGAATAGTTGGCACATCACTCGACTGTTTTAAGTACCTTGAACCTCTATACCTTGACTACCGAAAGCTGAGGAAAATCAACACAATGGGTCGTAAGTTGTTCTGTAGTCATACAAGAGAAACTGCATTGTTCCATTTGTTAGACGTTTCTATTAACCTTCAAAGATTATTTAAGAAAAATATAGATATGACAGCGGCGCATCCGTCATTGGTTTTGTAAAGAAATGGTTAAACTACGAAAATTTCACATATTTGGTACACTTGAAGATGATTATGCTATGGTTGAATGTTTCACCGCAAAAAATATAAAGTATGGTATAAAACCACATATTGATTTATTTTACACGCAGGTGCCCACAAAGCACATGTCTAACACAATTCCATAGGATTCTCAACTTGTTGTATTTTCAAAGAAACCGGTGTAGATAAAATGCTTACTTCTCATAGCAACATATATTTATAACTTGTTTCTCTTGAACGTCTGTATATGAGGACGTTTAGTCAAAATCAATGTTTCTTTTGATGAATATCTAGACACATCAAAATTTATCTTTTTCAGAGTTCGAGATGATTCATATGGATGAATTTGTGGACGAATTGCTGAGGGAAGAGAGGGCGTGTGATGTTATCTTACCGCGCGTACAGGTACATTTTGTATTTCTATGTTGTCGTTATATTGAAGTGTAACCCCAAAAACATAGGACCTTTGGATATGTCCGACTTTTTATTGTCAGTATCAGACAACATACATTTACCCATCGGTTTGGGAATACTTTCCTTTTCTAAATGAAATGACATTTTGATCCTTGCCGGCACTATAGTCCCGACGGCACAGAGAAAACGGAAACTGGCAAATAAAAATCCCTGACAGGGAATCTACAAATTTTACTGATACATTGGGAAACACTGGGAACTTTATTTACCATTGCACAGGCCTGGGAAAACACAGGGAATTTCGTTTGTCCAGGTTCTGGAATTCCTGATTCTCAAAATTGTAAGGACTTTATTTCTTGTTGTTGGGTCGTCCAAATTTTGTCTGCATGTGAAGGTTTTTAGACTTGGTGGGTATGACACAGGGGAAAATTGCTGTGGGAGGGAAATCTCAGAGAAAACACAGGAAATTTGGAAATGACATGAAATTTGAGTGGGGACCCTGTATAGGGGTCCCGTACCTCACAAATCACTATACCCTTCTGTCTCCCCTCCCTTACTTTGTTCTCCCCCTCCCCTAATCGACACTCCATCTTAAATCAATGACAACAAATCTACTAGAATAATATTATTGAATACTGTGAACGTATTCATTTTCGCGCTGTACATCTTTTAGCGCATTTAAGGCAAAGCGCAAAATATGACATGAGTGTAAAAATTAAACATTATGGATAAGATAGAATTATCCACAAAATGCGCAAAATTATGATTACGTGAGAGCGCAAAATTATGATTACGTGAGAGCGTGACAAAGTACTGAACGCGCGAAAATTTAGCAGCGCGAAAATATAGCAGCGCGAAAATATATACGTTGACAATAATTTAAGACGGCCCACCGAAAATTATTTTTCCAGAAACGCCAAGTATTAGAAGAAAACAACCAACTGGAACCCCGTATTAGTGCTCTAGATGACGATTTAGAGGAGATGGAAGAAGAGGAAGACCTCGAACATAAAGTAAGTGATTGATAGAAAAATGCGATGGTCACTGGTTAGCCTTTGGCCGGGATTATTTACTTTGGATTACATACTATTCACGTAAAGGACAATGCGAAAAAAAATCCCTCTTTACGGCTCATAATATGTTTATTTTGCATCTATATAGCTGTGTAAGAGAAAAAAATGTTTTCCTGAATTTCGAATCATTAGTACAGACTTTGATCTCAAGGTGACACTTAGTCCAATTGGTACGGTGAGTAGCCATCTCGAAGCCACCCATGTAAACAAGAGTCTGGGACATGAAGGCGTCATTGGGCCTAATATTGTGTGATCCTTAAACTGATACTTGGAAAATTCATAGGAATAGTTCATTGTGTTATATAATCTAACCATCGATTATGAAAATTGCGCAGTCTTAAGAATAATACCTCAAATCACATGAAAATTCACTGTAAAATATGATTTTTTCAACCATTGTCATTTTCCGATGATTTTGTAGAACGCCGGCAAAGGAGCTTCACCAGACCGGTCAGCACCCACGATGGAGTGGGAAAAGGTCCGGCGAAGCCCTTCACCTCGATACCGAAGGGGTGGGAGTCGGTCACCAACAAGAGGGTAAGTTGCCTTGAAAATATTTTGTACGTTAAAGAAAATTGCTTAACAGATTTGCAGTAAGTGAACTTGCACTTTGGATTACCGGTAGACTAGTTTAAAGATTACTTCATATCCACCGTTGAAGAATGTTTTTTCTCCACTGTTTGGTCCATACGTTAAACATTTGGTTTAGGCAGAAAAAACATTCATCAAAATTGAATAATATATAAAGTGATATTCTTTTTGTTATGCAGGAGACGAGGGAGTTCACGAGAAAGAGACCGTGACAGAGAGAGGGATAGGGATAGAGAAAGGGATCGCGATAGAGACAGGGACAGGAGAGACAGGGATCGCAGAGACAGAGACCGGGACCGAGGCCGACGTAGCAGAAGCAGATCCAGGGAACGTCGATCAGGTCACAAGCACAAACATGACGACGAAAGGTTAGTTCATCTCTAATCATTTTACCAAAATAGAACCAAACTCAATGTCGGATGGTTTTGGCGTGTTCCGTTCTAATGATCTACATGGATTGTATCTTTCCTAAAATGCTCGGATATTGTATCTTGAACAATTTCTTTGGTGATGTCCCCCATGGGGATTTGGGGTGGGGGTTCCTTAGGGAGCCTCCTGGGAAGAATGTGTCCTCAGCAGCCCCTTGCTGTTCGGTGGAGGCGACAAATGGGGAGACCAGACTCAATAGCCCAGTTAGTAGAGTTAGAGAGTCTGGGAGGTCTTGGGATTTATCCCTGGCCGAGTCACACCAAAGACTTTAACAATGGTAGTGGCCACTGCTTGCCTGGCACTCAGTATAAAGTTAGAACCATGAAACATGACTGGTCGGCCTGGTGTCAGTATAATGTGACTGGGTGGGGTATTGTGTGGGCCTATGACATGATATCTCAGTGTGGCAGCACTATAAAGAGGGCATTGGGTCCCACTGCTACAAATAGGCACCTCATTTCATAAATTCTGTCACTGCCCCTGTGGCGTAAAACTAGCTGGAAAGCTTTACCTTGTGCAGTCTGGTAAAAGAACCCTGAAGGGTTGGCCGGATGTTAAACTAATCCCACAAACAAACAATTTGGTGATGTTTGGTCTTTTCCTAAAACTTGGGATCGACAACAGATATCCCTGAATAATATGTAATCGATATTTACTCTGACCACTATCCTAAGCACAATCAAAATGTTGGGTGCATCTCATATCAGGCTCACTTTAGAGGTTTTACGGTAGATTATTCTGAACATCTACTGTTTCCATTATAATATACAATTCATAACCTTTCACCGACAGAACACGTTTGTGCCGATTTCACCTCAAACTACTTTTTAGTAGATATTTATTTTTTAATCATTTTATAACCCTTTGTCTTTACTTCCAGACGCCGGCATCACAAAAGCAAGAAAAGTAAACACGATCATGACTCGAGAGAAGAGAAGAAGCGGAGTAAGAGTGGGCAGGGGAATATGAGCAAAGATGATCTGGAAATACAAGAAGCCAACAAGCTAAGGGCCAGTCTAGGCTTGGCCCCCCTTCGACCATGAGCCCACCGAAAGTTTGTACATAGTGGACTTTATAGCAGGAACAGAACGTAAGATGAAGGTTGGGAGGTGAAAACCAGTATGAGTGGGGATTGTGTGAAAGATGATTTGTCTGTTACTCTTCGTCAGAAATGGAGCTGTGACGGCACTTTCTATAATATGCATGTATTTACGTATTATATAATGAGAGAAATAAAGTTGTAAAACACGTCAAGAACATGGATAGTGTTGCGTTTATTCTGCATTTTTTTCCAAGTAAAATGTTCTCGTTTAAATGTACCTGTCACAACATAATCGGTCCCTTACTCTCAGTACGGCGTTATAAACTAAAATCAAAATCAGTTCGATTAAACGCTATGGGAGGGTCAAGAGTCACAATAACTTAAAATAAAACAACAGCTAATTAACCGCGCTAACAATGTGGTGAATTGTTGCAATCAGTCACTAGGATCAGCTTTAGGGCTTTAAGAAATATCTTTCTGTCTTGGTTAGATACAAATGTATGTTGTTGGTTTGATGAACCTTGAACAAAATCAATAGAATGGATACAGTAGGTTACCACAACAGATTCGTTAACTGGTTGGTTAAATGCATACACAACTCACCTGGTAGGGCTACCAAAGTAACCCAGTAGTCAAGTAACTAAAGGTAAACCATTGCTTTCTTGGTAAAATTAGTATATTTTTACCATACAGTACATGTAGGGGGAGTGGTAGGGGTTCGAGCCAATTTCGCCTCAAGAAAAAGATGTTCATCTCTTCACCTAGTTCATAGAAATATCAGAAAATATGAGCCTGTTTTACGATAAATGTAAGAGTAAACAAGTTGAGACTCGATGTACCTATCTTACACAGAACATAAATTTTATTAAGAGGTCAAAAAAGGACTTCAAAAATAAAGGTAAGCAACCGATACCGAAATTGACTCTTTGACAAATTAAGAAATTTGGTACCGTTTCCAAGTTCTCTGCAAAAATGTTTCCAGGTACCCAGAATACAAATTTTACGAAAGAAAAATTATTAACATTGACTTGATTAATCACGTACGGAATTTTATCAACCTTGACAAACGTACACGTGAGGTATTTGAAGGCGCAACATTTAACTAATTTCGAAAACTCTTGTGGATAATACATGAATTTTGCACCCTGTGCCTTTACCCCTTGTTTTAACCATTAATTGAAATCCTTCATTTGCTCTTGATTTCTAGTTCTAAACTCGTCCAGGCGTATCAGCAATCGATAGGTAGGGTTCAATTCGCTAGAAATCAGCAAAGATTGAACAAAACTACCAGTACATCTATCCTTCTCGTTGAAAAGTAAACTCTGAACCTAGATCAGGTGAACTACTAGCGATGCAGATAGTATGAGAATAAATTAATAATTGTATTCGAACAAATCATCCGACTTAAAAAGTGTCGCATCTGTTTAAAAAGGGATATTGAATTAACTGGCCTTATATTGTGGAATGTTTGATCACATTAAGAACTTTATTGGAAACTAGAAAATGTAATTCTTAATATTATTAGAAAGAAGGGCACCGTGATAAGGTTTGTGTAGAAATGTTCGATCTACGGGTACAGGCTAAACAATTTTTTTCTCATCTAATTTTTGCTTTAGGCATGAGACTTGGTCAGTAGTTATTTATATCCCAGTAAAGGGATCAGCACTCGTTTACTTCGATTAATAGTTGTCTTGGACGTATGGGGTTCTCAAACAATACTGGTCGCACACTAAAATAACTTGCATCATTTCTGAGAAATGCACTGAACAAGTTTCTCATATAAACATTTGAACAAATTTGTTACGTCTCGTGGGGATGTTCCTGAAACGGTGAAAGCTGGAGAAATATGATTCAATAGTTTCAACGATGACGACACACATACAGGATAGAACATAAGAAAACCATTGGCCACTTGCCGACTTTTCTATTAGTATGTAAATAATCTCACTGTATAGTTGTATCTATGTACCTTTCAAAACAATGCTGCACTGTACATATCAGCGGTAAATATCTCCGCGACGACCCCTCCCTAACTCAAATAACAAAGTAGATCCGGTGAGAAAGAGTCCGATGAATATCCGAGATGATTTCTATTACTTTTTTAGTAATTGGCACGGACTGCCATGAGAAGATGCACATCGCTGTCTTAGATAGAATTCAGCGGTTAATTAATTCCGGATTTTCTGTTTTTGGCAACGATTAACATCCCGTGCCAAGATATATTTTTGTCCTTAACATAAGTCTGTAATACGTAAGTAACGACGTTTCTTTACACCCCTACTCTTTGAGTGGAGGCCGCAACAAAGAGTGAGAGCCCGTCCCATCTCAAGTCTTTTCTGTCAGCATACTAGTTCATCCCAGATCTATTTTACTTTGCATGTGTCCGCTCACTCGGATATCAGGGCAAAAGCCTATTCTGTCAAGTGACAAATCACAATTGTGATTCAATATACTTCCCTCATTCGAAGTACTCACTAGTTATTGTTGTTCCATTACACAGCAACCTTCATAGTTAAACACAATCCTATAAAACAGTGAGAGATCTTTCCTTCCTGGGCGTTCAGTTTGGCTCGTGAACACAGGTTGGTTGCTTTTTAAACCCAAGGGCCTGAGGTCGAGGTAGGCCCCCAAGTATCTCCAGTTACATGGGCGGCTTCCTCTTTCCTTGCACCTTTCTGGCTTGGTTCCATTTGTGCGAAGAAAGTCAAATGAAGCAGCACACCTACATTTGAGGTACACAGTTTCCAGTCAGTTCCCCTCGATGTAAGAACCTCAGCATTCCAGGGGTTTGCCAACTCGCTGTTTGGGCACCTCCCTTAGACCTTTGACGTCTTTCGTTTTTTATATGCGTTTTTTTTTCTATTTTTTGTTGTATTTGTATTTGTGTTTTAACACTTATTTAATCCCCAACCCAACTTTTTCCCTTGATACAAACGACATACCTAGTGACGTATGTTTGCATTCATTGTGAGAAGACAGTCTCTGGCGGCGCGCTGAAAGAGCGCAGCTGCTGCTGCCGCTACTGAAGCAATAAGTATCCACCATTTTTCTTTGAATAGACTGCACCTGATCCAGAACATTTAACCAGCAATGTCCTGGTCAGACGTTCAAGCTCCTACACAACAACACTTAGGCCTGGCCAGCCAGAGGATTCTCATATCTTTTGTGACTCGAGATTCGCCGATGACGAAGGGCTACAAAGATTGGCAAGGTTCGGTGGAGGAGTTAGCTTCATCAACTCTTGTTTCAGATTCTGCACTGTGCGTTCCAGTTTGCTGCTCTTGCTTTGCCGTAGCCAGGTTTCACAGTCCTGTCAAGAAGAAATATGATAATCAAGAATTGTTCCTGAAATATGCAATTACCATTTATTTCAACTAACTTTGCCTTGCAGTGTATGACATCGATTCTATGATGCAAGCTACTTCTATATGCCTCGAGTTATGGCTAGATAGGAGCGAAATTCTGAACAAAAATGGGGATGGATTCCAACGATTGGCGTCAGATTCAGGAAAATTCAATACCTAAAGTCTAATCTTGTCTTAATCTGTATATTGACGTATGAAATAAAGTTACCGTCCATTTATCGTAATTTTATTTAATCTAAACAGTTTTGTTACTCAAGTTCTTATTCTAAATTCGGGAATGCATTATACAACCATTAGAACTAGAGACATGAGCACCATTTACCTGAAGGATTCTGTCACGCTTGATATAAAAATGCGCCCTTACAACATCTTCAAAGCCTGGGCTTGGTGTTTGCAACTGAGCGATCATTGCGTATTTTATTGTGTTGATTCGCACATCTAGAAAACACAAAGCATGGCAAAAATCTCATGGTGCAAAGTCATCGAATACTAATCACAACTAACCAAATTTATTACTTTTCTGTACCAACCAATGGTAACTCTACTTCGCTGGGAAAAGCAATACCCCTTATACCAGTGCTTGGCAGTTATACATACATTTTGTAGTTTGAACCTTTAAATCTTCGGTAATTTTTCAATTTAACAAATTCAAAGTTCGAAAAAAAAAGAGACCAGCATGAACAATACCTTCGTCAAAAATGTATATCTAGATTCGTAAGTGGAGGTCTACCTGAGTTATACTCTGAACTGTGCCGCCGACCAGCCTCGGTGCCGATCTCCTGCTCGTAGCCGGGCTCGTTGAAGTAGGGCTCGGGGACCAGGATGAGGGACTGGATGGAGACGAGCACCTGCAGGACGGTAGACGTGGTTTCGTTCCACTGCTCCCCCTGCTGACCTTCCCACGTGCCCAGCAGGGATAGACACACCTTACCGCAGCTTCACGGGATCAAAGAGCAAATGTTACCTCAAGAACGTTTGTTCACACTTCATTTCATAATTTTTTCCCGTTTCAAAATAATATTATGAACGATTTTTCTTTTATCTATTTATACATGTTATTTATAAATAATATTAATTGTTTGACACTTATTGTCATGTTATATAGTTTGAACTGACTTGTCTAAACACGCGGGAGAAATAGTTTTGAACGAAAAGGCAGACTCAGTGTTCTGGCAAGTAGCTCTTAAATAAAATATCTAGTCTGGTCATGGTTTTGTAAAAGTAACATGACATGGAAATCAACCGGAGACAACTTTTGTAAGAAATCTTCTTTAGGCGGCTATTTCCCTTTCAATTTTTTGTCTTGTCCTACGATTTACACAAGATTTTCCGGTTCAGCTTTATGTTGTTGTTTGAAATGTCCGTTATACCAGATCGACAATTTTAAACAAATTCAATACGTACTTATAAAGGTTGGGGTTGAACCTGACGGTGCCTCCGCCTGTAGTGTGAAGGTTGACCATGGGTGGAGTTTTGGGATATGTGGCAGGGAAGTATATATCGAACTGGAATGCTCCGTGTGAGTAAGGTGTGCCTTCAGGACTGAAAAGTTAGCAGGGAACGAACGGTTAGCTTACAAATGCATGTCGAATGTTGGACAATGAATGAAAGTATCACGATTTCTTTGGTTTTTTTCATTGTAATCACAACCACTATGTATTCTGAGTTTTGTTTTTATATAAACTTGCGGTAACTAGTATTACTGTCAGTGAACAAAAGAAGGGCCTGTCCTTTCAATTGCTTCACACACATTTCTATTATGTTGTTAGAAAGAACAAAGAACTGCACGTCCAACCTTTACAAGTGAAGAAATGGGCTTACTCTGACCATAATTCACGTACTATACAGTCCATTTCTCCACTAAACAAGTTCAAAGAAAATTAATTTCTTTCATAAGCATTACACTTTGCAACAAAGTTGCAGACAGACTGATCATTATCAGAGGGTGCTAAATGAAAACATTTTCATGCAAGTTCTTACCCCGTGATGAGTGCCCTCATTAGCATAAGTTTCTCGTCATCCTGAAACATGAAAGTTATTGGGATGATTGTCAACTATTGTTATTCACAGGATGTAAGTTAAATCACATCAAGTAGTTTTTCCTTTCTCTGGTTCTGGTCTATAGAGATATAATTCTGTAGTATATCAAAACGGTTTAGTATGAGCTCATTGTTGATGTCTAAGTTTGATATCAAGTTACATGAAAGTAGAAAGTGGTAAATTATCTCAAAATACTCTCATCTTAATCGATTCTTTCATTTGGTGAATTACATTTGAGGGTCGGTTGGATGTTATGGATAGCATGGTATTTAATACAAGTTGGCCGATTGAGAGGATTGAAGAGATTGATCATTTGATGAAATGAGAATTTCGCCCGATTGGAATTAACGTAGGATGCTAAGCCTAAGAAGAGATATTAATGAATAAAATATTTTGATGGTAGGTCCGAAAAAATGACACTATAGTGACAATTTCACAAGCATTTAATCTTTGAATCTGTGTGCGACAGTGACACTGACAGCACCGGAGAACTTATTGACAGTGTGACGCCTATGTGTTAACACTGAATGGGAATGATTCAGACAGTGACAGTGACTTAGGCCTAGACATATTGGAACACAGATTTAATGTTTTGATGGTAGGTCTGAAAAAATGACACTATAGTGACAATTTCTCCAATCTTTTAATATTTGGATCATAAATAATTGCTTTTGGAGCCACCATAATACATTGACAGTGTCGGAGGGGGCTTAGGCCTATCTGAGTCCAGTCATTTTTTCATACCATCTGTAAAATATTCTTGCAAACGTATCCAGGCCTAAAATAATCAGACCATTTGATATTTAGGACCCTCACATATATGAGAACATAGATATATACATGAATTTAATTTTGATAGGCCTAATAAGGTCTAAATAATTATTTTTCAAATTGCCAGTGACCATCCGACCAATGCGAGTTAGGCCTCCAGCCAAGTTTAGGCCTATTTTTCAACGGTATAATTTCAAATGCTGGAAAAAAGATATGAACCCACCTTTAACGCCTGGAGAATGCATCCGAATGCTTAAATCCTCCACAATTGATATGATATCATCCTGGTATCCTGAGTTCAATGTATAGGTGGAGGCGTGAGGAGAGAAAACCCGGACAGGATGACGACGCCATGTTGACGGTCTGACAGCCTCCTCACTGTCAAGTGTCCTCGTGTCCGATCGATCCAATGTTTCCCCTTCGATACGAACGCATGGTTCCCGCATGAGTTTTCAATGCGTTGTATGCGTTTAAGGGGGTCCAGACGTCCAAAATATATATATTGAAAGCATCAGATACCGCCGTAATCCAGGTAAACAGGCGGAGAAGGCGCAGCTCCTGGTACCAACCAACCGTCCCCGCCGCCAGCTCGGGGCGGTCTGACAGTGACAGTGACTCCACGTGTCCGATCGATCCAATGTTTTCCCTTCGATACGAACGCATGGTTCCCGCATGAGTTTTCAATGCGTTGTATGCGTTTAAGGGGGTCCAGACGTCCAAAATATAGATATTGAAAGCATCATATAGCGCTGTAATCCAGGTATCCAGGTGGCGAAAGAGGAGCCTCCCGCCAAAACGTCCGACCGGGGCACTAGCACCCGGCCGGTATGAGGTCTGAGCCTTGTCACCGGGGCGAGGCGAAAGAATTGGAAGAAAATAGCGCGATGCATTTACGCGTTTAGACGCGGTATTTCGCATTATTTTCGACTCTGGAACAGTGGGATGCTTAGCTATGTGTCGAAATCTATCTCTGGATACCAATAACTAAGGTTAGATCAACCGTTTTCATGGTGAAATAGGTCTGCAAAGTTGATGAATATTCAGACTTTGACCCATATCCCTTCCTGCCCGATCGAAAGCGAGGCTGGTGGGCGTAACTTGACCCGGTTAACACGGCGTCGGGTGACGATCGGATTTCTGGTCTTATTTGCTCAAATATCGGTATAAATGATTAATTGATGGTGTTATAGGATCTCAAGCATCATGTACGATCCATATCAGATAGGAAATCGATCAATTCTATCGGATTATACATGTTTTCTGAGGTGAGTACGGCCATGACCTGTCACATGACGAGCGGGTCTGCGGGTTTTCGGTGGTTTTGCGAGGTTATGCAGTCGCATTTTGTCAATGGCGGGTCGCGCCACGACCGTTTGACCGGATGTATCGGTAAATAAGCTATGGGTAGCTGGTTCCTGCAATCATAGAAGTATAGAGAAAATAGTATGACAGGTAGGCTGGCACCAGTATTATGCTAAATTTCTGAATGTTCCCGGCGAGTCTGTAAAATCCCAGCCATTCCTGTTTATTGCTTGTCGTCGTACGCGAAAGTCCGAGCGCTGTCCTTTAGAGAATTTCGCCTGATATGCTTTGATTTGCTTTCATACTCCTTTGATCGCTTTGGTTTCCAATGGCGAAAAATAAATGCGCCGCTTTTTACTGATGTCTATCCTTCAGGGCTACTTACAGTACGAACGAATATTGACGAGCTCAGGTCTAGTGGCAACGACGAGGATAACGACGTTAACTCTTGTGCTATCCGGAAAACCTAGAAAAAGACGTAAAAATGTTTTTCAAAGATGTACGCATAACTTACAGCTTATTTGATTGTACAAACTCTAATAGTCAAATATAACACATAACATAATGTATTACAATTTCTTAAGCAATCGACTTTGAATCGAAGATATTCTTCAAATAAACTGTTGCATAATAATAAGAAAATATTTTAGCATCTTAAACGTAAGGTACCATCCAATGATACAGTTACTATGAATTAATCGTTATAGTACAATCGACCTCTTACTTGTGTTTGACTTGGGGTAGGCTGCTTCCTGAACTCGTTGGTATAGTGGTGTGCTTGTGGACCCTCCACTACAAATATGGCATAATTATTTTAGATTAATTTACTAAACTTTAATCATATTCATGATGGTTGTAACTTGAACTATCGCTTATCTTCATTTAATGTACATTACATGTCACGGTGTAAAATTCCATTGTAACAATCCAATCTGTCTACAATTGGTAATACGAAATACTTACGCTCCATATCGTGAGAGTCGAACTGCAAATCAGCTACTAGCCTCTTGTACGTAGCTTCTAGTGCAGCATTCTGTAATGCAACACGAATCATGGCTAAATATGTATCATAATGTCGATATTATTACATACAAGTGCTAACATCATTCTTTTAAGATTATGAACGTCTAAACATTTCACATTAGAATAAGGTCGAATCTTACAAACAATAATCATTTACTGTTTGTGTGTATAAACACCCTTTAATAAATCATGTACGTAAACCAGCAGAATATTCATTTCAATTTTATAAAACGAATTTGGTTTAGGATGAGGTAACAAGCAACAGCAATAAGCCCATCCCACATTGGGTATATCCCAGGGTTAGACAAGGGTTGGATAAAATCACCATAGAAACTATCCTTGTTTCCTAAAGTTAGGGTTACTGAAATAACCAAGAATTATTTTTTCTATATCCCCAAGTACTGATGAAACATTATGATTTCTTAAACTTTACCGATTGACAACAGGTTTGCCAGCCAATCAAAATGCTGTATTTCAGGGCGAAATAGGGTTGGACAATATAGGTTGAGCTGACAGGCTTCAGAATTGGTCCTTATGGGAAAAAGCCAATATACAAAGGTGCATTTTACAAACTTTATGAGCAATTCATCAACCAAATTGCTTTTTAAAAATTTGTATTACACAACTATCTTAATGAAATAAGCATGGAGGCAATTTTGAAAGTACTTTATGGTAAACTCTTATCTTGGTGTAAACTGGGATGGGCTTATAGCCAAGTTGCTGTGACTGACCTCATCTGTTGTTATAGAGATGTCCATCACTTCAGCTTCCTTCTGAACCTGAGGGTCGGGTTCTCGATGCGGCGAGACTCCAGACCGAGCAAAGGCATCTAGTGACACAATTACATGATTGATCACCAATAATTGTAATGCAAAAGAATGAAATCTAAATTCTCGGTACTTAAGGGAACGACACATTAAAGTAATAAAATTCTGCTTTGTGTGTGTGTTCGGATAAAATAATAATAAAAAACTTCTAACAAAAACCAGTCGTAAACATGTTTGTTCATTAATGTAATTTGTAATCAACCGCAAAATGAAGTACATAAACACCTTCTAACATATATATTTCACTAATGATGTAGTTTTAAGTCTACCTCTCCCATGTTCATTTTTTCCTAATTTACAAATAATCGAAACTCGCCTGTCACATCTTTGTAGAGAACTTGGAATTCTCTGGCTAGTTTCTCTTCAGCAGTTCGCTCCGACTTGGCCTTGTGGAGGTCGGATGAGGATCCTGGCTCTTCGTGCCCGTCCCAGCGGTCTTTACTCTTCTTACTCATCTCTTTCTTTGGTGGCTTAGGAATGCTCCCGTTTCCAGCTTTACATATGTGTTGAAGTAAGACGTTGGCCTGGAGGAGTACAGACATTTCAAATTCATGAATACTGACAAGTTATTTAATATCATTTAGATAATCATTTCAGTAAGTGAATAATAAGTAAAATCATTAAAAGCAGAGTTAAAAATAAGTGATTACATTATTTAGTTATCAAGTTATTCAATATTGATGTTATTGATATTTGTATTGATATAAAAAACATTTTATTTTAAAGTATATTTTAAACTAAGCAATACACAGGTATGGATGATTACATTACTTTGGGTTGACCGTACCTTTTGTTCTAGGGTGCTGAGGAGAGAATAGATCGAGTCGGACTGGTCGGATAAACTTCCTAACAAAGGTAGCAGGGCTGGCTGCATGGCTGACAGTAAGAAACAAATGGAGGATTAGGAGCAGGTCATCAAACACTGAATGTATATTTAGAATAAATTTTGTAAATAATTTTGAAGAACAAGTATTTTTCTGATTACACCTCAAAACTGTCAAATGACAAGGTTTCCGTAATCAAAGTATACACTTTTCAAAATCAACGTATCTACGATACCAGTGGCGGATCCAGGGGGGCAATTTTTCAAGTAATCTACACGCGTTAATTCGTATAAATCTGACCTAATTTATTTTCACTTTTTGGTAAGGGGGGTTGGTTTTTATTTTCACTTTTTTTATAAGGGGGTTGGTCTGTTCCCCCCCCCCCCCGCCTGACACCCCCCCCCCCCCCCCCCCCGCCGCAGATTTGAACCATAAACACATTGAACATACATACCTATTTCTTTGATGATGTCAACGATCACTTTGTAGACCTGTTTAAAAATAGTTAGAACTTAGAGCTATTATCCATATCAAAGTTATTCTAAGTGTAGGTGTTTGATATGTTATCACTATGTAGTTCAAGACATGATCTCTATTAACAGATCACTAAGGCTACAAATTGTCTTGGATATTAAATGCAATGCATGTAATACAAACAATACACTTACAGCAGTGTGTCTGCAGATCTCCAGAAAGGAATCTGCTTTCAATTGTTGCTGCAATGAGACAATACAAATATATTGAGTTGTCAACCACTGTACTCTTCTTATTCTACAAATATCATTACCGAAATCTTTTAAAACGTCTTTTACTAATCTACCATGTTATAACCTACTATAATTTGTTGACCAATATACACAACTTAGGTGCAATGGGAAGCTATAGACCAAAACTAAGGAATAGGAAAATATTTATTGTAAATTATCTATCAAAGTTACATTAACATCAATTCTTTTTCCCCTTCTGATTGGTTGTAAATTTAACTTTATCAAAATGGAATATCATTTCATAAAATTTCTAATCTCATCCATAGTAGGCGACATTAGCAAAAAAAACATCACATGATTTGACCACGCAATTACGTTTCTATAATTTCAAAACGATTTATATCAATGTTCCCGCAGACAAGGCGATTAACAAATCTAAGTCCCGAGTATGACTGAATGCCGACTGCCCTGACTGACCTCTAGATAGGGGATGAGTGCTGAGCCTTCAATGATGTTGTACATATCCTCAACTGGGTCGATGCTGTCTGTGTTGATGGGCGGCCGGGGTACGGTGCGGGGCTTCAGCTGGGGGGCGTGCTGCGCATACAGGATCTTCAGCTCATGCAGAATCTTGTGTAGTACCGCCTCCACCTGTCAGCAAAGAAAGTGCAGTTCTTTTAGAAATTTGGTTTTGGTCTTCAAAAATCCATGACATTTCTTGGGTTTTATCTAATTTATCTCTATTCTATTTATTTTGGGGTAGGGCGTTAGTCCTAGCTCGTCACCGAAAGACGCTGCTTGACTTTATGGACTCTCGGTTAAGCTGACATCGCCACTGAGACAAAGCTTCTCCTGACAATGGGCAAACCATGCTTAGTTCAAGGATTTGTATTCATTAAGACTTCAAAAAGATACATGTGGTCCCTTACAGAAATGAGGAATTCTATTGCAGTCACTCGAGAATGGTCAGAAGCTAGGCATACGATTAATTTGTATAAATGATGAAAATCATATGACTTCGTACCCTACGAACCAGATCAATGTATCTTGCAGATAAGGAGGGTACTATTGCACTGGCATGTCTACTATATAAATAGTAATAACGAATTGACAGGAAAATAGGATAAGTCTGGCTTTACAGACGTAATCTAGGGCAAACATGAAACATAATCAAAAGAAAAATGTGGTCACCTGCTTATCCTTTTCTTGTTGGGCTGCAAGATAGGCTTTGATATCCCATTCTGAAATTAGAAAAAAAATTACACAAGTTGAAATAAACCACCATTATTTGTTTATTACAATGACGTTACTTTTAAGTTACAAATTCTACCATACTACTTATTACAGGATATGCATAGCTGGCGGGTATCAAGTTCGACCATTTTCCTATGAGAAAGTACCCATGGAATGCGTTTTAGTGAATACTGCTGCCCCATGTGCGGCAAACATTGTCATCAACGAAAGGAACACTTTTATAGGTAAAAGGCACTTGGCTTAGATACGAACTTCAAACAAGAATATATCTAGAATGTTATCATAAAACTAAGAGCCATGAGGCGTTACCAGTGAGTTGGATATCAGAAATGTGCGCAAGATTACAAATAAATTAAACGATATTCCTGAGTTGTTTTTTTTCCATATATAACCCAAATAATATTGCAATATTTGTTTTGATTTAAAATTGGACAGATTTCTCATGTATTATTTAATCTAATAAAATATAATCTTGTGCTTGTAAAAAATAATTTTCAGCGTAGTGCACATTTAAGGGAATGAAACAAATGGCTTATAATCGAGAACGCTTTAAAATGGGATTTTACGAATGTATATAATATTCAATAAGGAGTTTTTTCCGTTTCAGGGCCTTAACTGTAAGATCTTCCATTGGTTGTATTGTATAGAATATTATGTTGCAAACAAAATACATTCAGAACTCAGGTTAACTAAAGATACAAAACTTACCTGGCCTCTTGTTGTGGCCATATCCCACGCCAGCTGCCCAATATTCTTCCTTTTTCTTCTTTCCATCTGGCCCCTGTGAAAAGCAGACAGACTGCAAATAAAAGTTCAAAAGTAAAAATAACTTGCTTCCTTTTGAACTGAAAAAACAAGTATTGTAAAGCAAACAATGATTAAACAACAAATAACCAAACAAGTATACAAGGTCACAGGTGGAATTATGGAAGAAAAGTATCGGTTACAAAACCGAAAAAACCCGGGTTATTCGTCTTCTTTTTCTATAAATGAAAATAATTATTGAGGTCCAGATATGGGGAAAGGCATACGAATTATCGAGCGAATTATCGATTGATTTTAAAGAAGAAGATGCACATGCCAGCGTGAGTAGAGCCGTCCGCCATTTTCCTCTATTATCGTTCACCTCCACGCTCAGCTTACTAACCTTTTGGCCGATGCCGATCGACGATATCGACCTAATTCTTTACGATATATCGACCCAGACCAGCTCCTGATATTAGTAATCCATAATATATACTCCATTTTGCTGGACGATGCCGATTTAAGGCGTAAAAGACGGTCGCTCGCGGAGAAGACATACACACGTGTTCACCGGGTCGCGCCATTTTGGCCTCTGATGCAATGCGCTGGGGTTTGACAGTGTGAATCCGCGAGATGCGCTTTGGCCGGAAGGAATTGCGCATGAAATAGAGTCCGCAGAGAAACGCGATTTTCTGGGTTTATATCGATATCTAGCTTCCCAACACATCGGCATCATCAATAAAAGATCGGCATAGACCTCTATGGCGCGTTAAGTCGACCGAAACGCGCAGAAAATAGGCGAAATAGGCGAGCATTCCCGGCTGACTTTCCGATCAGAGGCCGGGGGCCGCCATGTTCGCCGTCATCACCCTCATTAACATAATCATACTACACTCCAATCCGGGACGCTAGGCTTTTCTATGCTGATACGTCGATCGATGTTATACAGTTTGACACTGTCATTCTCCAACCCGATCTCGGCTAATGCTTTGTCAATGGTCAATTTCTGGTATAGGCATTACTATAGAAAGTACTGCCAACCGGAAGCAGGTCCAAATTTGCGATCTTGTTTCCGCTGGTTGTGTTATAGTTCAATGGCGTTTCCCGCCTTTTTGTCCAAGTCATTAACCCGGGCGAGATTCGATTTGATCGATCATATTTCGAAGATGACTTGATAATACAGCGAGCCCGGGTAATAAACAAGTATACAAATGTGTCTTACAAAAAATAAAAAAAAGACATTGATCTATGCAACGAAGCAAAAAGCAATGAATCCTCTTACATACTTGGCAAACTAAAACAATTCAAATAGTAAAGCTAACATTCTGAGTCAACAAGAGAAATTTCTTGATAAAATACTTTCCAGTTCATATTATGCTCTACTTACTCCCTTATCAGTCTAAATTATAACTGAAAACATAACTTACCATGTGACCCATTTTGGTGGCGGATGACGGTTTCATTTCGGGTGGTTTTTCTACGTCCAAGTGGTACTTAATGTTTGCCCGAGGATTGACTTCACTCACCTTTAGAAAATGACCAGATTTAGATAACAATAAACATGATGTCATTGAATAGATTTACTAGGGTAGGACACTGTCGATTTCCAACTTCTTTTTTTAAATGGTCCTTTTGTAAGCATGTACCTTTTGTACGCAAAAGCATAGGTTTTAATCTTAAAATACACTATATTACCGACATATCCACATGCAAACAATAAACGTGAAATAATCTGTGGTTATTTATATTGATTCCATGTTTCTATTTACCATAAAACAGCAATTCATTTCCTTTAATAATCTTTGCTGGATGTTGAAATCGCACATGTTATCTTTGAAATATTTTAAGGTAGTGCTTCACAAAGGTGTATAAACTTTGAACATCAAAAATATATCAAGAAATTATGTAAATGAAAGAAACAAAAAAAAACATGTTGGATTCTCACTGACTAAGTCACTTACGAGAGCTAATCGAAGAAGGTGATGTTCTATGTCAACGTAAGATCCAAATGGATAGCGTTTCCTGTCGTTTCGCTCACTCATGATCTCCAACCTGTAAGAATTAAAAATTATCTACAGGTCAGATTTATTTGCAATAAAGTATTACAAAGTATGCTTGAAACCTATTCTGTTAATGACATATTTTTCTTAGAGAGAAATTTGAGCTCTTTGATGAATATATAATATTATCTTTTTTGTTTTTGTTTAGCTTTCCAATGTTTTTGTCATAGCGGTGCGTATGGCCCTTGCAGCATCTACCGATAGGACAGCACTACTCGCCTAGCCCACTGCTGTAGGAAGGACTTGATGTCGACCAGCACACTCTGCATGTCCTTCGCTGGGTTCCAGTAGGACAACTTCAGTAGTTCCATGTTCGTCACTCGCTGCATCATGGAAGCCTAATGAGTGAGCAAAGCAACGGGAGAAATGATGTTATCTATTCGTTTTTCAGTGAAAGGGTGGTAATCATTTATGATGACGAGTCTGTGGTACATCTGATTACATGGCATGCTGTCGTTTTTCGGGACCTATCATAGTCCAGCTGAATTATTTTAGCAAATACAATTTGGGACCGTTCGTTTTGATGTTCCTTTCTGAAATGCAGGATATCGTATATGAAGGCACATTGAAGTGAAATTAAACCACATTTTTGTTGTTAAGTATTTAGGGTTTGGAGGTCCATGCTGCTCCCCGCTAATAGGTTAAATCATAAAACGTACTGCTGTGTTGTCCTCCGTTGAAAAGGCTACAGTAATTCGTAATTTCTCGATCTATACGGATAGATTTTCTAGGTTTCTCTATCAGGGGTTCATATTAGACATAATTGTGTAAACAACGATAGAAAGTGATTTAACATTGTTCAAACTGCCAAGGTGCGTTGGCGGAAACCTAATACCTTTGGCCCGATTGGGCCACTGCCACATTATGTGTGTATGAACAAGGAAAAGATAAGTTGTTCGACGCCAGAATTCTGTTTTAATACTATTCCTTCAGTTTGATGTACATCAACACTGCTTAATGTGTCAATAAAGATTTTGGCTTAAAATGATTATCATAGAATTTTATGAGTCGTTGATGTATGATTACAAGCACAAAATAGCTCTGATATAGTTCATAAGATACATTTTAGGTACGATAACGCGTACAACTGACCTGTAACCTCGGTCGAATGACTTTCACAAGTGGCGGGTAAAATGGGTACAAGTCGATGGCGAAATCCTGGAACACAATGGAAAGTATTGTAGATCACTTTTTAGTTTATAAAGGGAAAGTTATTGTATATATAACTAACATGAATAAATAGTCTTCTAAAAATATTGGTTGAGGAAAAACAGGGTCAGGCAATATGATCCGTCTACAGAAATGAACCAGCAACCAGCAATCTAGGTCAGCTGCATCATACTTATCATTCTGTTAGTAATACCTATCTACTGGTGCTCTGTGAGCACCTATCAATAAAGTTCTTACCAGCTGTAGTTCTATATAATTATAGCCGAACTTGGACTCAACTTCCGTCAAATCTTTGGCGATTTCGCTGAAAGTAGAAATAAACTATACATGGGGCGGCACTAAGGCAAGCTGGGAACTGTCATAACTAAATCTAACAATGTTATAGACTAACGAACATTAGGAGAGACGAGGCGTAGTAACTGGAAGAAAGTCAGTGAAGCTCAAAAAAAAAAAAAAAAAATTATCTGATGCGTACGTCATTTCAATTAAAGAGATTTCATCATAGACCGTTCACAGTTGGAAAAATTGTAATAATGGACTAAAGTCGATTACAACTTACCTTGCCTGATTAAAGTTGTATAGTTTCACACACCACTGGTATATATTGTCGTCTATTGGGTCGGCTGTAAATCCAATTTCCTGCAAGGACAAAGTCCTAAAGGTAAACTTCATATATACATGTATAATAAAGATAAGAAGGTCGGAGAGAAACCGATTAAATCAACAGAACAATCAACAGACTGTGTCAAATGCACAGAGTAAAGGCACTGGCAGGGGCCACGGGAAGCTATGATTTCGTATTTGGCAGATTGGTAAAAGCGACACTCACATTAGTTCTAGTCTTATATAGTTGCCATGTTCTCTTTACCTGCTCACTCTCCATGATCTTGACCAGGTCGTTGGTGAGGATGCCCGAGGCGGCCGAGCTGGTGAAGATCTGCTTGGCGGCTTCTTTCTCTTGTCCTGAGGCTGCAGAACACCAGATTCTCGTAATCAATGGACACTTTCATAACTGTGAACACTTTATAATATCGGGTTTTTTTTATTCAAACCATTTTGGCTCCATTTAAAGATATAATAGGTGTAGTATTTGGACTTAGGAAACTCTGACATATGCTCAGCAATAGAAGAGAAAGAATTATTTTACACAAAAACATACTACGTTATCATTATATGAGAATAGGAAGTAACGGTTTCATGACCATATATACTAAGACGGCGTACAATCTTCCGGGTTTCTGACACGGATGTTGCTATAACGTAAATATGGATGCAAGTACCCTCTGCCGTCTTGGGTAATAGGGAAAACGGATACTAGATTAAAACAAAGACGTTCTATTGGCAGCAAGTTTCCAAACATACGAGAACGACGATTTCATTTGCCTCGCACACACAATTCTAGTAAAAACAACATTTACAAAAGCGGTTATTAGACAGCAACCATACATGGCACTACTACATGTATCAATACCCTGCTCAACAATCCCAGGTTGGAGGTCCGAGGTAGGAGTGGTGAGCGGGGGACAATTGAGTGGTCAACGAGCCATGGCAAACTGTTGTGCAAATGACGTCACATCTCCGATATCGATGATGAATTTAAGATCTGATAATACGTATTTATCCAACTATTCAAGTATTCAACTCAGGAAATAATAAGCAACATTTGTCATTATTTTGAAATTGTGAATTTTAGATTGATTTCCTAGCCCCGTGGTGATCAACTCTTTTCACGAGATCAAGTCTGCACAAGGTCCTAATCCAGTATGTGAAGCAGAATAGGTAAATGAGGCGGGATAGGTGAATTAGAACAATGATGCAGCAGGACCAACGCAGTCCTCTAGATGACATGTGCACAGTGATACCTTACAAGTAAAAGTTGGTAAACAGGTCTACTGACCGTTGACCTCAAAACAAAACATAGTATTAAAGTAAAGAGTTAACATTTTACATTCGACGCACATTATTTAGAAACGATGAATCTAAGTCATACCGATCTTATAGTAAATGGAACTATAAAGATTATTCGCTGTCAATGTGGGCTAACAGTGCGAGGTTCTAGGCCCTGCAATTTGCAGATATGGACTACACCCACCCTGCACATTACAACAATCAGTCAGCAAGGCTTGCACCGAGTAACCTTCCTAAAATTGGCCTGCAACATCCATCACAATCTCTACTTCTTACGATCTTTCATCTAAAATGGAACTACAGTTTGTTTTAAATGAGAGTCCTAAGTGGAAATCAAGGAAACAGTGGACAAAATATATCAATGTTAGGCCCTGATTCACGATATATGTCCCAGAACCCTAAGGACTCCAAAACAGTAAAACACTTTTCGAAACTGTTTAGAAAACTTTCGGAGCGGGTCTGAGAGCTAGTTGTGTACTCGTGTAAATTCCAACTACTGAGAATTCTTATTTTAGCCACCAATATAATTTCAATTTCCTCTTTTTGTCTGGTGAATTCCTTAATATCTTAATGAAGCGACAACGTTTTGATTGGAAGTGGAGATTTAAAGCGTTGCCATTCAGTTTTGGCCGTTCACACCCTCCCTAAATAAACTGAGACCCCAATTAGCTTATATGTCAGATCGGTATACAATCTGTACAATGACAATGGCTTTACGCAAGAGATATAGGCCACAGTCAAAATAAATGTACAAGTATATTATTGAAAATAAACACAATCAAGTTGATCAAGACAAGAAGATGCATCCTGGTTACTTAGCCCAAACCGAACTACCTACGCCAATAGACAACATTGTGAAAGAAAGCATACCTTGAAACGCACCAAAGTCAGCACTGGCTGGTCCCAGGCGTGATTTAAGTTCTTCTCTAACTTCCTGTTCCTTCTGTGCCCATCGCTTCTGTAACAATGGAAATGGAAACGTAATGCATTTAGTATGACCTGAGAGAATGCATAACTCAACTATATATATAATAACTGACTCCTGTTATATCAGACGCTCGAAGACAATGTCGCAAAGCTTGTGACCATCAAAACCATTTACGACTTTCCTACAGATTTAAATCAAATATACATGTACAAGTTTTAATTAAACCAAACTGATTATTTTCATAAACGTAAAGCAAAGGAGGGCCAACCTTTTTCCTGGCGACTTTAAGTTCCCATTCTGTCGTAAATGCACTATCGTCATCAGAGAGTATCATCCCCTGTTAAGATGAATATATCAAAATATTAATGTAAAGCATTTCACGGCCGATGAAACTATTGTATAACACACACTGTACATTTTGTGAAACTAAACTTGTCCATGTCATACGTGGATGCCAGTACACGAAAGCGAAGTTTAGATAGGATGGTCTATCACATGCACATATTAGAGCAGCATGTAAGCCTATCTTTACATGGGGACCAACTTTTCAAATTCATTTAATGATAATTTATGGCATTTATTATGTTAAGTTAACAAAACGGTTTAGCATAATCATATGGTACTAGTTTGTTATGTATCTGTTACATATACTATTGTACAGTAATTTGAGACAAATAATTTACCCCAACTCCATCGTCGTCTTCCTCTTCCTCCTCCTCCACGCTCATTTCATCCTTAAAAACGCAAATAAATGTACAATTTTAGTTCAGAGAAATTCTTTTTAATATGGATGTATTTCAACATATGGAAAAGGGCGATTTCTCTAAGCCCGATAAATGATTATGGAGCTGGAATGTAGTGAATGTTTGAATTTCGAATGTCGGTGGGCGTTCAAGGCAACGTATTTTCTTTATACAGGGTGACAGAACATTATTATTATCATACAAAGCAGGCACTGAAATAGAATTACTGAATAGCGAAACGGCTATCAAACTGTATCATACCTCTGATGTCTCTGACGGTTTCTTTCGGTCGAGGGTGTACAAGGAAACTCCTCTATAAAAAAAGAAAGGAAAAAGTTAAATGCATAAACACAGAACTTCCGTACACTTAGTCTGTCGGTTATATAACATCGGAATGGGTTGGACGATTAATCAAAATTTAACAAAATAAAAACTCCAGGCGAATTTGTCTTTTGCAGTATATAAAGGCAACAATATGCATCTATGGCATGTGGGATTACCAGGACGGGCAATATGCTTCCCATCCGTGGGGGCGGGGGGCGGGCGCAGAACCTCCACTCAATCTATGCTGAATGGTATATTATGGGCTAAAACTAAGGTACTTTAGGGGTCAATCAGGAAACTGATTACATCCTTTGCTTGAGTCAGGAATAGTTCATATCTATTCACGAAAAACACTAGTTGCTCGCAACTCGCACTTTGCCATCTTGTTGATGAACAATGATGATTTGTCTCTGCTATTGAAAAATGGCAGGACTCCTCTCTCCATTACTCATATCCTGTATGTACATGACGAAAATATAATTACGCGGACCTTACCATTTAATTGTTGAATAATTTAATTTATATTCTCATTGACAGCATAAAGCCCAGACCACATTTATCAACTCAGCTCGACGATCGAGGTGAGTTGAGGTCCGGATCAGTCCTTTATGCATAGAATTACGACTGAAGCGAACATTTTTCTACGACGATTCCCTTGGGTTGTACATGTTTATTGTTGGATGCTCTAGGCGTCACTGCAAAGCCGTTGTGTCGTATCCTTTGCTAGGGAGAGTTTTTTGAGTGAGATTAGAGAGCTGCAGGCTATAGCGCCTCCTGGAGCTATGACGATTGAGTTGAGTCGAGTTGGCCAGTGAGTCTGGGACTTAACATTGATCGAATTCCTGTATAATGGGATTAAATTCTAAGTAAACAAATCCAAAAGTATCAAACGTCACTTTAAGCTTCTTAAACTGATTTATCGAACACAGATCGAAAAAAGAGATAACTTACTTGTTCAAGACATGGGATAGACTGAGCTTGTCTGGTGTGTCCAAGAGAAACTAGAAAAAAGACAGCAATATATTTTCAGGTAAACAGACCTATAGGATCAAAATCATAGCGAAACTACGGCCCAGCACAGTCCTGTAAAACTGTATTATCATATCCGTAACAGGCATGAAAAAGTCCATCATTCTTTGAGAGAAAACTGACAACACATAGGTGATGTCAAGAAATAGCTATGTACATCCTTCCCTAAACTTTCATACCTTTTTATGCTCACAATTAACCATTTAGCTCTGCTTTCCTGTGACAGGTAGTATCAGTAAAATGCCATCTTCTTTAGAGATTGAGACCGCCTAGGTTCATATTTCGCAACTAATTTTCATGCTAGGCTAATCAGGTTCAGGGCTATCTCATTGATGATTATTACAAAAATCATTTAATCTAATAATCGGTCTTTGAGGTTGTTTCGAAATGACACAAATTATTGTGACAGTAATAATTGCCAATAATGACTTTAATTGCAGCACTGATTAGCTCACGAACATGGTACCCCTGGTTATATATATTTCCACCATTATAAGGATCTAGCTATATAGTTAGACCCGGGACCATTGAATGAGTGTATCAATATACTAGAACTGAGGTAAATGTCCTTTTCAACAGAGAAATACAGGCATAATTTTATTATACCAGTAGTAGTTTACCTCATTCAGTGCATTAGCCCATAGTTTGACTGACGAGTCTGCTTCCACAAAGAAGTGTTCCTCGTGTTCCGGATAGCCTGGAAAAAATACATATTTGTTTGATAAAGAAATTTTGATATGAAGATTGTATTGCAAACGCTAGATTAGAAACTGTTATTGTGAAAGGCAGAATAAGGCACTGGGGTCTTCATTTACACGTGTTTATCAATTAGTAGGATCTTATGGTGTCGATTATGTTATAGTTTCTCGAAAAATGGGAAATACTTGGGCCACATACGTTCCCCAAGGGTAGGACATTTTGAGTCAAACTGAAAAGCCATAGGTTTGAATACCAAGAACAAAATGACATTATATACCTGTTTTTGTAAATAGAACCATGCACACGAAAAGAATTAAGAAATGTATGTCCAAGGGAACCAATAATAAAGATCCCACAGGAATCAAGCGTAGTCCTAAAGGAAACGTCTACATTATATCAATTTAACGAAACGCCAACAGGGGCGGATCCAGAGATTTTGAAAAGAAGGGGGCGCCCTATTGCAAACATTTCCGCCCGACCCTCGAGGTTTGAGAAACTTACATTAAAGAAGTTAATATTTAGCCCAAGATATTGGGGGCGCACGCCCTCTACGCCTCCCTCTAAATCTGCCGCTGGTCAATAGGATATCTCATTTATTAAGAGAGATATCAGCATTTGAGTGCGCACATCATACAATAGGCGTTAATCCCCCTACTCTATCCTCAACCAGGAAAATTCATCTGACAATACTGTGTTAACCCGTCGGGATGGACTGTGACCACCGCTCATCGGGACCTGGCGCTGACAACCGGATTTAACTCACAGAACATACCCTACCTATTAATATGCCCATCCCTGTTTAGGCGTGTATCAACACTGAAGTTTTCCATAAATTATCATCACAACTGCTTCCCGATTTTTTCCCCAAAGATAGTTGTGTAAAACAAACTGAACCATGACAATTTGGTCAACAAATTAAAAACTACTAAATGTTGTGAAATGCAGCCGAATAAAATAACCTATTTTCACATAAAAACCAATGCTGAAGCCTGTCAACCCAACCTATCCCAATAAACTAAATTGTAGAAACTGGATTGACTTACATGATGTATTTTGTCCAACCCTTTACTAAACCCCGCACTTTGTAGGATGGGATTATTATTTATAACACTTTCGTCAAACTCAGTGCCCAACACCTACTGAGGCCAGGAGTGACTTCATTTCTTCATCAATGAGGTTGCTTCTTACATAGTGTCATTAACGAAAAGCTGCGAATTATAAAAGGGAGTTGACGCTATGGATATAAGTAAACATGAGTGCCGTTATCCTACTCACCAGCTGGACAAAGAAGCTTGAATTCATTCTCACTTCCAAGAAGCATGTTAAGCGTGACGGTGCCTTCCGGGTTACTTGAGGGCTACAAATATCAAATTATGAAAAGATATTAAATAACAACGTCAAAGTAAAAGAAATGTGATTTGGAGGAATATCTCTTCGCCTGTAACTTTGTGTGGCGATTTCCGTATGTACTGGTTATGGGAAAGAAATACAGGAGGGTCCTGATGTGTCATAGCTCCATGTGTTCTTTTGATAATTCATATCTCACTGTATCTGAAATATAATTATTCCCTGACTGTGCCATCACGCACAATCCCGCTACATTACACACATTCGTCGATATTTTGCACTTGGTAAAAACACTGGGTTGATGATCCATCTAACACTTCATTATCAATCCATTTTACCCTTTTTTACCTTCACCTTTTTAAGTACAAAATTATCGGATTTAGGACACAAGTAGGGATAAAACTGTGATGCGCAGTCATGACATACGGTGCTCTTGTTTATTTGTCATAATATCCCGGAACAAAAGTCAGTGTATACTTCCTGAATCAGTATGTCCGAAATATTTAAATGAGCTACTGAAATGCTACTGATTATACACTGATTGTATACCCTATCTCATTTAAATATTTCGGACATACTGATTGACCACTGTTCATACACTTTTTTCCCACTGATTTCTACTGACTTTACACTGAACTACTACTGCAAGCATACAGTGATTATGCACTCAGTATACACTGATTTCCCACTGACTTTTGGTCAGGGAACTAATCTTACATTAAGGTTATTGGTATGTATTATATCAGATTGGTACATGCGTTATTTGGTTATCTTAATATATCATTAGAAAATGTATAAAGGGATCAGATTTTTATTTTTAAGAGAGGCCATCGTTATTGCATTAAAGAAATATGAATTCTTTTGGTGTAATAAACAGAGATGCCACTCCCGATTGATGAAAAAGTAGGAAACACTGTTCCTTCTCTTTTTCTAGAAGCAACTATGAGGGAAATAACCTCTAGGAACTATAGAGACATAACATTGAATTTTAGTTCGATAGCTTGAAACTACCACAAAAAATACCCTAAAACAAATATTCAAGTGATGTAGGGCATATAATTTGTGCAATCCAAAATCACCAAAAAGTGGGAAATCCTACAAAAGTAGGAAAAGTGGTATCTCTGAATGAAAGAATCCTGAATTTCTAAGGGCGAATACAATTTGAGATATGGTTCCTCCTAAATGAATGTTTGTAGAAGCTCTGTTACATACGCTATCAGGAGATATTGGGGAAAAAAAAATGTAATGGAGATTGAAAATGACATATATCAGCCATCAAATAACATTGACAAATCAATTTTAAACCTAGTTGTCCAATGGGCAACTAGCTATAGACTCCTGAACATGGTTTCACAGATACAAAATGTAGGTGCCCAGTAATTTTTGAAGAGAACAATGTAATAAAGATGACAATTAACTCAAGGTTTACAAAAAGGTCGGATGTTCATAATGTCAAACCTGAATTTTGGAATTTTTGACTCTGGTTGCCCAATGGGCCAATTCAGGCCCTGCTCTTAGTGGCCCAGTATGACTTATTGGTGGCCCTGTGACACTGGACACCCGATTTGTCAAGCTCTAATTAGTGAAATGCTTCTTAAAATTGATAGTAATAATTCTAAATTGATCACCATTATAGCATCCTGTCCCTTTTCGGGCTGTGTGAAGTCACCTACACAACGTCTTGAAAGGCCTGAAGACGTCATTTTAGATATAATTATGCATAACGGCTAAGCTTTATCAATTTACTTACATACAGAGGACTATTTCAGACAATTTTCCAAACATTTAAAGCCTGATCCCCGAATTAAATATATAAGTTCTTATGAGTGAGCAACGCCATTGAGAGCTAAGGGCCTTGTGGGAATAGCGCACAACCTTTGCATAATGATGAGGCATTCTCATCGAAGTCCCTTTTCGACAGTAGCCATATATTCTAAAGCAATCATGATTTACTTGTCACTAGGAAAATGTGGAGGTACATCATGTTGTCATACATGAATTTTTCCCTGAAATATGAGCACCGAAAAATTAGCACGTACCCAGGCCATTGTTACCTGTTAGAATTTAAGCTTCGAGGCCCAAACCCTGGCCTCTAGTGTCACTGTCTCTATGGCAACGACTGGGTCTCAGGTAAGCGAAAGCGATGGCGTAAATGAGAACTGACGCCACCTGACAGGTGCATATGAGCTACATTATGGTCTACATATTCTGCAGCCACCAAGACTAAGTTGAGACGGCTGTCCCTGCACCATACTTGATTTAATATGCAAACACGAAAACCTATGAATACCTTGCCAGTCGATGTGAATTGTTCACATGAACCGATTTGGAGCTTCAGAAATACCTCTTCGTTGACACACAAATAGAATTGATACTATGTATATGCATTTACAACAAGGTTTAAGCTAGTTTACGCGGCTAAAAGTTTAAAACTAGATGTAGCTTTATTTAGACTTTCAGAATATATCAATTTCTATCTAAATGAAACTGTGACCCTCACGCCCATTTTTCCTTCACAAACCCGTCATCCCTTTCACTAGGAGTAGGTTGCATTCGCCTATCAGGGAAATCCCATAATGCCTCTTCTCAAAAGGGTTCCTGTATATTTAGGTGAACCATTTCAAAAATCGTAGAATATATTCAAATGGTCCCAAAATTACGGAAAAAAATAATATGTAAGGCCAAACAATTAAATACACGTGTTCCGGTTTCAACAGAAAAATAGTGTAGGTCAGTCAGGATTTCTTCTTTATTTTGCCATTCTATTTTCATTAAAATGTACCTTCACGACCTCCCAGAATCCATTTTTAAACTAAAAAACTACTAAAAAGGCTTCAAAAACTGTAGGGCTGGGGCAAAAATGTAGGGTCGTTCGGGAAACCGGTACAGAACTTTTTTTCTTTTCTTTTTTTTTTGTCAGCGAGTTGACAAATACCAATATTTGTCACCAACTCTAGATGGTCTTGTTAAAAACCAAATTTGACTTCAATGGCAAACACTACCTACAAATAGGAGGCACAGCCATGGGAACCTGAGTAGCCCCCACCTATGCAAATCTCTTCATGGCAGACTTTGAAGAGAGACATGTATACACCTACCCAAAACAACCTATGATGGCCCCATGGACCGCATGAACTAGAAATTTTTGTAGATTATCTTAATAATGTACACAACATCATAAAATTCACCTGTGATCAGTCCTTGACTATAGTGTCCATCCACAAGGATAGAAGCATAAAAACTAGCTTATATGTCAAACCAACTGACAGTGCGAGCTACCTCCATTACAATTCGCACATCCCCGACATTGTATAAAGGGAATTCTGTATGGACAGTTCTTTCGCATTCGAAGGATCTGCTCAGGTGATACTGACTTCTTTGACATTGTGTTGTCAAAGAACTACAGTTTATCAGCCGAGGCTATCAGGCAGAACCCTTTTCTGGGGCCTTCTACAAGGCTGCAGAAACTGAAATGGACATCCTTCTAGTCTATAATGATAAAGAGATATCACCAGAGATACCCAATATCCTAGTCACAACCTACAATCCAGGCTTCAAATGATTGAAAACTGTCATGACTTAAAATTGGGATATCCTAGGAAAATCCTGTACCACTCGTGCTATCCATAAGGTACCCATCTTTAATGCCTTCATGTTAATGTTTGTTGACCGTTAATTTTCAGGGAATGCGTTTCTAGAGATTGATGTCATTACAGCATGTTATATTTGTGTATAAGTTATTCCACTTACCAAAAATGAAAGGTATATCTGAGACTGTATGAATAATTCTACAAAGCCGTTAAGGTTCTCATTTAAAATGAACATTTGTAACACGGCACAAGAGTAATGGCACATGTGCAAGATTATGAATATAATATTGGATATGAGAAATATGACACTGAAAATGATGTCATAGGGCATCAATAAGATCATGTGACCTGTATTAGCCAATCAGCATGAGCTTTGGGGGTATAAAAGCTCAAGATTGCTATGGAATAAACAGAACTCCTGGGTTCTTAGAGTGTCAACACCAAGGAACCCCCTCCCAAAGGAACCCCCACCCCGGATCCCCACGGGGGGTTAGGCCAGAAATCACCATTTGGACTTAGATAAAAATGAGGGTGTATCTGTAAGCTGGCACAACATGACGGGCAAGGGAAACGAAACTGGCATTACCTTAACCCTTTAGAACCCACATATTGCGATTGTAAATAGCTAGATTTCCCCAGGATTTCCCTAGAGATTTCCTTACCTTTCTTGTAATTGAGGAAGTTCAAAGGTTTACCCACCCCTATAAATCAAAATAATGGAAATCTGAGTTGAATCATCGATTAAACCATTTAATCAGCTTTTAAACGATATACTTGCCATTTTTGGTTTGTTGAATAGTCTTTTGACTGTTCTCTTTGGAAAAATATGGAAAAATTACAGAAAAACAGCCGTTTTTCCCAGTAGCTATGGCTGGATCAGAGAGTACACCCTTGGGCGGCCTGGTTGGATTGGGGTCTAAAGGGTTAAGGTTATCAACATAATAGGCATGAGGAATGAAAGATTGGGTGCTAGGCCGACACACTACCACTTTATCATCCCTGGCATGACCCAAAGTGCCGTTGCCCAGTCGTCCGAGTAGGAGCCCAACCTATGCTTCCCATCCCTTTCCTTTCATTCCTGCAACCGTATTGTAGTCAACCCTAATGCACGAGGCATGATCTCCCTTCCCAAATCTCCACTTTACCTCATCCCTTGTGCGTAGCCTTGAGCACAAGGTGAAGACCCTTTACCCCATCCTCAGGTCAAAAGAACGGCGGCCAGTGAAACTGACACTACATAAAATAAGGTCTTATCATATTGGTTTCCAAAGCAACCAATACTTTAGGTCTATAAAACTTGTTCTTTATCAGATTAAATTTGGATAAGGATAAAGAGTAAGTCATCACATACCTAGAGTCTTTGATCTCATCAAAGTCAAGTCAAAGAGCCTTTTTCAACTATTTGATTTACTGCTAAGTTACAAAGATAGGTAACGGTTAGCTCTTACTGTCAAACCATCTCTCCTCCTGTTGATAATAGTGCCGTCGATGGTTTGGCTAATATATAGGAAGAACATTAGGTCTCACGGAACCAAATGTTTTCCTGTATAGTTTAATATAGCATATCTTGAAAAAAAAAATATCCCAAACATTGCAACACCTTAAAGTCACTCAGTAACCTATTGAGACCTCTTTGGGAGACAAAATATCAAAATTTGAGGGTAGGTTGACCGTGAAAATTTTTCGCAACAGTCCCAGATGTTGACCTACCCTCATTTTAGCAGTTTTGCAGCGACCAAATTCATGGAGCACAGCGCCCATTTTAAAACCCCACTGACATTTACCAAACACCCCATATCATGGATCTTTTTTTATTAAATAACTCAGAAATAGTAGGGGGTATCATGTGAATTCTAATTCTGCATTATCATTTTATCTTATCCCATTATCAGCCACTCAGAGACTGGCATCCCCTTCACCTCGGGACAGAAAGGTATATGACACTACAGATGGCGCCACATTTAGTTCCGTGAGACCATTAGGGGAGAGGCGTCAAAAGTCAGACAGGAGTAAAAAACCTAACACTTTAAGTATATTTTTTCATGGAAAATGAAAAAATAAGTTCTTTTTTGATTGTACACTAGAAATTAGTTATCTGTGTGTTTTGTGCTCATGTTTTATTCAGAAAGGCTTAGCATTTTGATTTTAGAAGTATTTATTACAGTTTGTACATGGTATACTCTATTTTGTCATCATTTATCCCTATTTGTTTTAAGTCATACAGCATAGCAGATTATGCGAAATATTAACAAATTGCGAAAATTTAAAAGGTTGTATCGCATTCCTGGGATCAATTCCAAACTTTTTCTCATTTACTGTACGAAGATCGGAGCGATATTTAAAAAGTAAGAGCAAAATAATATGTTTTCTCCTATAGGATCCTATGTTAAACGCACCAGCAACCTCCTGTAACAGAACTGCCCTTCTGTTGTTTCTTCTCTGCATCTGCGAGCTGCACTGTGCCGCACCGTGTTGCACCGAGTCACATTGTCCTGCACTGTGCCGCTCCATGCCGCACAGTGTTGCGCTCTGCTGTACCGTGTTGCACCGTGCTGCACCCTACGGCACAGCTACTATCTACATCACGCTACCTATTTATCTTAATCGTCTCAGGGTCATAACAGGTGCCTCACCGGTGTGACAGTGGGTCCATAACCGTGGGCCTAGAAACCTGCGAGAGGCGGTGGCTCTTGTCAGATTCAGATGGACCTCCTGACGAGTTTGTTGGAGCCATGTGGGCCCAATCCTTTGGCTCAAGAGGGGTTTCAGCTGACTGACTTTTTGGCGATAGGCAAATTGCTCAAAGACAGACTGGCAGTCATCCAGTCCCTCCTGTTACTGGAATAACTAGGGAAGAAGTAACCCAGCTTATTAAGGAAGACCTGGCTAATTGGGCACCACCAAGATGACAGTATGATAAGTCTAGCATGGACTGCCGAAAGTGTGGAGAGTTTTGCTCGGGAATGCCCACATCAGCAACTGACCCTAACTGATAACTCACATCAGGAAAACTAGAAAGGGCCTTCTCAGAAGATCAGGAGAGGGCCCGGAAAGAGAAGACTGAGGAAGTGAGGTTAGTGAAGCTGCAAACAAGGCACACATGTGGGGATTCTCAGTTGGACGGTGGGATGCAGGAGTCCATCCTGGTACCGAGCTCGGCCAATGGCATCAGTGCAGCTCACAGGGACGAGCCCTTTGAAAGGGATAGTGAAGTGAAGCAGCATACAGGGCGCACATGTGGGGATGCTTGGTTGGACCGTGGGATGCAGGAGTCCATCCTGGTACCGAGCTCAGCCAATGGCGTCAGTGCAGCTCACAGGGACGACCCCTTTGAGAGGGATGGTGAAGTAGAGCAGCATACAGGGCGCACATGTGGGGATGCTCGGTTGGACCGTGGGATGCAGGAGTCCATCCTGGTACCGAGCTCGGCCAATGGCTTCAGTGCGGCTCACAGAGGAGACCCCTTCAAGAAGGATGGTAAAAAAAGAGCAGCAGAAAGGATAAACACGTGGGGATGCTCACTTAGACTGTGGGATGCAGGAGTCCATCCCGGTGCTGAGCTCAGCCTTAGAGGTCAGTGGAGCCCCCCTAAACCAACTGTCCATGGGATACAGGAAAGTGGACCAGAATGGAGGTCAACTACTTGGAGAGATTCCGACTCTTGGACAAATGGTTAGGCACTGGTGGTGGAAACATCAGCTACGGAAGTTGGGACACCAAGTTCATGAGGAAAATCAGCTAGAAACTTTGGCATAGCTCTCGAAAGAGCTGCATTGTCCAGACCTGTGACCTCCAGTGTCATGGCAACATGGGAGCTGCGATGTCCAGACCCTTGACCTCCTGTGTCATGTCAACGTGCGAGTTGCGATGTCCAGACCCGTGACCTCCAGCGTCATGGCAACGTGGGAGCTGCGATGTCCCGACCCGTGATCTCCAGCGTCATGGCAACATGGGAGCTGAGATTAACTTAGATTGTATTTGAGTAGACAATTGTGGTAACTGTAAATAACTACTTAAAGTTGTGCCATAATTCTTACTGGCACGTTTTTGTACACCCTACTGGGTAATATCAAAATACTTACCATTGTAAATTCGAAGTAATTAATAATTTGTAAACACTGGAGAGTTTCTATGGGAAACGCCCGATGACGCCCCATTAACTATTATCATAATTATCAATTCTATCTCTGGGACACGCCCAATGACGGCCCATTAACTATTATCGTAATTAATTAATTCTATCTTTGGGAAACACCCAACGCTGCCCCAGCCTTTACAATTTAAAAAAATATTTCAGGTAGCCAGGTTTTGGTGCCTTAGATTTATCATAATAGCACAAGTGCCTGTAAACATTGTTGTATAGCACTTGAGGGCAAGTGCCCAGCAAAAGGGGGGGGGGGGGGGCAGTGTAACAGAACTGCCCTTCTGTTGTTTCTTCTCTGCATCTGCGTGTTGCACTGTGCTGCACTGTGCCACACCGTGCCGCACCAGGTCGCACTGTGTTGAACCGTGCTGCACCCATCAAAGCTGGGGCTCTCCTATATAAGTAGCTGCAACCCAGCACATGGTTGTCATTTGGCCGAATAAACTCATAGAGTCAACATCTAAGAGCACTGGTCTCTCTCCTTGAGTAGCCATTTGACCCTGCCCTTAACACAGCCACAGCCACTACCCTCACCTAGTGGGCTCACCATATGGAAGATGCGGGTCTGAGGATTTGAGGGGAATTCCCAGCCGTTTGTTCATCGCGTAATGAACATAGCAACGGGAAATGAGGGGTACAGCTCTGAGCAGATGCCTCCTAAAACGCAATGAATTACAGGCAGTGTTTGTGAAAAGTCCTAAAATGCCAGAGATATCCGACGTTTGAGCATCAATGTCCGACGTTTGAGCCTAAAACGTCGGACATTTTGTCCAGCACAATTTCAGGACTGGTTGGGATAGTTTTAGAGATGGAGCTAGAAAGCATGACTCAGATCATTTAATTAGGTCTTAGTTTGTATCTTATTCTTATGAAAAAAGACCCAAAGAGGTCACCTTTGTGAATGATGTCTCATTGTCTGACAGTGAAGCTAAATGTCCCACAGGAAGCTGAAAAACGTCGGACATAATGTCCGACATTTCAAAATGATTTTCATATAGACTGTTACAATGGCGAAAGGTCTGCCTGGAGAGTGTGTAACAGGGATTCCCCAACGATTGCAAAATAACTAGGCCTTTCATGACAATTTCAAGACTTGTTTGGGATTCCTGGGGACATTGCCAAACTTTTTCTCACTTACTGTATGAAGATTGCACCAATATTAAAAAAAGTTAGAGCGAAATACCATGTTTTCCCCCATACATTGCCATAGTGAGTAGCCTCAACAGTTCCAATCGCGATTTCCCCGGAACAGAGGTGCACGATGTGCTTTTTTGAGACTCGCATAACCAGTGGTCTTGTGTTTTATCGGTTAAGAGTAGCCTACTCCCCCTGCTTCCCCCCTGCTCTCACCAGCAGCCTATGGGAAGCAGCTCCCTAGTAGGTGGTCTTATATATTAAACTATTGACATCACGCTACCTATTTATCTTAATCGTCTCAGAGCCGTAACAGGTGCCTCACGGCTGTTCGTATATCTTGAATTCCTGTTACACTCCGTTCGAATTTCCACGAAATTTCATAGCACAATGCCCTATTTTTAGACCCGCATACGCGATATATGTCATTTTTAAGGGAAAATAGTGTACATTAACATTCTTGCAGGTTCATCAAATATAACCTTAAGCTTATGTCTTCATTTTATAAGTGAAAAACTCAGTCACAGCTTTTACCTCAAAAACAGGGGACAGTTTTTTTTATGGGAAAACTGCTGGAATGTAAAATACCTACCATCAATGGTACCTAACACTCAGTAACAGTTAATGATATAGTCAGTGAGACCAAACCCTTGGTAATAGCTTCGGAAGTTCCTGTGTTATTTCGACGATGTTCATAAGAGTCAACATAGATTTCCAGTCTGTCGCTAATACATGTACTTCTTGTGCAATCTATGAATGGGGTTTTCTTCTAGTTTTGCTGTGGTGTAAGATAGACTCATACACTATACTCTCACAACTTAAGTCTCGTCCTCTCTGCTAATCATTTGATTTGAATCAAGGGGATTCCTGGACGACCTCTCAGAAATACAGTGTAGTTGTGAAAGAAATAGTATTCTGATTGTTATGGAAATCTACTTGACAATTTGGTGTTTTGTTGTTAAATCGTATTTCGTATTTTTCTCGGCTCATTTTGCTGCGTCTGGACTTAAGTCAAAGACAGGACAGTAGACAGTCGAGCCACAGGGATGTCAATATTGGTGTTCATCCATGAGGCGAACGGAAAAAATAACAATGCCAGAAATACATTAACCAGAATGAGAACATAGTAAAATTTTACCTCCAATAAGAAAATTGTCTCGCTAGAAGTTGTCTCTTGCCATTTTTCAAATTCTTTAAGGAGTACTTCGCAGCTATCACTGCCTTTCGCAGCCATCTTGAGCAAGGTAAATACGACTTCACTATCTCCAGCGCAGGAGAGGTCGACATCTACGGTTCGAGTATATTCCGCGAGGTGGCGCGCAAAGTCGTGCTCCCGCGCATTTCAGAGCGCGAAATTGTGGAAAATAATTATTATTATGGCCTATCAATCGGAAAGAGATCGAGGCAGGTGTGGGACTGTTTGACAGGGATATTGATCTAGATTATGTAGACACTGAACTTGCCCATATTTCCTTTTCTTTTTTGTGAACAATTCCTGCTGAACAAAACAAGTGAAAGTGTAAAAAAGATGCGTGATGGATTCGTGAATGGAAATGTCCATATAAAAACATGTATAAAGTATAAATAATTAGCCTATATAAAGTACATGTACTTCATTATATATATATATATATATATATTAGAAACAAATTGCAATTTAATTAGAGTGTTTTTTAACCAAAAATAATGTCACAAATCTAAAGTTTGGTGTTTTTTCACGAATCCAAATTTTGGAATTGTGAGCATATAGGCCTAGAGTAGTGTTGCCAGTTTTCGCCCACTAACAGCAAAAAACGGGGAAATGTTTCATAATTATGTTAAAATACATTTTTATTCACAATAAAGTGACTTTGGAGATCACAGCAGGATGCAAAATGTATTTAGAAAAAAAAGTTTGGCTTCTACAATTTACTCTAGGGTAGGTATATTACATTCCACCAGTTTTCCCATCAAAAAGTGTCCCCTGTTTTTGAGGTAAAAGCTGTGACCAAGTTTTTCACTTATAAAATGAAGACACACGCTCAAGATAATATTTGATGAACCTGCAAGAATATTTATCTACATTATTTTCCCTTCTAAATGACATATAGCTTTGCTTTGTAATTTGCCCTTGAGCTGCACAGTGAGCCTTCTAAATACACGTCATTTTGACATGGCTAAACCAGAGTACCATGTATAACTAGCTGTAACTCTTGAACCAATGCAGATAGAGATAAACCTAGAGATAAAATTCAAAAAGCATATTTAACTAGACACTGAATCTGACTGATGATACATTCCTCAATATTTTGTTAGTATTGTAAAGTTTTTATGTAACATACCTATCTAGGGATGGCAACAAACCATTGTGTCCATGTCTATAGTAGCCAGTAGTATAGTAGGATTTTGCAATATTTCAGGTGTATAATGAGTAAAATATTCAATAATTGGACCAAAAAAAACATTATAATATTGGTAACCATCCTGTAAACTAACTTTTGACTTTTTCAATATACATAAAATGCGTATTAGGAATGCTTTGCAGCAAGAAAAAAAAGGAAAGATAAGATCATAATGTTAATGGCAGAGAATATGCCTATTTTGCGCATTTTTATGAACTATGGTAATAAAAGTAGTAACATGAAAAAAAGAGACAAAAGTATTCTTTGCTTTGTGGGTAATCATAGTTGTAGGAATGTGTCTTTATAATTATATGAAAACTTGTTTTGAAATATTATAAGATTTGACCCGGAAAAATAGAGGAAAATTCGGAAAATTATCGGGGGGAATGCGCGAAAAATGGCAATATGATAATATTATGTCATTAGTTTTCACGCAGGGGTCTATTTTGAAAGTAAGGGACCCAAATGTGAGTACTTATTGTTTAAATGTTGTTATATCACTTTAAACTAATATCCAGAAATTTGGGCGTATATAGGTTGTGAATTTCTTATGAAAAAGGATATAAAACTTATTAATTAAGAAGAATTCAATTTATAAGGCCCCCGACATCTTATCAAATATATGGTACCCTTAGACTCGTTTATTGCCTCTAAAACTCACAATTATCAATCAATCAATGCAAAAGTTTACCTTTTTGTCTACCATAAGGCCCCTTCGGACATAAGAGTACAATTGAAAGTGTCAGACATATATTGAAAAAATGCGTTCATAAAAATGCGTAAAATGCACGAAAACTAGCAATGTGCAAAAACTGACAACTCTACTCTACGGTAAATGGGTCAGCTGTATCATTGCCATTTCTGACATCGTGCAGTGAAATACTGGGCTCCAGAAGTGACCATACTTAACATTGGCGCCTATGGAGAAACTGAGAATTTGTGCGATTTTACAAAAAATTGACAAAATGCGAAAATTTGAAGGGTTCTATTGCATTCCTGGGATTAATTCCAAACATTTTCTCGTTTACTGTATGAAGATTGGAGTGATATTTAAAAAGTTAGAGCGAAATAACCTGCGACTCGTTATATTGTGACTCCTCTGCTTGTCACAGATCTTGGATTTTAGATCCGGCCTCACCAGATCCAACAGGCATTTAAAGACAATCGCTCCATTATAGTTTTAAAATTGAGATTTTCTTTAAACTTTTGCATATCAATCTTGAGGTCGTAGCTAGAGATGAGGGGAGAACATATTAATAATAACACGACAAGAGTTGGGCGGATGATTATTTAATCATATTAAATTAGCATAATCCTGGCCATAATAAAACAAAAATTCAACTGTAATGTCCGGTGCCGGGGCAGCTACTGCCTGCTGCCAGCCCTTGTTGATCACAGGGCAGTGTCCAGGCCTGTAGGTGGCAGCTAGCAGCTCCCCAGTGGCACCTCCTTGTGGTTGATACCTCAATAAAGACCAGTCTTTATTTCCCCATCAATCTTGAGGTCGTAGCTAGAGATGAGGGGAGAACATATTAATAATAACACGACAAGAGTTGGGCGGATGATTATTTAATCATATTAAATTAGCATAATCCTGGCCAACCCGCCCAACTCAAAGAGAAAAAATAGATTCACACAGACGACGGTCTAAGTCTTTCTTGGTATCCAGTGTCTTTGAAATGTAACGCAACATACTCATGGAAGCCCAATCGCCCAAGTTGCGAATGTCCAGGACACTGAAGCCGGCATCCGCTAGGCTAGTTGCGCAGCCACGGCGAAACGAATGGCTGGTCAATCGGACCATATCAAGTTCAACACACAGTTTGCTCAACCTCCCCGATAACCATGAATAAGAGGCCTTAACAAATCGACCCCCTGACATATAAGAAACTAACTGAGAAGATCTCGACGGATATTCAACCATGGTAAACAACAAAGTAATGAAACGATAAATACAAAATATAGAACCATATAACTTGACAAAAGGAAGCTGCAAAATACGCTCTCTGAAGCAAATTGTTTTAGTGCGTCGAACATTGACCAAAACTCCCCAGTCATGGAAGGTAACATCATCAACCAACACAGCCAACCCTTCTTCACACACATTAGATTTCCTGAGCAAACCTCTGTAACACAGAAGACAGCACAACCAAAGAGCTACATCCTCGGATTTGAGAAGATCCAAAGCACTGAAAATTCTCTTCAAATCTGACACAGTAACAGGTCTAGCTTCATTTACAACATTGCCCAAGGTACGTTTGATTCCACGCAGGGTAATAATGATCTCAAAGGACGATGGGTCTACATGTGGATACCCATTAAGTTTATGAAGAGTCCAGACAGCAGATAAGTAGTTAACAATCGAATTGTAGGACTTTGACTCCGCCAAATAAGCTAAATACAAAAGTACAGTATCAAGGCTGGCGGGCAAAGGAATGCGATCAAAGGCATTACAAAAAGTCAAATAGCACTTCCATTGACTTTTTCTGGTGGCCTTGGTTGAGTCAGCCATCCAACATCCCTGATATGTTGCAAGGCGCGACCGCAAGTCTTCAGTACCTGAAAACAACACAAAGTGGTTGTTAAGTCTGAGGGAACAATAGGGGGATTAGGCGAATACAAGCGTGAAAGATAGTCTGGAAGAACGTTATCAGCCGAGCTAATGTGAACAGCTACAATATGAAAGTTAAAAATGAAACTCAACCAAAATAGTTCACGAAGCCAAAACATACAGCGTACACTGGTACTACGACCAGTGTTAACCATCGATTGAACCTGGGTATTGTCAGTTTTGAGGCGTATCTTTCGGCCCGACCAAGATGGACCCCATTTATGGGCCGAAGCTACCACTGGCCATAGTTCTCGCAAATTAATATCCATGTCAGAATGGAATTCACTAGGAACCTTTGACCAATGATGAGTTTCCCCTAACTCATTGGAAGAATGAATAGGATCCCAAGTGCCCAAAAGCCAGTCATGACCAAAAACACTAGCAAAACCCGACATAGAGGCATCAGTAGCCAGACAAAAGTCATAAGAATCTGTCTGTATAACCTTACATGAACCATTGAAAACCGACATCAAACAATCCCACCATGAAAGATCTGCTCTAATCCAAGATGGGAGATCAATGAAAGACTGGTTATCGGGATAAAACTTGATAGCATTGATCAGTCGACGAGAAAAAGTACGACCTCCACGGACCACTATGCTTGCATGTGCCAGGTAGCCAGCCAAAACCTGAGATTTGCTTAACAAGAGATCTAACCTTCGACAACTTAACCTGAGGAAGTCTGAACTCCATGGTGGAGCTATCTAACTCAATTCCTAAGTAAGTGATGCATTGAGAGACTGAGCTAACTTTCTTCCAAGAAATCCAAAACCCCAACTGACGAAGGAGATCAATTAAGGTTAGGAGCTTGAGATTGCATAGAGCCGGAGTCGAAGCCACTACAAGGAAGTCATCAAGGTAACCAAATACGCCATCAAAACCACGTCTAGCCATACAACGGACAACGAACTCTGTAAGCTGGGTAAAGATAAATGGCGCGCATTTAAGGCCAAAGCACAAACAGTTATCTACAAAATAATGAGGAGATCCATCATAATCCCACACAAAACCTTGAAACTGCCTATCATGAGGGGCAATATGAACACTGCGATAAGACGATTTGATGTCCAAACAAGCAAAATAACACCCCGGAGTCATGTACTCCGCTACAGCATCTAACTTCATATAAGAAAAACGCGAGCAGGTAGATCCCATAAACGAATTGATACTAGAACCCAAAGGTCGTTTGCAATCTGTTATAGGGCGTAAAGATCCATCTTTTTTGACAACAGCTCCTAGGGCATGAACACAAGTAGGTGTAACATCGGAAAGAGAAACCTTGCCTTCTTGCAACTCCCTAAGGACAGAATCAGTCATCTGAGATTTAAACTCTGGAGATCTAATTGAATCATAATTAGCGCAGTGATAATAACCAGAGAATTCTGAATCTACTATTTTGAATCCGTCTCTAACACCAGTAAATATGTACTCAGCGTTAATATCACTACCAGCAATATGCGAAAAGCATTCATCATAGAATACACAAGGATTTAGCTGAATGGTACATCCATCTAAAACATGGGAACCCTTACAAGTCGCACCACAAGGTCTTGAATACGAGACTCCCTTGAAAACAGTACACACATCATTAGACGAGCTATCCAAATCCATATCGAGCTGTGCAATACCATTTGAACCCAAACTCTTATTGCCATCAAATAGATCCAAAATCGGATAATCAACATTCCTAAAATTTTCTACGTCTGGATCACACACATCATCATGTGGCGATGGGCAATCGTCACAATCAGCAGAAGACGAAAAAGAAATAGAAAAAGGTACCGAAGTACCAAGACCACTGGCCGCAGGAATGTGGTGGGTTCCGAGACACCCGAGAGTTTGGTTAGTACAAATGCCCGTAGGAATTTCGACAACAGAACCAGTCCCCATTAACCCAACAGGGACCGCCGTATCCTATTTATTAGAGGTTCCTTTGCCAACAGAAGAAGCTCCGGCAGATTTGGAACAGTCACCAACCTTGTGATCACCTTGGCAACCCTGACAGACATGTTTGTATTTGCAAGGAATGCTCTTACAAGCCTTGCCTTCATTCCATAACCAACACAATCCAGGAACTCTACGAACTGATTTGGTAGGCCTCTTAGTATTGGCTGAAGGAGATGCGGGACGCAAAGACTCTACCCCTAGCCATCTATGAGTTAGTTCATGGTCGCCGTAACAAAAAACCGACGGACCAAAAACTTCAGCCCTTTCCCGAATTTCTAAATCATAACCTATGAGAGCCTGTTTTGGATTTCTCTACTAGAAAACGAACATGTTTTACCATCCCAGAACAATCTACACCCTGTCGAAGCATACATTCCATCAATGACAAATTCCCCCCAATCACATCTTCAATGGTAACGGAGGAAGATTGAGCATAACGCATGTGAATATCAAGGTCATAGATCGTCAGCTTACGTTTCGCCGTTGATGATGACTTGGATGCCGGACAACGATGGTCAGGCTCAGCCCGATATGGAGTAGCGGGAGTGTACTGCTGACTACCGCCTTGAATGAGGTATGGAGGCAGGAATGGAGTAGCCGGTTGTAGCTGCGAAGGAGCGTTGACCACGTATGCACCGTTAGGGCCTGTCCGGATGGAGGCCGGCGGAGGATGCACAGCTTGTTGAAACCCATGCGGAGACTGGCCTCCAAGGCCTGCCCTGTACACAGAAGAAGCCATGGCTGGCTGAACGACTGCCGCTGGTTGACTAACTGCCGCCGACTGACCCACTGCCGCTGCTGCCGCTGCTGCCGCTGCTGCCGCCGGGTGATTGACCGCCGCCGGTTGACCCACTGTCGTTGAAAAACCTCCTTGAACCACGGGTTGTGGATATCCGAGTGGCAGCTGATGGCCCATCATAGGCCATTGACCCGAGTGGATCGGGTGTGGAGCTGAAAATATAGGCTGCGGAAAACAATATGGAGTAGAACTACTCAGATGTGAACTGGTAACTGTTGTAGTTTGAGTGACATACGAAGTTGTAGTAGCAGGAAGGGCACTAGCCGATGACAAGGGGCTCACTCCCGCACTATACTACCCGGCGCGGGAAAGGTAGCGCCATGTTGGATTTGCGGAACCCGCATTGAAAGTTCAGCAATTTGAGTAACAATGTTCTGCATCTGACTTTGGCTTTCCTCCAACAATTTCCTGCTATGAACATTTTCACTTATCAACTCCTTGAGTAACTTCGAGTCCAATTCAGTTCTACCCGGACTCGGACTTGTAATGTTACCGTCCTCAAACGAGTCCACAGAAAGCTCCCCGACAGCCGGTAAATGTAACATAAAGTCAGTTGAAGGAGCACCAATACGCTCACAAATTAGCAAGGCATGCCTAACGTACTCAGTTTTTGCCAACTGGACGAATATGTCGCCGAAGGCATTTGTTGCAGTCTGCAACAGACATGACGAAGTGCTACAAAAAATTCAACTGTAATGTCCGGTGCCGGGGCAGCTACTGCCTGCTGCCAGCCCTTGTTGATCACAGGGCAGTGTCCAGGCCTGTAGGTGGCAGCAGCTCCCCAGTGGCACCTCCTTGTGGTTGATACCTCAATAAAGACCAGTCTTTATTTCCCCATAAAAGTTAAGTGTATATGCATACCAGAAATGCAAAAGAAAATAGGGGGTCATGTCTAGAAATAAAATATTATCTTGATTATACTCTTCTTTAATCCCACACATTTGTTAAAATTTGGCAACAAAGATTAGATGATTCATTTTTCAATTTTTTACATTTGTTTACATCACATGTATGAATACTGTAACCCTATTGGTCAAAAATAGTTAAACAAATATTTTAGAAAATCTGTACGGTAAAAGTCCATCAAATCAACAAATATCTTCTATATAGCATTATTCTTTCTTCAAGATATGCCAATATTGCTAGTTTCAGTCTTGTCCAGAACCAGTATACAGTAAAAAGAATAACGGACCCAACATGGATCCTTTTGGGACACCACAGGCTATATATTTAGGGGTGGATGTGTGGCCATTGGCTGTACATTTATGAGAGCGGTTAAACAAATAATTTTGGATCCAAGCCAGGGTTTTTGATGAGAAACCAAAAGTTACCAGCTCTTTTACCAGAATTTCATTATTTACTGTGTCAAAAGCTTTGGTCAGATCTATAAAACATGCCATTGTATATATCTTTTACTATTTATATTTAGTAAGATATCATCAGTTAACTCAGTAATTGTATTTATTGTTGATATGTTTTTTCTAAACCCACCCTGTTTTTCATCCAAAAATCTATTAATTTCAAGGTATGTTGATAGGCTGATTCTATTCTCACATCCACAGAAAACCACACATCTAAAAAATCACACATCCACGGGCCCATGCTCACTGACTATTTTCCATGGCGTGGATGTGTGACCATGCTCACTGATTAATTTTACACCCATGTGCACTGATTATTTTCCATGACGTGGATGTGTGCCCATGCTCACTGACTATTTTCGTACCCATGTGCAATGACTATTTTCCATGACGTGGATGTGTGTCCATGCTCACTGACTATTTTCCATGATATGGATGTGTGCCAGTCAGTGAGCATGGGCACACATCCACGTTATGGAAAATAGTCAGTGAGCATGGGTACGAAAATAGTCAGTGAGCATGGGCACACATCCACGTCATGGAAAGGAGTCAGTGCACATGGGTACGAAAATAGTCAGTGAGCATGGGCACACATCCATATTATGGAAAATAGTCAGTGAGCATGGGCACACATCCACGTCACGGAGAATAGTCAGTGCACATGGGTACGAAAGTAGTCAGTGAGCATGGGCACACATCCATATTACAGAAAATAGTCAGTGAGCATGGGCACACATCCACGTCATGGAGAATAGTCAGTGCACATGGGCCTGTGGATGTGTGATTTTTCAGATGCGTGATTTTCTGTGGATGTGTAGATGTGAGAATAGACGGTACCATGTTGATAATCGATGCTGTGCTAATCGCTCTGGAAGTTTGCCTGGTAAGGGCAACAATGAAATAGGTCTATAATTATTCACACATGATTTATCAGCACCCTTATAGAAAGGTATAACATTTCCGACCTTCCAACAGTCAGGGAAAACACATGTCAAAAATGATAAGTTATACATAAAATTCAATTGAGGAATCAATGTTGAAAAGGCATCCTTTAAGACTCTGGATGATAAGTTTGGCTCAGATGAAGACTTATCAATATTAATCTTTTTAACTGCTTTTAACACGCTTTGCTCATTTGTAAATAAGTCTCCCATATATGCTTTAGGAACAGTAGGATAATCATGCACAATCATGTTCAATACTATCTGCAAGATTGCTACCAATATTAAGGAAAAAGCTATTCATATATTCAGCACTATCACCCACAGGATGGTTACACAATACACAGTTGCTGATCATGTTCTGGATTTGCTGACCAATTCCTGGCCAATAATGCGCTTCGCTTGCCCTCTGTTTGCACTTGTTGATTCTGTCTCAGCATTTCGAGTCTCAGGCTCAGTGGTACAACAATTCGCATACCTTTGTAGATGATGCCATCGGAGACTGAGAGCTCACCCCTTTTTGTCCAGTACTGCTGGACACTATGTTGCACTTCGACTTGGTCCTTGTTGTCTGGCTAACCCTTCATGATGTTTGTTTGTTTGTTTGTTGGGGTAGTTTAACGTCCGGCCAACCCTTATGGGTTCTTTCCAGACTGCACAAGGTAATACTTTTCAGCTTATTTTACGCCACAAGGGCGGTGACCGAATACATGATATGGTTTAGGAGAAACCCGCCACCGGGTGCAATACCCTACTTGTTGCGAAGAGTGGCAAGGGGTCTTTAGTGTGCAATGTCCCATAGAAAGGACACCACACACCCGGCCTTTGATGACCCTGTCGGGAGCACAGGGTGGCCCCTGGATCCCAGACTCTTGGATCCTTTCTTAGATTTTATCTATCAGTTGGCATTCTCGAAGGAATTGCAGGATCTTTTTACTTCCGTTGTTGTTAAACACGTTCTTCATCGATGTTCTGTTTTGGAGATGCCGCTTGCGACTATCATCCGTCTTCTTACACTTCAGTATGATGTGCTCCACCATTAGTTTGGTGTTACACTGTTGACAAATAGGAGCACCTTCACCTTTCAACAGGTGTTCATGTGTCAGCCTGGTGTGGCCTATCCGAAGACGGGCCAGTTTCACCTGTTCTGACCTTGTCAGGCACTCTCTTTTGCTTTTGTCACTTTTCTCTTCTAATTTGGGTTGGACAGAGTGTAGAAGATTGTTCTCCTGTTTGTTCCAGTCGCTTTGCCACCTAGACCGCAAATGTGTTTTGCTTAGTGGCAGTAAGTCTGTGTGTGGGATTCTAGCAACCTCAGGATCTAGGGCCAAGGCCCCCTTGGCTGCTTGGTCTGCCTTTTCATTACCAGAGATTCCAATGTGGCTAGGTAGCCAGCAGAAAATCACTTCTTTGCCCACTGATTTCAGGTTGGTGTGACTTTGCTGGATATCTCTGATTATGGGATTGTTAGGCTGATGTTGTAGCATAGTTTGTAAACAGGACTTTGAGTCTGAGAAGATGATAAACTTTCTGTGTCCTGATACTTTGATCCAGTCTAGTGCACGCGCCAGAGCACGTGCTTCAGCAGTAAAAATGCTGGTTTGGCCGTGAAGGGCACCCGTCAGGTCCCCATACTCTGTATGTACTGCATAACCTACTCTATTTCCTTCCTTGGAGCCATCAGTGAAGATGGGGAAATGATCACTGTATTGGTCTTTCAGGGCTCAATATTCGTTCCTGAAAGCAGAGGGGTTGGTTTCGTTCTTCTTGTTATTGCATAGTTCCAGGATGACCACAGGTTTACTCTGGGACCATGGTGGGTTCTTGGGTGGTCTTATTTCTCTGATGATGTTCAAAGGTATCTCTGCTTCTCTGATCACAGATTTAGCAGAGGTAGAGAATGGTTTGGCCACCCTTGGATTTACCCGGAACAACTCGCTGTTATGTGTGCTCGCTGTTATGTGTTGGGTTTCTCTTGTCAGCTTTGACCTTTATTGCATATTGTAAGGACAATTTTTCCCTCCTTAAATGTAAAGGTGGAACATTGCCCTCCACGTGTAGGCTTTTGGCTGGTGATGTTCTGAAAGCGCCAAGACATATTCGTAGGCCCTGGTTTTGGATGGGGTTTAGTCTGTCCAAGTAGGATTTCCCTGCTGACTGGTATATCAAAGAACCATAATCCAGCCTTGACTGGATGTATGCTTTGTACAGGGTCAGCAGGATCTCTCGGTCAGCACCCCATTCTGTGTTGGACAGTACTTTCAGGAGATTCATGGCCTTTAGGCATTTTCTCCTCAAATATTCAATGTGAGGTTTGAAGGATAAGATCTTGTCATAGATCATTCCCAAGAACTTCACCTCCTCCCCTACAGGCAGTTCAGTGTCCTTGAGACAGAGTGCTGGATTTTCTACACACCCCCTTCTACGACAGAAGTGAACGCATGTAGTTTTGTTGGTGGAAAACTTGAAACCATTTTCAGTACTCCATCTGTCAAGGAGATTCACTGCCTGTTGTAGTTTTCTTTCTATAGTTGTCATTTGTCTCGATCAGTAGCATATGACAAAGTCATCCACATAGAGACAGCAGTTAAGGTCTTTCTGCAGGGACTTTGTTATGCTGTTAATTTGTACACCAAACAATGTCACAGAGAGGACACAGCCTTGGGGTAAACCCATTTCCTGGTCGACTCTCCGCGACAGTTTGGTACCAAGACGTACGCTAAATGTTCGGTTGGCAATGAAATTGGAAACGAATGTGGGCAGTCTGCCACGCAGTCCCATTTCCTGCAGATTTTGTAAGATGCCATATTTCCATGTCGTGTCGTATCCCTTTTCGAGGTCAAAAAAGACAGCCACCACATGTTCTTTGTAGGTGAATCCTTCTCTTATGTAGCTTTCTAGCCTAACAAGGTGGTTAGTTGTGCTCCGCCCTTGGCAGAAACCTGACTGGTAGGTGTTTAGAAGATCATTAGATTCCAGATACCAAGTCAGCCTGTTGTTGACCATTCTTTCCATGGTTTTGGAAAGGCAGCTAGTCATAGCAATAGGTCTGTAGCTCTGGGGATCACTCTTGGTTTTCCCATTTTTCAGGATAGGGACCACAGTAGCCTCAGCCCAAGAGCTTGGATAATCTCCGTTTACCCATATGTTGTTGTACAACTCTAGTATGATCTGGTAGAGTTGGTACAGTTCATTAGCGGTCGTCAGCTGTAATATCTAGTCAGGGTAACTGGAATGTAGTTTACCATATTAACACTCACAGGTTTGATGTCTCACTCAGTGTCCGGAAGACTTGCCTGACTCAGAGCTTCACCCATGGGGATCTCCTTCCCTGGTTTGTAGCACAGGTTGAGGTTGTATGGCTGTAGTCTGAGTATCATGGTTTGTAGCCGCATCAGTGCTACTAGTAGGGGCTTGGTGAATATTGCCTGTAGTGGTTTATAGTCACTTTCAATCAGTACTTCTTTAATGATGATGTAATGATGTAATGATGAAACTTCTTGCAACAGTGGACTATCACCAGGGTCTCTTTCTCGATCTGGGCATAATCATTCTTTTCTGTGTCTGTCAGTATGCGTGATGTGTAGGCCACTGGCCTCGTCTTGAAGTAGTACTACACCTATGGCATAACTGGAGGCGTCACACTGGATTTTTCCTGGCTTCTTGACGTCATAGTAGGCCAAAACTGGAGTGTCGCAGAACAGCTCTTTTAGTCTATCAAAGCTACACTGTTTCGTTTCCACCCAGACAAAGTCCACTCAGACCAGGAATAAATTTCGCAATGTACTGTATGAATCCCAGGAACCTCTGAATGTTCTCCTCAGATTCCGGTTTGGGCATCTCACGCACTGCCCACACCTTGTCTGGGTCGACTTTCAGTCGTTCCGTTGACACGAAGTGTCCCACGTACTTGATGGTAGGCTTCCGGATCTGGCATTTCTCAAAGTTCAGCTTCGGATTCCACTCCGTAGCTCGTCTTACTACCTTCTGCATGATTGTGTCATGGTGTAATGGTTTCTCCCTGGGACCAAGACGTCGTCCATCACAGCGTGTGCACTGTCGACGTCTTCTAACATTCTGTCCATGATCCTTTGAAAGATTTCGGGTGCTGACTTTATGCCAAACGGTAGCCTAAGCCAACGGTACTGTCCTACCGGGTTGTTGAAAGTTGTCAACAAACTTGGCTCATAGTCCAGTTCGATTTGTGGAAATCCCGATTTTGTACCCATGACAGAGAACACCGATGCGACTATCTCTTCCATGGTTGGTGTCAGAAAGTGTTCCCTCTTCACGGCTTTGTTCAGGTCCGTGTTGTTTTAACTACTAAGACCATGGAGTTCACCCAGTCTGTAGGCTCCGTAACTTTCACAATATGACGATCGTCTTTCATTTCCTTGAGTTTCTTGACGAGTTTCTCCCTCAAGGCGTGCGGCTGTCATCTTGGGCGAGGGACAACTGGCTCTACCGTCGGGTCTACCTTTAGCGAATAAACGCCAGGCAAACATCCTGTCGCACTCTTAAGTACCGGATAACTTTCTATCCTAAGTCGTACATAACCAGGTTCCAGCAGAGGATCCAGGAACCTAGTGAGACTGTTTCTGAATATATCAATGCGTTGAGGGACCTAGCCTCCGACTGTGAGTTCGGTGATCTTGAGGACTGACAAGATGCTGTGCAAATTTCTAATGGGGTCCGTGACACCAAATTAAAGGAGAAATTATGGGAAGACGATCTGACCATTGACCAAGTAATTAAAAAGTGTAATAGTTTCGAACAGTCGAAGGAGACGAGGAAGCTGTGTGCTCTAGAAGCGCAAGTTCACACTGTCAGTGCCCGTGGTCAGTCCCGTGGAGCACTGTCAGTGCCCGTGGTCAGTCCCGTGGAGCAGCGTACGCAGATTTGAGCAGCACACAGGGTGTGTCGTACCAATGTCGAGGACAAGTCTTCTGAGGCCAAGCGTCCCAAGGTCAGGTGCTCTGAGGCCAAGCCAACCGCAAAGATGTCACTCAGGGAATAGGCAAAATTCCAGGGAAATACTCTTTGAAATATGATGAGAATGCCCAGCCCGTTGCCCAACCACCCCACCCCATTCCCACAGCCCTGCACGACGCGATGAAAAAGAAATTAGATCAGATGGAGGACCTGAACCTAATTCAGCGAGTCCCAGTAGGAGCGCCTACCCCGTTGTGTAGCGCGTTGCATATTGTACATAAAAAGAACACATCGCCGGACAAAGATGTGAGAGTAACGATCAATCCCCGAGATCTGAACAAAGCGTTATTGTGCGAGTATCACCCGATGAACACGTTAGAGCAAGTTACGATGTGAAGAAACGGTTCAAAATTTTTCACAGACGCGAATATGGGATACTTTCAGATCAAGCTTACTGATGAAAGCCAAGATCAACATTCCTTTTGGGAGATATAAATATTTGCGTCTATCGATGGGTAACTCGTCCGCCCCTGAAATATATCAGCGCGAGATGGGCGAAATGTTCGTCGACATAGAAGGAGTCGAAATTATCATGGATGACATTCTCATCCATGCTGACGTTAGAGCTTCACAATGAGCGCCTTGAGTGCATTCTGAAAAAAGATGTTGTGAGAAAAATCTCAAACTCAATCCAAAGAAAACCAAGTTGTGTACCAAGAGCGTTGAGTACATTGGTCATGTTTTGTCGGACGAAGGAGTCAAGATTGATAGTGAGAAAGTGAAAGCCGTGGTAGATATGCCTGAGTCGACTTCTATTGAGAATGTCCATACCCTCCTAGGTATGGTTACGTTCACTTGTAAATTCTTACCGAACTTATCACCAGTAACTGAGCCACTCTGCAAGCTTATCAAAGAGAGTAACCAGCATGGTTTTATCTTTCACTTCGATGAGCCGCACAGAGCTTCGAAGAGCTCAAACACATGATGATGAATGCCCCTGTTCTGCGATATTATAGTTTGGACGAGCTGATAACAGTATCGTGCGATGCATCTCAGTCTGCACTAGATGCAGTCCTGATGCAAGGTGACAAAATCTGCTCAAATCGAGAAAGAGCTGTTAGCCATTGTATTCGCGTACAAAAAAAAGTCACACATATTTGTACGGCCGAGATTACGTCACCATGGAAACGGACCACCTACCGTTGGTCAGAATCTTTGAGAAACCTCTACATCAGGTTCCGCTGCGACTGCAGAAGATGAGACTTAGTCTCCAACACTACACATTCAAACTAGTGGGAAAGTCAGGGAAAGATATCCCTGTGGCAGATACGTTGAGCCGAGCCTTTCTGCCAGACACATACAAAGGTCTGATGGATAGCACATCTACGATGTCTACGGGACGGAGGTGAAAGGCGTGTCTGCTTTTACACCACGACGCAAAGAAGAGCTGGTTGAAGAAACCAGAAGCGACCAAGCGTTACAGAAACTAGCGCAAATCGTAAGATCCAACTGGCCCGAACATCGTTTGCAGCTAGAGCCAGAAGTCCGCGCCTATTTTGACGCGCAGGAAGACATTTCGGAAGTCAACAGAATTCTCTTCAAGGGAGAACGCGTAATTATCCCGACAAGTATGAAGCGTGACATGGTACAGATCGTATATGAGAGTCACCTAGGTATGGTTCGCTGTAAACAGCTAGCGCAAGATATTATGTACTGGCCCGGCATGAACAGCCAAATAGAAGATATAGTTTCTAAATGTCACATTTGCCAAACACACAGAAACCACAGGCATGCCAGTCACTGATTGTAATTTCCGCAGAAATCCATGAAATTCATTAAAAAATACATTCAAACCTCTTTTTTGAATATTGATATTGATCTTTTATGTTATATGGAAGAGATAATTATCAGATTCTTCTTAAAATACAACAAGAAATATCCCCCCGAAATTGACAAAATTCTCATTGTGGTCAACAAAAACTATCAAGCCCCCTACCCCCCCCCCCCCCCTATGAAAAAATAAATTTCTCCTCGGATCTGGGCGATTCTCAAAAATGACCCAACATATTTCAAAAACCGCGGAATTCCGTGGATCTACGGAAGTCTGGCATACCTGAACCAGCAGCAGAAAGAACCAACGAAACCAAGCAAAGTTCCCTCTGGACCATGGAGTATTCATGCCGCAGATCTTGATTGTAACAGTGTCATGTATTTAGTCGTAATTGACTACTATTCAGAATTTATTGAGGTCGTAGATCCCAAAATCAACACCAAAAGTGAGACTGTGATTGAGAAACTCGTCAAGTTATTTTCTGTAAATGGCATTCCCGACAAGTTGATAATGGTTTGTAATTTGTCAGTTTCAAATTCAAGCGCTTTGCTACAGATTTAAACTTCCAGCACGAAACCACGAGCCCCTACCATCACAAGGCTTATGGTATGGTAGAAAGTCCGAACCAGACTGTCAGACATCTTACGAAAAGTGTCAGGAAGATGGCAAAAGTTTCATCTAGCGTTGCTTAACCTACGCAACACGCCACGTTATGCCGAGACAGGCTCCCCTGCGCAACGTCTTTTTGGCAGGAGAACGAGGACCAAACTACCAACCACCGAAGCACTACTCAAGCCAAAGGTAGTAGAGCCAGACATGGTACGTCACAGACTTAACGAGTACCGCAACACAACGAAACGCTACCATGACCCAGGTTCGAAACCACTTATACCCCTAGAGCCAGGCGATACCATCAGAGTATGGTCAGGAAATAAGTGGCAGCCAGCCCAACTTCTTCCGCCTGACGCTCAACCGAAACAACCAAGATCCTACAATATCAGAGTTCCGTGAGGAAACATTCTAAGGAGAAATCGTCAAGCCCTTTTGAAGACGAAGGAAGATAGATCTTCTGCCGAGAGCCATCAGATTTTGACGTAGAGGACTGTCAGGTTGAACACAGACCCGTTGCTCCGCGACAAGTTGCTGCAGGTCCACCCCCCATGCGTCCTGCCCCTCAACATAAATCCCCAGTTCCCATAAGACCACCTCGCTCTCCATCCCGATCTCCACCAAAACCCATAGCACCAACAGTCGAAAACCCACGAGTCCAAACTCCCCAGGTTACTACTAGAAGTGGTAGAACAACTACTAGACCTAAAAGGTACGATGATTATGTCACTTAATGACGAGAGTCTAAAATACTCTAATATCGAGTTAAAAAACCTACAAGGTTTATCTGTACTGTATGACATAAAATACCCTAAGATCTGTATTTTGTATTTCATGATACAAACTTTGTCACTGCTAAATGTATTTTTCATATAAACTGCCATGCATGTTTATCTTTCACACTATATAAATACTATGTGTCATATTCATGTTTGCTTTTACGACATTGCGCACTTCCGGCACTTCCGGTTAGAACCTATTTGTAACATCACCTCATGCTCTAATAAACATGGCGGTCTGACGAACCGGAGTTCTAATCTCATCATTATTTAGGGAATAACGCACGGAGGGGTGGGGTCGAGGCCTTCTGGTGGTAGGCCAGGGGGACGGGGCTGAGGCCCCCTCGCCGCATGCCGTAGGCTTGCGGCGAGGGGGCCGAAGTAACATTAAATTTGTTACAAAGTTATCCTCAACATTTTCTCAATGCGTCTACTTGATTTTGCTTTTATTCTGTCAAATATTCATAATCAAATCAGAAAATGTTGTGATATTCCTATAGCTAAGATCAGTACAAACAACTTTCACGCATACTGTATATAGATTAGAATAACAGGAAAAGAGATATGGCCAAAATTGTACAAATAGTCCAAGAAATAAATTTTATCGTGCGCTCCTCTTAGCAACGTAGCAACGCAATGTAGCAACGCATAGCAACGTGACCTACTTATCTAAATACTGCACTTTGATTGGATGTCATTGATGCATCCATGGAGAGGTGTTTTCTAGCTCAGGATAGATGCACAGCAGGGTGGCAACCAGCAAATCCTTTGAAAATGTTATTATTCAGGAAAGATAATCATTTTGAAAATATATTTCACTATTACTACAGTATTACAAATCCGTTTACCAAGTTTGGTGAAGATTGAGGCTTTTACAACGATTTTACAACGTTCTTTACAACATGCTGAAGTCTAGATCGGCACATTGCTACCCCCCAGCCGTGTTATAATAGCCCACAGAATATCACATGGTGTCTTAGAAGAGGGATCTTACCACTCAGAAGACAGAAGTAGATGTCAGGAATCTGAGGAACTAGCTGTGAGCACCAGGAACAGTGGAGGACTGCAGGAAAGTGGAGTTGAAGTGGACCCATGGAAGGACCCAGAATCTGCCAGCCCAGGCCCCAGAAGCCTAAACCAAGTGCCAGCTAAGTGAAACCCCACCTAGTCATGAAACTAAAGGCCTAAAATCATTGACTCTGATGAGGTAGTGAATCATTAGTGTGGCTATAGTTTGATAAACTGAGTAGTGCTATCAGTGGAGCTGTGTTGACATCCACATTGTAAAGGTGGAAAGTGACAGTGACAGTGTAAAGTTACAACCTAGCAATGGAAAAGCTTACCTATAAACCACCTGAGGCTTTTGATTTTGACCGGGCAAATACTTCTGCCGCGTGGAAAACCTGGAAACAGTGATTTGTGTTATTTATGAAAGCCACTGAGTCCGCTACCAAACTTGATGATGTAAAAGTAGCCATTCTGTTGACAGTACTAGGGATTAAAATTAGCTTGATATTTATTTAGTTTGCTTTCCATTAGAAAGAATTAAGTTCTTACCACATAATTACCTCTACATTATAAGCCAAGGTTCGGGGGGTAAGTGTCCTAGGGGGTAAGTGTCCTAGGGGGTAAGTGTCCAGGGGGTAAGTGTCCGGGGGTAAGTGTCCAGGGGGTAAGTGTCCGGGGGGTATATATGTCCTAGAATCGTTCTGGAGTAACGACAGGCCAGAAGGGCAGAGCCTGGATGAGTATGTGAACGGCTTACGTACCATGGCGACCAACTGTAAGTTCGTGGCATTTGAAGGGACATTACGTGACAACCTGTTCTTTTCTATTAAGGACCTGATGATGAAAATGAAAGTAATGGGCAACGACGGTAACGCGTCTCAACTCAGTTATACATCCGATGAGGACCTACGAGAGCGCAAAGACGGTACTCCAAATGGCGGTGAAGGCCAAGCCGATACACGCTGTCCAGTCAGATGACATGGAGGACGAGAGCGTTTACGCAATGCACGGTCAAAATCGTAGAAATAGGAGCCGAGGAAATTACGGCCGAGGGCAGTATGGACGTGGACAGCGCGGAAGGGGAAATCAGCGCGGAAACTTCACTCAGTATCGTGACGCAGGACAGGAAAGGACCGACAAATGTCAGTACTGCGGAACTGTACATCCACCACGTCAGTGCCCAGCGTATGGAAGAGTGTGCCACAAGTGCAGCGTGATGGGTCACTTTAGAAGTAAATGTCCAAAAAATGTGTTACACAACGTGGAAGATCAGAGTCTGAACGATTTCTACATAGATAGCATCGGAAATATTCACACATTGGATTCAAGCTGGTATACAGTCGTACAGCTAGACGCGGACGAGGTCAAGATGAAACTGGACACGGGCGCCACCATAAATCAGATGTCAAGTAGGACGGAAGATAGGATTCTACAAATTTCACGTCGTAGATGTCGAGTGTCCACCTCTGCTAGGAGTTCTGTGAGGAACTCGGACTGGTGATACGCGGAAAAGAAGTCCATACCTTGACGAGCCCCATCACAAAGGAAAGCCTCGTGGAAGAGTACAGCGAGCAGTGGTCTTGGAAAATTCAGCGAGCCGTATGACCCCCAGACCGACCCTGACGCTACACCGGTGATACACCCACTTAGGCGCGTACCGATCAGTCTTCAAGGAAAACTTAAGGCGAAGCTCGACCATATGGAGCAGGACGGTGTTATATCGAAGACAGACGAGCCCACCAATTGGTCAGCAGTCTGGTAGTGGTAGAAAAGAAGGACGGAACTCTTAGGATATGTCTGGATCTGCGTGATTTAAATAAGGCGATCAAGCTCAAGCATTTTATGATTCCGACAGCGCAGGATGTGGTAAGCCAGCTGGGTGGAAAGACTATATTTACGGTTCTGGACCAAAAGGATAGTTACTGGCAGGTCCTGCTCACGCCCAGCACGTCCAAACTCTTCACTTTCAATACACCTTTCGGACGGTACAGTTTTCAGAGAATGCCATTTGGTATTTGCAGCGCCAGTCAGGTTCTACAAAAGCGAAACTACCGGAGACGTGCCCGGGGTACATATTACGAGGACAGAAAACGAAAACATGACCGGATCTTGAAAAAAGTCATGGAACGCACGAAAGACAGCAACAGAAAATTCAACAAGAACAAGATGCACTTCAAGGTGAAAGAAGTAGTAGATATGGGGAACATGGTGAGCGAGCACGGTTTGAAGCCGGACAACGAAAAGGTTAAGGCGATCTACGAGATGCCAACTCCGGAAAATAAGGAAGACCTGAGGAGGGTGCTCGGAATGATCAACTTCTTATCGCAGTTCATCCCCCACATGTCAGTTATCACCGCGCCACTGAGGGAACTACTTAAGAAGGAGACCGAGTGGGCGTGGGGCCAGGAGCACGACAAAGCGCTGAAGCAGCTTTAAGACATTCCGTGTCAGAAACCTGTGTTAACATTTTATTGTGCAGATAAACCACTCACGGTGCAGTGTGATGCATCATTATATGGGCTAGGTGTGTGTCTTCTACAGGAAGGAAAGCCCATCGCCTATGCGTCAAGATCGTTGATGAGCGCGGAGAAAAATTACGCGCAGATAGAAAAGGAGCTACTCGCGATCTGTTTCTCAATGGAGAAATTCCATCTTTATGTCTATGGAAGGAAAGTGACAGTCCAGTCGGATCATAAACCACTCAAGGTGATAATTAAGAAACCTATCTACAAAGTGTCACCGCGACTCCAGCTCATACTACTGGGACTGATGAAGTATTCCATTGATATTGTGTTCACCTCAGGAAAATATATGCATATCGCTGATGCGTTGAGTAGGGCGACCGTGAATTTTTACGCAGTTACCTATGAGTGCCGAGCATAGGAGTGACATCAAGACGACTACGTGTAATGACCCTGAACTCTGTATTTATTGGACTCTGCGCGACGAGATCCACACGGCTGAAGGTATTCTATTCGTAGGAGGATGACTATTAGTTCCAAAGAAGTTACGAGCGTACATGCTTCAGAAAATCCATGAGTCTCATCTCGGAATGGAGAAATGCAAATCCAGGGCCCGTGAAATTTTATATTGCCCTGGTATGTCGCGTGATATCGAGGAGATGGTTCTGCGATGTAAAATATGTGCGAAATATCAACCAAACAACCAGAAGGAGCCGATGATACCTCACAAACTTCCTGAGCGACCGCTGAGCAAAATAGGTGCTGACATATTTACCTATGGCAACAATGATCACCTGGTAGTGGTAAACTATTTCTCAAAATATCCCGAAGTCGTGAGCCTGCTCGATAAAACAGCAGGGACCGTGATCAGGAAACTGGAATCCATGTTCGGGCGTCACGGTGTTCCAGATACCTTTATGAGTGACAATATGCCATTCGCGTCACATGAGATGAAGCAGTTCGCCAAGGACTGGGGATTTGAGTTAGTTACATCGAGTCCGACCTACCCCAGGAGCAACGGACTGAGTGAGCGCTACATACAAACTGTGAAAAAGCTACTCAAAAAGCGCATGACGAAGGAGTAAGTCCACACCGAGCCTTGTTGGACTACCGTACAACGCCAGTCACAGGAATAAAATATACTCCGTCACAACTTTTGATGAGCCGGCGACTAAAAGGTGTGCTACCGATAAAGGACAAACTACTAAATCCAGAAGTAGTCGAGAGTGTGAAACAGCAGCTGGAAACACGCCAGCAAAAGCAGGAGAGGTACTAAGGAGATGAACGACTTAAACCCAGGAGACGGGATACGCATCCGTCAGGGCTGTATGTGGGAGCCAGCCGTGGTTCTCCAGGATCATAACGCCCCGCGATCTTACTTGGTCATGAACCAGGAGGGCCAGGTCTACAGGAGAAATAGACTGCATCTACTGGATAGGAGAGTGGAACCACCCGCTATACTACCACCTGTGAACAATCCACTTGAGGTTGCAGTCCACCAGCAAACTGCTCCTCAGACCCCCGTACTTCAGCAAAGACCCAGGAGAGCTGAGGTACCACGCCCTCCTCCTACACCAAATCCACCAACGCTGAGACCAGTTCAACTCCCACCGCGCGCACCCGCAACGCCTGCTTCTACACCGACTGTGCGCATGAGTGGTAGAGTGAGACGCCCACCTGTGCGTCTGAAGGATTATGTGTCTTAAATGTGTGTCTCATAAAATGGGCTAGTGCTGAAAACCTAAAGCCCTATATTTCCTGAGCCTTATAATATATTGAGCTCAACCAGTATTACGCGTATAGATGAGAAGAAAGAAAACTAACTGAAACTATATTTTGAACATGTGAACATTAATTTTATTGATTGCATACTGTTTGAAATGCTATAACGATGTTTTATTTCATTTCAGGAAAACAAAAGACTTTGATATGCGAAAAAGACATTTGAACACCATAAGAGACTTTTGAGTTGCATATAAATGTGCTAATCACATTTCTTTCAGATATAAGCCGTAAACAGACTCTTTTATGTGCCAAATAAAAATATCAGAACTTGGTATAAAACTATTATTCAGACCTGTATAACATGTCTAAGTTCTAACTGCTTGATATCCTAAAAAAAAGAAAAAAAAAAGGAGACGCATATTCATGTTTGCTTTTAAGACATTGCGCACTTCCGGCGCTTCTGGTTAGAACCTATTTGTAACATCACCTCATGTTCTAATAAACATGGCGGTCTGATGAACCGGAGTTCTAATCTCATCATTATTAGCCCACAGAATATCACACTATGTAGTCTATTTTTCAAACTAGAATTCCATATATCTAGTTAAACATATAATTAAGAGTCAGTCTACAAGACTATGGATACAGGCTTTGAGTCAAAAGACTCACAAAAAGACTCACAAAGACTATCCTGATAAAGGATACTATCATATTTTATTTCAAATTTTTTTTTACAGGGGTGTGCAAATGCTCGCAAATTCGCACAAATTTGCGAATTTTGGCCTCAAATTTATATAGGAAAGCCAAAATGCTATACAAAAATTTGCATATTTATTTCTAGATTGTGCGAATTTTACTGGTAGATTGACGAAAATAACTTTTGGTCTGCACACCCCTGAAAAAGGAAGATGTTATGTCCGCTAGCAGCGCTGTGAGTGCCCTACCCGTTGCAACTACGATTGTCTCGATCTGCTACCGTTTCTAATAAACGCTGCATGCTACATCCGCCCAACTCGTTTGCCACGTTGGTTTTATTATCTTTAATCTCACTTCACAAGTTGAGGTAAATACTTGAATATATAACAATGATGACATAAACCATTTTGATCAAACTCTCTTATAGAATCTCAAAATTAAGAAACAAAATTTTGTGTGTTCATTTTTTTCCACAAACCCCATTTTGGTGCCATCAGCAAAGGGTTAAAGGAATTTTCACAAAAATATAGGAAAATAAAGGATTTTTTACTATTTTCACAACAATATAGGGATTTAACCCTTTAGTGACGGCCCCATAGGAAATCGATCATATATGATCGATGGTCACTGCTGGACCTGTAACTTTTTTAATTTTTATATTCTAAAGATTATTTTTTTAACATTTTTACAAAATAATGTAATTATACTGAGAGGATGCATATTTCATTCATAGATAGCCCAGTTTTGATTTTCTGGTGGTAAGTTGGACCATACCTTAGACAATTTTAGCCCCTTTTAGAAAAGGAATATTTTTTCACCCAATAATTGATAAAGTTTTTAGGTTTAATATGCCTTTTTTAAAAAGAATTATACAGGATTTTTTTTTCCTAAATCCATTTTTATATATACCTCATTGTATCTCTTAAATTTGGTTACTTAAAGTATTTGTAAACCTTTTTTTTTTTCATATTTCTGTCACAATAATTCCAACCTATTTCACGTGACAATTTTAATCAATTTGCCACTTTGTTGCGATTTCAAAATGGCTGCCAATGAAAATTCTTGTTTTCCTTATTTCGGTCCTCTCTTTAATGTGTTTCTACTAATATGATTATCAAAACCCTCCAAAATAGTGCAATGGCCCATATTGTATGGACCATGCATGGTCATATTCTAGGTTATGATAGTAGACAAAACTGCATTTTGATCGATATCATATATATACATATATTTTTATCAATGCCCATAAATTATGGGCATTTTATCATTTTTGGACCATAAGGTTACCATACTCCTGTTCATAGGGTTTAACCCAACAATGCAGAAAATAATTAGAATTTGGCATCACATGACAGGAAATATCCCGGGCTAAAACTTTCTAATTCAAAACTTTTTTCTAAAATCAATATTTATGTCACTTTTGGGTCATTTCTTTGAAAATTGGGTTTAAAATATGTAATTTTCAGGAAATTTGGATGACATTTAAAACGTTCCATGGTTACCATGGCAACCAAAATTTAAGATTGGAATGCATTTTCTAAATCCTGTCATAATGGGTTTCATGATGATATAAAGCCTAGTCATCAAAAGCCTTGTCAGAAAATACGAGTTAGAAAAGGCAAACAGTGATGCCCATAATTTTAGTCAAAATCCATTTTGGTGCCGTCAGCAAAGAGTTAAATTCCTTAAAAATAAGGAACGGTTTCCCCCCCCCCCCTGCGGCTGCCACCCGCTCGCGGGCCATTCGGCCACTTTCTGTAGACCCCGGGTATGCATACCCAGGGTACACTACTGATTTCAGCCAATCAGAAGCAAGGAGAGGCTAACTGGCGTTAAGGCTATATCCCAGCACTGACCAAAAGTAGTTCTCAGATAATTAACTTACCAAAGGATTATTGAGGAATTTGATGACATAAAATGAATTATTTTATATTGTCTAGTCTAAATAAAAGTTGAGAATAAAGGAATGAAAGCGTGAAAATCAATTTAAAAGAATTTTTGTAGAGCAAGAAGTGTTACTATATTATTGTTACTATATATATTTGAGTATTGTACCCAGGGTATGGAGGGGGTAGTGTACCCAGGGTATGGAGGGGGTAGTGTACCCAGGGTATGGAGGGGGTAGTGTACCCAGGGTATGGAGCCGGTATGGAGGGGGTATCGTGTACCCAGGGTATGGAGGGGGTAGCGTACCCAGGGTATGGAGGGGGTAGCGTACCCAGGGTATGGAGGGGGTAGCACACCCAGGGTATGGAGGGGGTAGCACACTCAGGGTATGGAGCTCCAGAATGGAGGCAGGTGGAGCCTTGGGGAGCTGCCTTGAAGTGCTATACCCTGGATCTTCACAGACCATACCCTGGGTCTAAAGTTGCAATTTACCTAGACCCAGGGTCTTTGTTAATTATACCCTGGGTCTCCTTCTAAATATTGAGACCTATCCCCTTATTCTCACCTTACCTTGTCTGTGTTTTATTATGCAAACAAACTGTATACCCCTTCCATACCCTGGGTATGCTACCCCATCAATACCCTGGGTACACTTTACCTCTGCATACCCGGGGTACACTGCCCCTGCATACCCTGGGTACACTATACCCCTGCATACCCTGGGTACACTACCCCCTGCATACCCTGGGTACATTATACCCCTGCATACCCTGGGTACACTACCCCCTCCATACCCTGGGTACACCATACCCCTTTCATACCTAGGGTATTCTAATACTCCTTTCATACTATACTATACTAGCGCTCTACCCAATTGGCTCTTCTAATACCATCTCCATACCCTAGGTCTGCAATTACCATACCCTGGGTCCTCATCAAACCCTGGAACTATAATATGGTAATTGAGTGTGTATGAAAATATCAAAAGGAAATACAGGTTTCTGATTGGCTGCCTGTAAAGAAGACCCTGGGTATGCATACCCGGGGTATACAGAAAGTGGCCGAATGGCCCTCGAGCCTGCCACCCCACCCACTCTCCTGAGGATGGGACTCCCCTCCAACACCCTCCCCAAACTTCTTTCTCGCTTCAGATTCCCGTGTAATCATGTGGACTCCGACGCGACTAAGGAGTATGCACCCTGGCCTGGCCTGGGCCCTAGGCCGAGCACAGATCAGTTGCGCGCAAAATCCTTCCTCATTGCTGTCACAGTCAGTTCTGTGTATCCTGAAGGTCTGTACGACAAGGATTCGAATGTATGGTAACACCCTGAACTGAGTGAAAAGTGTTATGACGCATACAGGAAGGCGTATATTACGTCAAAGCCAAGGGGGAAGGTGTGCTGTGACTCAACCTCGGGCAGAGGGGAGTCACCTATTGTGACGTCAGGATTTAGTTCACTCTTCAATCATTGGTGAACCTATTATACTGCTTTATACCAGCGTTCGAGTGACTGAAGTTCTGTTTGGAGACAGCGCAATCCTGCCTCGTTTTCACGATAGCTGACAGCCAATGGCAAACCTAGAACAGAGTCACATGACTGAATTAGTACTCAAGGACCCGAAGTATTTATCAACAAGGAGACAGAGGCCTTCTCGCTGTCAGAGTTTTCTCCTAATTATATTGTCCCAGGTGAGTAGATATATATCTTATTGTAACGGCACATTTTCAAATACTTGAACTTATACCATATTATGATCAAAACGATGGATGTATGCTTCAATCTCGATCATTTTGGTACCAGTTTCATAGGCCTCGGTCGCCATGTTGTTTTCAATTCCCACAACAAAATCGCGATACTACGCCTATTATATCGTCATTTTACCCACGATTACTGCGTTATGGAATTGTTGTATCTATTCAGGGACTCATCATAACGTGTTTCTTTCGAATGGAAACGTAAACTGAACCGGCCAAAGGATATAAGGGGAGAAATTGTTCTTTGTTTCAAGAATTTAAAGGTCAACACCCAACCAGCCGAAACTCGTTCAATACTGCCATGTCACGCTGCACGCCCAATGAGGGCAGAGTTAATTTACGTACAGTTCTTCGGCTTAAGTTTAGCTAAACTCTTGGACTCCAAAAGACCGTAATATGTATCTATTATGGTAACCTAACCAATTTAAGCTTGATTTAAACCACACCTTTACATCTCAATCTATAATTTCTGCGATGTGGTTATAGATGTGCCAACCATTCAAGATCCTTGTTTGCGTCAGCTGTGCACTGACAATGCTGTCTGTGCTATAATGCTATTAATAGATGGGTCTACGTGTTCGATTCTTTCATATTTATACTAAATTATAGTAAATGATCTTTTTTCGTCACATTTTTCGGTCCATTACACATTAGATGTTGTTATGCCTTGATGGTCGCACTGGCCACGTCCTACTTCTCTTGAGCTGATTCAAATGCTAGTAAAGCATAAATAACCTAACTTGAGCAAATAACGATTAATGTTACTTAGTTAATGGACATATTGAGCTTTTCCAAGGTTTTGATCTGTGAGAGACACAAATATCAATTATTGGCACACATTATGAGAGATAACACACTAAGGAACTTTCCTTTAAGTTTCTGGTTATTTTAAAGCATTTTCCATCCTTTAAATTGACAAAAAAATTCTTTGTAATACATACAACACCTGGCTGATTCGTCTTCTTAAAATGTAAAAAGTGCCTATTTAAAAGCTGATATTTTCTATTTCAAAACATGTTTGATGGAACTATGGACTAATATTGATAAGCTTCTTATTGAATAATGGCAATTGTAATATTCTACCTTTATATCAAGTTAAATATTAACGTTCTAGTTTCAATAAACTGTTTAACGGGGGGGGGGGGGGGGGGGGATGTGAAGAAATAACAACAAACGTCCTCTCAGAGCAACCCAAATATGAAAATTATACTATCTTCAGTAAGATACAAACACACAGTTGCACATTATCGTCATCTATAGATGTTGTGCAGATGACGTCACACCACTGAAAATGGGCTTGCAGCCATATTGGTGATCACTTTATCATATCTATTATTCCTAATTCTGGGTTCTGGACCATTTAAAACAAAAAATTATGGCAATTTTTTTTCAAAACCCAACTTTCTGACTCATGATCAATTATTACTAGACTATCGTTAAAAATTTTAACTTTAGAATTTATTTTATGGCCTTGTGGTCATGATCACCACGTGGTAACCACCTAAGTGGTATCACGTAACTATATATCTACACACGGTTTACAGGGCTAGACAAATAGTTCTTTGAACTGTTGCCCACCGGGCAACTGCAGCTGGTTGCCCAGTACTTTTAAGTGGAAGCCCTGGATATTCTTTGCTTAAACATATTACTAGTCGGGACATGTAAGCATATTTTCTTTTTAAAATCCGTCTATTGAATGGCAATAAACATAATTTAATATTGAAATGAGTTCGAAGTTCTCATCTATAATCTAATCTTGGTTGTCACCTTTTTCTGGTTGTCCCGGGTGTCCCAACACACAATTTGTCAAGCCCTGTTCTATGTTACCCTCACAAACTCTTTAATTTTTAAATACTTTCCCATCAGAAAACCTGTTAGATAGTAAATATAGATAATTGTATATAGAGATATGACAAGAATCGGCAAGAATTAATCAAATATTCTATGATAGAATTCAAATATCTACCTGCCCAGTTCTTTAATTCAGCTGCCCATCTGTACTTGATTATTCTGATCTGGTAGAAATTTTACTGCTGTGAATTATAGTAATCAATTCAATGTCACGACACGAGTTGGTGCAAATAATTATAGAGGTTAAAAGACAAGTAAATGTTCTCTGGTAAAGTTATAGGGAGCCAAAACCAATAAATTCAACAAAATTTTCCAAACTCAACTAATCATGGAAATCGATTCCTTGAACCTATTTCTGGCCTATGTTAAAATTTAAACAATGAAAAATGGTAGAAAACACATTGAAAACACATTTTCCTTGTTCAAATCAATAAATGTGGATCCGCAAATATGGGGTTTGTTTACAAACAAATGGAATTTTACCATCTCTCATGGAATTATACTTTGGTTTGAGCTAGTTTTCAGAGCTAATACTTTACCACTGAGCTTAACTAGACTCATCTAACATATTTCTATACTTCTGAGTTTTGAAAATTTTATCAGTTTTATTGGTTTTGACTCCCTTTAAGGTTAGAGTTATGTTTTGACGCGATTACGAAGTTCACGTGATAGGGTGGTATGAGCTCGTACGGTATGAGCTGCACGAAAATGTATGCACGAGTTATGAAACACCAAGTCGTAATACAAGATATATCATTGACCGGAAGTGACCCCGGCAAAAAGGTTAAAGTGACCACGTGATGTTATGTAACCAATAAGGAGCCAGGTTATAAGAGAGTACGAAAATAAACAGTCCCATCTTGGTACTCACTGTGTTCACACCTCCTTTCTTTAGGGAATGGACCGCAAAAAGACTTAGAAGAGCAGGACAGCTAGAGATAAAGGTCCATGAGATAGAATTGGACTGAAGTTTAGCCAAAAAACGGGAAGTAGGACTTAAAAGAAATAAGGGAATAGAACACTCAGGGACGAACTCGGCCGGACGCAAATGGGGATGAACTGACCAGAAGCACGCGCTTGGGCAGGGGTCGAAATTAACTTTTCAGGCTGTCAGCCCAGACATACTAGAGTCTATTACAAGTCTGAAAAATCCGGGCTGATTTTAATGTAATCTTGTCAAAATCTGTCAGCCCTGACTCAAAAATATCAGCCTGGGGCTGACGGGCTGACGTTAATTTCGAACCCTGTTGGGTTGTTAATGGTTTTATGGGCGAAGACATGGGACATTGGCCTACACGCTACCACCTTTTAAATTTTCTTGGCATGGTTGTTGGTTCAAGGATTGTTAGTTCGAGGCGGCCGTTAGACGCTTCTTACGAGAGTCTGACCCCTGGCCGGGTCTGACCCCTGACATCTGCTGAGTCCTGCCCCCTTCAGGATCGAAAGCCCTTATGCCCTACCCATGAGCGTCATGAACCGTATCCCACCCGCCGTCAACCCCCGTGTGCAGGGCACGTTTTCTGAGGACCACACAACCACTCGTCCGTCGGTAGCTCCACAGCGAGCCTGGACGAGTGCTCACATGATTTCGTCCCGCTCGTGCTTTCAAGAGATCAAGCACGACTTGGACGAGAACCGTCAAGAGTACGAATATCTAAGCAGGGAAACCGTGGAAGAGCCACTCGCTCGTCCCGGCTCCTAATTTTCCCTGAGAACATCACAATACCATTTAGGCAGGTGAATGTCAAAATTCACCTGCCCCCCTCAACTTTTACGTGCCCTGAGCAGGCTGGAAATGCTTATTTTCGAGCCGTGAGAATGATACCAAGATGATTGAAATTGATCAAGAATTGTAAGAATTATGAGGATTTTTTTATGAAATGAAAGAGGAACTTTAGGTTTTGTTTGCAATTTGCAGCAATGATCTAAAGTCAGGTTATGGATCAATGCGATAAAAGAGGGCAACTTTGAAACTTGTGTAAGATAAACACGACTCATTTGCAAACTACTTTATTACGGTACCTTTTTACAACCAAAGTCTGAAAAACGAAAACATTTTAACTTTTGCAATAAATTGGTAGATTTACAGCTGAATGCTTAAAAAGAAAATTCAGAAAATACTAGAAATAGTAGAATCGATGATTTTTTAGAGTTGTCCTTTGGCAAGTTACTTTATGATTCAATGGTGAATTGTACTTAACCCCCATTCAGCGTATAGTAGCTACAGGTATTTTGATAGCTTTTATTTGGTGCAAATATAAAGTAATGTAGTGAATTGAGTAATAAGACTCTGACTAGCAACATATTTTCTTTTAGGAATGCCACAATTGCTCTTTGTACGTGCGGGCCTCACCAAGTGTCCTGGGCATCCTGTCCAACTGGCACCCCAACACCCTCCCACACCCCATGCCCCTGGACATCCTGACAGGTCGCTCTGGGTATCATGTGGTTAGTTTGGAAATCACACCAAATTATAAAGGCTGAACCTAATGGACCCCCTAGTTTTATTTTCCGGACAAAAGTCTGGAAACCGGACCTATCCCTTACAACGGCACTTCTTGTTCATCAAAATGCATTGTCCTATTTTCGCCTTCCAGGGTTGGGATCAGGAAGATGGAACATAACGGTAGTAATCAAAACCTGGCCGCAGGTTCTCTGTGTCGCGCTGGCTGTGGCTTCTATGGAAATGCTGCTTTTGAAGGCATGTGCTCCAAGTGTTACAAAGATGTTGTGAAACGTCGACAGCAGAACCCTACGCCGACCCAGGTGGGCTCAGGAAGAATAAGCCCTGTCGTCACAAGTAGTCTCAGCAGTGTGGACGTGTCCACGTCCTCGGTCGAGTCCAGCGTGGCTTCTTTGAACAACATGACAATGGGAACCTCAACTCTGTCTATTGCTAGCCGCACGACGCCAAGCGTGGACACGGCCACGCCGACCATACCTTCCCCTTCTACGACTTCCGAGAAGAGTGGAACAGAAGAAGACAAACCTGAAGGAGAGACAGGTGATTTGATACGTTTTATTTTTCTTAATAGACTTAATATGATTATAAGCAAATGCATTGTATGTAGACCGTTACTCATGAAACAATTCACTTGAATGTTGAAGCTACGAAAAGTACGATTCTAAAATAATTGAGATACATGTTTTGAAATTCCTTACATACTATACCTACCGAAATAATTTTTTGTTAAAAAAAGTGATCATAAATAAACAAATTATTTTCTTGATTTCTTCATGAGTAGAAACTATATATGACGCTTTGGGAAAATTTTAACTTTTGAAATCTAAGGTAATCCTCTGAAATCTTCTTGATCATTCTGGCGAGTCTTAAAACATTCCGGGATTTGAGTGCTGTCTCTCTGAAAGAAGCAACCGAGATTTTAACCTGCTCATAAAGAAAAAAATTGCCGCGCAAGATTGAGAAATTTGATCTTTACTTAATTTCAAAGATATGACATGCCTGATTTTGTTTTGGTTTAAATGAAACTTTACCTCCCCCTGCTTGTGAATATTATGGGCTCTCTCTATTTGTCCGAGCCATGTATGGTCTCATCTTGGTGCCAGATAGCAAGACAATTGAATGAACAAAAAATACACAAAACTTACCCTCGCCATCATATGCCTTTAGTTTTCCCTGCAGTGTAAAAAGTAGTCTCATACTCAGATTTACTCACGTTTGTATGTCCAAATTGCAGGTGGTGCCGAGGCCGCTGCTGGTGGTAAGGATAAGGACGGATCCGGGGAGAAGAAGCCTAAGAAAAACCGATGCCATACATGCAAGAAGAAAGTAGGCCTGACAGGTTCGTTCTCCTCTATTAACTCTTTTGGCCCGGAACCTATTTCTCTACCGTTGGATCAAACATTTTTGTAAGACTGTCTGCACAGAATACTGTCATGTTAGAATTGATAATTTTCATTGAATCACTGAAAAGTGATTCTTTCAATTTTGTTCAGTATATTCAGTACTAGCTCCTTTAACCTAAATCCAAGACCAATGTTCGATCTATTCTTATTACTAAACTTTGAAGTTGGCTATGTAATCTGTGTATATAGCTTGTCCTCCCATTTGAATTCTTATCATCTATCAGGTTAATAATGGAGACGGGTCATTGTACAGGTCCCGTTAGCCGTAAGGCCAGTTTGATGAAAAATCTTCAAAAGAATATGTTAATCACTTCATGTATCGGGTAATCTCAAAAGCGCTTTTGGATTATTTCACTGTGCTAAGTTCATTTCAAGGAAAACTATGGTCAACTTGAAATATGAGTTAAACTACGTTTTCTCGGTGTTTCTATTCTCACTTAAAATATTTGCTTTTCTTACTGTTGCAGGATTTGAATGTCGATGTGGTGGACTCTACTGCAGCCTACATCGCTACTCGGATAAGCACGAATGTACATTTAATTATAAAGAAATGGCACAAGAACAGATTAGGAAGAATAACCCGGTTGTTGTGGGCGAGAAAATCCAGAAAATCTAAATCACTCGAAACTACATAATGCTGACATGTTAATCTTAGTGTTAACATTGACTGACTTAGTAGTACCAATTAATTCAGATTTTCTTTCTTGTTTATTTCATCATTTTTAAATTGATATGAAGAGTGATTTTATAAGAGCTATGAAAACATTTTGCAGTCGGCCCAATATCCTGTGCTTCGGGCTTTGGCTGGATTGTATGCATTGCATACCTGCATAACAGACCCAGATACCCTATATATTATTAAACATAGTCATATTCAACAACCATTGAGAGTTAGCATGCAGTTGTCTGCTCCGAAAAGCAAACAAGAGGATGCTAATTCATAGCACGCATAACAAGTCATCCATGCCTAATGAAGTACCCAACACTCTAGGATTCTAAACAAGTATTTCCCTTGCACAGTCAAGTTTGCTCCATCATTTTCTTACGCGATTCAGGATTACGAGAAAGGGACTTTTCCCTTGGATCTTTGACATCAAGGATTTACCTGAAATGCAGCTTAGGCTTCCATCAAGAACATTGTAGTCTGGGCTTTGTCATTTTGAACATGTGTTAGTGGTGTTGCAAGTGTCTGCGGAAACTCATCACATCGCATTCCCATTTGTCATTTAGTATATATATATATCACCAAACACAGGCACTTGCAACATCCTACCACGTTCCCCAATCAGTGCTAACAATACAATATCGCCATTGGCTGCATTGCATTCATGTGTGTTGTTTGGAATCCAGTGTGAAATGCAGGTAAACTAATGCTAGGGAGATCTAATTTCAATAGGTAATAATTATAGGATCGTTTACTGTATTAGATCTTGAATCAAGTAATTCACCAATCATGTTGGTAATGTATCCATCATTTATTTTCATCACTATAGGAGAATTGACAATTACCAATGTGTAACAGCATGTTTTACATCATGGAAAGTGTGTTTGTTTTTCTGTTAATTCGCACGGAACGAGAATGAATGTCAGTCATTTTATCATAGTTACATTATGCGTGTGTTAGATGATGAAAGGGTGTAAGGTCATTTCATAATTAATCTGGTCTTGAGCATTAATCTAATTCCGTATATAAATTGCCACGATTATGTACGATGAAGCTATATATTATTGTAATGTAATGATACCACAGGAGGCACTGTTGGTGGCCCCGTTAGCACTGTATGCAATGATGCACGATGGGTTCTCGCCAAGGCGTTAATTGACCAAAAGTTAGATTGATACGGATGTTCTGAATAGCTATCTTCAACAGAAGTCGAGGCATCCATCTCCTGGCTTCTATTTATTGTATTGTTGATTAGACATTTTGGCACCCTTCCTTTTTTTTATAACCTCGATGATAATTTGCAACAGGCAAATGCTAACTGGGTCATTTTCAGTCATGGGATTGTGCTCACTTCGGTGACGAGTGCTGTTTTACAAGTAGCGCATTTGCTAATAAACACTTTAGTTGACAATTCTGTTGAAACCAATGTTATTTGCCATTACCTAGTAATCACTTAAGTTGACAATTATTTTGAAAAAAGATTGACATTTTCTTGTATTTCAGTTTCTTTTGGATTTATACATGTTAACCTCATAGAAATGTATTCAGATTGAATGTGCTTCAGTACTGAGTGCCAGAAGATCTTCTTTTTTTCCCCTTCATATTTTGGTCAACCCTCAGACTATGGCAACCAATTTGTGTGGTCTGGCTTCAATGGTCGTTTGCAACCTGATGTATGGAGGGTACGGCTTTTCCTTTCCGCGTTTGAAGGCAGTCCTTTGTCATTATTAGCGTACGTAACTGAGACATACTATGTAACGTGTGCCAATAGCTCGAGTGTCTCACTTAAAAAATCATGCCAGTTGGCTCGTTTGCTGATCAAGGCTGTTTAAAAAATACAATGTGTGTTTCTTTTATACAATCTATATTGGGTCATGCTCGTGGCATTATTGGAATGCATGGGCGATTTTGGCAAAGTTTGCTTGGTAAAGAGAGACTCTCGGTGAATCTATACATAACGGATAGTCGGCCAGTATGTGATCGACATGAACTCGTCCCGCTAGCATTAAGGACAAAGTACTGTGGCTGACTCGTTTGTTACCTAATAGTACATTTCCAAAATATCTTTTGTTTAATGTGTTGTTCACTCTATTTTCGTATGCACATTTCAGACTCATCTAGTAAAACGCCTATCAAACGAGATAGCTTATATAACCTCTCTCCCTTCTCCATACCATCCGCATAAATAGTTGTATTTGATTAGAGTCCTCTTGAATCGAAAAAATTCAAACAGTTTAAATGTTTCCTACCGATTTCCTAGCCATGCTTACGGGTTGAACAATTTCCATCGCAAACTTGCCATATTCACTGGAATAAGAGTTGGCTCTCCAGTTTCTGTCTTTCTTTTACAAGCTGTATACATACTTAATTGGCAGTAGCACGACAACTGTTTTGGCCTATGGTATCACTATTAACCGACAAATTCATGATTTCAAAAGAGCTGTTCATTGTGACTAAAATACATACATCGGTTATTTTGTCAACTGTGCTATTAATATAACAAGATGGTAATATTGAAGCAGTTAATCAAGCTTTCAACAGTTTTCATTCGTACAATTGGAACCCTCATTTCTCTAGAACTGAATAAAATCCCAAACACATCATGTGACCTTCCAATATATCTTAGCATAAAGGAAGGACTTCAATCGCAGGCAAGGATGAAGTGGAAGTCGCAGTGCTTCAGAAAGTGAGGGTTCATTGTACAAGTTCTCTTACGTTAACTATTTTCTGCAAATGTCCAGCTCCAGCTGCTACTAGGTCAGTGTGGTGTGGGAACGAATTTCCTGCCACGATATGTACATGGGACTGTCATTTTGTTGTATGTTGTAGACGGCTGGCCGCTTACGGCCTCTTCAAGTGTTTGACGTGTGAGCCTTTACCTTGTCTGATCACAACTACAGGAATGTAGGTGGTGATTTAATCCTTAGCTGTGTGAATATGATTATTCTAGGAAATGGGGACAGCACTACACGATTTGTAACTTCGTCATGATTTGAGCATTAATTGTCTATCCTTTCGTTACTGATGATTGTCAAATGACGCAATATTTTGTGTTTTTCTGTTTAATTTTTTTTTCCACAAATATTTTAGTTGGGGTTATCATATATACCTGGCCACCCTGGTCCACCATCCCGATTGTATGGACTGGTTATGTATCATATGAAAGAGTATATCCATTAAAGAAATGGCTTTACTATATTATATACAACCGTCTTCGTCTTAATTAGACAGATGAATTGCACATCCTTTTTCATTGAAATGCGTATTACCTATAGGGAGTTTCAGATCCCACAACGCATCTTGATACGTCAACGTATCTCAAATCTACCCAATCATATCTCATGCTAAATGAGCAAAATTTGGTAATTTTAACCAAATCATTATGTATGATTGATGCATAATTTTACAGTCGTAATGAAATATTTTTGAAATACTTTATAATAACCTAGATAAAAGATACGTTACGTTTGCGTTACGTTTTGCCTGGGAGGATCTGAAACTCCCTATAGGTACGCCACCTTACGTATAGCACAATTGTTTATTTACCAAAAACTAAGAATATATTTCCACTATGTTGAATCAGACAAGCCATAGGTCTGCTTATCCTCAATATTCGTCCAAATGCGAGCAGTAAATAGTTCTTGTAGGAGGAGTGAAGGGGACAAAGAGTTGGTCATCTATAAACTAAACAAAAAATCTATTCTTTACCTGAATGGGCATTATAATAATTCAAAGTGCTATACGTTTTTCAGGGATGCCATTTTCCCTTCTTTTTCGGGATTTCGTGTCCATAATAATTTTTCACAAATCAGTACTTTGAAGGGGAAAGCAATGCTTTTATGTTCAGACAAGAGATAACATGGTCTAGAACATTTCTAAAAGTTATTTAATGTTAGAATGATCATAATATATGAGTCTATTCCTTCTATTTCTTCCTGCTTTAAATCCCGAAAGTGTGATTAACAAATTTCCGGATTTTTCATGATCACAGAGTGGCATCTCTGGTTTTTGTTGTTGTCTTTTTTTTATAGAATTTAAAAGTAATTTCTTTATTATTTTTCTGTAGAAATCGGGATTGCTAAGCAGACAATCGTTAGGAATTTTCTGTTGTTCTCTTGCGGTAATCTCAGTATTTTGTTTTAGTTAATCTATCGCACTCATCAAAATGACATTAACCCGGTTTTAAGTTTAAAATTCACATAAACGTGGACCAGGCCAACCCGAGTAAAATACATGTCGACACTACTTGGACAATGATGCCTCCAAACCGCGTATCTTTTGTTAATCTTGATTAAGGTATTAAATGGTACAGCAGCGAAAGCTGGCACAATACAGCCATCGCTGACCCGACGGACACATCCGAACAATGCCTTTAGCAGTCACGGAGATCAATCCGTCTGTTGCAGATATTTAAAAGGACCAATTTCAGATTCGTTATTTCTATAATTCCAAGACAATTGTATTGGCGACCACGGGAAATAATTTAATTATACTCATAAACGATATCAAATGATTAACGGAATAATGCTATAAGCTATCTGTCTACGACAAGAGTTTCCATTGTTTATTGACATGGGTTAGTACTATAGAGTTCCTTTAAGTTGATATTAAACGTTGCACCACTCTAAAACCAGATTTTGATCAAGCGATGTATCCATTGTCATCCACCTATTACAGAGGGCCCATGAGTCACAGCTGGGTACCTCGAAGTAGACAAAGCATCTCGCCCACATATATGTCGCCAATATTTACTTAGGAGGTCCCTTAAGCCCCGGCCACACTCACCAACTGATCCCAACTCGATGGTCGTAGACATGACGGCACCAGTAAGCCCCGACGGTTTAGTCTCAGCAAAGAAATTCAACTATGCCATAGATTACGACTCGACAGTCGTAGCTTGAAGGCTATCTGTTATATAAGATTATCTACTGCACATCCCCCTAAGACCCGACGATCCAGTCGTACATCTTCATCTTCCCAACATGTAGGACTCAACTCAACTGTCGTGGGTTTAGCTACGATTCTCCCAGCCACACTCTACGACTGAGACCAACTCAACTCAACTCGACCGTCGAGTTGAGTCCAGTCGTGCAGTGTGGCCGGGGCTTTAGGAGGACTGGTTGTCCCTTGTTTGGAGTTGGACTATTGGAAATATGTGAAACATGATTTTAACGAAACGTATATATGAGGTGTCCTTACGTATAATTTTTGTATACAAATATTGAGGACAAATATAAGAACTAAATATAAAATTAATTCTCCGGAACCAGTAAACAACGTAACTCGGTCATGATTTTAAATACATTATCTTTTGCCGATATAGTTTTCTTAGCAATTAGAATTGCCAATGTGCATAAGAAGGAGGAAATTATTGTAATTGGAATGATGACTAGTCTGAAACTTGTATTCTCTGGGACTTAATTTAGTAGAAATGTATATTATTTTTGTTATAGTTACAGAGGAACTGAATGAAAATTTTGCAAGGTATTGTATGGAGGTGTCTTTTACAAACCTAACTTTTGGTGCAGCCGTAGGCAGGCGATGGCTGACTCAGATCTAGGTTAGTTGCCGTATTTTATAAGGGTGAACCTTTAGTGGCAAAGTTCCAGGTCTTAGATAAAACAAGAAATGTAGGTAGGTCACTGTCTGTGGTAACAGGTATTACAGGCCTGTATCCAGAACTTTAGATTGGGGGTGACTATTTCCAAAAAGTGGACTTTCAAGAAGTAAAATAGCTTAAAGCTAGGGTATCATCCATGAGTTGTGAAGGTCAGGGGTTCCAACAATGTTGTAGCTGGCGACACATTTTGCAATATGTTAGAATGTTATTGATTACTTCATGAATCTTGCATGTTCATCAGAGAGCAGCAAAGGATAAGAGAGATTTTACAGTGATAGCTGAGGGCCAGCAGGGATAAGAGAGCTTTTAGGGGTAACAGAGGGCCATGATAAGAGGGGAGGAGGGAAAACTAAAAGAATTTTTTTTCAGCTTAGGGACGGGGGGGGGGGGTGACCCATACCCCACGTCACCCCACTGGCTACGAGCTTGTATTAATCAATTTAAAACAAAACAATGACTATTCTTCCTAATTATGGAATTATTGACAAAGGGAAATCTAGACAAAAGAGCAACAGCCTTGTTGACCTAGGTTTGGAGTAGTGGTGATTTGGATTCCTCCTATAGTCGTTGTGCAGGTGATGTCACACAACTCCAAAAGGAACTAGATAGTAACAATAGAGGTGTTTTGCAGGTATTTTACAGTAATGCCACTTTGTGGGTTAAAATACAAAACTTATGCATGAAATAACATTAAAAGATCATACAGTGTAATAAACTACACATTTTGATACAAAAATAAAAATACCACATGTCATATATAGAACAATATTTAATGAAATACACCCATATTAGATGTAAAAACAACTCAAAATGAGTTTCTTCCAATTGATACCAGAGGGAGTCAGGTGCACCACAGTTTTCCACCAAATTTAGAGTTACAGGTAACGATAATACCTTAATAGAAGTACAAACATTTAGATACACATAGGTAGCACAGTTTGGCATAATACAAATGTATATTAATGCCACAGAAATAGTCTAATAACACTTTAACAACTGCCACATGGCACAGCTTAAATGTGAGTGGGAATTGCATTCCCCAAAATGAGTGTGAAGGGGATTTGCATTCCCAAAATGAATGTGAAATGTGATTCACAATACTTAAAACTATGTCCATTACAAATTTATGTAAGTATAAACTCTCATATCAAACACGTGAATAATAACACATAACTCAGTAGTTGGGCTGTGAGCCGGCGGCAGAACGATCGCCCTAATAACAAAAAAAAATAAAATGAGACTTTATTACGGTCAAATTCCAGGACAATGGTGAAATAGTTGTTGGCTCTCCTGGGGCTGACTGGGAAGTGACCAGCTAGATGAACCCCTAGTGGGTAGTAGTAACATAGTCACATAGGTCTGCACAGTGGAGGCACCTGGTGTCAATCAGATGTCCTACCATGGAATTTATATCGTCATATATGGGATATATAATGTCACATATAAAAAGACATCAGTTCTTTGGTGACCGTGTGCAACGATAACCAAACATGCATAATATAACAACAAAAATATACACTGAAAGATGAGAAATTTCAACAAGTAGCAATAAGTTACATTCGAACCAAAAAATCGTTCCCCATCAATACACATCTATCCACATTTAGGGGTGTAGATGGGGGGTCCCTATGTCGCATGCTGAATTTAAGATATGGACATGTTGCATGTCAGTATATTTTCATTTTTCATGTCGATTTTCTCGTTGTTAGGTCTCTTGAACTGCATGAACTTCCTTTTACTGCTTTTGGTTCTCATGCCTAAGGTTCTAGCTTTCTGTCACTAAGGTCTATGTTGCATGTCAAATTTAAGAAAAGGCCATGTTGCCCTGTCCACACCCATAGCTGTGCCAAACATCTTTTTCAAAAAAGTGGCGCCCTGATGTAATAAAATTGGAAACAATTGCAGTGAAGTGAGCCAGGTATCGAAAGTCCCTAAGCAGCTGCCAATGTCGGCAAAGTGGGAGACTGCAAAGGTTCGTGGGAAAGGTGTATATCAGCACTCTATTAGCCTATACCTGTCAGACACATCGTTTTGAAAAAAATGCTGGATATGTCCTTAGGCCTATATCTGGAATGTGTGTTTGGGAAACTCAGGATCCATTTTCTCAATCATAACAGGAAGAGGAATATGTAGCATGTCAACAGCCTCTGTATCTTGGAGAGTGTGTTTTTCATCTGAAAAATGTTAAAATCACCTCAAAAACAGCTATGTTCAGGCATCACCCATGGACACACACCGAGTCTAAGCATACTGTTGGAAAACTTGATTCAAGATGAGTTTAATGGTAGGCCTGTATGGTACAATAATGAAAGTTTTGGGAACATGGTAGTTTGTTAGAGTCATAATTATTTTGTGATCTGTCAGATTGTGACAAATTGGTCATAATTATTATTTATGATGACTTTTCTCATTTTCCTTGCATTTTCACCATACTATATGGGGGTTCATCATAAATGCAGTGAGACAGTTCAGGTCTTGAGCAAAAACTCTTTATGTGTAAAATTCTCAGATTTGGATTTTTTTTTATCACATAAACAGGGGCGGATCCAGAGATTTTCAAAGGGGGGGGGGGTTTGCCATTGTGGGTTTTATTGCATTTCTTGAAATAATTTTTAAAGATGTATTGAAATAATAAATATAGAAAAATTCACAGAAAATCAAGTAATGCATCAATTAAAGAGACCAAAGTTCTGTTCTTATTCTTATGCCCTTTCAGATGGTTATAAACCCATGAATCTGGGTTTAGCCCTTGTAAACTCTCCAAGATACACATGTAGTGGATGAGGACCAATCGAGGAATGAGGGCAGATGCTTTGAACAACAAAGACGAACAGCCCAATTACCCAAGATGGTCATGGGTACAGTTGCACTTACTTTCCATGAAAGATGGTAAAATTTCCATTTGTTTGTAAACAAACCCCATTTTTGTGGATCCCCATTAATTGATGTGAGCAGGGAAAACATGTTTTCAATTATTTTCTACCATATTTCATGGTTTAGATTTTAACATAGGCCAGAAATAGGCTCAAGGAATGGATTTCTATGATTATTTGAGTTATGAAAATGTTGCTGAATTTATTGGTTTTGGCTCCCTTTAACAGTAATGAATTCATATTGAGAAAAAGGGTCAACAAGGTACATTTAGAGCTAACATGAGGACACTGCCAATTGCACTATGAATGAAAAGCTGACAGAGCAAAATGCAATAAAGGAATAACTTAAATGGAAATCAAAAAATGTTTTAACATCATTGACACCACCATTGAGATACAAGGACGGTTGTTTGTTTTCTATAAATGTAAAAAGCTATGGGAATAACTAACTACATCTAAAAGAGTAAAACGATTTGGGAGAGGGTGGATGATGGTGGTGCTGTAACCGAGATACAAAAAGTGACACGTGTCCCTCTCTGAATGGGTATAGTGTACATTAGGCCTATATAATTTATATATAGATGGATATGCTTTGTAGCCATCGCATCCTATGAAATATGTCTGTGTGAGACTGAGGGTGTCCGGAATATTAGCAAATTATAGAAACCACGTGAAAACATACTGTAAAGTTTACTGTAATTTTATAGACTGACCGTACATGACACTAATACAGTACAAGTCTTAAATATAATTATATTGAATTTCCCGTAAAGTCGTAAACAGAATTACAAAATATTTGCAAAACTACTGTAAAAAGCAGTTATCTTTCAAAGTGCACCCTTTATGACATGTGTCTATTCTTAAACCAAAAGATTAGAAATCCATTACAGATCTCTGAAAGAAGAAGGTTTTTTTAGACCAAGAAGAAAATTAAAAAACAAAAGGAAATTTAGCATATACCACCATACTTACCTCTGAGTAAATGCCTGAGGAAAAGAGTAGCCTCAATCAAAGATATCTATGGGAATTACCAAATTTGCCACACTTACATGCCTGATTTGTCAAAGTTGTAATATTTTTCGTATCAGGTAGCATAGGTGGGTGAATAACACGATATCTTTAAATTTGTTGTCTTATTTCTATATCTGTTAGTTTAAACCTTGATTGTAATTTAACCAATACTCATACCCAAAAAAAGGAATTTTGAAAAATGTCAAGGCATTGCAATTTTCACATCAGAGGGCGCTTGTGCAGATACCTCTCAATCACTTAACCATAGGCTTCCTAAGTCCATGTACGGATAGCTCCGCTCTGAGAGCATCCAAGTTGTACACTAGGCGGCGGTAAGGTGTTTGCTTGAACTTGTCGTCATTTTGATCAAGGTATTGCTCCAATTATACGCCAAGGGGCAGCAGTGTTCTTACTTCGAGACAGTTTTTATTTGATAGAATACTTGGATTTGATTTTGGGCAAGCTACCTAAGGCCAGTTGCACCCACTTCTGTTTTTCTGGAGATTGTGCGTTTCTTAATGTTAAACTCGGTCCAAGTCTCAAAAAACCGTTTTACAAAGTGCTTCCACAGTCAGAAATTCAGAAAATTGTGAAAAGGGTGTATTTATAAGATTTTCTAGGGTTTCTATACTCAGCCTAATGTATTAAAGTATATAATTAATAGTATGTATAAATAATTTAGAAGTTACAAGTTTCCCCTCCGAAGCCGGTGGCAACTCAGATAGCTAGAGATACGACTAAGGATGGACATAATATATAATAATGCTAGTTATTGGTATTGGGTGAAAATATAAAAAATAATTATTGATACCAGTTTGCGGGAAAAGAGTACACTGATAATCATCATAATTTGAAACGCCATACTCTAGATTAATTGCTTGTTAGAGCTCTAAACAAATTTATCACATGTAAGCCTATTTCTCAACTGTTGTAAAATAAAATCTTTAGAACACCCCAGAGCCATTGCCTCCTTTATGGCAGACGTGTCTCTGTCAGCTTGGCCCGCCTTTGGCAGATTCGATAACTGAAATTTACAGGTCCATCTTTTGCAACCTAGGTTTTGACATCTGTAAGACCTCGAAAATTGTATAAATTTTACACAATTAGTCTGTAACCCATACCGTATCATTTCTAAAGGCTATTGTCTTTTTATTCATGGTAAACCTTTATTTTGCGGAATTCATAAAATTAATAATAACAGATGTTCCTGGCACAGGTAACTTTGTTTCGCGTCAGATATCCCAATAATATGACAATAATATCCCTGTATAGCCTGTCTATTAAATAATGAGAATTGGTTACAAAAAATCACTGTTCATTGGAATTGTGATTAGGAATGGATTACTATTATTAATTTATTGTGTGTGCTTTCTTTCGGTCTAGGAATGTAAGCCTCTATTTGAAGTAAATTAGCCGTATAAAACCATGAAAATTAACATTAATTTTTCCTTTGATGTTCTTATGAAAAGACTATCAAATTTACGATATAGTCAGCAAGAGTATCATGCAAACGCACAAAACATTTATGTGTATAAATGTCAGCTGTAATTACACTGCTTCTGAAGAATGGGATTTTGGATTACGTTGCAGATCCCAGTGGCGGATTCATGATTAAATCGGATTTTTGAAAAAGCGGTGGGGGGGGGGGGGGGGGGGGGTTGTAGATTTGTACAATTGAACTATAGAGGTTAAATATCCTGTTAACCCTTTCACTGCTGAATATGTCATTGTACAGTTCATCTTTAAGGAGATATTGCCAGAAATATAAAAATTAGTCTTAAAAATGCCTTAAACTCAAGTTTTCTCTAGTTTCTTCTGGTAAAATTAGTTTTTATGTAAATTGGATGACAACATTCCAAATATTGGCACTGTTGAACTACAGTAGGTTAATTATTCGTTAATGTGAGGTGTACTTTATTAGTTGATTTGGCCTTATGGATAATAGCTAGCTCCTATCGCAGTCTCCGCCTCGTTTGACCGCTGTCATCTAATACATAATCATAGTTCCACATCATGTAAGACGTAACACTCGCGTGAAAGGATGTTCTTTATTAATTTTATTTCCTCCATATTGTAGTTCCATGACGAGATCTCAATTGACAATGAACAGCTCCAAGGATGGAATCCCCTCAAATACACTCAGTCAACACTCCTGCCTTTCTATACAGTCTATCAGCTTCTATTCCAAATCCAGGGCTCAGCTTCTAAGACACAACCTCTCCAGGATGGTTACTCACACCAACGTTCAGCTTAACCCTTTAGACCCCAATCCAGCCATGGCCGCCCGAGGGTGTGCTCCCCGATCCAACCGAGGCTGCCCGGAAAAATGACATTTTTCCATATTTTTTCCATATTTTTCAAAAAGGGAACACTTTAATTTCTATTCAGGCTACAGAAATGGCAAATATATCGTTTAAAAGCTGATTTAATTTCTCATTCCATGCTTCAAACCAGATTTCAGTAATTCTAATATTAATGGGTGAGTAATCCTCTGAATTTTATTAATTGAAACAAATTTGAGGGATTTCTGAGGGAAATCCCGGGAAATCCTGGGGAAATCCAGCAATTCTTCCTCCTAATCAATGGGGTCTAAAGGGTTAACTCTGACTGAGCTTGGGCGTTACATGCCCCTTTAGTATGGTACGTTGTACATAGACTCCTTCCTAACTCCTATACATTGACAAGGAGTTACAGCTAAGGCGTGCGCTAGTGTAAACACAATGCTAAGCTAATAGAGCATGGACTGGCCATCCGTGTCAGTACAATATAATGGTATATAACAGATGATAAAGGTAAACTGGGAATTATATACATACTTATCATACATTGGTTCTGACTCTTCTGACTCGTCTCTTATGACAAGAAAACAATAGATCCTAATTTTCACTAAACAAGGGTTTTACCAAAGATTTGAGCATATAAATACTACAGCAATCTTGTGTTTCTAGGTAAGATTACTCCAAAGTATTGTAAAAGGGGCTTTTGAAGTATTTTACACTGATATATGTATCAGTAAGAAACACCTTTTTCAATGAACCCCTCATGGTTTTTTATGGCTTAGATAACATACCATTCTTAATACTATGGGTATACATTAAACAAAATATTTGGTATCTCCATATTTGTTCCAAATTAGCTAAACCTATTATTGAGTGTATATAATCTAATGTTACATTTTCATATTGATTAATTGATAAACAAATCCTTCCTGCATCCTTCTGCATTGTCTGTAATTCCTTTTTCTGTGCCAATGCTCATGATCTGATGATGTCAGAATAAAGTCGCAATAGACCAAAATCTTAATGGGGAAGGATAGTCTTCTTATAAATACCTATAGCAGTTTAAAGCAACCAAAAACCAATGAAAGTACATGAATGGCAGAATTTGATAAAGATTCACATGCCTATCCATGTATCATAATCCACATTTTGATAGAAAAGAATGTGTTTAAAGGTTTAGGTTTGTTTATAGCTTAGAAACTTTCTAGGAAACACCCCATGTGACCAAGTTATACCCAAAGAATGATGATGTCATTCATATACCTTTCCGTAGAACATATCCATTTTGATAGAAGGGGGTGGTTGGTAGTATTTTCTTAATCTTTATTACAAAAACAACAATGTTGTAGGATATTGTGTGCCTATAAATATAGGATTTTTCCAGAAAATAAATGTCAAAGTGAAATGAAGCATTTTAATCTTGCACTTCTCAAGAAAGAGTGACACTCAATGCAATTGATACATGCTGCTACCCCTCCCATTAATGGACTGGCCCAAGGTTTAGTGCAATGTACACGGGGCTAAAAATGAGCCAAGTGAAATGTACATCGTTGACTATAGTGTCATGTACATTTCACTGATGGGATCTGACCCTATAGCCACACTCACACTAGTTAAATTGCTGATCCATTACAGTTACATCTCATGATTATGCTTCATCATATAACATCTACAGAAATTAGAATAAATAAAGGCCATATTCCACGTACCGATTTTGCTGCTGATTTGGAAAATCGGCAGTTGAAATAAAGGTTTAATGTAGTTATATTACATACCAATAGAAAGATATGATAATTCTCTGTTGAATGATATATCGGATGTAAGGTCTCATATGATATTCTCAGAGAAAATCAAATAAATTCATAATCGGCAGCATCAAAATCGGTATATGGAATACAGCCTTAAGGTTAGAGTAGGGGGATGAACGCCGTTTGTACGGTAGCTGCACTAAAAAGTGCATATAATTCTCAATATATAAAATAACTGGACATACTATATATCAAAAAATAGCTGTTGCTCATATCTATTTGATTGTAGTGACTAAAACAATTTTGATTAAGAATTACGTGTGATGGCGACCATCAAATATGAAAGTTATATTTTTAAACTTTTATTTTTTGAACATCGATTTCTCCCTTAGTAATGCCTCAATAGCCTAGAGACTTCTTAAGTACACTAAAAACATTCCCCCTGAGGGAAGCGTGTCTCAAAATTTTGATTTACGTCCTAGTTACATTTTTATCTAATTTAGAAAATAATTTGAATTATTTTTTTCATATTATTTATGTTTTGCATCATAGAAAAATAACTAATGCCTAAATCAAAATTTTGAGACACGCTTCCCTTAGGAAGAATGTTTTTAATATAATTGAGAAGTTTGGTAATAATTCAGGAACTATGAAGTGAGAAATCAATGTTCAAAAAATAAAAGTTAAAATATTAGTTTTTTAACTTTCTTCCCCATTTACACTTTTAAATTCAAATCCAACTGAAGTACCAATAATATCATTGAATAGCTGAGATATTCAGCTTTCATTTGATGTATAATATGGGTAAAAGGACAAAGGAATAGCAGACTGATGAGTAAACACGCATAACTGTCCCAAATTGTACGCTGGTCTCCCTACTCTAACCTTAAGTCAGTCACCTAAACAGTTAAAGGTATTGATTTACTGAGAAGTTTAGGAAAAATGATCAGTGAAATATGTAGATAGTCTGAATTGACCATATTTGGATGAAAGGGGACATCCTAAGAGAGTGATGTCATCACATCTTGCTGTAAACAAGTAAGAAGTTGTGTGGACCTACATTTAATAGGATAAACACATGAACAAAAGCTATTTTAACAAGGTTTGAGTAGATTTCACAGCCTATGTTTTACCATAAGCTTCAATTAGACTTAAACAATGTAATTGACCAGTAATTGGAACTTTCCCCATTTTGTCACAATATCAGGCCAAATTGGTTTTCGGTAGCTTTAAACATCAATACACCTACACCCCTTAGATAACTGGAAAATATTGTTTGAAACAATGTGTATCACATTTTTTAAGGCATCAGTATACTTCAATTGTAAGTCCAACACAATTCCTAAATAGGTGTAATATTTTACAAAACATATCATTGTTTTACCAATCATAAAAGGAGCAGGATGTGTCATAGAGCAGATCCTGCTTGGATTTATGTGCAAGTATCATACGTTTGGTTCTACCGACAATCAAAGTCAGGCCATTTTCCAGTCCCCAGTTGACAAAATTATCAAGATCTAATTGGATCTCATTTTGTATATCCTCCAAAGTAGAGCGAAAACAATACAAGGCACAGTCATATGCATAAATTCCAATATTCACATGCTTAATAATCTTGATAGAATTATTAGCATAGAAAATTAACAATGTTAGCCCAAGAATGCTTCCTTGGGTTTCGTCACTAATAACGCTAGATTTCTTTGAAGCACAATTATCAAATCTTATGCATTGAGTTGAATTATTAAATATTACGCTTTGAGTATGCATACAGTGTATATTTATGACTGTATGCTCTCATTGAATATAACGTCACAATGCCTTACCCATAGTCAAATACAGGTAATTATATAGCTCCACTCAGTACACATGATAGAGACTCTCCACATCAATCTTTCATTATGATTATCATAATGTCTTAATCCTTGAGTTGATAAAACCTAAATTCTGTATCATGATCTAGTTTCCTTCTAGGCACTGCACTAAGATGTCTAAAGAGTTTGGCCTGGGAATCCTACTATAATAGTGGTGACACGGATCTACATAAAGCCTTTGGCCCCCATGGAGATATTGGGATGGAGCTTCATCCAGGAAGAATTCATGTAGGCCCCTATAGGCCCCCAGTAGCCCCTGCTGATGGTAAAAGGCTACGATAGCAGTGACCCAGCATTGACCAATTGGTTCATGGGGTTTGATTCCCGATTAGTGTCTGGGTTCACTAAGGGATGAGGTAGGCCTACAGCAAAAATAATTTCCAGGTTTTGATCTCCTGATGTTTGCCGCCCTGTCACCCTCATCTCATAGATATGATCTCCAAAGACTGACCAAGTCTAAACACTTGTCTGAAAAGTGAGAAAACATCCTAACTTGTTTTCACAGTGATAATTACCATGGCTGTCAGTACGGTATAAAACACCCATCACCTATTTACTAAAGCCTTTGGTTTTGCCATTATGTTCTACAACCATAGCTACACCTCATTACTTTTCCAAGCATCATGACTAATGGATGGTATATTTTTACACTTGTTCAATTGAGTAGTTCAGCTTTAAGGAACATACTGTAACTCACTTGAAAGAGGATTTGTACTTTTTATTCCGTTTCCAGATAACACAATTGTCAAATTGTTCAGTTCTATTTAAGTACAAATTGATCAGGATAGTTCAAGACTTGTGCATAACACAGGCACAAATCTAGGCCCCATGTGGCACATCCACATTCATAGAGTATGTTAATAAGTGAGCACACTCTTTACATTTGCAAGATTGCTATTTAGCCTAAAGATGTTCATGGACAGTCAAGACGTAAGTGTTCCCCGGGAAGTGTTCTGATCCTTGTGAGCCTACGACACTCTCTTCAAGCCCAGGTTATATGCATCCAACATATAGGGGGCCAAACATAATGGCATAAAGTAAAAGGAGTACCCAGGAGTGCACTTGAAACATTTAGGATTTCACCTGTTTATAAAGTGTCGTATATGGTCGCGATGAATGCCAAATGACAGAAGAATCGACCATCGTTCCTTATGCCAATTAGCAATACGATAACTTGTTGCAGTCCTTTTGAAACATAAACACTTTATATCCTAAACTCAAAGAAAACTCTCTGTGAGCAGATGCAAATAAAGAGAAGGCTTACCAAAAAAAAGAGAGGTCTCGCCTTGCGCCCTGCCTATTGCGTTCTACAGCTTTCCTTGCTGTAACGCTCCACATAATCCTTGACGCCGACTGAGCAGTGGGACCTCGCTGCCCCGGCTGCCAAAGGAAAAGGCATTTAAGTCGTCTGCTCCGGTTTCCCGCCAGTTCCTTGGTTACGGCTGCTTTAAGAATGCGACGTCTGTAGGCCACGCCCCCTGCCCATCAATAAGGCCGATTGATGTGGGTAGCCACTCGATAGCCGGTTCACCGCCCGAACCTTAGACACCACAGGACCAAAACAGAGTTTAAAGATGACACTACCCCTTCTCCATTTTCACTGTCTGACAGTGACGAAGGTTTCTGAGCGATGATATTAGCCAATATTTGTCTGACAACACCCCGTCTACCCCGTGCAAATGTCCATAACAGGCCTATTAGTGTTGCAGGTACTTAAATAATTACTTCAGATAGTAGGCCTATCAGTAGATTTATAGTATAGATAAACTGCACATGTAAGAAACAGTTGTAACCCACCAAGGGGAAAAGATGCTCCGAGGTTTTTATATCTCCTATTACATGTATAAGACTAATATCTAAGGAGATATGAGGAGAGCTGTGAAAAATATAGTGAAAATATTTTATCAAATATCATTGGCTTTATAATTTGTCAATAAAAAAATGGATATTAGGAGTTTTGCCCATGTTCCTGTGTTGTGACTATGGCAGTTTAGGGGGATGTAACATTTTTAATAATTATCACATTGGGACATGCTTAGTACATTTGAACGGAAAGAATATGCGCTACAAGGCTGGAATTTGGAACTGAACGGAGCATCCTTTCCCCTCTGTCTGCTCACAGTTATTATCCTTTATGGGATAGTGTCATTTTCATGCATATACTCAAATTTATTTTCTATTTTCATACACAAAACTGTACATAAATTTGCAATAAGCAATTCTTTCATTTATGAGAAAAAATCTTCTCGAATCACGAATTGTAAAAATTGAAATCAAGATGATATGAAAATTAGGTACAGCCTTTCCCATTGACATACATGATTACATCTTACACTTACACTAGGTGGTAGCGCCTCCCCTCTCGTACTCATCTCTCTTACTGCCTATCTCCTAGCTGTGTCAGGGGCACCATTTGATATGGCAGATCGCGCCTGTCATTCATCTCGACTCATTCACATGTTAAGTTTGATTCCATGTTTCTGTTTTTCATCTTTTTTTTGCACATCGGAATGATATGGCAGTTCAAATGTAAGTAAGATAATAGTATGAGAGTTAATAGAAAATTGAAAACGTTTTCGATTAATGAGTGTGCTATTTGTTATTGATTGCATTTCATATATTTGATGAAAGGTTTTGTGGAAAAGGAAACGGAAATTGAAATTATCGATATACAGATGATATACTCGACACTCATCATCGTTTCTCTGACAAGGGAAAAATATGCCTTTTCTTATTAGAAGAGTCCGTTTTACAGTGATACAACGCAGCGCTAGGTTTCAAAGTCCCTGTAGTCGAATCCACGTGGCCCCTGTAACCTTTATCACATCTCTTCCCATGACTTTTATCTGTAGGCTGGGTGCAAATAAAGAGAGACCCATGTGACCTGTGTGGCATTATTTTACAAAGACCTCCCCACGGAATTGCAACTTCGTATAAATTCCGCTGTGAGGGTTACTCATACGAGCCCAGAATCGGGATATGGCATTACAACAGCACGGCAATATATTTATTATCCTACATTTGGCAGATTGTCGCACAAGGAAGATGCACCCCTCTGTGATTATAGACGTTTTAGAGACAACGTAATGTGTATCAAAATGGGTTTGCTGCCGTTTCGGAGATCAATTTCTGATCATTTTTCATCATAATATTATTTTTAAATCATTTGGAATACATTGTTATAGTACATTTACCTTTAACACTCTCAGTGAATCATGAAAATTAAACACCATTATCATTATCCTATATATGGCAGATTGTTGCACAAGGAACATGGACCTCTCTGTCATTATAGACCTTCTTCTTCTCATATCAGAATGAAAAGAACATTGTAAAAGTAATTGCTTTTTTTTTTTTTTACAGTTTTGCCAATATTTTGTAATTTTTGTTGCGGGTTTACTGTAAATTCAATATATAAATTCAAGACTTTTACTATAAATATACTGTACAAATACTTTTACTGTAAATATACTGTAAAAATACAAAAGAACTTTGCTGGCAACAGCATGTATAACACTTTTTACAGTGAAGGAAAATAAACAAATGTGCCGAATTTTGTGTTTACTCCTCCAAGGTCTTAGAGCAATGTCGAGAATGCCTCAACAGTGTTCTAGATCCACTCCCAACAATATATATATATATATACAACAATACTTATACCACCTCTTACCAATTCATTTTATGCATTGAAACAATAAGGGTCACTGATAACATCTAGTAATTCTTGATTAACACAATTGAACCAATGGTTCTAGCCTTCGATCGAGTGATTATAAAGATATCATTATCACATGCCTACATCGTTCATAATATTGTTCGGTGGTTTTGCATTTGGTTTATATTGCAAAGTGGTTCAACATTTCAAAAGGGTTATTGAAATATTTTTCAAAGGGAATCTACCCATCAAAAGGTTTTCACTCCCCAGAGGAAGCAAGGTGACGCCTCTGTGTCTCCAGTTCTTCCTGTCACTCGACCCCTATTCCCCCTTTCCGTCCCATTCCCCAGGTGCCCAGTACAAAGACCCATCCAGGGTCGCTCTCTCGTCTCTTGCGCCAGAGAAAGAGAGATTTTCACGTTTTCCAACTCACGTAATTGAATTTTCCACAGGGTTTTTGCCTCTCGCGAATATCTCTAAAAGCTCTCGAACAGTTCCTGTTGACATATGAGGCCCTAGAGGTCTAACCTATACGGTATCATAGAATGAAGCTCCCTGGAGTCAGGCTTCCCGTGTGTCAGGTATAGAGATACCTAGTAATTGTAGTAGGACGATACTATAGCGAGTCATAATGTAGTTTTATGCCCAATGATTTATTCGGTATTGAGACAACTTTCAAATTTGGAGCACCTTTTCTTTATATCTGAAATAGATAATAGCTGTACTTTTCTCATAATATATCAATAATTCTTCTCTCTTCCTGAAGAATTTTCCTTACAGTAGTACACAGGTTTAAATTTGTTAGGGGCGCTCTTTACCTTTATCAGAATATATATTTTTAAGCATACATTGTTCTGTTATCAGGAGCATCATCATTATATTCTACACATTTGTATAGCTACATGTAAAATGTGAATAATTGTTGTAGTTAAGACAATATCATTTTTACACACTGCATTATCTTATTAGCACATCTTCCCAATACGTAAAGAAATCAAAAGCGCCCATAGAAATCAAAAACTAAAAAGATGAACGTATATTGACACAATATCAAAATGAAATTATGCTCACTAAAGAATATCCACATGTTAAAGTTTACCTTTTGGTTTCCAATTCTATCTCATATAGGCCTATAACCGTCCTCTCCGATGGTGGATTGCTATCAGCCGTTTCTATTCCATGGGTAATACTTGTTTACAGGAAGATATGAAGTAACAACTTATAGACGATAACTGTGGCTAGCATCGCAAAGGGAAAAAAAGCATCGAATGCCATTATCCATTTAGGGTGCATGCAGGGTTTTGCGTTGACCAACTACTGCGTGCTAAAAGGAATACAGATTAACTGAAGGAACCGAGCGGAATAATAATTGCATTATATAGATTTGTCTGAAGCAGTTTGAGAACGCGTCAGATTACCTCAGTGACATGAATGTAATGCTTACATTAGTCGAAATAAACTTACTTACTTACTTACTTACTTACTTACTATAGTGTTATTAGACGTTCCTTGTTTTTCCAACGTCAATGTGAAGTAAATTAAAAAGTACAAGGAGTGTGTAGTGTACAAACAAACAGGGAGTGATTGAGAAAGATATAAATATTGAGTTAGATAAGGGGATACACGCAAGCATATCTTTTGGTGTGCTTGTTTCCTGATTGCTCAGCTGTCGTTGGATGCACATGCTCATGCTATCATCGAACTAAACCGGAATTGAAACATATAATGTCATAATTTGGTACAAATCAGAGTTTTCTTTTCACTTTGATTCTTTGAATAACGATTTCTGATTTACTTTACATAACACATACCCACAAATTTAACCTCGGTTCCTAACAATCTTTCTGCATGGAAGGTTGCCATATTCCACATATCGAAAGTACTTGTTGCCGATATGAGGCATTTCCATGGTAACGTTCTATGTCGGGATCAACAACTTTCGGTTATTTTGGGATATTATGTTAGTTTATACCAGCTAGGTTACCAACTTATGAATAAGAAAGATCTGTTGATTCAAATTAAACATATAGGGACTTTGTTAGTTTTGTGTCGGTCTATTGCCCAGATATACAAATATTGACGGAATATGTAAGTGAGCTCCAGTCAGAGCAATAAGTCACTTTCACGAAATATATGACATAAGTTAAGTAGTTGATGAGTTAAGTAGGCATGGTAAGCATACCTTGATAAGGCATGTATCAACATAAACAAAACTTTTTTCCAACACCTAGTCCCTTATTATGCCTTGTAATGGCACTATAGACCTAATAATGTAATATTAATAAATTGCATATGAATCATCCATGCAACTACACATACCCACTCGACAATTTTGACCAGAATCGGCAGATTCAGTGGTGCTAAAATCGGCCGACTCTATACTAGAAGAGGCAAATTTTAGCGCCGACTCATATCAAACATGCACATTCCAATAGCCAATTCTCCCAGTCTCCCATTGCCCGTCGCCGCTAAAGTCGCTTAATGGGTATGGGGCTGCGAAGGCCCTATTCATTTTATGATGGAAGGCCGTTATATTATATTAAAATTGAAAATCTGTTCCGATTTGTGTTAGCTTTGTGTTAGATGTGTTGAACAATTAATTACCCATTATTGAACAGTCATATAGACACGTTTAGCGTTCTTAATCTGGATTTCATTAATGATTATTTGTGAATAAGCAGAGGGAAGTATTCTGTTCCCACTGATGGCGAGTGTAGCCATTGGTTGGCGTTGGTGGCTTCAGGAGAGCGCCACAATACTATCTATTCGGTGCACACCGGGAACGGTCCAGCTGACCGGGTCGCCTCACCGCTCGGCCGGAACAACTTCCGCGGACTATCCTTCAGTGAGTGGGGGGATGGAGGGGAATATGGGCCATGGGTTAAAGGGTGTCGGGGGCTGTAGTAGTGAGCGACCAGCTAGAGAGCTCCCATCGCCTTCCTCCCGACCTCAGGTCTGATGGATTCGGGTGGGTTTTCTGCGTCCGACTGATAGGACGTAGACACAAGTCAGGACAGATCAGGTCTACCTCACCCCATCCCACAGCTCCCCTGCCCCCACCCCCTATTCCCACTGACCAGAAAGGCCATACAGTCCATCCCATCACAACCCATCCCGTCCCACCCCCTTGATATTCGCCTCTCCCCGCCCCCTAACTCCCTCCCGCCCGTAGTCCGCTGCCTGCCACCGGACATACCCCGCCCAACTTCCGGCCCTTCCCGCGCCTGCGTCCTCCCCAGCGCATCAGCATCTTTTGTTGGCTGTCCCATCCAGCTCTCTCCCCCACCCGCCCGCTACACCCCTTCCTTTTGCTCCACCCATTCCTCCTCCAACTGGCTTGCGTCTCATCTGTGGAGGAATCTTGTCTCGTAGAGGATGTTTGTCCGCTGAGGCAGGGCAGGATATATGCTCAAATGGTTCCGCATTTCCGGAACGAACATCCCCAAAGACGTAAACGATATATCATCGTACACCCTTTATATCAGCATTAGGTCATAGTCAAATGTTTAGCATACAGTTCTCTTGTATGTCCCGGTTAATGTCAAAGTTACCATGTGATTGAACAGTATTAACAGGTTGACACCAGGTTTGGAAAGTGTATAGGCATACCCGGACATTACTTATTGAGTAATTTATCAAATAATATGAGGAAAGAATAGAGATGAGGTGCGGATGGGTACAGGTAACGATTTAGGCATATAACTCTTTATCCTATTTAGGAACAATAATGTAAACCCTGATAATCATGCAAGAAACTTCTTTTCAGAAAGTTAACCCCAAATGCTATAGACACTTTGGTCAATCAAAGTCACTTTTGGTCACTTTGCCTAATTGCTTGAAGCACCATCATTACCAAAAAACAAACAATCAAAGCTCAGGGTGTAATTAACATACCATGGTATCACCATGAATAGAGCATGCACAAAAGTAGCATTAATTAGAAGTAGGTGGCCTGAGTATAAATCATTCGCCATGACACCATGATGGTTTATTGAGATGAGTTATAGCCATATGGGGAGGCGCGAAGACACATCATCTCCACATCTCGTTCGTATTCGTCTTCACGTCTATTTCACAGTCTGCGCCACAGACGAACCAAATCTTAAATCCGAACCGAGTGCTCCCGACAATTTCTTTATTGACTTTGCAGGGAAAGTCACTCCATTATGTTGCTCGCCATTTGATATCAATCCATAGGAGAGTGGGCATGTCAACCAGAACCGGAACCCCAGCGCGACGTTGGAGTCGGCGCATGTGCAATCTTTATGGAGGTCCGTATCGATCGCAACGGGAAAACAAGATGGCCGTAAGGGAGAGGAGACAGGCAAAGCAAGATGGAGTCAACTGCTGCCGCGTCGGGGTACCATTCATAAACGCCTGGTTCAGGCGGCGGGTTTATTTGGCGTCGGGAAGTCGTCTGCTCCCCACGTAGACGATGGACACAAGTTGTCGGCGGTCCAATCAGCCTGGCCGCACGTCAGTTGTTCAGTCACACACGGGCTGATTAAAGGCACCACTACAATGCGTAATTGGATTGGCACTGGCCGGCCGCGGCGTCAGCGAGATGCGCTCACTCGGCAATCAAATGCGTCTGACAAATCCAATTCCATCCAGTCTCTGCTTCGGCGAGAGATTAACAAAAACGAAAAAAAGCCCCGGCAATGGTGGGATGAATGTAGGCCTATACTGAGATTTTGCTAATCAGAAACCCATGAGGCTGATGTAAGATGGTCATTTGCTAATCCATGTGGCGGATAAAATGATGGTCGTGGATAACAAGGGGCGCAGATGACTTTTTATCGGGAACCTTGGTTGGGGGTGGGGGCGGTGGCGGGCTGTGACACGGGAACCCCTGAGTGCGACATGCACGGAGAGGCGGCACAGACAATGGCGGGCGTGCTCACTAAGAGTGAAATTGATGTGACCGGGCTTATTGGGACCGACCGCACAGAAACATGTGTCGGACCCTGATAACTGATCAAAAAGGTCTGTGACCCGCCGCGCCCACTGGACGCCAATACGTCATGGTAGGCAGGATGGTGCGAGGTGAAACAGAGAGGTATGGGGGGCGTATATACGGAGGCATAAGGATATGTTAGAAGAAGGGGTAGGTAGAATAGAAGGCCCAGGTAGGATATATTATGTGTCCCTATCCGACGATGGTAGTATCAATATCATTGACCAACAATCAAAGCAATAGTGGTTCTGAATGTAAATCTGTCTGCTTAATATTCAAACAGCTGATCTATGATCAGTTTAATATCCAATAGGTTAGGGTGTTATTTGTAAATCGTATAACTGTTCCCAGGATATTAGCTAGCTCCATCTGCAGTCTGTCTCCACCTGGACTGTGCATCCAATACATAACATAGTTCTGTATTATGAAAAGACACAACACTCGCATGAAAGGAATTTCTTTATTGTTATCTAATATTAATGATGTGTGAACTCCTGACAAGATCTCTCGATGACAATGAACAATCCAAAGGGTAGGATCCGCTCAACCACACTCAGCCAATGCTCCAGCCTACTACTCAGTCTATAAGCTTCTATTCCTAAACTCCAGAACACCGACCTTTCCAGGATGTTTAATCAATGAAAGCTAACAGTGCTCTGCCGAATGCTGTGCGGACTCACTACTCTTCACCTTTGACAAAAAGAATGTGCTCAGCCTTGAGTCTTAGTGGTAACACTAGAATGGCTAAGCTAAAGTATGGACTGACCATCCGTGTCAGTATATACACAGCAACATGTACCAAGATGTAAGCTATTCACTCGAAATTTTGTATACTGATTCCTTAAAAAAAAATCAGGGGACGGTTCGAGCTATAGGATCATGTTTTATTCTTTTTGCTCAAAATGAAAATATCTTATTTGACAAAAGAGAACAAAGGATCCCTACCCTTTAGAAATATAAAGTCCCTCCTAATTGTTCGCAGTCATACTGAAAATAACACGGATCATTTCGTACTGCTCTAACTTCAAGCTAAAACTCCTCACCAAACATTTGATTGTGACGGAGTAGGGCCCATGAATTCACGTCGGGGAGCCGCATCAGGTTACCAGTACTCTATTATACTGGCTGAATTAACGAGACATTAATCTGCTTCCATTTTCAAAGACGTTGGGGTTCTAATCAAGTCTCCTCGAAGAGCGGGTTGGGGCGGGAGAAAAACAAGATGAAAGAACAAAAGGCAATGATGAAAGTTATAAGAGGGGAGGAAAGATGTGCCATTAAAACAGACGAAGAGATATGCCGAAATATGCAAATAGAAATACATGCGCAGTAAGGCAGACCTCGAACACAATAAAGAAACAGCATATGAAGATGTGTGAAAATTGTGTTGCCGTGGTTACCGAATAAAGAATATTTATAGCGTATATTGAAATGATGAAATAGCAAAATTGAAAATTGAAAATTATTTCTATTAGTGTCCCGGGATCAGTGTACAATAATAACCGACTGACTATACTGAATCACAAGAAAAATAAATAAGGGGATGCATTCCATGGCCGACACATTATGTTGTTATTCCAAAGTGGGAATTCGACTCATTTGAAGCCTTCCATTTCCATAACGAACAAAGAGGCATTCATTGACAAAGAACCATGTCCTTGTAAAAACTGACATGACAAGGATGTCCTTGTTGATTCTTCAACACAGTAACAAACCTCTTTAAACCTTCTGATTTGAAATAGCAACCACATATTGCTCTCATTCTCCCCTTTGTTTTGACATTCACAAGGTTGGGCTTTGGCAACCCATAAGTATAGCAGATTCTTTAATTTTACGTTTATTCCAACAAGGACGCCAAAGCTCAAACTTGTGAATGTGAGCGCCAAAACAAGGAGGAGAATAAGAGCAATATGTGATAGCTATTGTGAGGAGGCACTGATGAAACTATCTTGATTATGGCCATGATGGTAACATAAAGGTACACCCTAGATGAGACATCGTTACCTGTATCAGCCTGGGCCACTCAGTGAACCACTCCTGAGCTACTCACATACTGACCACCTAGGCTGTCGTCCACTGATCCAGGTCTTTACCGATCTTTACTCAGTCTTCAATATCTCAGTCCACAAGAAGGCCTATCGCATATCTACTGTAGTAAAAGGGCTTTAAAGTCACTGTACCATATGAACGCCTAGCTGAATGAAGTGTCTTCTCTGCTGTCAATGTAATTGCCGGTCAAGTGGAAATGTAAGCTGTTAGACGCCAAAGGACATTAAAACCACGTAAAGATATCTTTAGTGCGCTACGCTGTGTAACGATTCCTTCGTATGCATGTTCACGTTCATGTTAATCTCTAGAGTCTATTACCTACCTGCAGCCGATAGACATAGCAAAAATGACGTCACATTATATATAGCTTATCGTGCATTAGAGTAGACAAATCGCGGGGCTCATTCTATTATGAGGCCGAAGCTATGCTAACTAGAAATGCCAATAATTTACTTGATTTTTTTTTAAAAATCTATTTTCAGTTATCATAATGCATTCTTTGATATTAAACTTGTGACATATCCTATATCCACTCCGCCTTTCATCTTTAAGCAATGGGGAGAATGGAAGTAGATTTGTAAACAGATATCCAGGAATGTATATTAGTATAGCTGCAGCTACTTCAAGATCCAACGAACTTTAGCTTGAATTCAGTCTCTATTATAGAGTCGATGATGATATGCATGGTATCAGAAGGATTTTCTCACAGTCTAATCTGACCGTCAACTCCCTCAGAGTTATTCTTTTTCATGCAGTAACCTAGATTCCCTATTCTCTTCTCTTTTTCTCCATTCCATCCACGATCCAACACCATAGGGAAAAACTAGGCCTTGGCCTGACAGAATGGATTAGTCTAATGCCATGAGCAGCAGATTGGGTTTTAAAGTACCTGATATGTGTGATCATATTGGCTGTGTGTCTTGCACGCTGATTTACCCTTACCACAGGGCCTCTCCTTCTGTGTACGAGATGGATGAGTCTGCGTGGGTAACAGCTGTGTTCATTCAGGGGACACCGCCAGCATTTTAGGGGTGGCCAGTCTTAGGCAGTTTTGGTTGGACTGGAGGAGGGTATCATTGTGTTCGTGTCCTTGCATTTGAGAAATTGGAGAGGGTTGTGGAGAAACAACCTAGCAGGAACTACTTATGAAATAAGGTTATTACAATGAAAAAAACGCACTGGTGGCATTGGGGGTAAGTCCTTCCAAGGTCATGCAGAGACATGAACATCTGGGGTTCAGGAAAGTGGCAGGGGTTGTGGGTGTGTAGTTGGCCCACAGAGGGACTGCGGAAGGTCTGAGTGGCATTCAGGTATTCTGTAATGGTAGGTTGTCATGGCTACCAACTGAAAAGCCCGGATGTTCGTGTTCTGCACCAGCCTAGGGTGGAAGGACCCTGGCGGTTAAAAGGGCCACGTACAGTACGACTCCTCGGACTGGGACTGACCCTACGGCATGGACCCTGCTGACTACAAGTCAGGCCAGGTCGAAATTCTTGGCGCTTTTCCTTCCTCAATCAATTACATTTTTTTAAAAAGGAAGACAAAACAGAACAATTCTTTTAGGGCTGATTTGTGTCAGTGTATGTACTTCTCGTCGCCACAATTTAAGAACTACCCGCTATACGTTATGTAGGCCTATTTGTGCGAGAAGTGACAAACATGTCCAAACAGAAGTCCTAAAACATGAATGCTAATAAAACTGGTAAATGGTACTGCATTCAGTGAATATTAAATCAGGTCTATTGGTCTGATTAAAGATGAATGAAAAAGGTGAAGCGGGGGCCTGAGGCAGCCCGAAAGCCACTTTTCTGTAACAGGCTAAGTGCGACCATAACTTCTATTGTCACCAACAAATACCACGAACAGGAATACAAGTAGATATGCAAGTAGCAGCAGTGAGCCCCGCCCCATCCTAGTAACGGTCATAATGATGAATGGTTTCTTCATAGTGCCTCATCCATCGTTGTCCGCATTAGTCATTGGATGCCCCTTTGAAGTGAGGGTCGGGATCGGGCGGTTGGACTAGGACGGGCGGGTTAAGCCAACCCTTCCTGGCCAACGGAAGGAGGGTAGCCAGACCCAACAGCATAGGGCTGGAAGCGCTGGGATACATGTGTCTGGGGGTAGGTGTGTTGGGGTGAGGTTGTAGGCTGATAGGAGGTCCACTGCAGAGTGCTTGGGAATAAAACTGATCTCGGGTTAAAGGAGGGGTGTGACGGGGGAGTGGGGGTAAATATGGCCTGACTGATTGAGGCCGGAGAGGAGCTGACATAGGTGTCGGGTGTCGGGTGAATCTTACTGAGGCAGCACTGGAGCTGACTCTGGCCATTGGCTGGCCCTAGACTTTCTAGTGCGTCCCACTGATCGTCAGGGGGACTTTGCAAGTCTGGAACAACATGGCGATCATTGGAGGATTCCCCAGTGAGAAGGAATATTTTCATTGGCTATCTATATTTAGTAAGGAAAACCCCTTCGCTGGTTAACATTTAAGTTCATAGCTTGCCAGGAACAAGTGGGCCGCAAAGGATTCTGGGGGAGGTGGGAAATCTCACCTAAAGATGGCAGACTTACATAGGCCCCGAGAACGAGGAGGGCGGCTATGAAATAGGCTATGGCTGGCCCAGGCCGTCTGAGGGCTGGTTCAGGGCATGCAGGGGCTGGCTCAGGCCGTTTGGGTCTGGTTCAGGCTGTTCGGGGGCTGATCCAGTGGCGGATCCAGGTGGGCGCGGGGCGGGCTCCTCCCCCCCCTACCCAAGTGAGAATATTTTGGCATCTTAAATTTTGAAAATCGGTGCAAATCTGCTGGTCTCTTTAATTGGGGGTCAGGGTCCCCCCCCCCCCCCCCCGAGAACACAGGCTCAAGATCCGCTCCTAAGGGTGTGTGTGGGGGGGGGGGGGGGGGGCTGAGGGTATGCGTACTAAAATGCGGGGGCTGGCTGAGGGTGTGTGGCGATTGGTACATGTTCATTGGTTAAAAGAATGCGGGGGCTGACTAAGGCCCTGTGAGGGCTTGCTCAGGCCACGCGGGGGCCTGCTCAGGCCATGCGGGGTCTGGCCGTACAGGTGCCGGGCGCGGCCGCTGCCTCCCTCAGGGCCAAAGGCCAGACAGCCCGTCTCGTCAGCCGGGCGTCACAGCGGGACAGGCCGGCAGGGACGGAGAAGAATGCGCTGTCAGCCCGAACTGCTCATTATTGGCTCGGGATACATACCCCCCTCCCCACCCCGAACGAGCTGCTCAGAACTGTAATAGGTCCCCAGATACCGGGTCCGATATAAGCTCGACGTAGACAACCCTCATTTCCTTTTATAATATCCCTGCTGTATCATTTTATATAAACATGAAAGTCCCATAAATGGGAATGGATTGGCAAAAATAACCAGGAGGGGGCTCCAGAGAAATTTCCGGATATTTAATTTCGTCTTCCATAATTAAAGTCGAGTCAGAGAGCAGTTCCGGGTAATTGTGGCTGGGAAAAGCCGTTTCAGAGAAAAATTTTCGAATTATGGAAAACATTATGGAAACCGCGGATAATTGTGAAAAGCCGTGTTTTGCCGACATCACTCATCGGTGTCGGGAACTCAAAATAATTATGGATAGTTCTTCCATAATTCTTTTTCGACTTTTTGTTTTGTTCATAATTAATGTTTTACAGTTACCCCAGTTCTTGGCGCTAGTTTTCAACTGACGTTGGAGCACACAAGTGAGGTGAGCACATGCTATTCATTGTTTTTTTAGGGGTGGTAGATCTAAACATGAATCCCTACTAACATCCTTAGGTTCCACTAACATTATAGGTATCACATGATATATAATATTCAAAGTTTTTCGTTTATTTTCTTTCAGAATGGCCCCAGTTAAGAATCGGATGTCCGTGTCCGCTCGGTGTGAGGAGTTGAAGGTATGGCTTTTGCCTTCAGCCCTACTGCCTCCAAAGCGAATGAAGCCAGGAAGAGGGAGAAAGCGGTGTAAATCAACTCGAATCTACAAAGAAAGAATCGACCCTAGGGTGGAGTTCCCTCGGCCCCGTGATTTTGAAGCACGTTACAGACTGCCACCCGATATGGTCGAGAAACTAGCAGAGGAATTTGAGGCAAGCCCCTTCTGCGACACCAAAGGCAGTGGGAGGGGTAGGCCCATACCAGTGTTCAACAAGGTAAAGTATATCATGCAATCTTATCAGCATATATATATCAGCATTTATATATGATATAAGACTTGCAGTTAGTAGTAGTCCATATCTATGCATTACCCATCCAAAAATGTTAAAAGTAATAGCATTAGTTGCTTTTTTGAATCACCATAGACAGCTATAGATATATATAATAAAATATTATATAATATAAAAAAATAATCCTCAGTTTGTTTCCTTTTTTTTAAATCTGTTTTTATATATATATTGACAGGTGTGCTACGCACTCAGGTTCCTTGCCACCGGGGCAAGCTTCAAAGTGATACGTGACACCCAAGGTGGATGCAGCTCATCTAGTGTTTCAAGGGCCGTAAGACAGTTCGTGAAGTTCCTGGTATACAAGAGCAGGACCGGGGTGATTTCCTTTCCAAAGGTAATAACCTTCATTAGTATTAATTAATATATACAGTAATGTTATATAGAGAAAGAAATAAAATGTAGGTTAAATGCATACTTCGTGTCCTCAAATAACCTTTCCTATTATATATAATAACTCCATACTATTCTATTTTGTTTTTTACTTAGAAAGATGACCTACACGAGTCAGCAATTCGGTTCTGTCAGAGGTTCAATATGGAGGATTGTATTGGGTGCATGGACGGCACTCATGTACCCATAAGACGTCCTGAGAAGAACGAGGGTAGCTACGTGAACCGCCATTACTACCACTCTCTTAACTGCTTGGTGGGTTCTCCATAATTATTTTGTATGTTTTGCCCCCCCCCCCCCCCAAAAAAAAAAAAATACCTCTATAAGTAATAGAATTGAAATTGTGAAAACTTTCTAAAAGCAGTCTACAATACAAACAAATAATAATAATTCAAATTAGCCTTTTTCCTATGAAACGCTTCGCAATACCATAAATGAAAGCATATATTCCATTACTTCCATAAATGAAAATAAATATGTTTCTTGCAGTTGGTCACAGACCACGAACAACGCTTCACGTTTGTGGAAACCTCTATGGCAGGCTCAAACCATGACCAGTACATTCTAGAGCATTCCACATTCGGCGCCGAGATCCTGGGAACGGACCGTCTGGGGGATTATTTCCTGTTAGGAGACAGCGGGTTCGTTCAATAACTTGTATATATATATAGCTATGTATTAGGTATAATGTAAAAAAAGTACTGTCTAAATATGACACATATTCTACTTAAATCAAACCCACCGACATAAAAAAAAATTACAATAAAGTTCTATATATATAGTATATATAGTTCTATTATTAGTTGCTTTCATTAATTCTTTTCCACATTTGTTTTTTTAAAATAGGTATGGTCTGAATCCGCAAGTCCTGACTCCCTTCAAACACCAAACCATTCAGACTCTACCGAGGCACGAGCTGAAGTACCAGATGCAGCACATCAGCGCCCGCAACTCAGTTGAAAGGGCGATCGGCCAACTGAAGATGCGTTGGAGGTTTGTATAAATTGTTTTTTCTGTTACTTAATATAGAATAGAATAGTATTCTTTCCTAAATTAAAAAAAAAAACTCTATACTTTGCCCTTCCATTTTCTTTTCCCCATAAATTAAAAAAAATCTTATTTTCTATTTGTTCCCCATGAATTAAAAGAAAATCATTTGTTTACTTCCAAAGATGCCTGTCGAAACAGGGTGGGGGCGTGCTAGAGTTCGATCCGCTGCGTGCGTCTTGGGTGGTGGAGGCTTGTTGTACGCTCCACAACCTCTGCATCGACTGGGGGGTGCGCACCATAAGACCAGGGGAGAACAAGGACCCCGACATGGAAGACCTGATACAAGAGGAGGCACGTCTACGCATACTGCTCTCTATGCGGCAGGCTGAACGCGCAAGAAGGACAGAAGGGGCATCTGGTGATCCACAGTTGCGCCAGAACACCAAGTCTGCACTCTACCGTGAAGGGTTTGCGAAAAGGGCACGGTACATCTTCCGTAACTACGGTGGCCCTCGCCCAACACTCCGTCAAAGACGCCGTCGTTAAAAAAAACAAAGAAAATCGTGCTGACATTACACTTACAGTTAATTGGATGCATTTGATCAACTACCTTGAACTATTATGGAAGCTTTGTCTTGTTGTTAGAAGTGTTCTCCAATTTTTGAATCATGTACCTATCATGATTTAATGAAATATTTCAGATCGGCATTTACTTGAAGTTCAACGATGTGAATTATGGAATACTCTAAACAAGTGTAATTTGAAAGTTTGACACAGCAACTCTTCAATGGATGAAATATTGTATGTCGGAATGTACTTTACAGTGAAATGATCTGAATTATGGAATACTCTATCAAGTTAGATTGTGTGATTCAAAATTTGTAACCATTTTCAAGTATTGATTTATGACGGGATATAGATGCAGTGAAATATGGAGATGAATTTTAGTATACTCTATGAAATTAGATTGTTTGATTTAATATTTCTAACCACTTACAAGTACCAATCTATGACGTGATTTACTGATTGTGAAGTATATCTTTAATTGATCGAAAGCTGAACTAATTGAAATGACATGAAGATCAATCAATTTCGAATGCCTTTGTGATTATGCAATGCGATGATTAAATCACTTTGGATGAACTGTTATTTGGTACATGTTTTGTAATAAAAGCTACGTTTTCACCATTAAACTGTAATCTCGAATTTGTTTTATTCTTACTATCACGTCTTTAGAGAATTCTAACCTTCCCATAAATATTAGGACTAAGACAATTATTGGGCTGTAGTTAGGTTTTATTTTTATTTTTTAGGAAATACCATCTGCTTCAATTGACAATAACGCACTCTTCTTCAACAGACGATTTTTGAACAGAGATATGCAGGAGAAGGTGTTATATCTTTACGCACAACTTTCCATATAAATCGTCCCATAAATGGGTCCTTCCTATAAATCCCTAGTTTTACATTTCGCTGTTAATTATGATACTGCCCTGTAATACACAACATGATTTTACATGCAAACCTTCCTGAAAAAACGATAAACGAACATGTAACTTTCTGAAACGGTAACCTTTCAAAACATCTGTAACACAGTTTGCGATAATCTCACCATTATGTATATTGGATTATATATATATATATTTATGTCTATATATATAAGAGAGAAGGATACAAATATATATATATGTGTGCTTATAAATGTATATATATATATTCCAATATATATACAACTATGTGATGATCATTTATACATCGCGTTCACATGGACTTCAAAAGCTTCATATGCATACAATTTACTTTTTCTAATCTACTTAGCACCGCACCACAAAGGTGAAGGGAACAGTCTTAAGAGAGAAGCATACAACCAACCACAACTACCTATTGGGAACCACATTTCACATTGTCCCCGAAATCTTAAGAACAGAAAAAAAAAAAATAAATAAAATTAAGGAAATAGACAATGACGTCAGACATACAGTACTTAGTAGTGCCTATACAGTAAACTCTAAACAGCAGCCTATACAATTTAGGAATGCCTTGATTACGTTGAAACAGTCATAAGTTCAAAATATATATTTCGAATCATAGTCTTCATACACCTTGCATGTGCGGCTCAATTATAGAAAGAGACAAAAGTTCTAAATATATATAATATGCGGTTCAATTAGAGAAATCTTCAGTAATTTGTCTGAGACAGATACCAAAGAAACGCCCACATTTAACGTGAATACAAAAAATACTGTTTTCTGGCAGAACCTGTTACTACGTGGATCTTCTTGCGCTACATCGACTGGATCAGGGTCACTCAAGATTAATTATCTTTTGACTCTCACTATTATGTACTTTGTTAACGTTTCATCTTTCTGGTGGGCTTTCTTGGCCGGTTTGACCGGCGTGTACCGCACGTACTACCATCACTGTCAGTTTCCACACTTCGTGTTACATGGCGTGGCAGTTCTCTCGCCACCTGCATTGCAGGGGGTATGGGCCAAGGCATTCCTTCATCCTCGTTCTCTGCATTCTTTGGGTTTACTGGAGACTGTGCATGATCCTCGTTCTGTGCATCCTGAGGCTTAACTGACGACTCCGCCTCAGCATCAGCCCCACCATCTACTGCCATCAAATCAGGGTTACCTGTAATTGTTTCAGCATATACCTCCCCCACAACTTCGACCACTTCTTCTGTAATTATGGCCGTCACGTCTGCCACAGTATCTGGAGGTACTTCTGTAATTTTTACCAGAGGATTGTCAACATGAGTGGGAGGGTATGTCGATGCACCTGCAGATAAAGTCAGAGGAGTAAATGGGGCAAATTCAGTCACAGGAGGATATGTGGCACTAGCAAATGTACTAGCAGGTTCGGTCACACTAGCACATGCGGTCACATTTGTAGCGGTCACGGGAGAAGATCCTGCGAAAGTTCCACATGCCGTTGTGGATGTGGCCACAATAGAAGGTGGAGTCTCAGTAGTGACTGTAGAAGATGCTGTAACAGTGACGCCCCTAGGTGGGGTCTTAAAAAACAATCCTTGGGCTGGTGTTTGTAGTGATGACCAAGTAGTCGATGTAGCGCAAGAAGATCCAGTCGAAGTAGCAACCGGTTCTGCCAGAACTGCTGCGGCTACATCCCTCGCAAGCGCAGGCACAAAAGATGTTGTGGGCACACTGATTGATGTGGGAAGAGGTGACGAGACCGACACATTGACGTCATTCTGTTGATCCTCGTCTTTGACATCTACATCTACAGTGACTTCTCCAAGAACTTCTGGCGATCGCTGTAAGAGAATATCAAGCTTGGTATGAAGGCGTACTAGTTCTTGTTGAATGTTCTTACAGTCACCACTGACGATGGAGATAGCGACTTTGGTGTTACGAACATCTTTCTTGACTGTTCGCAGGTCAGTTTCGATGTCCTGCATGTCGTTCTTTATAAGGGTGACGTCTTCTTGCAGGGCATGGACATCTGATGAAAAACCTGCGACGTCCACCTTAACGTCTTGGACGTCGGATGTCACTATACCAAGTTGACCTTTCAGCACATGGGTATCATTTTTTGCGGTCTCACTACACACCTTGACTTCGACTAAATCTTGTTTGGCGTGCTTAACATCCGACTTCACGCACGAGATGGCCGAGTGGACGTTATCGTATTCGGCTGTGAGCCCGTAGAACTGTTGCGCTACTGACTTCATATCAGTTGCTATGACAGTGGTCTCCTCACCAATTCGAGCTATTTCTCGCGTATCCGTCTTGAGGTTCCGCATCGCAGCCCCCAGCGTCTTGAATCCGGATTCAATGTCCACTGGAAAATGTAATACAAATGATTTAAGATAATATTAACATAATACAATTGTGGTATATTGTAGAAAACCTAAACCTCGCCCACAATTCATGTCTTTTATTATGGAAAGATGCAATATCCCAGACCGATATAAAAATAATACCGATCGAACTCTACAAATAGAGGCCCCATATATAAATATGCTTACACCTACACAGAAAACACAATATTTATAGGCCTGCCATCCCGTCTGCGCCTAAACAAAAAGGCGCGTTTCCATATTTACAATACCGATCGAACTCTACAAATAGAGGCCCCATATTTTGAATATTTACAATAATATTAACATTATAATCTATGCAACGAGTTGTATTTCAAATATACGAAGCAAAACGCTGACACGATGGTGAGGCGCCAAAAAATATTTATAATATAGTTTATAGTCCACAGTTTAGGCACAGGCCTATAAATATTATCCGGATAAAAATTTAGAGTGCTATGACATGAGTGGGGTTTCTAACATTCATCTCACAGCACCCAGGTAGCTAGGGGCCTAAGGCCAATTGATTGAGTGCTCTGTACAAATCAAGGTAATGAATTGATTGGATGCACTACCCAGCTACCCGAAAGTACATTCCCATCTCTGAGTATATATACCAGTGCCTCTCTTTCACCCAACAGGAAAGGTGTCTAAACCTCACATGTAAGCAGTTATCCACTACTGCAGCACCAAACTCAGTTTTCGCATGAAAAAATAGCATTTCTAGGATCAATATAATATAAATAAGTTATTTTTGTAATGTGAAAGCTCTGTAAGTGGTAATTTCAGCGAATATTGAGCGAACGTTCGCTCGCCGATCGCTCGCTGAAGCTTGTGCCCGGCTTGCTCCTCTCTTTGTAGAGTTCGATCTGGACGTAAGCGCTGTCGAAATACGTAACCGGCTGTCCCCGGCTTGCGCCTCTCTTTGTAGAGTTCGATATCAGGAAAATATTTATAGGCCTGGACGTAAGCGCTGTCGAAATACGTAACCGGCTGTTCCCGGCTTGCTCCTCTCTTTGTAGAGTTCGATCTGGACGTAAGCGCTGTCGAAATACGTAACCGGCTGTCCCCGGCTTGCGCCTCTCTTTGTAGAGTTCGATATCAGGAAAATATTTATAGGCCTGGACGTAAGCGCTGTCGAAATACGTAACCGGCTGTCCCCGGCTTGCGCCTCTCTTTGTAGAGTTCGATATCAGGAAAATATTTATAGGCCTGGACGTAAACGCTGTCGAAATACGTAACCGGCTGTTCCCGGCTTGCGCCTCTCTTTGTAGAGTTCGATCGGTATTATTTTTATATCGGTCTGGGATATTGCATCTTTCCATAATAAAAGACATGAATTGTGGGCGAGGTTTAATGTAAATATGGAAACGCGCCTTTTTGTTTAGGCGCAGACGGGATGGCAGGCCTATAAATATTGTGTTTTCTGTGTAGGTGTAAGCATATTTATATATTCTGTAAAATTATGACTTACAGACTTGAGTTGAGCCTAGCCTAACGCAGGCCCCGGATTATTTTAACCATTTATAAAGAAGGCCTATAAAGACAGAATGGATAATATGTAGATGTTATAATCAATAGTATTTGTTAGAATGCATTTCTATCTGGGTCAAAGTAATTCTGTGACGGAATATTGTAACTTCATTACTTGCATAAATTCAATATTAACTCACGTCTGATCAGTGCTGGAGACACACTTGGTTGGGCAGGTTGTTGTGCAGACAAACGGTACTCGTTTGTCTGCGCCATGTTTTCACACGCCTTCGGCAGAGGGGTGGATATATCTGGGAGATTTCCTGGAGAATCTGAGAATGGAATTTGTTTTCTAATAATTTTGCTTACACGTGTACCCCCATAATTCGATTAATGGAATGTTTTTCTTCCCTTATCAATGACCAAACATTATAATTCTAACCATACATGATAAATCTTATTTTCTTAACGTGTACCACAATAATTCTATTAATGGAATGTTTTTCTTCCCTTATCAATGACCATACATTATAATTATAACCCCACATGATAAATGTAGTGTTTTTAATGTGTACCACCATAATTCTATTTATGGGATTGTTTTGTTACCTTAGCAATGATAATTCGAGTTTAGGTTAGACATAGAACTGTTACTTTATGATGACAAAAATATATTCAAAGTTATGCTAATGTATTAAAGTGAACACTTACCATCCCCGTAAGACAGCTGTCTTTTTGTTTCGGAATCTTGAGGGAATATCTGCGACAGTTGTCCTCCGATGGTGCTGTCTGGTTTCCCTGGTGGCGGGGTGGGTGAGAGTGGTGACTCGTGGGCCTCCTCCTTCGGTTCCGCCTTTTTCTTTTCCAGCTTCTTCTTCTCCTCCTCCTTTTTTCGTGCTTTTATGCGCGGAGAAGTCCGTCTCTCACCATTCTTGTCTTCCCCTAATGTGGTAAATGGATAATACATAATAATAACCACATTCATGTGAGGTTACATACCCCATTTATTAAGTAACAGGTTATTGCATCCTTGAGAAACATATTTATTGACCACATTTTTACCAGTACCGGTTTATGGATGCTGGATGATGTTTATAGTATGTTCTTTAATGTATGGTTACTCACTATGCTTACACACTATGCTTTCTAGTTAGGCCTAGTCTATCACTTACCATCACTGATGACGATAGCCGTATCATCTTTTTCCACTTTAGGCTTCTTCCTTTTCATGGACAGCCGTCCGGTCTTCTTTGTCACCTGCTTCTTTTCCTTCGGCTCATCTTCTTTCTCCTCACTTTCGTCGTCCCCTTGTGAGCCCTCGTCTTCCTCCTTCAGAAGTGATCTCTTCTTGGTAATTCCTAATAATGAAGATGTGGAGAGCATATAAAATATGACAAATTTTAAAGCGGGGAAGAAAATGTTGTTCCACTATGCTTTCTAGTTGTTTCAGGAGAAGTTACGTAGATAACTTATAAACTGAATAATATACATTATGGAATATAATACCTACACATAATACCTACACCCACATATGAGATAATATAGAGCATGTATATATATATAGATATGATGACATACTAGTTATAGCTTTGCAGCAGGTACACGTAGAAGCAAGAATTAGTGTTTAATTGAGTTCCTCCAATTTTTTTTATGTAATTAACTTACCATAGATCTCTGCCTGCACCTTGACCTGTCTTTTGCTGTCTTCTTTCGACTCCTTTATCGCCTCTCTCTGTTGTTTTTCTGCTTCCGCCATACGTTGGACCATTTTGTGGGCGGCGGATACAATCCTGCAGGTGTCGTCGGACTCTATTGGTCTTTTCCACGAACCGGGAATCACTGTAAATTATTATACCTTAGTGTGATACAAGGTTAGTAGTTAAGAGTTTAACTCAGGGCGATACAAACCTGGGTGATAACCAGCCTTGTATCACACTGCAGTGTGATACAGAAACTTTTTATTTTTCTAAAATTCATGAAAAAATGAAATCATTAACAATTAAAAAATCTAACATTTGCATTATCTGCACAACGTTCCTAGCTACATTTTACTGCTCACTGTTTGTGGATTTGATGGATATCAAAAGAGTTATATGAAAAAAACATAAAAAAATGTGCAGCATCACAGTCCCACCATCACTGATTGCTGTGCATCCTTTCTGGGGAGCTCAGATCTAACAGAAAAGGTATAATAAATCCATAACCAACCTCGAAGGGAGTACTCGGGCGGTTATCACCCCTCGCCGGGACCCCGATATCAGCCCTCGGCCGGCCCTTCGGGCCCTGGCCTCGGGCTGATATCTGGGTCCCGGCTCGGGGTGATAACCACCCTTGTACTCCCTTCTTGGTTGGTTATATGTATGTATTAAACATAAAGGTATGTCATGGTATTGTAGTATCAAATATAAGATCAAGACAGTTAAATATAAGATCAAGACAGTTAAGTATAATATAACTTTCTTAATTCACTTTAGATTATGGGTTATTATGGGTTATTGTTTTTTAGGGAATAATCAGTGGTTTGCTTTATGTCAGTGCTCATGGACATACTGGCAGAGTGGACATTATCACCTACGAAATATACCTGAATTTCAGTAAAATCATTATGGAAGATCACAACATTCAGTTCAGCCACATAGATATTATATATAGCCACATGTACAGAAAATTTATTTTCCGTACAAAAATATTGGGGAAAAAAACTGAAAAAAGGGGTATATAAATATAAAGAATCAAACTAACCTCCACAGCACTCTGGCCCGTAAAACTGCAGCACTAACACCTCCAGGCTCGTAAGTTGGTCTTTTTCCGTAATCCCCCGACCACCCGACTGTTTCTGCAGTTTCGCCAAGTCTCTCGCCTGTCATACATAAATAGGTGTTAACGTCAATATATTTATTCCAGAATTTATAAGGTGTGATACACATTAACGCATGACACATTACTGAATACATTCGAGTATCTATATATTCTACCTGCGGAGTTACACATACATGACCCCTAAAGACCCTGATAAAGACTGGTGACCATGATAATGCTTATGTAAAAAAAAATGGTATAAACTGAATATTATATATGTTTATATGGAAAAATAGAAACTGGATGAAATGGAGCTAAAGAACTTACTCTTTTTCGGCAGTCTGATTTGTAGTTAATCAGCTTGTAGTAGAGAAGCTTCTTCCTCCTCTTACGCCCACCGATGGCCCTCACTCGATCGATCATTGCCTTGTATGCCTCTCTCTTTAGACGGTTCCTTTCCAGAAGATCGTCACCTTTCCAGCGTCCACACACTATGTCCCTGTATAAGTACAAACACTTATTTTTTAGTTTTTAATAATTATGGACAATAAGAAAGATTATGGAATCTTTACTTTCAAAATTTATGTTATGCCATTTAGTATTGTACTTTATTTTTTATTATTCCAATTAGCATCAGCCATATTTATATGATTCCATTTGATATTTTGTATTACATTTGCCCTAAATTTATTTATCCTAAATGTTTTATAAATTATTTATCTAGTGATTTATATGGATATGGTCATTGTGTATTTATGTTATTTTTCATACGTACCTGAAGTCTGCCGCTGTGGTGTATGCGGCAGCTAGTTCTGCCTCCGTCCACTTCACATTGGATGTTTCATTTTCGTCCTCGGTTGTGGACGAGCACCAGCATAAATCCTTTCGTTTTCCTTTTGACTTAGTCGCACCCTTGGACTTGGTTTTTCCCTTGCCCCTTTCAGTGTCATCTGTGTCGGTATGATCAGATTCGGATGATGAGCTCTGGCCACACTTAGACTCATCTTCAATATGTGGAATAACAATCGAAGTGTCTATGGGGGTAGCCCGTCTGCCACGAATTTTCCTTTTTTTTGATGTTGTTGGGGTAGTGAATTGCTCCTCTGTCATTGTGGTATGTATCTTTTTCTTGTCCTTGTCCTTCTCTTTTTTGGTTTCTTTTACCATGGTCGGTAGGGGTGAGTCCACATAAAGAAGGGAGTCATCTTGGTCATCATTCTCTCCCTCCTCAAAGGCCTGCGGATACTTGGCATGTAGTGAAGCGAATTTCTTTTCTCTATGTTTTTCCAAAAGGTCATCGAGAATTTTCTGGCATGTGCGCTTCTCCTTCTCATTCCGTGCACCTTGCATTAGTTCCCTTACTGATGCTATTTCCTCGGCTATTTCCGATGATGAGACGGGTTCTTTTTTCTTAGGCTGAAAGAGAAAAAAAACCAATCATTAAAAGATATACAATATTTTATGTTCCACATTATAGAAACTGTATAGGAATTCATTTCCATATTTAGATTTGAGAATTATGAGTCACAGGGAGGTCGGTGGGTGCTAAATATACTTTGAAAAAACAATTCTACGCGAAATACATTTTGACGAGAAGGGGGTTGAGCGGTTGGGTGCTGAGGTCTTAGCGGGAGACAGTAATCGACACGAATCGACACAAATACTGAAAATTTTGTAGCTACACATACATCTATTTTGTCTACAATAGATGCCTGAATGTTGTAATAATACGAGTAATACTTACCATGGTGATCGAACGAACGAAAGCCACATAAATGTCGATAATCTGTGAAACCGGTAAACAACCCGTGAAGAAGCTGGCGTGATGATGTACGTCACGTCGCCGATGTCCAAGGTATTGTATTGCTAAAACAACGAAACAGCGGGAACAAGCGACGATGTGCTTATCCACAACTTAAAAAACCCATAACTACGCACTTCAACCGAGAACCAGCCGATTTGACCTCTACCGGATGTGACGTCATGTGAAAAAAACCGGGAAATTTGAGTGACCTTGAGAAAGTACAGCTGATAATTCGATTCTCCATATTTTTCATCTCCATAATTGTGTTCTCCATAATTATTTTCCATAATTATATGCGCGACCAACTTTCCAGCCGAACCCACTTTCCATAATTTCTCTGGAACGGGTACGGCGTTAATATGGAAAGTGGGTCACCGTTTTATTATGGAAAAGCCCAATATCCGGAAATTTCTCTGGAGCCCCCTCCAGGTTAAACAAGGGGAAGGGGTAGGAAAGGAGAGCTTGAAAGAAGGGTCTAGGGGGTCCATTGATACGTGATTATAGATAGTTGAATTAAAATTGTATAAATTGCGGGTCAAAGGCAGCTGATTTTCAATGTATATAAATACAGTTACTTTTACGAAACGTATTCCATAAATCGAGATAAAACCGCGCGAATGTCGATAACGGCTGGACGACTGAAAAGGAAAGAGGCGTAGAAGGCAAAAGGAAATGTCATCATCATAATTAGATATAAATGGTTGGGAAAATGTGGAGAGGCTAAATTGGTGGGCCTTAGAGCATAGAAAGTGGCCCGGACGTAGCCGGGACGTAGCCGGCCCTCACCAGCCACTATGAGCCGGGTCGTCGGAGGGTAATCACGGCCTGTTTTGAAATTCATTAAGTCGCCGTGAGGTAGGAGCGGGGCCATGTGATCGATCACGTGGTATCCCCCTGGTGCGTGCGCCTGCTGCCATGCGTCGCGGCGGCGGCGGCCGTCTGGGGGTAGAGTATACGTCACATCCATTACGGGAGCACCACGTCTTACCCCCGTCGTTACGGCCCAGACCGATGGCCGCGCCTGGGGATTAAGATACTACAATGCAAACAGCGGAACCGCAAGTCAAAACCGGTCTCGGCGACTCGTCTCGTACGCCGGGCCGTATTGAATTGCTCAGAGGATTTAATGGGCGGCATTGGTTTACTTGTTCTTTGTAAAAACAGCAATTCCCTTTAAGCGCTTTATCTTGTTAATCTATGAAACTTTACTTCGACGATGTTTTATTGGAAATTTGCATTAATTCTGGACGAATCCGTGTGCACGTAGGCTACCCACTTCTCGTCAGTGTCTGCCTATTCGATAACGAGGAAAATGAAAAGCGCTACCCATGTTGTTGCATTACTTTCTACGTGCAGGTCTAGTCTATATAAACATCCCCATATCCAGCCTTTTCTATTTCTGGATGCCGATGTATAATTTAGTGTATGTACAGGGGCGGATCCAGGAATTCTAGAAGCGGGGGCATACTACCTAAAAGAGTCCTGGCGTGTCAGTTTTACATTAGAAAATTTGATATTTGACAAAAGGAAAAAGAAAAGAGTGGGCAAACGCCCCATACACCCTGATTTATACTCAGCCGATACTTAGGCTTACCTGCACCAAACTACATCACATCTCATGCGCTTACGGTTGCCGTCTATATACGACCTTTTTTATATACTACTTAGGGGCTCATGGAGCAGACTAACAACGTTTCCTCCTGCAGATTGGCGTTTACTACCCTATACTACAACGATTTTCATCCTGTATTCGTTTGTACATAGGCCACTAGCGAACCGGCTATATAATTATGTGACGTCGCGTATGTGACGTCGTTTATACTAAAGACATTGTATACACGACGTCGCCTGTACATCGTATAAGAAAAAGATGTACGCAACAAGCTCCAAATGCAAACTCCCATTTCAGTATAATACTTATAAAATGTGAACATTTCCATATACTACTAGCATGTCGATCGTAAAGTAGAATATAGGCAGCGCCTGGTAGGCCGTAAGCCTGCCGTCTACATAGGCGTACTACCTTTATATATATATATATATATATATATATATATATATATATATATATATATATATATATATATGTTCTCAGGTGCAGACTAAACCCTTTAAGTTCCCTGCTGCAGTTATTTTTCAAGAAAAACATTTTCATTGACTTATATGCACAATTATACATTTCCTTTTCGCAGTTGACTCCTAATTACCTAGTCTACCAGCCGTTATACACATTGTAGTGATTGTTTCCATTGGACAATGGTGTTTTTCTTACTCTAAAACTGAGGGTGGCAACATTCCTGACGGGAAGTCATCCATTACGAAATACATGTACTCCCAGCTTAGAGCCCTAGTTAGTCGTTACTTGAATGTGACAAGGGTCCCTTTTTAAACAACCGTATACGCTCTACCGAAGTTTCCCGTACCCTCTAATACCCATTACGCTTATTTAGGTGACACCATGGCCCATTCTGAGAATTAAATCGCGCATGTGAGGATTGTATCACTCAATGAACCTGTTTTATCGCACATTATTGATAAAAACAAAAACAAGAAGGAAATGAAAATTGAACTCGAGCCGTAAAAGGTTTAGAAAGTCTACCCAGGAGGCAATGTTGAGTAGGCTGGAGGGCCATATGCCTGTCTTCAGCGTAACAATTGGGTCACAATCACGAAATCTCTAATTAATGTGAAATAAAATGGAGGAACATACTTATTTTTTATGCAATTACCATAGATCATGGAGAAACCCCCAATAGCACGTCGTATCTTAAATTATAGGTGCATGATTAATTTCTTTGCTAATCGGTGTAAGTCATATAATTATCTTAAACACACATGAGGCTTGAAATCAAACTTGTCAGGAACTACGAAGGTTTTTCCATTCTGCTGTTTCCATAAATGCATTCACATAGAGAGAAAGGTGCAAATAGTGACTAATCCTCTATAGGCTCGAAAATTTACGGACATCGTCTATTCTTAAGATCCCACACGTAAATTCTATGCAGTATTGAACTATAGAGAGGTTAATTATCCATTTAAAGTTAGTGCGTGTTTGTGATATTTCGTTGTATAGATAATAGCTAGCTCCATTCGCAGTCTCCCTCCTGGTCGACTGCGGTCGTCCAATACATAATTATAGTTCCCTCATCATGTAAGACGTGAACACTCGTTGTGAAAGGATTTGTTGTTTATTATCCAATGTCTAGTCGTTCCGTGACAAGAACTCGATTGACCATGATCAGTCCCAAGGTTAGAGTCCCCTCAAACACATTCAATCAACGCTCCGCGCTCTAACACAATTTCTATATACCTCTCTCCAGAACCTAGACTGCAGATTAAAGGTCCAACCTTCGCAGGATGTTTACTCACACAGTGCGTGCAGCTACTCTGGCTAGCTAAGAGCGGAACACGTTATTATATGGTGGTACGTCACACCTTAACTCCTCCCCCATTTCACTACTGTCAAAGTGAAACATTGGCTTACACGTGCGCTTCTAAGCTCACGTTATGCTGCCCAAACATGGACTGGCCACCCGCGTCAGTACAGTATCTATTTTCCAGAATTTCATCATTTCAACATTTTACTCTGTACATATCTAAGTGTTTGTTAGGGGTAGCTAGTGCATCGGTAATATGTGCATAGGCCTATACCTATGGGCATAATATTTTGCGGCTCTGCATGAGGGGTGCGTGTTATGAACCTTGGGTATCTACTATATGTATAAACACTCTATTGGTATCTCTACAAAGTCGTCTACTCCCTGCGGGCGACTGGTATGAGCTGCTCCGAGCTGCTCACTGTAAACCACTCACGCTTAAACGCCTTTTTATGTTCTGCTTCAAAGATGTCTGTCCTTACGTTGCAACGGCTGGGGGTGCCCTTGTTTATGGTCACATCAAACGCTAGACGTCGCTGTCTGGCATTATCAAAGGTTACCAGATATCGGCAGGCCGGGCCACGGCCACGGCCCTGCAGGCAGGAAATGCCTACTTTCTAGAAGGCCTTCTCGGGTGTCCTTTAATTGTAAGATTGAATTTCGATCCTGTGCTTTTGATGGTTTCAGACAAGTGTATACTATTTCTAATAAGGAAAAATGTCAGTTAGGCCTGGGCCTATACGTACTATGGCCAAAACACCAAAATGTCTAAATATATTTTGAGCCTCATCATGAGACCTTTTTAACCCATGAGGTCATTCGAGTATGAACACCTTGGTATACATAAGCTTAAGAAGACTTATCATTCTGCAGATCTCAAGGGATCATTAGATATTGAAAGGGCTGAAGTGCCTTAGTGTCTTCACTTCATAGATTGAAGTCTTGTTATTCTTAAGGGTATCGCTGAATACTTTGTATTTCGAAAGGAAATTATATTGACAAAGGTAACCATAAACAATCATGTATAAAAAATATATGTAAAATAAGCAAAAAGTAAACCGACCTACATTATTACCCTATCTGCTCGGACAACGCCGTCTTATCGCGGCAATGGCTCCTCCCCTGGTGGCCAATGTGAAAACTGTTCAAATCGACCTCGGGGCAATTCCGCTGATAATTGATCACAACTGCTCTTCTTGCCTCCGGAAAGAATAAAAACCAAACAAAGGCAGTTTTAGCTCCTGTTAACACAGTCGGCGTCCACGAATGCACACTCGTTCTGGATGTTTGGACTTCCGTTTCCGTTTGACAGGGTCTCACCTCTACCAAGAAGAATGGATTAGCTATCATTTTTAGCTCGGAGTACCATGATCGATATCTTCATAAAAATGAAGCTCCCTGGAATTGAAGTCACTTGTACCTCCTCCTCATTGTAGTTACGCGTGAGTGCAGATGACATTGAAAACACATTTTGATCTTCAAAAGATTCTTCCAGATCATAAACGTCTCCAATTGCAAAGAGGATTTAAGCTGAAACTCCTTTGTTGCCATAGATACATTGATATAAGATGAATTTGACAAAACTCAAGTAGATGGAACTTGGGCAGGGAACGAAACCAAGGTGCTTTATACATGTATATATGTGTGTCTGCTTGTGCGCACGTGCATGGGTCCAGGCATGTGTTTGTGTCTGTGTCTGTGTGTTTTATCTAGATGTGTCAAGACCCCCCCCCCCCCACCCTCCAGCAAACGTGTAGCCACTAGACCCATACCGGTAAAGCTCAGACATTTGAGCAAAAAAGAAAACGACCATACCATGCAGTAACCCCAAAACTGTGAGTTGTAGGAAGGGTCAGGGTCAGGTAGCCAGGCAATAAGAGTAAATGTAGATGTCAGGCTGAAATAAAATGGCGATAAATTACGGACGAGTCTAGCCTACTAGGAGCCAGAGGAGGAAATCAGGCCGGCCTGGCCTTCTTTACAACGGGTCAATACTGGCCAATAATGGGGGTTATTAGGGTCGGGGGACCTGAGATGGCCTGGCTTACCCCTGGGAGGGCGCGGCTGCTTGGTCTTAAGGCCGTCCGGGGTGTGAAGGTTGATTCTCCTGTCGGGGACCCCTCCACGACTGGGCCCGCCTGATAAGTGAGATCGACCTCACACCTATCAGCTTTCGGCCGACGCCACTTTAATTAATTACTGAGGTAGAGTAGACTGGGAGATGCGCTGCCGACAGATTGGGGAGATAAATGGACAACAGTGAGGTACCTATGAAATATGAGCAGGATACAAAACACGCACGTTAACTTTCTCTACTACACATTACAGCCTCCCAGTGTTTTGAGACTGGTTTTGACTTCTATAATTTTCAGGAAAGATATCTCACTAGTCCATGTAGTACTTTCAGCATTTAATTTGAGATCTTTTCAAAGGGACTTATATTTCCCTTAAGTTCTTGTCTTTTTTGGAAAAATCAATACTTTTATGTGGTTTAAACGCCACTAGCTGGTTATATGTATTCTTTAAGACTGAATTTAAACTTATTAGAGACATGTGTATGTGATCCACCGCGTACCGATATTAGGCAGCGAAAGTGAAAGACATTATTTTTATTCCAAAACACCTCATGCTAAAACATGATTGCAACTGCTCTTTCTGCTCTTCTACAATATCATTACCTTAGGGCAGCATGCCACCATTGCTGCACACATGAGACCTGCTTGATAACTGTAGGACTATAATGTCACTGCCCTGAAATGTGCGCCATTTCTGATCAGAGAGGGCCTCCTGGTTGCTTTTTAATTGGTTAAAGCAATTGCGGAAAGATTGGCTACCAAAGTTTATATTTTCTGTTATCTTTATGTATACAATTCATTTAATTGTCATTATAGATTAACTTTGAACTTCCTATGACAAGTTTTTGCAATAGCGTTCTTAATATGTACATGAAAATGCAGTCTTATTGTTTTCAATGTATTATGCATCTTGATTGAATTGAAGCTTGGTAATGAAGATTACATTGACTTTTATTTTCTCGGTTAGGTACGTGTATTACAAAATATATATACTCAGAACACACAAAGAGCATGAATAATAAATAGGCCTATACATGATATATGAGGATTAAGAAACCGAAATTGAAAAGAATTGATAAAGTATCATAGAAACCCAAAAACATACATGGTCGTATATACGTTACAATATATATTTAAATGTTCGTTACCTAGCTTTTCCCACAGGTGAATAAACTGTTTCAATAAAATGAATTTCCTTCAAACATTTACTTTGGGAAAAGCTAGGCAACGGGGGTTACACAATTGTAACGTTTGGTTCTGAGCTTTCTTAATTTAATCAAGAATTATTAGCAGATATGTCATAAGCATAGTGAAGAGATTGTCTTTCCGACACGTGAATTATTCTATCTGTTATGTAATTCAGCCCCTTGACATATGGCATTATGCACCTGATGGTGTTTATTCAGCCCTATTGTCATTAGGTTTGCATCGATCGTTTCATCCATCCTTTATAAGCTTTGCCCCCTGTCCTACCACCTCGATGGCCCTGTGCCGGTGTAACATCAATATAAAGCATTATCTAATCAACACCCAGGTTAATGAGTGACACAACAGGACAAGGGTTATTTAGAGCTAGCGACGCCCAGTTCGCTGATGGAATTTGGCCGCATAATTCCATTATAAAGTCTCTCCCACTATCTGCTTCAATTATCTCCGTGACGAAGCTTTCTTTTCAAACAGGTAATTGATGTCTGTTCCCAGTCAGAGAGATGGCATTAATGCGCTTATATTAGGAGCCACTACTCACCCTAGGAAGCTTATCGAAAAAAGAGGGAGGAAGGCGTTGGGGTGGCCCGGGAACACAGGGTGGGGTGTTTGTGGTAGGAGGGAGTCGTTAACATAAAGAGCAATCTGTGGTAGCCTTCCACGGCCTGACAAATTAGCAGGATATTATGACAAACAATGATTATGATAGGGCTGTGTGCGCCAGCCTCTATTCTCGCAGCTAATAACAAGGGGGTGTGAGTGTCCGCTGGTAGCACCCCGCCCTGCCTACCACAACAATGCCCACAGCTCTAACCCGTCATTATGGTTTCTAATGGGAAAGCCTCCGGCCCTCACGGCGGTACCTAGAACAAGGAGACACTTCGTTAGTGGTGTACTATGGGAAGACGGGATGTGAAAGGCAAACATGTTGATAGATTAATGAGGGGTTTGTTTTATAGATACATACAGTGTACGCACTAGACAGACGATATCACAGTGTAGGAGCCTGCTCTACATAGATTTATTACCGTGATTTACCGAGTCCTGCACGACCATCATTCTCTTTTCTTATTCCAATTATGCGGTGGTTGTCCCCGTACACTGTCACGAGAATAGACACAAGAAACTCCTGAAACAATCTTTATACATCATGAATAAATCACATCCATTTCTATGTCCGGTATTTGTTCCAGTAAAGATATACTGATTGTATTACACAGGGAACCCTTTCTTTGGTAATGTAGGCAATAAGGGAACCCATTCTTTGCCTTATGTTATAAACTGTTTTCCTATTTTCTATACTGTGTATCAAAATGAATGGTTTAGGTCTCTCTCTAAATAATTATACAAGAATTTCAACAAAAGTTTGCCTAATTGGTGATTATAATTGTATAATTTCTTTCCGATTCCTGTTCGCTAGTTAAAAAAAAGACATTAAATGAGTACAGAATAAGGATATGTTGCCATTCAGACAGAGACTCAAATGTGCACGGGTGTCCCTTGACAACGCCATCAAATAGTTTCTCGTCCATAGCGTAAACGCCTGGTCTGCTGTTTGGATGTGCTAGAGAAAACTGGGGTTCAGATAGGATTCGGGAGACTCAAGCTTATTCTCGGTCCCGAGGGTTTTCGGGTCTTTCAGGTCAGGGAGTCTGCTCAAGGGTTCCACTATGGGGGTCCTATTTCTGTATTGTCGTTCATATTTACTGTTATATAGTCATGGTTAGATCAGAGGACCAGGTGGTCTCGTGGCTGTCCTCAATGCACCCTCTCTGAGCCCACATTCAGGGTTGGCAGGTGCTCCAGTTGCCCTATTTATCCATGTCCCAGTTAGGACCCATCCTTGAGTATCACCATAATGATATACTTCTCAGCACAAGACAATAATGGATCAGATGTTAATAATATTAGATGTTACCCTATAAACCTCGTGTTTCATGTTACACCTCCACTATTGTACTTTCAGGATATTTTACACCTAAAGTTACTTTTCAAGTATCTACATTATTTGAGTATCTATACATTATTTAAGGATCTCAAGTCCTATAATAATCATACAATTATTACAATAGGATAAGAGTTTAAAAACACGTTGTAAGAGTTTCTTAACATTTTCTTACAACACAATTTTTCTAGTCCAATGATAATAGACATCTTGTCCCCTGGATCTCTGCTACCTCTCCTTCGCAATCAATCCTGAACGACTTTTCTATTCATCAGCCCTTAATAGGAGTCTTCTGGATGACAAAAGCGGTATTCCAGATGTGGAATATTTGAATATCATGTTAGGAAAGTTATTTGTACATAGGCCTAGACCAACGTACTATATTAGAATGAGGATAGCAATACTAGATAATACACATACACACACCTACACACCTACATACCTACACACACATCAAAATATTTTTGGTTGTTTTTCTAAATACTAAGTTGAGGGTAATCCAATGTAAAAGACTGTTAAACAGAATATGAAAGACAGTCCCGCTTAATTTAGGATAGGTTCATGTTAAAATAGACATTTCTCCTCAGTCACAGGTGAAGAACGATGGGGACAGTTCACGGTAGGATCATATCTGACGCCAGGGACGTAGATGGAGGTAGGAGCCAGGAGTACAAGTGAGGACTCTCCCGTCCCTACCCCTGGGAACCACCGCTATTGTCTCTCGATGCGTATACATAGGTCTATGGGCGTGTTGCATTGCTCTGGGCCGGTCTCCCCGGAGACCAGAGGGGGCTGCATGCAGGTCGCCACCCATGTTATGTATACACAGGATGCTATGAAAGAATGAGCAAGACAAGAGCGAGTAGCTCGACCCTGAAGGAGCGAGCAGCTCGGGGCTGGCCTCGGTGTCCGCTGGGGCGCGTGACGGGTCTGACGGGGAGCGATGGGCGGACAGGACAACAGTTCCCTCTGGGGCCGCCCTCCTGCCTGTACTACAGAATACAACAGACCTTTAACATCTCCCTCTCTTCCATATTTACCTTTTTCTCATGTCATCCCAGCACTCACTCCGTTTGCAGAAGTGCCTCGGGGGAAGGATTTCGTGGTCAGCAACAACTCGGTGGTAGCTAGCTAAACGAAACAATGCTTGATATCTGACTTGTGTTAACCTGTGACTTTGATTTTAAAATGTCAACATACACTTTTGATCCTATGAAAGTGAAAGCTAACTATAAGTATAACCATACAAAAGGAAAACAGACACCCCAAAAGTTGATGAGCTAATCCATCATAATCTTAAGCATTCAATGAACATCTAACATTCTATTACAGGGTATTATTACAGGGTGTCAATTACATTGGCAGAATACATATTAGGGATAATTTCTAGATAACAATAAAGGTATTTTGATTGTTTTTCTCCTTATTCATATAAGAATTTCAAGGTTAGTCATAATGACCAACGATAGTCAATTTGACTGATGTATTGGTTACCTTGATTAGGATGATAGTACATTTCTGAGAAGCATATGACTAACCAGGGTTAGTCATACGATAGCCAGAGTTAGTGAATATTGACTAACCTGACTTACTTTGAACAGCAATTTTTGTCTCAATCAATATAACTAAGAAAGTTGGTCCACTATGACTAACTTTTTAACATAGAGATTATCTGTGTATACTGGGAAGCATATACTGAAGTAAGGAAGGGTTATTAAGTTCGACATCATAATAGTGGATAGCTAGATGACAACCGTTAACAATGACTGGAGTATTTGATATGTTTATTGGAACTAGATGAGAAGCCAGTCTGAAAGGGAAATGTAATGAGGTAACATGATGACGAATCAGAAATGAGACAAGCTTTGTGCAACTGTTCTCAAAGGGTGAATGAAAAATATAAATTATTACATTACAAAGGATAGGAAACGGCAGTGTGCTTGTGCAGAGTGTTCCCTGTGTGAAGATCCTCAAATATATATCAGCATTGTTTACGACATTTGGATAAGTCCATAGATGGAAATTCTTTCTAGTTTACTTGCCGAGTTATCATAACTGACATCAGAAGTTAGTCCTTCATCTTAATACTGAAATGGCACACCCTGAGTTATGGACTCTTTAATTGTTCCCAATTGATAATCCCCTTTACAGATCTCTCATTCATCTATTGCTTTATAATTTGCTCTTATTCTTTTTTGTATTAATAAAACTCAGTCTTTCTGTTTTGCTCTTGCTGTCGGTGTTCTCATCTGTATCTCTCCCTCATTTTGATCCACTCCTAATTTCACAGGCAGTCAAAATGATTGAAGCCTTGGCTGACAAAAATGACAAATCATAACAATCATCAATCGCGTAAACATTTCATACTGGAAAGATGTTTTTTATTATCATTCTGAAGGATCTCTCTCGTGCTTTAGCCCGCGGGAGCCTATTATATCAAGAAGCCGCATCAAACTATCCACGCCATTTTCATGGCATTGGCGATATGTGGATTTACACTCAACAGACCCCCATAAGGTTTAGTTGTGCAATGCCTCGGGCCTTTTTTAACACCAGCCCATTGCCGGAGAAGCCCCCGGAGACCCCATCTTTTCGGAAGAGCAGGCTCGCAAGTCATTGTGGGTTGTTGAGTAATGCTGAGTCATTGTTCCGACAAATATTTACAGTCTGAAGGGGTTTTTAAAGAGTGGGCCGCCCTCGGTAATCACTGGTTGGCTTGGCACCGATCAGCAGATCGACCGCAATACCCGGAGGCCGTTACGTCATAAAACACGGGATTATGGGAGTCGTCCGCCGAGAGCACGGCGAAACATTTTGTTGTGTACTTCATCAGAAGTCCTTCAGTGTAAGCTAATCGAGACTGTTTGCGTCTACTGTCTCAGCACCTTTTCCGCCATAGGCCTATCTCTATACCACCTCGACCGCCGCCTTGATAATGAAATATAAACGCCTTTTCATTTGGCTGACTCCACGAGCTGTTAATACAATGCCATAAAATAGCCCGAAGTAATATGAATATGGTGGAACAAAACGACCACCGGCCGGCCGGCTGTTTTTCCATTGGTCTATACGCTATTGTTACGTCAGTGCGTTATCTGGTCCAAACACAAGGCTCGATTTGGAGGCTCTGAAATAGAATCTACTTCAACGCCCACAAGTTACGTCTAGAATTAGACCACCCAGACCTTATTTCCTTAATATGTTGGCGAACTGGCCCGTGATCAGCAGATTAAATATTATGTATACAAACTCATCATTCCTTCGATGCGAGACTATTAAGCAAGCTGAACGCGTTCCTTTTAGAACTGTACAGTAGGCGAAAAAACTATAATGTGATTCTTTCTTAAAGCAAACCACAATGCAAATCAGTTATATATTGTCAAATAAAATTTTCAGTGAACTTTGTTTGTTTACAAACCATGTATGATCATGAGTCATCTGATAACAGAATGGTATGCAAAATTCTATTCAAAAACAGATTTAGACTGTCATGAATACTCATTTTCTGACTTGTTTTGGTCTGTTGTGTGGTCCACACAAATACCTAGATTGTTTACCCAAAAACTGATGACATCATCAAAATGGCATTTCCGGAATCCCCCCTGCATTTTCACTCTGCTAGCAGAGTCTCTAATGAGTATTATTTTGGGTGGAGAATGATGTGGGAATTGAGAGGAGGCAAACATGGATGAGCCTGGCTCAGTACAGAAAGGAAAGGGGAGGAATTGACCTATTGACCCTGAAGATGACATCACTGATTATGGGGCAGTTGGGTCACGTGGGGGGATTCCCCAACAAGTTGATTGCAGACCAGAAAACAAAAACAAACAGATCCTCTTTCCAAGGATCACAATTATCGACTTCTAGCCACCAATATCTGATTTTAACTGGCAATATGATTTATATGAGTGTAGTTGAAGATGTCAGGATCGATTTTGAAAATTTAAAAAAATTACTAAATTTTGATAATTTTGCATTGTGGTTTGCTTTAAGGCGTCTCTGTAATGGAGAAGAGTTCAATTTCCAGATTTGCCTTCAAGTTTGAAAGGTAATTTATGCATCTTCGTGGATGGAATTAATCCGCATGGTTTGGGTTTCGGTGCCTGGTCTATTGGGAGGAGTCTTTTGATTGTTGTGATGGGGTGGGTTGAAAGAAACTTGGGGTGGGGGTTGTCTGGTCCTATTATTTTCAAATTGGATGAAGTGGAGAGGAGCCGGTTGGTTTGGTCCTTTTAGCAGCTTATTAAACCTCGAAGTCTGGAGAGCCCTGCAGCCCTGGGGAAATGAGGTCCTAATATTGACTTGTCTCAGGGGTCCGAGTGCCTCCTTGTTGGGTGGCATCGGACATGAGACGTCCTCGGGTGGGTTGGTGTCTAAAGTGAAAGGTAGGTGGCGGATGGGGCTGAGATGAGAAGGGAAGGAGAGGAGGCTGTGAAGGAACAGAAAGAAACTGGGAGAGAAACTCGGAAAGAGAGGGGCTGATTTCTGGGCAAGCAGCGTTTGATTTTGTTGCAGCGAGGGGGGCGGGTGACTTTTTGAATGACTGAGCACGATAAAAAGGCAGATTATGAAAAGTGTTTTTACACCCAACTTATAAATACCCATTCAGACTTCACGGCAATGTGAAGCGAACCCCCCAAAAAACATCGGTAATTATGGCTCGAAGCAAACCTGTGCCGTTGTTTTTATCTTACCAGGATGTGTTCGTAATATAACACTAAGCTTTTGTAGCTTATCCTAGCACATTTTCGTAGCCTAACATCATGTGTTTCTAGCCTAATTCGATGCACATTCTAGAAATCGCGATCGGTTCTTTCATATGAAAACTAGGGATCTTACTTAATCCCTTCACAGACTACCCGAAAAATGCACTCATAATTACTGTTCTAAACAGGCGTTGCGCACATTATGGGGCTAGAATGTAAGGGGTAAAACGCTGATGAAACGCGTCAAATCGCTTTAACGTGAATGATACCCGCATTTCGAGGCTAGTCTGTAAAGGGCATTAACCTGGGTGGGTATTGCAGTGGTAATTACAATCTTCATAATTGTAGAACCTTCACTAAGGAAGAGGAAAACAATATTGGTCATGTAATATGTCATCCTTGCACGTCACTCAAAAGCCGATGTTGCATGGCGATTTTTAAATAGGCAATGTCGCCTTGTTGATTTTAGAAGTCGAAACCATAAAATGGTGGGGGTATAGAAGAAATAGGAAGAAGGGCAGGGTCATACAGATGTAAATAGGTGAGTGAATGGAGGGAGGTATATTGGGTGCGGGGTTTCTTTGTGGTAACAAGACATAGAGGTCATGAAAGACAGGGAAGGCATGAGGAAGAGAAGGGCGGGTGCTCTGTCCAAGAACCTCATACTGCGGTGAAGATGTTCCGTCATGCGACAAGCCGTCACTAAATGCACGAGCCGTGTCGACTCGTTGACCGGACGCGCCTCCTCTTTGTCGCCGACTTGCCGATCCTTTCCGCCCGACTTGCTCAGCCCGCGGAGCCGGCTCGCCCAGTGCCCTCCACTGGCACGCGCTCGACCGTGACCCGTTATGGCTTCTCGTTCCGCTCCGATGCTTCTGCCAAGTGCTTCCCTCTTGGCCACACACAAAGACGCTTGTCGTCCTATTCCGCCTCCTTCCCTCTTAAGTATTGCCCTGCATACTCCCATTTCTGTATACTACTTGTATAAGTTCGCTGCATGGCTCCCATTTTCATATTCTACTACTGCAGTGTTCTTGGTTTTCTCTTGGTATATTTCCACGTTTTTCTTCTACTTATCACATAAATACATATAACCAACTGAGAAGGGAGTACGAGGGTGGTTATCACCCTGAGCCGGGACCCCGATATCAGCCCGAGGCCAGGGCCCGAAGGGCCGGCCGAGGGCTGATATCGGGGTCTGGGCGAGGGGTGATAACCGCCCGAGTACTCTCTTTGAGGTTGGTAATGGATTTATTATACCTTTTCTGTTAGATTTGAGCTCCCAAGGAAGGATGCATAGCAATCAGTGATGGTGGGACTGTGATGTTGCACATTTTTTTATGTTTTTTCATATAACTCGTTTGATATCCATCAAATCCACAAACAGTAAACAGTAAAATGTAGCTAGGAACGTTGTGCAGATAATACATATGTTAGATTCTTTATTCCTTAATGATTTCATTTTTTCATGAATTTTAGAAAAATAAAAAGTTTCTGTATCACACTGCAGTGTGATACAAGGCTGGTTATCACCCAGGTTTGTATCGCCCTGTGTTAAACTCTTAACTACTAAACTTGTATCACCCTAAGGTATAATAATAGTGAATTTAAGCCCGTCGATACTTTTAATGATTCTTATTTTGGGGGTGTAGATGGGGGGGTCCCATGTCCCCTGTCGAATTTAAAATACGGCCCTGTCGCCTGTCCCTATAATTGAGTTTAGAGGCCTGTCCCCTGTCGAATTTAAGAAATAGCCATGTCGCATGTCACTATCTTTTTAAGGTTCCTGTCCCCTGTCGAATTTAAGAAAAGGGCAATGTCATTTGTCACTAAATTGCCATGTCACCTGTCGATTTTAAGAAACAGCCATGTCGCCCTGTCGAATTTAAGAAATGCCCCTCTCGCCCTGTCTATTTTAGGCATCCACCCCCATTATTTTCGTTCTCTAGTCTATACTTTTATAGAATAATTTGTGCTTTTTGGAATAGGCCTACACGTGTCTCATAGTGACTGTTTTTTCATCTTGCTTCATGACTAGTTGTCCGACCATCTGACCCCTTTATCAACTGTAGTTGTGTTCGCATTCATGTGGAACTTTCTCACATCTTGTTTCAAACCGGTCTCGAGGTGTGTCTGTGATTAGAGAAGGCTCTTATTGTTCCATCTTGATCTCAAGTCGATAAATAACAGGTACACATTACACTCCCAGGAAACCACGCTACCTGATCGGCTAACCAGGCACGATCCTGAGCTCATGATGGTGGACGTCGTCCGACAGCAGGAGACAACGATAGCGGCGGTCTATCGCCTGATGCGGCGTCACATCCGACTTGATCACCCTACAGGATCCTCCTTCCTGTGTCTCTGCCTGCCGCCCCCTCCTGGTGGGGCTGACCCCGGGCCCTCGGCCTCCCCCCCGGCCCCCGCCGGCCCCCATAGATCACGTCAACCGGCCTATTAGCGGCGCCAGGTATCCTCACTTTATCATCCGCCTGTCGCAGCCTGCCCGTCACTAACTATTTATCAGCCGCCTCAGGCTTCACGCAAGAATATCGTCCCAATTCTCAATTAACAAAAGTCTGAGGCAGATCAATGTGTAGATATAGACCCTATATAATTATTATGATAATTATTTCGTGGTTTCCCGCAGGTTGCTTCTTTGACAGAAAACACATTGATTCCGTGGGTAGAATTCTTAGGTGTGTGCGTTTTCGAAATTTATTCAGTAAAATGGTCAGTCTCATATCATCTTTAACACAGTGGATAGGCCGTTAATGTCAACTTCTTTCCATAGATTAATGGATGTTCATTATCTATTATCTTTCTTGGCTCCACCACAAGCTCTTTTGACCCCGATAAAATGTCAATGGTGCCTGAAAGGAATTGTTAAAGCCATGACGCCATTAAACACGTATAAAAAGGTCGCTCATAATCTGATTGAGGCCGAGTCGGAGGTTAGGCGACAAACTAATGACTATTTGCCCTATCGGCCCTCCTTTACCGCACAATGTACCCCTGCCCCGCCGTCCCATTTCCGATAATCCGGACCCATCCTCACAGATCGATGACCGCGTGACAAAGGCGCGAGAATCGATGAGAGTCGCACCATCGATTGGACGCGAAAACCTGGCGCACTCAATAGCGACTCACCTAGCAGCCACCTCTGAATCAGAGAAGCCCCACGTGAACCGGCCGTATTATTTCAGCTTTTCTTTTCCTTCCAACCCACGCCGCCTGCGGTCTCTTAAATGAAACCCTTTCATTGGGTTCCTTTTACTTGTTACTTCATAATGTGAACTGTCTATACCAAAAGAAGAACCAGCCCTAAAAAACTGATGAAGAAAATCAGGCCACAGCCATACCTACGTTTCTTGTATACATACTCTCATCTCACATCGACTTCCCCCTGACTTCTCTCATTAGAAGGCCACCATACAACTACTATGTAGGCCTACACGTGGAGACTGCAGCGGGCGGAAGGTCTGCTGCACACCCTTGACTCGTCCTTCACCAGGAAGTCGGCCGTGTTTGTCCGACTGTCCAAAGGCAGACGACAATCTCCGCCTGTAGCTGACTCTGCTGGTCCCCGGCCTGTCATCACAAATTATTCGGAATCTTCCTTCTTTAGGCTGCTTCCATCCTGAATCGTCTTTCCGTTCCTATTTATGAGCCCCGGCCCGAACAAACAACGCAGACAAGTCAACATTTGACTTTCCTCTTCCACTCTTTTTTGCATTTTATTTTATTTATTTCCAAGAAAGGATTCCGACTCTGTGCTTTTCTGGCCGTTTTTACTAACTCCGACTCGGAGGAAACCTAATTGATTTAAGGACGGCATCTCGGGATTGAAAAAGCCGACTTCCGTCCTCCCGCATTCAGGATTGAATCCATGAAGAGATTGGTTTATTTTACGGACGCCACTGAAATCTTTCCACTCCAATAGCAAAGAAAGTTCCCAGTACGGTCCTTGCAGCGTGGCGCCCAAGCCCCCACTTCCCTATGTCATACACGTGTAGCCGGCCTCGTCTAATTAATCGGGCAGCCAGATAACGACCCGCGGGAACCAGTGAAGATGACAGTGGCCCCACCACCGGCAAACTGACGACCACGGGGATTGTTCTAGAAGGAATTCTTGTACCCCACTCCCCTATCTCTCTACGTATCCTCTCCCCTGTATGTATAGGACGTCGTCTCGCGGAGAGAGGGCGCTACGGCATGCAGCTTGTCTACGGCATCCTCATACGGCCGTTCGGTCATCTTCCGGTGGAGAGACATGAAGAGCCATTTTATATGAGATAGTTCGACGATTTTCAGTTTTGTACATGTATAATGTAGATAATTTAGACGGGTTCTTTCAGCGTTACTCAGCCCACATATCTAATGTGATTTCATTTGACCACGTGACTAAATGATCAATTTGCTCTCTATGAGTTGATCATAAAACATAATAACGTTCATTAAGTTTTATGCGTGCATGTTACATAATTTGAATACAATTTATGTAATATATGGTTTTATAGAATATTTAGAGGTCATTATAGCCTATATATGGGAAGATTAATTTGCATTTGCCATGCCTATGATATTATGCCAATCCTTTTATACAGAAAACCAGATCTTATTTAGAAAGAGCTCAGTTCATAGTATAGAGTTGTATAAAAGACGGCCACTTACATCGTCTTAAAAAAAAAGTCCCCCCTCCATTCTGGTCATATACAATAACCATTCCCTAACCGGCCAATGAGCCCAGCTCTGACAACCCGTTTCTATTCTCTTTGAGAGATGAATGATGGTTGGTCGGTGAAGCCCCAGCGGCGGCCGGGGTGGCGCTGTCAGCTTGTGGGCACTCTGGCGGCGGGCCCGGTGCCTACTGCGCCCCTGGTGACCGCTCATAACGGGCGCGCACCTCAGGCCCAGCGCCCTTCGATGGGCTGTCCTATGGTTCATCATACCACCCCAGGGGGCGGGCCTCGCCACAGACAGCCACACAGACTCGTGTTATATTGGTCTGCAAAATTTGGACGATATTCTGTACATAGCAACAGAATAAAAAAACTGATATCACCTTGCATTCAGGAATATTGATTTAAACTACGTGACAGCAATGCATCTTAACTTATTAGAACTACGGATTAGCCATGCAGTCTTAATGTCTATATACGATATCATCCTGGGTTTCCGTGCATCCAAATTGGTTGATCCGATTAATTTTATGATATTGTAGCTCCCCTAATCACAGTTTGATGCACTGCCTGAGAATCTACTGTTTATGGATGGTGTTCCACATTTGCATATAAAATCCCTCCCATATTTGCATCTGCAGACAAAGTATCTGGGTGGATTAGACGCACAAACGGCATTATAGAGCTACTCGCCTCTGTAGCAGGTTGGGTCAATCCAGCAGAAAGGGTGTCTGGCCAGGACTTCAGTGTTGGCCATGCTGGTTATTTATGATAATGCACCTCGGTGGTCTTCGTAGCCATGCGGTGGCTTCCCTTCTTCCAAAGGAGGAGGGTAAGGATGGAGGGGGTTTGGGGTACGCGGGGGGCTGTTGAGGGGTGGGCATTCATAATCCGACTGGCGTACGACCCCAGCCTATAATTAACCTGGGATCACGGAAAGGGCGGCCTAGAAATGCACCAGCCCCATAAATTTGTCGCCGAGCCCAGCCTCCAACCGAGGGAATCCGGGCGGTGGACAAAGGGTGGGCTGCGATAAGCAACCCAGTCCACTCAAGGTATGATAAATCAGACTCAGCGTCAGGATGTCGCCACCACACAAGAAAATAGCCATGGACCAACGAATATGGCTATAGGATAAATAGAAAATACTAGAGAGAAAGGAAAAGCGAACAGAGGCATTATCTTTTTATTTTGTTATTCCACAGCCGTGAAGGATAAAAATAAGAAGTAGGATCGTTTGCACGGTTGGCGCTGCGGTAGTTTTTCCCCTTCAAAGCCTCCCCGATTGGATGTAGAAAAAAGGGCGGTTTGGGCTGGCGGTATGTGACACAAAGCCCAATTGTCTAGTGTGGGATTTTCCTCTGGGAAGACGACCACTGCTGATGACAATAGAGAAGCAATTAGGCAGGCCGAGTACAGGCTGAGATCACAGAGATGACTACGTGAAGGCCGGTCGGCATGGTATTAATTGTTACAAATTACTTGATGGCTACTGTGCCGGCCACAATGGATCAGGGCGTGAGGACTCGCGCCCGCGGCCGCCCACAGACTTCAGACTCAAAGCATTAGGCTGCCGGCCAAATTATACTCTCATGTTTAGCATCTTACCACATTGCACAAAACTAAATGTCACTACATTTAATTCGCAAGACATTTAAGACGGTTTACATTACCCCGGATATTGTGCTGTTTCTGAACTCTACAAGGCATTTAGGTCTAATGTAATAACGTCGACGTTCGCAATTCTTAAGTCCCTATTTAAGTTATATTGTTAATTCATATTATTCCTAAAAACTTGACATTTAGACCCCTCGTTTGAGAATGGAAAAGATGCTTGCAAAATTCACTCTAATTATGCATTTTCAGTTTCTGTGCGCACATGACAGGAGAGATAGCACCAAATATGAATAAATGGGACATGAGGTGTACCGAGTAAAGTATGATATGTTTAAATACTTGAACCTGTTAAATAGCTGCGTAAATTCAAATTCTGGAATTTAGATATAGATTTTAATTATATTCACAAAGATAGTCCATAACTCCTGTAACTATGTTTGTATGCCTCATTTGGGGGTTCTCTTATATCCAGACGTCACTGAAAACATGTACATGTGCAGAATATAATCGATAGTTTCATATTTCGTATATATCCAAGTGCATTATATTCTCGTGTTTCAACATGATATACTCTTTCAATAATAGTACCCCCGGACTGCATACACAATACCCTGGACTGTACACAAGTTGGCACAGGTAAACATAACAACTGTATCAATTTACGTCTAGTTGAGAGGAGCCTGCATAACAATCATGCAGAGTTGCAGATTTACCTGCTGAAAGCAAGTTCAAACCAAGCCCTATCAAGCCGCCACACTTTTATACTCCGTTTCCCTTCTAGGACAAACACACTCAGATAGTATCATACTGTCTCTGTGCCTGCCTCCTTTAACCCGGAGCTGGTTCCCGTTTCTCACTGGTCAATGATGGACTACCCATCTAGAGATAGTATTTTACAAAGTCGGAAAGTTACATCTTACATTGAGATTAAATACTATAGGTAGAAACGGTCTTATCAGTTAAGCGAAACATACACCCTATTCACTGGTGGATCTGAGATCGAGCACCAGAAAACGTTAGATGTTGATAATATTTAATGATAGCCCACCATAATTTTATCGAACCCCTTTACCGGACACTTATTATAAACCGGTTAGGTGTACACCAAATTAATTCTGTTTATATACATGCACGTTCCTACCTGTCTCTTTACTTATTCGGGTCTACATACCTTCTAGACACCTCTTTCTATGCTTCCCTCTGTATATTCTATTCCCGCCTTTGACCACAGCCCCTCTCTTTTCCCATCTTTGCCGTCCACCCTCAGTCGACCTCTGCCACCTGGTTCATAAGATAAGACGTGGGGCTATTAGACGACCGTCTTTTCGAGGTGGTCTGGTTCCATACGTTTTCATCTTCCCAATTTGTTGGCAACATAACGCCACAATGATGATGCCGTCTCCTGAGGCCCAGATGTTGGGGCAGACAAGGCGATTCGGTATTATCTCATTACTGTTATCACAACCCCCATCGTCTTGGCCGCTTACTGGGAGCGCTTGGACCTCCCCGACAAACGATGCACCGTTAACAGAAATCCTTCGAGTAGTAGCAGTAAAAGTGATAAGATTGGGTGCACAAAAAGCAACCCTCCCATAATTAATGAACAACTGAAGAAACAACAAAAGAAATAATTAATGACAATGTGATGTTCAAGCATTTTACATTGATTTTTGTATGAATAAATAGATATTTATAAAGTCGTTGTGAAAGTTAAAGGACATCTAGGCTTTAGGGTCCAGAATCGAGGTATCCTTGGAGGGTAATAATACGATATTACATGCTGCAAATTAATATCGTATGCAGTTGAATGAGAAAATGGGTAGATGTGACATACTACGGTCGACAATTATCTCTGCAAGCAATCAAATATAGTAGCATTAGCTACACCTAATGATAGTATATGAATGTTAACCAAGATACGACCTAACAATTGTATAATATTCAATCCCAGTATCCATCTCCAGCAAGAATATCTCTTCACTCATGTTCTCTGGATTTATGAATTGTGGAGAGATTACCGCTCACACCACATTGTGTCATTAATAACCACATAAAGTATAAATGCTATTTGGTGAGACAGCATGGCGTCGACATGCTGGTAACATGCTCGGCGCGGCGGGCCCTTAATTATCCACGTAAATCAGCCTGCGGAAAAACCAAAGTCCTGCGCGCATACCAAGTCACGGGCTAACGTCACGGCCCAGCATCCCCTACTCCCGACCGCCGCCTCACTTTACGACCTGCACTCGCGCCTGAAAAATGATTCCATGGCGAATGATACTACCCAAGAGAGAGAAAAAAGGCAGACAGAACGACCCATAGATTAGTGTTGGAAGGTGGGTTGTATGGTTGGGCCTATAGGACTGGTGGAGGGATGGGGTGGGATTGGAAGCTGGTTGGGAGGAAAGTAGTATAGAGAAAGGGAGGTTTTTTAAAGGGGCGCTCGGATCTGTTCACGTGGGGACGGCAATGGCGGCTAATGAGGCATGATGGGATACTTCTGCTGGGGTAATTGTCTCAGACCGGAAGTGGGGCCTGGCGTCTGATGAATGTGGATATCGGACCTTTTCACGCGAGATTTTGACACGTCAGACGAACCCCGTTACAACCATGGGCACGAAGCCGACTACTTCACCCACTTCAATCAGCGCATGCGCGTGGCGGCATTTGGCGAATGATGATTACGTTGTAAAGAAACATGCACGCAAAAGCTCAAGTCTAAAACATGTGTCTTCTCCTTTAAGGCGAAGATTGAATCAGTGAAATCATAGCCTATATCCACACGATAATTGAGTGCGTCTCAAGTCATTAATGGACCTATAATTAGATAGCACCTAAGGTAATCTTAATTGTCCAATAGATTAGAGTCATTTCATACCATATCCACTACATTATCATCACTTAGGTCTATGCATAATGGTAAAATACACTGGTGAAATTCCTGTTATTAGATATAGCTGAACTACCCAATTCTCTCGTGACTACCACATAAAAGGTGATGGTTGTTTGCCTCGGTGTGAAAACCATCTATATATCTAGATCCCCACTTCATTAAAGAGTATATCATTGTCATCAATTACATCCCAAGTAGACGACGAGTGTAAAGGACGAGGTGTATAATCAGTTGAGGGAGGAGGAGTCTGGAGAAGTAAGAACTACTTTGTCGGAAGGAGGAGCAAGGGGAAGACGTGTACGCTAGACAAGATGTAGTGCCGTTCTGCCAACGGTGTGAAGGAGCTGCTCAATAGGTGGGTATTTATGAGTGACAGTAAAGCGCGACAGTCTTGAATGAAATATGACAGAGATGAGGGGTCAAGCACTATGATACGTTTCTACAAGAAGGGGATGGTAGCGCGGTGACGGAGACAACAACAGTTTACATGCAATCACTTCATGGATTTTAAAGTGCAGGCTAGTATAGACCTATAGTAGAAAAAATAAGACAAGATTGAATCCCTAGCAACAGTAGTAAAGGCTTTTGATCCCGAAAAGGTACATAGGTGAAAGCATGTGAAGAGTATAGAAGGGTTCTCAAGGGGACGATGGGTTAATAGCAGTGGTAATGAGTAAAAGTACAGGAGTAACTGCAGGGTCTCACGGTTGGGAACTTTGTAGAGGTGGATGATAATGGCGGCAACACCTCCTTTGCAGGTGCCGCTAACGTGCAATAAATGCTGCACACACTCAAATAAAGCGGGCGAGTGGCGCGGTAAATAGACGGGGGGCAGCCCGCGGCCTGCGGCGAGGTGCTCAGGGACCCGGGTCGAGCTGCTCACTATTTGCCCTCACAACACGACCCGCTCCCTCCCGCCGCTAGATGCCGCTCACGTCGGGGGAAAACAGTGGCATATCCGGCGCGGCCATTAGGCGGAGTGCGCGGGTATTTGTCGTGCGAATGAGCAGCTCTGCGAGCAGGTCCACAGGCAGGTCCTCGAGCAGGTCTATGGCCTGGGTTATGGCAGTAAACAAGGGGGGCTGTGGTTGTTGAGGGATGTAGGCATGGCGGTGCTGGTATGCCGGTCACAGGGGGAGTCCTGGGGTGTGATGGCAGGCTTACCTGTTGTCCCATTACGGCCGCCGCGGGAGCTTACAGCCATCCCCTCTGGAGCCCTTGTTGACTAGAAATGTGTGGGTATTTGGCGTGCTTTGTGTGTTCGCTGTCGCCAGTTTGCCTATGTGCCAGTAGCACGCAAAGGTCTTAGAGTGTTCGCTCTTCATATTAGAGATATTTTGTATGACAACCCATGAACGTTGATGAAAACGCTCTATTACACTATGAATACATTTTCTGTTACAAACTCCTGTCCTTGAAGAGAGTACAAGTTTCAGAAAAAAAAAGAAACCCAATTAAAATATGTTGTGTCTGTTTTGTTTGAGAAGAGGTGGTCATTTCGAATACATATTTCTTCTTCAATTGCTCGAACCTTTTTCGTTACTTAGCTAAAATGTCAGGTTATGGCCTATACGGGTTGTGTTGTGAGGACAAACAGCAATGATAACAGCTAGCTAAGAAGTAGAGTACTGGACTGTTTTCCCAACCTATCTACTCATTTCCACTTATCAAATGCTGTGCATGTGAAGGATTCTCTCCCATGTGCATAAAATATCAATATTTCGATTTATAAAAGCAAAGGGAGACCCTAGTTCTTTCTCTGATTGCTTACATACTTAACATTGTATGTGCCATTTATTTTCACTTACATTCAGGTAACATAATTTATCCTCTAGGCGTTCTTACTATTTATATCATTTCACGGAGAGCAATTTGTCATGAACCAAACAAAATAAGAAAGTTGCATTTCAGCTCACTATTTCTATTGGTCTGATTAAACAAATATAACCAATTTCCACTGCTGATACCAAATTCGAAGGGATGGTCACAAAGACACAATATGTGCGTGCACAGAGTAGGAATAATCTAATAACGACATTGATTCGAAATGATAAGGGAAGAAGGTCCATTGTCTGAGACATCTTGTCTGTTTAAAACAAAATCTGACCGGCATCTTAAGAGATGTAGCTTATTTTATGTGTGCCTAGGGAAAATGACAGGGCCTAACTATAGCCATCAGGATATCATATCAATTACTTAAAAAATGCAAACTCCTATGTGTTGCACTTTGGTCAGAAGATTCTGTTTTGCAGGTAGGAAACACTTGGATGACAGTAGAAAAATGGGCTCAACGGGAACAGACTGACTGTAGCCCGGTAAGTTTCCCAGTAACCAGAGTCCATGTAAAGCTTACAGTTGTGAGCAGGTCGTAAGCAGTTCATGAACCGTCCCGGGCCTGTTTGGGGATTAGAGGCCTCTCATCACCCCTCCCCCTCGGTAAACCCCACTAGTATATCGCCAGGCGCCGGCCGGTGGCGGCACGTGACGTCTGTATCTGCTCAGAGCTGCTCGTCTGACCCGTTTTTGATCTGTGAGCAGCTCACCGTGTTATTTGTAAGCTTTCCGCAAAATCCTGACCCAGCTATTTTGGAATTGATACTCCTCTAAATGAATGTGAGGCCTATGGGGGGTGTAGATGGGGGGGGTCCCATGTCGCCCTGTCGAATTTAAGAAAGGATCATGTCGCCCTGTCGATTTAAAGAAAGGATCATGTCGCCCTGTCGATTTTAAGAAATGATCGTGTCGCCATGTCGAATTTAAGAAATGATCATGTCGCATGTCACTAAGCCCCAAAAAAGCCGTGTCGTCGTGTCGATTTTAGGGGTCTACCCCCATCCTATGGTGTGCCGTAGTTCGCGGCCAGATCATTAGAACTCCAGTCCTTGGTCCCATTGAAATAATCTAGTTATTTCAGGTCCACTTATAAGCATTATGACAGATAACCTTCTTCCACATGTGTGGATTGTTATGAAATAGTGAAGTTCTAGATGATGCCACAACACGATATGATCTTGATCATGCCTTATAACTAATCATCATTCGCAATGTTTCTATATAGGATATACACTGTGCACTGTAGCAGAACATGGATGTAAACACAAATTCAAAACTTGATTCATTAAAATAAACATGCACGCTAGGCTACCTTAAAGAAGGGCGCAGAGGGGTAGGACGGCGTCTTGAGTGCACTCTGTAAGTTTGTGTTCCCGACAGGTTCCTGATGTAATATACCGGTAAAGTGACGAGATTCAATCAACGCCTATAGCCAAATGAAATGGCCTGTCTTAATTCAATTTCTACCCAGGAGGCAAGGGGGTGGCGGTGTTGGACGAGTGGATGGGATGCTGAAAAGGGGGGCTGCAGGCAGGAGGTAAGAGGGGGAGGGGGAAGGGACGCATAAATCTTGTATCTGGCAAATTGTGCTGCGATTGGTGTTTGGGAAATCGTTTGGTAATTACAACACCATGATCCATCGATGGATTTCATCTGGAAGTAGATTAGGCACAGCCCTTCCATAACGTCCTAATCAGTTTCTAACACCGCCGTTCATGTGATTAAATCTTTAATGATCACGTATTGCTGCAATCTATTTGTGTGTGTTCCAACATCATTTAGAGCAGATTTTTTTTTATCAAGCAGGCAACGTTTTATCATCGATTCTGAAAAGCCCTTTTCTTGCTAAATCAAAAGTTTTAAAGGGGAATCTCTTCGCCATACGTTACATTTTCATAAAATTTTATACATGTAAGTCTTGAAAATTTAAATATTTAAGGGCATGCAGTGACAAAAAATCAGTATTTAAGGGTCAGGTTTTTGGCTTTGCATCCGTGTGAGAAATATGTTCGTTACTTAAGGGACAAGTACAAGATAACTTCCTCACATATTAACCCTTTCACTGCCACAGTGGCCCGTTGCACAATGGGTTTCGTAACAACGAAAATATTGTAAACAACGAAATAGTTCGTTGTTGCTTAATGAATTATTTGCAGTTATTTTCGTAACAACGAAAGTTTTTTTAACAATTTTTCTTTCTATATTTAGAATGCTCTCAGAGAGTTGTAACTTTTACTGGTTTCTCTCTCATTTCTTCTCTTTTTATATCAATTTACAGAATTCAATTCCATCCATTATAACCAGAGATTTTCACTATCTAAGTAACAGTGGATTATTTTCGTAACAACGAAACATTTCATTGTTAAGCAAAAGTTCGTTGTGCTTTCGTTGTTTTATCCTAACAACGAAATTCTATTGTGCAATGGGCCACAGGCCTCATATGGGGCCCTATATTAAAATCCCATAGGAATACCATTGAAAGAATGCAAATTGTGCTCTCAGAATCGGAAAGAATTTTTCAGATATTCCAATTAGAACCAGAGATGATACAGGTTTTTGAACATCGGACTATCAAGTCACCCAAAAATGTTAGAATTGCGATTCGAGAAACCATAAACAATGTATTTACATTTGAATTTGCCATACCAATAAAAACAATCATGAAAAATAGGCAAATTTATGTAAATGACATGATTTTCAATTTGCTCTACCTTTTCTTTCGTTTAAGGTTTCAAACTAATGGGATTCCATTATTGTTTGGTTGATATTTGAAGATCACCAATAAACCATTAAATATGTTACATTGTAATGAGGACAGACTGACTATAATGTGTTGCATTCTTAACCGGATGTTATGTTGGTGTGTATAGGTAATACTATGTTGTTACTTTTAATTTGCCTATTACTTAAAGATCATGGCAAAGATATTTTGTCCATAAGTCTCTATGTACAAGACCTTAATTGTCAGTTGGGTTATCTGAAGTAGTAGATAAACGATTGACGGTCAGCTGTACATTCTGGACCCATTACTTTTAATGCAGCCATCTAAATAATTCCACTTGCTTTCGATTGTCCTTATATATGGAACAATCATATCATTCTATCATACCATATCATAATCACCAACCGACTACTATAGGAAGAGCATTGTAAAGTGATATAGTTTGATTCAATAAAAAAAAATATATATATAAAAAAAATGGCATAATTGTTATATATATAATGAATAAGATGTAATCCTAGCTCGCGCCCACTTCTAGGGCTTCCAATTCGGACATGCCATTATATAATGGCAATGGTCATTAAAATATCATCAGTTGACGTTCGCCTTCCCTTTACCTTCCCTTAGATGTTCATCCTTCAGCCATCCTGCCAAATCGGGAGACAACACCATGACCAGGCGGAAGTAGACCTCACGCGACCCTGACTTCCGGTGCTAATCAAAGCGTCCCCTGGTGGCGTGCACTGTGGGTGCAGAGGGGGGCTGTCATGGCGGATGAGGTCCGGTGAGGCCGGCTCTAACGTGGTCACTTATCGACCAAGGACATACACATCAGCCTGTCCCACCCCCGCCCCGAATCGCCGCCGCCACTGCTTCATGTGTGGTCACACAGGGTGATAAAAGAGTAGAAGGCACCCAGAGATTTCGCAATATTAATCAGTTCTTGAGGCAAAGGCATGTTGCTTTTTCTCTCTCTTGAATTAGGGCCTAGTTTCTTCTGGTGATATATAGTTGCACCCCACATCTTCAAAATAGGTAGAGCTATTGCTGACTAGTACGTATTTTAGGTGATGTCTTTCTACTTTTGACACTCGCCACTCTCTGCCTCTCCCTATTACTCCTTAGTAGTGGCAGCATCAAGAAGACCCTTGCTTGTTAGCGTCTGATAGTGAGTCCCTTTTGATTTCTTACCCCTGCACTGTGTCTACAGCGCATATGCCAGTGCAGAGCATTCCCACTTAGAGGTTTTAATTGGGACGTCCACCTTTCATGTTATTTACTCCAAGGTTTCCTTCGGGCGAGTGCTGGCGCTCAAAGCCCTCTGTCTTGAGGATCAAGCCTGCCGTAAGGGGCAGAAGTGGTGGGCCGCGCCACAAATTGGTCTTTTTCAAAGCCCCTCTTTCCCCTTTGGTCTGCAGTATGATACGATATGACACGACTGAGCGGGCGCACCATCTTCATCGGTCAAAAACACTTTCAGTCAACCAGGCTCACCCATTATCTCTCTCAGCGACACTGACAGCTTACGATAGTTTGAGGTCAAGATAGTATCTTGACCTCAAACAGGTTGCGGTCCATTCATTTGTAGAGTGTATCATTCGGCGCTCTGCAGTTTATTTTGCTGGCAACAATGACCGCTCGAATTTGTTGATTTACTTTGCTCACCTGTAGAGTGCAAGTAAATGATGATATTTATACAGAATGGGAGTAAATGTCATAAGTCGCAGCAGTAGGAAGATATTAGAAAGCCATCCTCATTTCGCAAGACAAGGAAATCATTTCGCAAGACAAGGAAATCATTTATCAAATTGCAGTCCCTCCCGTCATATGTTACACAACCTTGGTGTTCACGTCTTTTTCACGGTACGGTTTACATTTTAGACCACCGTGTAGTCGCCGATCGTTTTGTTGTAGCACATTATAGGCTGCCACTTTAGTTGTTCAGTAGATGCTAAGGGGAGGGGCTTTACGATATTTATAGGCTGATGTATGTACTTGTCAAACTTCATGCATACTATTCATGTGGGCGTATGCTGTAAGATAATGTCCTATTCTCTACCATACGCCCACGCATGTCCACTTAGATATAAACAACAATGATGGTCCTACAGATTTAGTATCTGATAATCTGGTTATAACATTATGCTCGTATTAAGTAAATCTATTACTTTTGAATCCAACAAGTTCGAGGGGGGTGGTTTAACACCTGTCCTCATGAACTTCTTACTTGCAATGACGTGTTGCTGTTCTTAGCCCCACTGCTTATAGTTTTATTAAGGAGAACCGGACTAATCACCTTCTCTTCAGATGTAAGATGTTTGAAACGTTTTCATGACAGTGCTGCTGTGAAGCCAGCTCTAATTTCCAATTTCCATATACTACTTAAGAGGGTCCATCATCATTACATAGTGCGACGTCTTCTATAAGTTTACTATGATTATAATAATCTATCAAAGCGTTTGAGGCTATGCTTATGCAAGAGGCAGTTCCAGATTCATCTCGTTTTAAACACATCCAAAAGTTCTGAAACTGCTACAATCATATAGCCTACACTCCAAACTACATTAACTTTTAAACTCATGCGATAAAAAATAGTCTTAAGCTTTAGCTCTTCCCAATTGTTAGACAGAATCGGGACGCTGATCGGCCAACAGATTATTTCCCATTTGGGGTCCAGTGAACGTGCAATTTTAGTGACATCGATACATTTCTTCAAGCCATGCTTGTGTAACTCCCGGGAAGTTAGCTGCGTCACAATAAAGTATGTATATACAGTTGAGCTCAGTTTGTTTAACGTAAGCAAATAGTTACAACATATTTGGCTGAAACTCCATTCCAACGACTCAATGTATGAGCTGATGAGGGGAAATAGAATAGGACTTGAGGAAATTTGTTCTGTTATATCTTTAGATGGACGCAAGATATAGCCTTACAGATGAGAACGGCTGTGCTTTTGATTGTCCTTATATATGGTATAACTTTAACTTAGCTTCTCTTGCGCAAATATGGAATGATTTGGTAGATATCCCTAGTAAAATGTGTTAATATATATCAATATATATTCTTATTTCTCTATGTTTTTATCAATATAAAATATGATTGTATGGTGTATTTACTATTTCTACATTTATAAGGTTTCGACGAGAGACTCTCGTCGCTTCGTATGGTCGTTGACAAACTGTCCTCGTTTCATTTTTCCTGCTTCCCGCCGTACACGACGGACGAGGCTTACCGGCCCATGGCTATAAAAAGCGTAACCTTGAAAAATTGTTGTTTTTGTTCGCATGTAATGCTCTACTATGTGTGCTGTGTTCTCTGGCCGTTACAGAAGGACGCAGTGTTTCTCAGGTAGTAGAAGTAGAAGAAAGTGAATTAATTCAAAGGCAATAAGATTGTCCTCAATCTTCTAACGTATTTCTTCACTACAATGATTATATATATATATATATATATATATATATAAATTATCAGCCTAGTGTTACACGCGGACTTAACCGCGCACATTAGCACTCCTTGTATGCGTGGACCCCAAGTCCGTGCACATTAACTTCACTGTACGCGCGGACTGGGGACTTCACGCTTACAATGGTCCTTGTATACGCGGACATTGTATTAGATAATTATACATTCAATCATTCAATGATTTAGAGGCTGTATTGAACTGGGGGGCTATGCCCCAAACCCCCTTCTTATCTTTTCCCCTTTTTTCAAATAGGAAGAACTTAGTTTAATCTATTATTCAAAGCTAGGTGGATACAAACGGTGAGAAAGGTAGGCATCAGGTGGATGGCATGAGGTGAGACTATATTAAAGATAGGTGGATGGGGAAAAGTGGGGCACGCAGGTGATTGAAAGGACAGGTGTCGGTGGATGGCACAGAGTAAGAGAGGCAGGAGGGGTGAGAAACACGAGGTTAAAGGGCCAGGGGGTTAAGAGGAGGTGATGGACACTTGGTCGGGGGACAGAAGAGTGGGCAGAGTCAATAGACGGACAGAGTCGCTGATAGATGGACCACAGGACTGTCGTCATCCCCTGGACAAACAAACTGCCGTGTTTGATCACCTCATGCTGATCTATCCTTGGGGGATCAGCCTTCGCCACCACCGGCCCCGGCCCCGCCCGTTCTCCCGGCCCCTCCGGCCACCGTCCAAGGCCCTGACCGTGTTCCTGACTGTAGACCCTTCAGTCGCATATCACTTGATCAGCACCTTTAACTGATACGAGTGATTGCACATTACTTCGTTTTCGTTTTGATTGGGCTTAGATTCGTTTGTCTGTTTTCCGACAGATTTCCACAAATGGACTGTATCACTTATTGTAAGTGAAGATTTATGGGAATTATCCAATTGAATTAAGCTTGTTACTCATACATGCAAATCAATGGATGGTGCCATTATATATCCTGTTCAGTTTGTTTCAAAGACCGCCCTTTTTCAAAGACCGCCCATTTTACAAATTATATCTCTATAGATCTATTACTTTACGTTAAACAAATGACAGATGTAGGCCTAGATTTTGAATGAAGCCGTAGTAGAGTCGAAAAAGTAGTTGGAAGCCGCACAAATATAATTTGTCTCCCTTGGACTTTTCGAAAATGCGTGTTGGGAACTCGTATTGTTCTTCTGAAGCAAACCTGATATTAGGGGAAAGTGCAAATGGGGCTCAGGTTTGATTCATTATGTTTTAGCACAAAGGCTATAATTATTATTTGGGAATAATCTGGCTTATCCTTGACGCTATATACCTATGATCTTGATGAATCAGTTGAACATATCGGAGTGTAGTAATGGACCAGAGAGCTCGCTTCATAAATTCATGTATTTTGATCTGGTCGATTCGAAACACCATTTTGCTGTATGGTTGTTTGCACACAAACCTCCTTCATCTACACTGGGACCTATACCATGACCTGTTGATATTAGTCAACAGGAGCACTTTGACCCCGGGACTTTGACGCACAGTTAATCAAACAGTGTAAATGACCGAACCTTATCCGTGCAATGGATTTTCTAAAGTAATTCAGTCATTGTCGTGTTACAAAATATCATGCAACATTTCCTCTATTTATGATGGTGTATGCTCTCATTGATCCAATGCCCTTGTCGTTTGGCGTGTGAATGTATACATAAACTTCGCTGGACGCTTTCTCCGCATTACAGACCCAGCGAGCACACCGACAATGCACTTTCTCAGAGGACGTTTCAATAAGTCTGCAATGTCTGTTTTTTCCATACACTGGTTTTGTATAATTCTCATACTTCTTCCGCTCCAAGATGCTTCAATCACTGGAGTCAAGTTCAAAGTTTCGAAAGGTGTTGGAAGCATTTATCCACACACTGGTTTGTTCCGATCAGAATTGTTAATGTCTAAGATGTCTTGCCTCGGACGATGTTTGACGTTGGACCAGAATTGCGTGGCAGCTGAATATAACACGAATTCGCGAACTTGTAAATACTTAAACTATTTATCTAAAGATATCGACTATGTTGCTGGCAGTAATCTGTATGTCAAACGGGTGAGTACTTGTAATTCAAAAGACAAAATCTACATTAATATTTGCATGGAGTAATTGTCTCATTTTATATGAAAATATATGAATGAACACACGTTGAGAAATTAATAACGATTTTATGAATTTCTGTCTTAATTTGTGCTGGTGATATCAAAAATATTTTATCTACATTTAGGAGTGGTTGATGGTGTTTCGGTGTACCTCAGGGACAGGTGAAAGTGTTTTTGATGAATGGAACGTTATTGGTGGTGCAGTTAATGAAGATAATATAGCTATGAGAACTCTAAATCCTGAAGTCAAAGGACTCTATTTGTCCAGTGCAGTCACTTACTGGTGGTCGTTTTTCTCAAAGGTGAGTGGTTATTCATTTCCCCCAGATCATCGTGGGTAAAGCAAAACTAATAATTTCTGTTGTCTCTGGGTGAAATGGGCATGTTTCCCTCCTATTGTAACGATTGAATGGCATTCAGGGAAAAAAAACGTGAAATTTCAAACTTATCGTTATAATCTGCTTTTGTTAGTTAACTTCATACGTAAACTTCTACGGTGGGAACTGAAAAGAGTTCTTACTTCACCCAGAAGAAGAATGTAAGAAACTCATTTTAAACGTAGAATCCCAGTGAAATCCTACCTGTTATCTGTATTAAAATCATACTGTCCAATACTGATAATTTCAGGCAAAGGTTGTCATGGCTGTGGGTGGTTATGAGCAAATGTACATGACATTTAATATCCTAGCCACAACACCCTATGACTGGTTTGCCCACAGCCGGGTAATAGATAGCTCATATACGGATGTTTCCTCCACGTTCGGCGCAGTAGAATTTAGTATTGCCGGGTCTGTATGCATTATTGTATTATTAGTTCTAAATGTGATAACATAATTTGCAGGGAACTATGTTACTTTCTCTCACGCAGGCCAGCACACGTAATGCATGTCAAAGTATGCTTATTATGGAACAGAGTTAAACAAAATAATCGTAACCTATTTGAGAGTAACAACGGAACTTCTAAGAAACTCATTTAAAGTAATCATTCGGCAACTTCACAGTGTTTGGTCTAGGAAACATATCATTCAGAGCTTTAAATCTACATATCTGGAACGCTACACTGCAGTATAACAAGAACATGAAAAAAATATAATCATATCAAATCCTTGTCAAAGTATACTCTCAGCTCTTCAAATCCCATTTGGATACACTTAACTGTCAAATTGAGTGCAACTGAGTATTGTCAATCAACATACCTTTCTAACATTTTCATTTTCTAACATTTTAGAGAATCCTACATTCCACAAGTGCGCCGCTTTCTTGCATTTTCCAACTACATTTCGTGTGATGAATCCAAAGGCTGGTTTGAGGTAATTGACGGTGCCCCTGTTGAAACTCACTGTTCGTGGGAAGACCCTGCCACGCAGGACACCTATCCAAGGTTTCTTTACGTCAATGCATCTCACAACGCTAACTGGACTAGTAAGTTTGATTCTTTTTGATTTGTCATTCCTATCCCCTACGTTTTATTCTCAAGTATGTATATTTTGACTTTCTGAATTCCGACACGTTTGTCATACCAGCCTTTTTTTCGGGTTACAAACGTTCGACTTTTCAAGCAATTTACAATGACACACAGAATGGTGGTCATTAAACCTCATACCCACTATAGGACGATGGGCTGACGGTCCACGGTTTTTTGTGAAGAGTCGGCTGACAGCAGTCGGTGGTTAGCATCAAGTTATCAAACATGCTCAACATGAGTTAGTGCTCCTGTCAGTGATTTTGTTAGTGCTCCCGTCAGCCGACTCTGTCTGGATGAGGCGTACCAACACACTGTCAGTCCGCGGATCAGTGCACGAATTGGGAGAAAATAAAAGTATTCCACTGATTTGTATGCTGATTCGTGAGCTGATTCTGTGACAATCGGCTAGTGGGTATGGACCTTAAATCTAGCGTCACATCTTAAAATGATAGCAAACATATATATTTCTAAGTACAAGTGTTATTTACCATAATTATGCTTCAAAACAGGAATGCTATTTGGTTAATATTTTAGCATAATGCTTATTCCTTTACTATAAATCTATGGTTTCGAAAATGTGCTTATCCGCATATTAGTCTAAATACTAAACATTACTGTAACTATACCAAAATAAAGAAAAAGCTATAGATCCACCCCTGCTTCATTGTTTTATAGTACTAATGGTCTTTTTTTTTATTGCAGCGCATGCAGCGTTTGCTGATGTATTTGCCATCTATATATTTTATTGAAAAATGTTGGTCCGTGTGAGACCAAACACTATTTCACTTTTGAATTAAAAATTGGAAGAGGACCATGTACGCTCCTCTTGGATGGATTTTGATGGGCTTTAACATAAATTTCCTTTCAAACTGAACGAATTCTCAGTACTTCGTACTGACAACAAATACGATAATATATTGGGAAACAGTATAATTGTCTGATCAATAAACCAAATCTAGCGGGAACCTGACAAGATTTCATCCTCACGAACTCTGACATTTTTATTCATTTTAGTTGTAAGTGGTCATTTTATTTATATTAGTATACGCTTCGATTGTTAGCTTTTATTATTAACACTGTTGTTTAAAATCACTCCTACAGCAGCATTTGCCATATCGGCAAAGACATAGGGTACAAAGATTGTAAATCTTTCAAAGTGTTTAATGTTAGCCGGATTTGCAACAAGGTTTGATAGGATCTTGGAACGTTTGAATCTCTTATCGAACAGATCCAATGCAGACTCGCTTTTCTCCTGGACGAAAAGAACTTGCGCAGCTCCTTGCAATTATCTACATCTAATAAAAGTCGCACAAATAGAATGGTACACTGATGTGCCCCACAAAACTAAAATTTAATACAGCACGTTAGGCAACAGACGTCACTCAAGCATGCTGCCGCAATAATGTTAACATTGTGTAATACATTTAGGGTGAAAATACATAAAATACCCCACTATTATTCTGTAATTTGTTTATCAATTCATCAAGGATCGAGAAAGATAGTCAACTCAACTCTTATCTATGATAGGCATTTGAATTGTTGATTAAACATAAAATGAAAAGAAGATAGAATTGATCAGTATATACAAAATTATGTCATTTGTTTTTATCCATCCATCGCGATTATCGCTTCAATGGGAACCATAGTCTTATATCAGTGTGATGAACATCCTGAAGTCATGGCTTAAAAATTCCATTTAGGTAAAATTAATCTTTTTTCAAAAGGAGCAAATCATGTCAGTTAATAACATATTTCCTAATTTTTGCTCTTTTGTCAATTGTTTATGAGTTTATACTACGTCCCATTACTATAAATATTATTTTTGAGGTGGTAAGAACCTTTATGGGGAGTGAAATATAGATTAGGCTTATATATCATACTGTATTTACTATCATCGTCTTGAATATGTATAATAGACTGGTTTTAAATAACAAGGAATATTAGATTAGCTTGGACATACACAAATAGACAATATTTATTAAATCCCTCTAAGTAATATTAACTCTAAAAAATGTGATTTTGACAAAGTGTAAAGTTGAAATGTAGGTGACAGGTACGGTAGCAGCACCAGATTTTATAGTGGGATGACAACAACTCCACATAACCGTGATAACAGAACGGTTACGTCACCACTGTGTCAGAAATAATCATTTTGATCTAGGTCTCACTGTACAAAATGATATAATATATAGGTATGTGTTGAGTATAACTTCTGCATTTCCTCCGACCAAGGTATAGTGCTTAGAATGAATTTCTCTCATGCAAAAGGTCCCGGGTCTAAATCCTCTGGCAACAGTTATCACTTTTATATGTTAAATCAACAAAATCAGTGCACATAGACCAAACCACATAAAGACAAAAAACATTTCTTAGTCCCCCCCCCCTTGTTAATTATTTGTAAAAACAATATATTAGAAACATTAGAATTTTAGTGAAATTGCCTGTATTTCCTTTGGAATTCATAAAGCACAGGTATGTCAGCTGCAACAAGAGGGTAGTGGTTATACTATGGCATTAAGGTTCTAAAGCTCTATGGTTTGAATCTTGGCTATGAAATATTAATGGTAAAACTTTTCATGAACTCTAAATTGAACATAGAAAGTCATAACTATGCGTCTGGCCATATCCCCAGTAACCTTCTCCGGAGGTTTACTAAAACCGTCAGTGCAGGTTTACCAACTAAACCTCCGCCGCAGGTTTACCTGGTAAATCACCAGGTATACCTCTTACACCTTAGGTTAAACTTAGAAAGGGGGAACAATAGACCCGAGAGCCAGAAGGATCATAATAGCCCCAAAACCCATTGTGAAATTATAACATCAACCTCCTTGTACTGAAAATTTACTTGGATGATATAAGAGAAACTATCAAAACAACCACACCCAATTAAACTAGTTTGATAGCAAAATTTCATGAAAACCCATGTATATTCTAACAAGCCCTCCGACTCTTCTGAAGTGCTGCCATATGCACCCATGTACCATAATCCACATATTGTTGAAAACATATTGTTCAAATGACAAAAGCCTGATTTGACTAACTTTCTTACATTTTGTTATTTTCTGTATATAATTGTATGTTAAGATATGTATTTGCACTATAATTAGCACAAGGGGGTATGCAATCATCTTGAAGCAACTGAGAAATGCATAGACCACGTTAATGTAGTGGTTTATGTGGTGGTTTTATCTGTTTATGTGATTATTCTGAAAATATCCCGTGGGGGGAGGGCAACTTGGGTTCACCCATGCCCCGGATGTGTGGGCCAAAAATTGAAGGAAATGGGTCCTTTTTTGGCCTGAAGTGAATGGAAAAAATGGATAGCTGAATTTCAGCATTTTAAGGACCTGCAGGCTAATTTGGGCTGATTTTGACAAAAAAACTCTTAGAAATACTAAAGAAAATTGTGATGAACGGCTATTCATCCAAAATATGTAGAGGTCAAAATACGATAATACTATAAAAAGGTATATATGTAAAGAACGAAATATATGAAATATATGTAAAAGAACGAATATGTAAATAATGAACGAAAGTGTAAAAAGCCCGAAAAAAGAGGCACGAATATGTAAGGAACGAATATGTGAGGAACGAAAATGTAAAGGAACGAAACCCGGAAAGATATAAACCGGAAGTGAAATGTAAACCGGAAACGAAAGATATAAACCGGAAGTGACGTCAGTTATAGATCACGTGACCGAAAGCAGCCAATCAGGGCTGACTTCTATAGTATATAAAGGGGCGGTGAGGCCCGAATAAACAGAGTTCTTTAATAGTTCTCCTTGTGTCCAGACGTGTCTTCTTTCCTGAAACAACCGCTAAAGATGAGCTGATTCGAGTAATTAACCAGAAGTTAGGACAAAACAGTCGAAGTTCGAGATAAATAGTAAGAACTTAGGGTAGGGGCCCGACGGCCCGAAGAACGAGGAACGAAGGACCGAAGTAAGGCGCGAAGGCCCGAAACAGTCCCGGAGACCGAGGTGTAGCATGGCACGAAGGCATGACAGGCAGGACGAGGGAACGAAGTCCGCGGGGACGAGGGCGCGGCAGGCTCGGCCCCACGCTACCAAACAATAGGCGACCGTCGGCCCGTCGCCCCCGCGGACCGGAACCGTGGGGTGGACCGCCCGGTGGGGGTGAATGCTGGTCTGGGAGATAGAGCGAGACGAACCCCCGGCCGACCCGTACCCCTACCATAATTTCCCTTCCCCGCAGTCCTCCGTTTGACATCGAGTGCCGATCCCCGACCGATTCGCTCAGCCCCCCCCTCGTGCGCGAGGCACGACTCTAGAAACACATCTCGGTTCTTGGCCCGGATTCCCCGTCCGCCCCGAGACCCGAACAACCCCCCCACGTTCCTCTGTTGTAAGAATCGGCAACCCCGACTTACCAGAGAACGTCACACTGGTGGCAGCGGTGGTGCTGAAATAAGCACATACGGACTTGTGGATCTTGGGTGTTTCGTCGGTATTGGATACTCATGGCGACCGCGGCAGTCTTCGAGCAGATGGATTCTAACATCGCCTTCAGGGAAGGTGGGGAGGAGAAAGGAGGTGCGAAACCCGAGACCAAAGGGGAGGACACGACCATCATGGGTAGGCAGTTTAATTTCATGGGAACGTCCACCCCGACGGATGAGCAGAATGCGCGGGCTCAACAACAACAGACCGGCCAGGTAGGAGCGAGTTTGAAGAAGTTTAGTTTACGACCGGAGAAGTATGACGGTAAACCGGACTTCGAGGGATGGATCAACCAGTTCGAGGAGTACGCAGCCTTGGGACATTGGACGACCGAGGAAAAAGCGGCGATGCTCTTTCTCTCGCTGACGGGAACGGCACGAATGTACTTTGTCGGACTCCCGGACAGGGAACGACTCCGTTACTCGGCGAGGGTAGATGCGTTGCGCCGGAGGTTCGGTCAGGAGAAGGACACGTGCAATGCTCTGCAAGAATTGGCAGGATAGAAACGTGTAAAGAACCAGACAGCGAAAGAATTGGCTGATAATGCCCGACGACTGGCATCGAGAGCCTACTTCTCCAACGACTACGCCAGCCAGGAAAAAGCAGCATTACATGCGTTCCAGGCTGCAGTTGGGGAAGACCTTCAGCTGAAGTGTGCAGAGAAAGGATGCAAGACACTAGAGGAGGCGGTGGAGGTGGTAGAAATACAGGAACGATACTCACGCCGCCTCCTGCGGGCAGTGAAGCCCGAGGAGGACGCCAATACACAGATCATGGCCTTAAACGGTAAGTTGGAGGAGATGATGAAAGAATTGGCAGAAGAACGGGAAGCTAGGAAACAAGCAACGGCCCGGAGGGAGGCGTTTAAGAAGCGAAAGGAAGATTTAGAATGTCATCAATGTCACCAGAAGGGCCATTTCGCGAGAGAGTGTTCTCAGCGTCAGGGAAACGGACAGTCGCCGTCGCAGTAAGCGCGGGGCCCCCTTCGGGCGCGGCGAGAGAAGTAGTAGGCATGGGAGAATGTGGACTTTATGTAGCCGGAACGGTGGGAAAGAGTGTCGTCCGTTTTTTGGTTGATACCGGATCTATGATCAGTCTGCTGTCGGAACGTCTTTGGAGAGAGTGGGGACGAAAATGGGAAGACCTGGATGGATATGAAGGACGTCTCTGCTCGGTGGATGGTAGCCCGTTGCGGTGCTATGGATGCACGAACTTGCCAGTAAGGTTGGGAACGCGCGTGTTGCAGTGGACATTCATGGTGGCAGACATCGGTAGAGATGAAGGGATCCTGGGAAACGACTTCGCGGTGAAATACCGGCTAACAGTTAAGCCCCACGCGAGTGCTGTCTTCCTGCCCGCCGAAGGGGAGGGAGAGGGGGAACGAATCCCGGGAGTAGAACAAAGAACGGATGGGATTCGGGCAGTCACCGTCGGAGGACAGGTCGTGAGAATCGAGGGAACGACGGAAATACCCCCGCTCCAGGTGACCCGAGTAGCAGTAGTGACGAGAGTGGACATAGGACAGAGTGGACAGCTGGCTGTCATCACCGGTGCTGGATTACCCATGGGACTGGAAGTGATCCCAGGAACGGTGACGTTGGGAGAAGAAAATAAAGTTTGGGTGGCCAACCGAGGGACCGAGAGCGCGAAATTGGAAACCGGCGGGGTACTCGGAGAAGCCACCTTCGTACAGGAAGTACGAGGTATAGGAAGTGATGTAAAAGAACCCCCTGGAACGCTCGTTGAAATGATAGAGGAGGCTAAGAAAGGCCTAACCACGGAGGAAGGCGGAGAGTTGGAGAAAGCCATCATGGCTCGGGAACAAATGTTTGCAACCTCGAAACATGAGTTAGGACGGACAGATTTAGTACAACATCGAATTAAAACGGGGGATCAGATGCCAATCAAACAGAGGGTCAGACGGTATCCAGCCACCAGGAGAGAAGAGGAACGAGCACTGGTGGAGGATATGTTAAATCTAGGAATCATCCAGGAGAGTGGAAGTGCGTGGAGCAGCCCGACCGTCCTAGTGAAAAAGAAGGACGGAGGAACGAGGTTCTGTATCGACTATCGAAAACTGAACCAGGCTACAAAGGTGGACGCCTATCCGCTTCCACGGATAGAGGACAGCCTCAACACCTTGGGCGGGAGCCTATTCTTCTGCAGCCTGGATCTCGCAAGCGGATATTGGCAGGTGGAGATGGCACCGGAGGACCGAGAAAAGACAGCCTTCGTGACTCAAGGAGGATTGTATGAGTTCAAAGTGATGCCATTCGGGCTAGTGAACGCCCCGGCCACCTTCGAGAGGCTGATGGAAAGAATCCTCAGAGGAATCGTGTGGGAGGAATGTCTGGTATACCTGGATGACATATTGGTCTTCGGGCCAACGTTTGAAGTGACTCTGGAAAGATTGGTACGGGTTCTGGACCGATTGAACGCCGCAGGACTGAAGTTGAAGGCGCGAAAATGCAGGTTGTTCCAGAAGAAGATTCCGTTCTTGGGACACGTTGTCTCATTCAATGGGATCGAACCCGACCCCGAAAAGTGTCGGCAAGTAACCGAGTGGCCGGTCCCTCGGGATCTCCATGAGGTACGAGCCTTCGTGGGATTATGTTCGTATTATAGAAGGCATATAAACGGCTTCACGGAATTGGCTGCCCCCTTGTATGAATTGGCAACGAAGGAGGAACCGTTCGTGTGGAGCGCGAGACGACAAGAGGCGTTTGATGCAATGAAGGGGGCGTTAACAGAGGCCCCGGTGTTGGGATTCCCAGAGGAAGACGGACAATGGTGGCTTGACACGGACGCCAGTGACGTGGGGACGGGAGCCGTGCTATCACAGGAGCAGAGAGGGGAGGAACGGGTAATAGCTTACACGAGCAAAACCCTGGAGTCAAACGAACGAAAGTATTGCACCACACGGAAAGAACTGTTGGCGGTGGTGCGAGCTTTGAAACATTTTCGGTGCTACATCTATGGTCAACGCGTAATAGTCCGGACGGATAATAGCGCGGTTAGTTGGCTGCAGAGAAGTAAGGAACCGATGGGGCAGGCTGCCCGGTGGATTGAGATTATCGACTCACATGACGTGTCGTTCCAACACCGACCGGGCAGGAAGCATGGGAACGCTGATGCGTTGTCCCGGTATCCGTGCAAACAGTGTGGGGAAGAGCACGAGAATACCGAGAAAGTGAGAGTAGTGACGCGGGCCCGGGGGTATGAGCCCGGATGGTCCCCGCAGGAGATGAGAGCAGCGCAGAGAAGGGATCGAGATATAGGGCCGATTGTCGCACGGATGGAAGAGGATGCGAACCGGCCAGGTTGGGAGGTCATATCTCCGGAATCCCGGGAAACAAAGATCCTATGGAGGCAATGGGAACGATTAAGCCTCAAGGATAGCGTGCTGCATAGGAAGTACTGGGAACTAGAAGGACATGGTTGGAGGAACCAGTTGGTCGTTCCCCGAGAGGAACGGGCCAAGTTGGTGAGGGAATACCATGGAGGCGCGGCAGGAGCGCACTTGGGAGTCGCCAGAACGACGGCCCTGTTGGAGCAAGGGTTCTACTGGCCGGGACTCCGGGAAGACGTGCGAAAGGAATGTCGAGAATGTGATTGCGCGTTGCTGAAAAAAGGACGAGGGAGACGGGAGCCGCTACACCAATACATAGTGGGGGAGCCAATGGAACGGCTGGCCATGGATGTTTCGGGCCCGTACCCAGTCACCAAACGAGGAAACAAGTACTGCCTGATGGTGGGATGCTATTTCACCAAGTGGCTGGAGTGTTTTCCGATCCCGGATCAAAAGGCAACGACAGTGGCGGACAAACTGGTTGAAGAAGTAGTGGCACGGTACGGCGCGTTTCGAGAACTACACTCGGATCAGGGCACGAATTTTGAATCCGAGGTGGTGGCTCAGGTCTGTGCACTATTCGGAATACACAAAACGAGAACGACGCCGTACCACCCCAGGAGTGACGGATACATAGAACGAAGTTTCCGCACTTTGGGGTGCTGTTTAAAAGCTAGCTGTCGAGCAACAGGTCGGGAATGGGATGAGATGGTCCCGCTCGTGATGATGAGTTATAGAGCAACGCCGCAAGCCAGCACGGGAGTGACACCAAACATGATGATGCTGGGCCGACAGACCATGATGCCACGACAAGCGATTTATGGGAGACCTCTAGGACCGGAGGAGGAACCCCGACGGGTAGGCGACTACGTGGAAAGCCTGGAGAAAGGGCTAGTCGCGGCCTATCGGGAGGCCCGGGCGGGGCTGAAACGAGCCGCCATTCATCAGAAACACGAGTACGATGGAAAGGTGACTCGACGGGAATACCACGCCGGAGAACTGGTCTGGGTGCACGATACGGTGGTGGATAGGGACAAGGGAACGAAGTTGCGATTTCCATGGATAGGCCCTGCACTGATCGTCAAGGTGCTTGACCGAGGACGGGTGGTAGTACGGAAGAAACGAGGAAGACCGGGGGGGGTGGTCCATGTGGACCGCCTGGAACCCTACCGAGGACACGCTGCGCCAGCCTGGATGGTAGCTGACCAGCAAGGATACGAGGCTGCACAGTAAATGCTTGGGGTGGGGCGCGCTAGGGCACGTACGGAAACGGGGCACCCCTTTTTGTGATGAAGTCGTTCTCGCGTCTCGATTCCGCAGGTGGAAGAGGACCAAGGGAACGACCAAATCGGCGCTACACAGAAAGGCTTTGGCTAAAAAGGACTGATCAACCTGGGGCCATTGAGTCGGGGCGGTGCGTTGACCACTACGGTAGGAGTGCAGGTCGTTAGGCTGTAGAGATTTGCTACCTAGCTGAAGATTGGTTCTCTTGCGGATGTAATATAGGTGGGAAATGCGGGGTTGGAACGAAAAACGGCGTTCGGGAGCCACGACGGTCCGAATGTCTAAAGTAATCCCACGGAGCCGCTTTCCGGTCAGTTCGGAGGAACCACAGCGTGGAAAAGATGGTCGGATTACAACGGAAGACAGACCCGGTGGCAAGCTGGTGAAGACTTTTGAAGTGATGCCGACTTGGTAATACCGCTTTGCAGCGTCCAGGAGACCGGAGGAGAGTAGATGCGGCACTCTCGGGAACGCCGGAGGAACGAACGGACGGTTGTAAAAGGCGAGGCCTGAAACGAGGACGGGCTTTAAAGTAGGTCGTAAAAGGAGTAAAAGATGACAAAGAGAACGGGGCGGCGGCGAGAGGATGATAACGTCGAGCCCCTGCGTTCTCAGGGAAGTGTACGGAAACACTGCGAGGGCCGAGATGAAAAAGGCAAGAGGAGGCGACGAAGGATGAAAGGACCAAGGACGTCCGGTGGGGCAATAAAAGGCCTAGGAAGAAAACGCGTAGACGGGCGAGGAGCCGCGAGGTAAAAACAACAGGCGAGGCGGTGACCAGCGGCGGGCCCCGGGGACCGGAAATAGTAGGGGGCGCCACCGTTGAAGTGGATGGTGAGCTTGACGCTAGGGGTCGCTAGTGCAGGCCACGCCCACTTCCGCCTGCGGCGGCTATAAAAGGCAGAGCGCTCGCCGGAGCAGGTCATTCTGGTCAGCCGATCAGGATTCATCAAATCGCAGACGAGCAGACTAAGCTGGGAGAAGAAAAAAAGAAAAGCGGAGAAGTGAGACGAGCAGCATCACCACGAGGCAAAAACGGAAACGGCTGACGGGACGAGCTTCAGGTTTGGAACGAGCCCCGAAAGCCCGGAAAACGGACACGATGAGCGGACAGTGTTGGGAAGGACATTGTCGCGGAAAGGAATTTAAGCATCTGGTCAAGCATATTCGAGGCCAGCACGATGGAGTACGGAAGCAGTATTACATGTGCCCGGTGTGTTCGAACCGAGCCTATTCGACGCACCAGGACTGGCGAAAGCACATGTCGGACTCACACGAGGGAAGCCTGCTGAGGGGGATGCCGAAACAAGACCCCCTTCTGAGGCCGGAGTATGCTGCGGCGTTCGCCTTGGATCCAAAAGGACGGCCGCCGTACACCAGTTTCGCTCCTGGGGATGAAACGGCGGCCCGGGTGGATGACTTGGAACAGGACTACGCTGTGCGCCATCCGGAGGGGTTCCAACCCCCTGACAAGGCGGTGGATAAGGAGGCACCGGAGAGGCCGCGACGGAGGATCCGCGTCCCTTACTACCCGAGGGCGTCGAGAGGGTCCGATGACAGCGACGCCGAGCAGCTGGAGCAGGAAACAACCGAGGAAGGACCAGAGGCCGACGAGGCCGGCGAGGGAGCCCAAGCAGCCAAAGCAGCAGGGAAGGGACCCCTGGCCGAGGTAGCGGAACGGTCGACGCCCACGCGCCGTTCCCCTCGGAGGGCCGCGAAAGGAGTGCGGAAGGAAGCCACCGAGTCGCCACGAAGCGCGAGCCGAGCCGTGGTCAACCCGAAACCACTCCTGACAGCAGACCAAGTACAAGGGTTAGTACAGAGCCGAATTAAGAAGTTAAATGCCCAGGGAGAACCACGAGAACCGAGAGGACGAGGACTCCCGGGCAGAGGAAGAGGAGGGAGATCCACACCCGCCCCGAAGCCGGGTTGCTCAGGGATACCACCGGGGGCTGAGGTGGTGGAATTGGTGAGCTCGTCCGACGACCAACGTCCGAAAGTAAAAGAGGAAGAGGAGCCGCTCGCTTTCAAGAGGCCCCCGACGCAGGGATGCCCGGCGGAGGAGCCGTCGCGAAAAAAGAAGTGGAAAAAGGTCAAGAAAGTCCCGAGAGAATTGGAGGAGGGAACGAGTTCGGACCAGTCGGAGTCAGGCCGGAGCATGTCGGCCCGAAGTGATCGGTCCCTGATTATCGCCGAGTCCAGTAGCGCGGGAGAGTTGGGACCATCACAGCCTGAGACCTCGACAGGAATCAAACGGACCACGGGACTAGAACCACCTTGTAGCGACGCACAATTTACTATGATGACAGTTCACAGGAAATCGGTTATTTACGAATCACGACACCCGAGGTACCCCGGATATTTAAAAGGAACAATGAACCGGGAGGGAGCGTTCAGGGGTTACCGCGAGGCAAGATCCGACCGGGAGCTGGAGGACAGCATTCGGGAAGCGCAAGGAGGCCGACTGGTGGAAAGAGAAGCACTGTACCTGGGGAGGTTCCTTCACGAAATGGCGGAAAGGCAAGGACTCAAACCGTCGGGGCGGGTGGAAAAAGTAAAGTATGTTTGGCACGAGGCCAGGACCGAGGACACGGCGTCGAAGGCGTCAACACAGCCGTTGTTCTCTACCCCTACCCCGACGAGAGCGGATTCACCCCTAGAGAAGATGGTATGTAAGCAGCCGGTGGTACCACCCCCGGGACTGAAACGAATAAGAGACATTTTGGTAGCGCCGGATACACCGGAGACACGGGCAGCGGTGGACAACTTGACTCGAGCCAGTCTGGGGAGCTCGTTCTTCGGGTCGCAGGGATCGGAGGAGACCCCGGGACCGCCGTCGCCCGAACGGATAGGATCGCCGCCAGGACCGGATACCCCACTCAGGGACGAAGATAAAGACGGGCGAGCGCTACAACCACGGGTTGTGATACACAGACTACAAATACCGGCTGCTCAATCCATGGACGCAGAAGTGGAGGACTCAGAGGACATGGAGTTGGGGCAGGCCGAGACCAGAGGATACGAGCCGGAGAAGCAAGAATTGGACGAGTCAGGAGCGGATTCAGTGTTCGGGTCCATAGGAACGGAGGCACCGACAGCAGGACCATCTAGAGAAACGCCGCGACTCAAGTTATTACGGACACAGGCCATTCACCAGGTATTACAGGGACACTTTCCGGTGACAGCGCGGGCAGTATGAGACTGGGACACGGAGAAGGCCATTCAGGTGCAACTGGCGTGGCCCCCGAAGGAGGTGCGAGGGATGACAGCTAAGACAAGAGCAATGGCTTCAGCGTCTATGGCGTTCCTGATGGCACTGGAAACGGGCCGCAAGCCAGAGACATTTGAGGAAGCGATGGCGCAGTTCCCAACGGCAGCGCTGGGGCCGTTGACCAGAGAGTTCCCGGGAGTTGACCGGCTAGTTAACGAACACAACCGGACCGTCCAATTGGCTCAGACCCTGGTAATGTTTAAAAACGAAGATCAGTTGGACGACTTGTTGAAGGCGACAAGAGAGGCGGAAAAACAGAGCGGACTGGTGGATCAGCTTCTCGAGCTCCCCGCCAGGGAAGAGAGACTGTTGCTACCGATCCGACGCCAGGAAGAAGGATGAAAAGCCTCGAAGAAGGAGAGAACGGTGGATGCTGCTTAGGGTCCTGCACGGAAGAAAAAGCGCGACGGAACCAGAGGCGGAGAATGGCGCGTCGCGAGTCGGGTGGGGAGGGATTACGGGGCGTTGGCTCCTCACCCATAGTGTCAAACCCCCAGGGAGAGAACCGGGCCAAGGCGGAGGTACCTGAGCCGCACAGGAGGCCGAAGCCTGGATAAAAACTCTCCTGGAGACCGCTGGACGGGCCCGAAACTTTACTTAAATCATCGGGAACGGGCTGGCGGGCTCGAACATTCTTATTTTAAGTATTCTTATTAGTTTCTTTATGGGAATCTTCCTGCGGAAGTGAACGAAACCACATGTGTTAGGAGGTGTTGAGTGTACTCAGCGAGCTGGAGGGTCCATGACTGGAACGAACTTACCAAGCCTGCGGGGCGAATACGGAACGGGAGGAGGCGATAGGAGGAGAAACAAGTGTGTAGCTGTTCCTCTTCTTCCCTGGAGCCCGCTGCGTTGGTTGGGACCGAGCAGGTTGAACGGGATCGTCCGGTCGCGGAAATTGAATAGATAGCGGACCGGGCGGCCCAGGAGCGAGAGTAAAAGTAAGGAGGCAGAATCGAGGAAAGGAAATCGGAATGGACAGATAGTGTTGTAATCTTTGAGTCAACGGTCGTGCCGGGGTAAAATAAGGTACCGGTGGGCCGGCGACTCGCCGCTGGAGGAAAGGCTGGCGCGGGCCAAAGACTGAAACCCTTCTCCCGTGCTGCCTTGAGGGATCTGGAGGCAAGTGAGAAACGACCTCTGTCCTCTAGCGGCACCTGAACTTTCCGTGGCTTGATCTTCTTGATCTTGGATGAACCGCTCAGAATGTGGGACAGGATGGGCCCGGATTTATTGTACCATCATCTTCTGAGTTTCCTTGTCTTCAGCCTCTTACCGTATACGGAGACCGGTAAAGTGAAATTTCTCCACCTGAATGCTGGTTTTGTCGTGCCAGGATTAATGCAGCGAGTCGTGAAAGGACCGCGGTGAATTATAGATGTCTCCCGGAGGACAGGGGGGCGAGCAGGAATAGTAGCTGAAAGACCCCTCGCTCGTGCCCCACCGAAACGATATATAATAGGACGAAATTAATAGACTTACTAAATCATATGTTAATATCTTACCTGCGGTAACGACAGTGACTGCTTCCATGTCGTACTTTCTGATATCTTCTTCCCGAAGGAACGGAACAAAATAGTCTTTGAAACATATAGGGAGGTGGTGCTTGGAACGTCGGCCTCGGATGCCTCGATAGACGCCTCAAGAGGTCTGCAAAGAACGACGAGAAGTGATCCTTCATCTCTGACTTGGAGTTCGACATCGGATGAGTTCTTCTTTATATATGCTATTTCTGAGATGGGCCCGTTCCGGATCTCAGAGGTTGACGTCGGGTGCAGATCCCAGTTGATGTCGTCCATCTTCACTTTCTACAACTTCTTCCTCTCCTTCTCACCAATATCTTCAACTTACCAACTTCGAACCGCCGTACCTAGGAGCAGCCACGAACGGCTCGGAGCTGTTGTCTCGGCGTTCGTCATAGGCATAGTGGCTTCATGCAAAGTGACATGGCACCGATGAAGACTGTGGCCTTACTCCAGAATCAAACCAGACCAGATCTTAAACTTACCTCTATTAACGAACTATTTGTTGGTATTACAGTCTCACGAAAATCGTCTAAAAGCATGGTCCTCCGGGAGGACGAAGAAAAAAAAAAAAAAAAAAAAACTTAGTAAGCAGAGCGAGGTCCGAGAGCCTAGGAGACGAACGAGGGCCCGAGTGCCCGGAGCAGGAATCCTCTTATTAGGAAAATCATCTCATCAGTGGAACGAAGGAGCCTCCCTCTCGCCCCAAAGAGGATTGTCTTCCTGCCGTTGCTTACGGAGGGGGGGAGGGATGAGAGGCGCCGGCTCCTGTCATCAAAAGAAACCTCATCAAAAGAAAATTATCTTCTTAGTTGGGTCTCCGTTCCGGTTGTTGTCATGCCACTTGGGCCCGGAACGGTGACGGAAATACCTTATCTAATTATGAGACTCTCTCTCTCCGACATCTCCTTCTGAAATCTTTGAGTGTGTCGACGTGGTCGAAGACTGAACGTCTTGGTGCTGGGTTAACCAAGAGGACATGTGCCATAAAAGTCAAACTTCAGTTCCTGTACGGAAAACGGACACCTCATCGACAATTAATGATTCTAGTCTTCTCAGACTTACCTTCACTCCAACTCCATCTAAAGTTTCACTGTGACCAATAGCACGAAACCCGCGACGTCGTCTGCTGAAGCTTCCACTCTAAGCTTTAACGGATGAATTTAAGTTCCTTTCAGCATACAACGCCATTTTCTTCTTTGGGTACCTCGGCCTCTGGCTCGAACATGTTGTCCTTGCCAAACGTGAAAAAGTCACTGGAGGGCTCTGAATGCCAAGGCGACCGAGGGCACGAAGTCTAAAAAGAACATTCTGTCTACAAAAACTTCAGTCTTTCTTCAAAAACTCATCCTTAAATCATCATCATCACCTAAGAGAACGCAGAGAAGAGTAATAATTACGGGAGAACGAGGGGTCACGACCGACCGGGTGGGAGAATCACGACCGATTCTCTGCCAGAAAGAAAAACAACGTAGAACGTCTGGACGACGGAAAAACGGATAAAAAAGGTCGAGAGGACTAAGGGTCACGACCGACCCTGGTCTCTGGGTGGGAGAATCACGACCGATTCTCCGCCCGAACTAGGGGAGAGCGTCTGGACGACGAAAAAACGAAGGGAACGGGGGCATTGCGGGTCACGACCGACCCATGGCCCCGGGCAGGAGGACCACGACCGGTCCCTCTGTCCTAACGAGGGTAAAGGCGAGGAAAATGCACCGAGGGGCTAAGTAAATAGAGCCCAGAGGAGAGGAGCGGGGGCGACGGGGTCACGACCGATCCCCAGTCCCGGGTGGGAGAGCCACGACCGGCTCGCTCATCCTAAAGAAAAGAAAAAAAAAAAAAGAGAGCAGTACAGGTCCTAAATAGACCCAGGATAAGAACTATGACGAAGATAAAAAGAGACTAGGATATATGAAACAAATTATATGAACTTTCACTAAGAAGAGAGAAAAACGAAGAACGAAAAAACGAAGAAAGAAGAGAAATAATAATTAGCCGGATAGGCCCCGGGGGCCCTCCGAAGTAGACCGGAGAGGACAGAGGGTGACACCTCCTCCTCTACCGATAAGGAGCGTAGGATTGAAATGTTTCTGGTTCTAGAGTATGTTCTGTTGTCGTTGCTGTATGAACTGTTTTGAAATTTTGTAAAGACGTGTTTTCCCACCTTTCAAGAAGGTGCGGGAGGGTGTGATGAACGGCTATTCATCCAAAATATGTAGAGGTCAAAATACGATAATACTATAAAAAGGTATATATGTAAAGAACGAAATATATGAAATATATGTAAAAGAACGAATATGTAAATAATGAACGAAAGTGTAAAAAGCCCGAAAAAAGAGGCACGAATATGTAAGGAATGAATATGTGAGGAACGAAAATGTAAAGGAACGAAACCCGGAAAGATATAAACCGGAAGTGAAATGTAAACCGGAAACGAAAGATATAAACCGGAAGTGACGTCAGTTATAGATCACGTGACCGAAAGCAGCCAATCAGGGCTGACTTCTATAGTATATAAAGGGGCGGTGAGGCCCGAATAAACAGAGTTCTTTAATAGTTCTCCTTGTGTCCAGACGTGTCTTCTTTCCTGAAACAACCGCTAAAGATGAGCTGATTCGAGTAATTAACCAGAAGTTAGGACAAAACAGTCGAAGTTCGAGATAAATAGTAAGAACTTAGGGTAGGGGCCCGACGGCCCGAAGAACGAGGAACGAAGGACCGAAGTAAGGCGCGAAGGCCCGAAACAGTCCCGGAGACCGAGGTGTAGCATGGCATGAAGGCATGACAGGCAGGACGAGGGAACGAAGTCCGCGGGGACGAGGGCGCGGCAGGCTCGGCCCCACGCTACCAAACAATAGGCGACCGTCGGCCCGTCGCCCCCGCGGACCGGAACCGTGGGGTGGACCGCCCGGTGGGGGTGAATGCTGGTCTGGGAGATAGAGCGAGACGAACCCCCGGCCGACCCGTACCCCTACCATAATTTCCCTTCCCCGCAGTCCTCCGTTTGACATCGAGTGCCGATCCCCGACCGATTCGCTCAGCCCCCCCCTCGTGCGCGAGGCACGACTCTAGAAACACATCTCGGTTCTTGGCCCGGATTCCCCGTCCGCCCCGAGACCCGAACAACCCCCCCACGTTCCTCTGTTGTAAGAATCGGCAACCCCGACTTACCAGAGAACGTCACAAAATAATGAAATAATTGCTATTTATCCATCCATAATGAATACATTTAAGTCTCATCAGAGGAGAACACTGCTTGATATTTGAACTGACATATATTTGAACTTTATGTGAAGCAATCACAGATACGAATTGATGGTATCTTTCTCAAATTTATTAATGAATCTACCTGTAATGATACTCCAATATATATATATATATAGAGATTGTAAGTATTTGTAAGAGTTATTTCCTTTCGGTACTGTTTAGATTATATTCTAATTTCTCTCAGTATGTCAACTTGAAATCTGGTGTCCGATGTAAACTAGCTTATATAAGCTAATCTGATTTCCAGCTGAAATAAAAGAATTCAAAAAAAAAAAAATTCAAAAAGTCATGGCTTAAAGATTTTATTTTGGCAAAATTAATCTTTTTCAAAAGAAGTAAATCATGTCAGTTAGTAACATATTTCCTAATTTCTGCTCTTTTGTCAATTATTGTTTATGAGTTTACACTACGTCCCCTGACTATAAGTATTATGTTTTGAGGTGGTCAGAACCTTCATGGGGAGTTAATTATTAAATCCCTCTAAATAATATTTACTCTAAAAAATCTATATTGGCAAAGTGTAAAGTTGAAATGTAGGTGACGGTTACGGTAGCAGCACCAGATTTTATAGTGTGATGATAACAACTCCACATAACCGTGATAACAGAACGGTTACGTCACCGCTGTGTCAGAAATAATCATTTTGATCTAGGTCTCACTATACAAAATGATATAATATATAGGTATGTGTTGAGTATAACGTCTGCATTTCCTCCGACCAAGCATCACGATAGCATCACGTGGTGTACATCTCCATGAATTCAGATGGTGGATGGTTTTTACCACAGTTGATCTCATGACTCTACACTTCAAATTTGAAAACTCAAGTTGCTACTAAAGTAGATGGAAGGCAACACAATACCTCTTAATAAGTCTGTTAGATTAAAGCTTTTGACTAAACGCTACATGAGAACAAAAACTAGTGAAATAATCATGTCTGATCCTAAAGTGACAATTTTTCAAATAAGAAATAAAGGTTTTAGAAACTTGAAAATATATTACTCTGTGTTTTGATGTCTGTATCTTATAAAGGATAATATGGCTAAGTAGGTATTATGGTGCAATAATGAATTGGTGTTCTCTATAACAGCTTTGAACTGCTCTGCTTAATTTGCTTTCTGGACACAAATTGCTTTACGCAAATTTGTGTGAGTGTTTCTACGGCTGCTTTGTGTATCTAATGAGAGGGAGATCTGGTGTCAAGACACGACGATGGGTTCCCAAGGCATCAGAATGAATGATTAGACATCCCTGTCTCCCTTCATTTAGGATTCCTTGTGATTTCTGTTGGCAGTCGCGCATTTTTTTGTTAGCAGAGCGTGAGGGTAGAGGTAAAAAGGAAGGCATCAATGTCACATCTACTAGCTTCGGCTTAGCACAGCACTTTTCAATCGTTGGTAGTCGTCTCAATGTGATCAATAAAACTGTGGAACATAATAAATAGTATTGAAATTGAGTCGTTTCGTACTTTTATCAAGGGAGTGGTCTTAATAATATTATGTTCTCGATATATCATGAGGAATTATGACCTAAAAATACTGTCAGAATTCACAACATCTTATGGACACAATTATCGGGAATAGAACAATTCACAGTTCTGTCAGATTGATTATGATTCCGACATAATGTAGAGAAAGGATGCCGCAAAATGGGTATAGAGATCGTAAATAGTGGAAATTAGTGATATAACCTCAGGAGAGGCTTTAACTAACGTTGGGTATATGTCACACCAATGACTCAGGGGAAGGCAATATAGAGCTGGCCCTTAAATCTTAAGGAGACCTTTAGGGAGCCGTGGCGAGGAGTGTCGGTCGCCTCAGGAGTAGCTCGCCTATTTAAAGCCTGAGCTTGAAATGCAGCAGTGGGCCGCTCCGCTTTCAAGTTGACCAATTCCAATGAAAGGGGCGGGTGGCGGGGGCCCTGGCGCTGCATGATAAAACTCTGTCAGTGTCGCTGACGAGGCGATTTAACCATAACAAATTGAGTCGACATGCTAAAAACCCGTCACCGATCTATCATTATAGGCGGCCGGATTCCCAGCCACCGTTATTATCGCCCCACTCAACCTGACACACGCAGTCTTTGTCGGCCAGATCGACCTTGGAGCTTTTTCTTGGCGAGCGGAGGGACCATTCCGTCCCCTCTACACCCTACACGCCCGCCTTTTTATTGCCAATGTGAATTTCACCCCGAAGCCATTTGAACACGTCCCTGTGCCCCTCTACAGCCCGAGCACTGTTCTTTTGGAGGGTGTGTTGAGTACCACTCAGACGGACTCCCTAGAGTTGTGATTTTACCCCGCAGACTTTTCATAAACAGCTAGGAAGTGGTTGGAGAAGAGGTGCTGCTTCTGCCTCCACTACCTCCACTGCTTCACGGGATCCCCTCTAATGGTATAAATGGAAACAAATGCAAATTGGTTCTTGTCAACCCCCTCTGTTTACGCTTTCTCTGAAGGCGTCGGTGAATTTCAACTATCGTGTCAGGAATTGAATAAGACTGTCTACAAGGGTTTCTCTCAATGTAAAACCTAACTCATGGCCGTTTAGAAGAATTTGCTTTTGGGATCTTCGTAAGGCCTACTAGCGGGGAAGCCACTATTTTCACGTGTTTTTCGTCTACTGAGCGCCAAGCCTGACGTCCCCTCGGTGGCGCCACCAGTAGCAAGACATGCGTAGAGGATGGGAAGGGCTGCGTCACAATGGCGGCGCTGGGTGCAGGGTGAGGGAGGGGTATGAGGGGTGTGAGGGGTAGGGGGCAGTGACAGAGGCACCCACCACCCGCCAGCCACATCAGGCGGGAACCGGCAGCAGCACCAGCCTGCACCAGTCCACCGCCAACCACAACCACCCCTAAGGCCAAGTTGAAACTCCCAGGCCCGTCTGCAAACAAGCCCAAACCGGCCTACCATTTAACAAACCAGTTGGTTTTTAGTGCTGATCCATACATGCTATCGTTATTCCCCAGAGGCGGGGGAAGCACTGAAGTAAGCCGCATACATCAGAGGTAGCGGTCAGACCAAGGCGGCCGGAGGGAGGAGGAGGCTGTGAGGCGGGACTGCAGCCTGTGGCGACCGGACCACAGTGGCCCACAACAGATGCTCCCTGGATCTGATCACTGGGCGTCAGTGGAATGATCCCGAGTTGCTCTGTGATCACGTGGTGGCCATGGTGGCGGCGAGTGGTGGCGGCGAGCGGCGTAGTAACACAGTAGTCTGGTAGAGTGCCGGGCGGGGGGACGAGAGTTGGCAGGCTGTGACACCAACCCACCTCATCTCCGCCGTCCGACCTGCTGTACCTCGCCACCTACACACCTGCTTATACACCTGCGCAAACTCTCAACCACACTCTGAAACTTACCGCCGGACGACATTTAGTATCAGTATCCTACCTCTGCAAGGTGTCCTTTTACAACGCGGTAACAAACCAAATCAGCAGCAAGACTTGCACGGGCCTGAGCTGAGGACCGTCCACTGCGGCCGACCGGGCGTGGACCAGGCGTGCCCCCCCAGGAGTGCAGCCCTTCACCCCAGGGTGTGTATCGGCGTGTGAAGGACGCGATAACGGGCAGGGGGCGTCGGCGGGTTGGGCCGGGCAACACCGTGTCCCGCCGCTCCACTGACCCTGGAGACACGGCCCCTGCTCCTGAACTGCCTAATAACAGCCGAGAGACACACGACGACCACGTGTTTGCCGGACGTGCTCATCTGCTTTCAGTGAGCTGCTCATCAACCGAAAACCCCCATTCTCATATTCTACTCACGGGAGCTTCGCTCAGGTGTAAGTCAGCAGAACGGTTTTAGGGGTTTTGTTCACAAGAGTATATAAAGTTACACATTTCTCCCTTCTTTGGGTAGTTTATAAGGAGCATTTCAACCAGTTTTCAATCATACAAATGGCTTTTAAAGATCATGGTGGAGCTACAAAGATAGTCTATACCCTATACATTACGCCAACTGAGTAGGAGTTCTCAGATCTTCAAAGGTGTCGCGGTCTCCTAGTGGGAATTACTCACACAGCGATGAGAACCAGATTGGCATTTACAGTAGGACATCGATGACACAGCGAAAATAATATCCGTCATAAGAAAAAGGCAATGACTGTTGGAATTTTGGCAAGAGCTTAGTACGTGATTTATGCCCTTGGTCAGAGGTTCAATTTGACTCACAGCTTCGTTGGAATTGACTCAAAGCTTCATTGCATTAATTGCAGCATTTCTGAGTGGCCAGTTCCTTTATCAACATTGGATTTGGACAAATAAGATTGTTGATTAGAACAAGAAAGGGTGTGCCGAAAGAAAAGGAGACCGAGGGAGAGAATTGCGTGTCCCCTCAGTGTCTGCTGTGGAGAAACGCCACCAGCCGTCTTTGGTAGCCACTGCCGCTGCCGCCCCTGGCTCCAGGCCCGCGATCATTGCCTACCCGCTACTGCTCCTGGCGGCGGACCTCTCTTGGAGGAGGTGGGCGCCGCGCGAGTCTCCAGGCTATCAGAGACTCGTGCCGCATGTACAGCAACCACCGTCCCCGCCCCTCCAGCTGCAGGCCGCCACCGCCACCACCACTAGGACCGCCGCCACCAGCCGGGCCGGCCTTGGGCGCAGCTCCAGGCAGGCCCTCCAGGGAAAACGGCCCTACCCTCTTTACTTCTCGTGATATTACTTACCTCGGAATCCCCGCTACTGGAGGCGACAAGAAGAGCGGCAGGCGGCGCCCAACACGTGTTGAATACTAACAGGTAGGTGCTCGTGGTATAGGGCTGGCGCCTCGTCTCTGCTATCAGCCTACAGGAGTATGGCGGCATGCGAAATGCCTCTTGGCCCCCATTGGAGTCAGCCTGGAGTGCTTGCTGATTAAGGCTGATCCATTTGGCCTGTACCGTATGTAAACCGTGATGTTCATTACAGAGGGAAGCCATTGTTCAAAGCCCTAAGGTAAAGTAGTTGGGGTGGGAGTGGAAGAACAGTTTACAGGATATATAGTGTAGGGCCTATGAGCGGGAGTCCCTGTTGTCGCACCTTACGCCGGGGATTGGCTGCTCACCGTAGCCCAGACTGGGGTGGGGTCGGTTGGGATGTTGGATTTAGCTTGACTAGACTAGGCCAAGAACGGCCTGTCCCGGGTGAGGGCTGCCTACACGTTGGGCTTCGCTAGTCGTGCGCTGCGGTAATACATATATCAACTGGTATAGGCTCGAATGCCATTAATTAGACGGGGTACGGCAAGCCCTTGGGTCGTATCTCAGGCCCCGAGCAGCTTTGAGCAGCTCTAAAAACCCGCGGGCTGCCTTAATCGACTCCATTAGGCGGATGCCGTCGTCGTTGGTCGGTCGCGCCCTCATCACAGATCGATGGTCGGGCGGGAGCGGGGAGAGTTATGGGGCCGGCGTGCAGGTGTCCGTCGGGCGGGGGGCAGCTGACCACCAGCTGACCACTACCGACCATACACGTGTTGAGCACAGCCCGAATAAGCATGCCACGGTGTGGTATCAACTATGTGATACAAGCCAAATAAATAGGGTCCGTATTAACATTAATGTTGTTATTATATATAAGTATTTTGAAGGCTTCCAATTACCAAAGTACGTCGCACCTTTTCGCTTGAGAATGTTCATCTCAATAGAAGGACATTGCCCCCCCCCCCACGCCTACTATTTTCTGTTAAGTTGTTACAAAGGTTACTCGATATTGTGTATTTCCAATATAAGGAAAGTGGGTTATGCCCCCCCCCCCCCCCCCACAACAGCGTCATATCGCACTAGGGCAATGAATATCCAAATGTACGTGTTTGGTCGATCTGTTCTGTCGTTTCGATGAGACATAAGCGAAATAAGTTGAAACAATGGTTGCAATGGACTTAATAAATGCTTTTTTAAAATCGTATAAAGCCTGTTACAAGAATATCTTCAAGTTGTTCTATGTAAGAGAACAATTGCTGAAAAAGTCGCAAAAATCGCGCTTGTGCTTTAATAAGAAATACACTGCAATTTCTGGTAAGTTTTTGGTCCGGGTCTTGCCTATGCGTCTATATAGTATATGGCCTCCAAGATGCAGCCATGCGAGGCCTTTGGCGGTAGCTTCTGGTTCCCCTCCTGCCCACCTCCTCTCCGCCCCGAGCCCCGGGCCGCTCTCACGGCCCGCTGAACCCAACATGGAGGCTGGTTATTACCCGCCGCCGTAATCGCGTCTTACGCCCGTCAGATACCGGTAACCAGCGATTAGCGTACTTAGCCGACTGTGCCTGGAGAGTGCTGCTATCAAGGCGACAAATCGGTGTCGATGGTGCTGGGGACTGGAGGAATTAAGGCCTACCCGATCCGCTACCCTTCTCTCTCCCTTACCCTCTATCCGCCCTCGATTTATGGACCCGCATAACCAAGTCCCCGTCTTTTTAACCACCCCAGTCGCCGCCCAGCCTATTCCATTTGATTCCCCGTCTAAGGGACACCCTTCCAGCATTGGTTTTCATAAAACCCTCAACGAACCTATTCCACTCAATAAGCCTAGCCACCACGTCAATGGCTATCTAATTCTCCAAACAAACCATTTTATTATGCACTTCCCTCCATTTCCCCCTCCATTTCTTTGCCTTTTTATTTTTCTTTAAAGGCAGAGCTTCGTGATTGAGAGGAGAATCAGGCAGGGCGGTAATTAATAAATAGTCTGTTGGCGAGGCGCCAATCATTAAGTGTTGCTAATGGCTTCCGACGCCAGGCGAATCGTGGTGCATGCCATCGGAAGTGGATGGCGGAGTGGTCGTCGGCAGGGGCAAGGATAGCGACCGGGAGTACTGGGTGAGAGTGTTCCAATGGAAGGGCAAAGATGGTGGGCCAGGGGGGCCGAGTGGGAAGTGTCTTTGGCAGGGGCAAGGACGGTGGGCAAGGGACGCAAAGTCTGAATTGATAATGGCAGGGGTAAGGAACACGACGGTGGGTCCTTGGTGCAGGGTGGGAGCTGTTGTCGGCAGGGGCAAGGATAGCGCAGGGGAGTGCTGAATGAGAGTGGTTAGTATAACTATAAGTGGGAAAGACCGTCTGCCATGCATGGGATGCAAAATGGGAGTGGTCCTCAACAAGGGTCAGAACAGTGGGCCATACCCAGGATGCAGAGATGGAGTGTTCCCCAGTAAGGATAATGGCAGAGGGATATGTCAGGATGCAGAGAGGAAGTGGTCCTCAGTAAGGGTAAGGACAGTGGGTTATGTCCGGGATGTAGAGAGGAAGTGGTCCTCAGTAAGGGTAAGGACAGTGGGTTATGTCCGGGATGCAGAGATGAAGTGGTCCTCAGTAAGGGTAAGGACAGTGGGTTATGCCCGGGATGCAGAGAGGAAGTGGTCCTCAGTAAGGGTAAGGACAGTGGGTTATGTCCGGGAAGCAGAGAGGAAGTGGTCCTCAGTAAGGGTAAGGACAGTGGGTTATGTCCAGGATGCAGAGAGGAAGTGGTCCTCAGTAAGGGTAAGGACAGTGGGTTATGTCCAGGATGCAGAGAGGAAGTGGTCCTCAGTAAGGGTAAGGACAGTGGGTTATGTCCGGGATGCAGAGAGGAAGTGGTCCACAGTAAGGGTAAGGACATTGGGTTATGCCCGGGATGCAGAGAGGAAGTGGTCCTCAGTAAGGGTAAGGACAGTGGGTTATGTCCGGGATGCAGAGAGGAAGTGGTCCACAGTAAGGGTAAGGACAGTGGGTTATGTCTGGGATGCAGACAGGAAGTGGTCCACAGTAAGGGTAAGGACAGTGGGTTATGTCCGGGATGCAGAGAGGAAGTGGTCCACAGTAAGGGTAAGGACAGTGGGTTATGCCCGGGTTGCAGAGAGAGTGGTCCCCAGTAAGGGTAAGGAAAGTGGGTTATGCCCGCGAAGCAGACAGGAAGTGGTCCTCAGTAAGGGTAAGGACAGTGGTCCTGGGGTGTAGAGAAGGAGTGTTTTTTGGTAAGGGAAAGGATGTTGGGCCTGGGGTGCAAAGTCTTTAGTGAAAGTTTTTGAAGGCAGTGACAGGGAAGGTGGGGCCAGGCTGCCAGGTGGGAGTGGTTATTACAAGGGGCAAAGACAGCAAGTGCGGGGTTGAAATGGAGTGGTCCTATAGGCAGGGGAAAGAACAGTCGGCCAGGGATGGGAGGTGGAAGTTCTTATCAGGAGGAACAAGGGTAGGCCTAGAAATAGGGTTTCCTGGTTCAAGTGATTGTTGACAGGGGCAAGGTCAGTGAACTGAATCACCTGTTGAGTGCCCCCAGATACAAGGACAGTAGATAGAATGTCAGCTGGGACTAATTTCGGCAGTAGAAATGGGGGTAGGCAGAGGTCTCCAGGTAAGGGTGGTCCTCAGCAGGGGGAAATGACAGCAGGTTGTGGGCTCTAGTGGGAGTGGTCGTTGGCAGGGGAAAGGACAGGGGGTCAGGGGTGCCGGTTGGCAGTAGACGTCAGCATGGGGTGATCATTGCCTGGTGTACGAATGGTGTACAGAAAAGCCTGCCTGGTGGGGTCATCGTCATGGGCAAGGACAGCACATAGTGGGAATGATTGACTCCGGTGGCAAGGACAGCAAAAGGGAACATCGGGTGGGACTAGTTGTCGTCAGGGCCAAGGACAGCATATGCATGGTGGCATATATAGTGAGAATGATTGGCTCCAGGGACAGGGATAATAGATAGCGACGCACGGTGGGGGTGGTCATTAGTAGGTACAAGGGCAGCAGAGGAGGGTACCTGTTGGAAGTGGCTGTCAGCAGGAAGAATCAAAAGATGGCAATATTGGGCTTAGGGCAAGGTCGGTACGTGGCCAAAGCAATGGCCAAGAGGAACATGTAACCACAGAGAACAAAGGTAAATCTAAGGCAAGTTCTGCTATACATATGCCTTTATCTGCCTTCGTTCTTACTATGTGTCTATTTCCTCACCCCCTATCCCACATTTCCCTTATTTCCATACCGTAAAAGATTCACTGTCCTTAAATCCCTCCTAGACCAACTGTTAAAGTATTCTCTTGACTCCCTAGGCTTAACCCAAATCTCCCCTACCAGGCATTTCCGGTTCTACCACTCGTGACAAATGGCAGGGAGAGAGCACAGCACGGAGTGGGAGGTGCACAAGCGCATGTATAATCAGTTAAGTGGGTGGGGAGCAACACATGTGTTATCAGTTACGCAGGTCTACCTACTGTACATCTATTTAAAATTGGAAAGGTGCACATTTGATCAGTTGGGGATGTACTTGCATGTTATCAGTTGGGGAAGAACTCATGTGCAATCGATTTGGGAGGTACACACTTGCAATCAGCAGGTTGGGGCTACGACGGGAAAAACGGGACGTCCCGTTTTTTCAGGACACAACCCTTTAAATCATTAAAAAAAATTCCATTATCATTTTTTTCAATTTTAAAATATGACCCTACATGATAAACAATTATTTGGTTAAATTAAAACAAAATTCCATCATAACAATAAATGTTTTAAAGGTTTTTAAAGTCTGCCTGAAAAAAACGGGATGTCCTGTAATAACGGATCACAAAACTGTCCCATTATTTCAGGACGGGCTGTTTTCTTGGTATGATTTTTGTAACTTTTAAAAAACAAAAATCAATTTTTATGTATGTAAAGATATTAATTATGAAATTTTTATTTAAACCTAACCTGACCAGATGAGGAGGTTCACACAAGAAATGGGGCGCGAGGGTGGTAGAGTGGTTAGCGAGATCTTCTTGCATGCGGGCAGGCTGGGTTCGACGCTGCAGGGGGCTGGCCTCTCCACCTCTTTGCATTCCCCCTGTGCCAACGACAGGGTTATCAAAGGCTCCTAGAGGGCCACTGGCTGTTGCGTGTAGGGTCCTGTCTATGGGACTGTGCACATTAAAGAACACCTGCCTCAGTAAATGTGTAGGGGCATGGTCTCTATCTTCTCATAGATTCGTTCATTCCATAGATTCGATCATCAAACAACAGAATTGTCAAACTTGTTCTAGCTGTGATATGACCTTAGATGTTGCTACGGCGTTAAACCCCAATAACCAGCCAAGCACATATAAAATCGGTTTTAGGGGTACATATATATTATAAGTATGTGTAATCAGTTGGAGATGTATATATATATATATGTGGAACGCCAAATCAATTTAAGAGGAACACTCACAATCAGTTATGAAGTATATGTGACCAGTCACGGGATATGGTAACCTAGAGGGATATTAGTCATTTTGCTCTAAGTCCATTATTAACTGAGTTATTGATGAAAACAAGCTAATAATGCATATTTTCCTTGAAATTGTGACACAGGCAGAATTTTCCAGAGATTAAGATTATGATAAAAAGAATTCTATTTATTTATGAAAGTTGCATTATGGGTAATTTTCCAAGGAACGTTCTTTTTAATAAGGGTGTTACAATAAGGAATGTTCTCATGTTGCCATGGCAACAGGAAAAGGAATATTCCGATTGGATAAAATATTTTTGTAAAGTTTGATAACAAAAGTCTTTCACTTTGCAGTAGTGAAAACTGTTATTGGAATGAAGATCTGTGTGAAAAGTTATTGTATTTTGAATAATTGTGATAATTAAGAAAATTGTACTTTTAACTATACATACTTTGGTTCAAGGAGCTATAATTTTGAGATGGGGCACAAACGGTAAAACAGGGGTGTACGTGTGTGTACCGCATGGGCAATTTCAAACTCCCATAGCTCAGCCTCTAACTGGAATATTTAAAAATGGTTTGCATTATCTGAAAGGTATAATTTTATATTCATTTTCATACTTTCCCCCTCTAGGACACCAAATCCCGTGATTGGTCACATATACTTATAATAATTTGGAAATAGCCTTGGCACAAGGAGGATCCATGCGAAAAGTCATGGTTTCTTTTAATGTGTGTATTTCAGGCACACTAGTGGTATCGGATAATGTAAACGTTTTGCGAGATATTGAGAGATTCCCTCGGGACTTATCCTCTCCTACATATGCCAACAACCAACGATATCTTCCCCCATTCAATCCATAACTGAGCCTTAAGTGTTTTTAATCAAGACTGTTTCCTCTTATCTACTCGAGTATAAAGTATGTTATTGACAAATGAAAACGAATAGACACTGGAATTAGGGAAATATGTGCTGGGGCGTCATAAATAGATTCCAAAGCAAAGTAGATGCAGAACGATAATAATCTACCTCGGCGCCTGGAGAAATCGAGTTTGGGTTCCACGACTGTCCGGTCAGCTTTACTGAAGAGAGCTAAATGGAGTTTTGACGCAGATTGGTTGGTTTGTATTAAGTGGCCTGAATGATGGAAACTGGGAACGGGATCAATAGGCGTTTTATGGGGTTTAGAGTTATCAAGATGAAATATGACCAGGGCAAGCTACCGTGACCAGACCGCGTCTGTCTGTCTGTCTGTTCTGACTCGGATTTCTGCCTGATGCCCAAAACGCAATCTTCCATTGACGAACTTGGTTTGATTTCGGATATAAAGAAACGGAACAATGTTATAGGTCTAGTGCCCAGAGAATCACCAGGCACAAATATGTGAGTTTTCATCTAAAAATTACCTGCTAAACTACAAGCAATGCGTATGCATACATGTTGTACACCGGTATGTTAAATTTAAATTCCTCAGTTGGATCCCTACTAATAATGAGAATTTTTTTTTTTTTAAATTGAAATAAGTTTGGCTGAACTGTGCAGGAAACAAAAGTCTGTATGCAACTGAGAAAATGTTAAGGGGGGTTAAGTAACTTTTGGTAGATAGGTTAAAAAATATCACTTATCAGTAAGTGATATAACCAAATATGCATTCAAACTCATACATATAAATTTATATGTGACATTGAATCACCCAAAAGCTAATGTCTGAAAAGTAGCTCAAGGTGCTCGAATTTCCCCTACGTCTGACACAATACACACGTTAATAGTAAGATAAGTCGGATATTATTAGGGACTGCCACACATTGGCCTTTTGTCTTTAGGCCCTATTCAACAGACAAAGTGACTGACCCCATAATGTTCCCATTCTTCTTTTTTAAAAGGCCTTCAAGATGTGGGTGATAGTGATCTAATTACAACATTTTAATGCAGGTACGTACTCTCAGAAGCATGGCCCTAGAGGGCATCAATTACATCATTCACTAATTAAGTTTCTGTATATCATATACATGTACTATTATTATATGCCACCATTCAGCTCTATTTAAGGTACCATTATAGTGAGTACATGTATGCAAAATTAATCGCAGGGCGTAGCATCTTGTCTATTTAAGCTTGAACAGTGCACAGGCCATGTGTACGAGCAGGACAGAGAGTCAGGGAGGAGTATCATATTAAATAAACTGCCGGAGAAGGCCTGAAGTCCAATATACGAGGTTTTGTGGGAGAGCTTCCCGGAATCAGGGCTCGCCTGATGACCATATGCCAATATTCTCCGGATATCGTTGCTCAGGCGATGAAATCGTCTTTCAGTAACAATGATCATTTTAAAGCAACAGAAATCATTTGAATATGAAAGTGACACTAAGTGACAGCGGTGTGACGCTTGCAATGGACAGAATGGCGATAACGTGATTAGGTCGGGCTGCGGCCCCGCTACTGAGTGATGCGTTCTGACGTCTGTATTGAGACCATTATGACGTTAACTTCTACGTCAAGGTCCCATTACGGTAGCTACGTCACGTTTTGGGGCCTTATTTACATTGATAATAATTTCTTCAAACAATTTCGATTTAAAGCCATTACCTCGGCTTTTGAGTGATTTGTTCAGAAGGCAAAACCGGACTTCCATATGCATGATTTATGCGGATTCAGTTAAATGTTTGAAATTCGAATAGATATAGTGACTAAATAGCTTCGTGCTGTGCAACAGATACTTGGTAATGATATTACATTTTTGTATTTATAATTTAATGGAAAGCCATATAGCAACGTAGTATATCAAAGTGGTCCATGGTGAGGTTCTCTGTGTGCAATTAATTTTTCATGTTTGTTTACTTGTTTGCCCATTTTTAAAACTTGTAATTTGCGAGGTTGGATATCATCTTATTTTGTAAAATATTTGGTTAAATACCCAGGGTTGTTTGATAAAATTGCAAATTACCTGCCTCCAGGGGAATAGCAGAGTCAGTGGTATAACAGCTTGTAGATACAACTTACATTGCAACCGATTTTAGAACAGAAATTGTTAGATTCAGATAACTAACCAATTTCCATATCAACTTATATCTTGAGGGATCGACAGCTTCGGATTAGGAATTGAAACCATCGGCTTGAACCCTTGTTTGATCATGACAATTTCGCCATTTGCGGCTTTGGCAAAAATGAACTATGAAAAAGTCTTTTTCGGACAAAATGATCTACGCCATCCACAACAATACGTCATGATATTCTGTCAGATCCGCGATTAAGTAACAATGGACTGAATTGTCAGGGGTGCGGATTTGATTCGATAATATTGGCTGGGGGCGTCTGGGATCTGGACTTAGGAGGTTTCCCTTAAGATGACAGTGGTCTATAAGATGCGCATCATAAAATAATGTCCTTAGGTGATTCCCGACAGCTCTTCAGTGGTTTCTCTTTATCCCAAGAATTGAAATGAAACGTTTTGCATTTACACATGCCTAGGTCTGTTTATTCTCTATGTCACTAGATATTAAAAGTATCGAGTAAACTTATGTCAATGTAAGTATTATTTTCAGGGATGTGACTGAATCCATGATTTTAGACTTGAATACCACGACATAATAATTCCCCGTTAATGAGTCTTTGGCCAGCATTCGACGTAAACAATTAGAATTCAACTGGCTTTTCAGTCCCCATTGCCACGTAAAAGTGACAGGTCTTTACTTTTTCCTGGAGTTATAATTTCGTTGCAATCATGAATTTTGTCAGCCATTCCCGATTGACTTAGTTCTTCCCAATTCGGAGAGGCATTGACAATACTGTCTTCTTTGATTTTGTTTAAACTGTAGATTTTAGTTTTACATTTTAGATTAAGTTGTTCAACTGTCATTTTATGTCTAGCAAAGCATATATTTGTGCGTTGGTTTGAAAATGTATCGGAAATCCCACATAATTCTATTAACCTGTAAGTGTTTCAAACATCTCAAGTCGCAAACTCGGATGACAATTTCGGTTCAGAATTGATGCCACAATTAGCTAACTACAAGTGCCTTTGACAAATTTAAAAAGCCAGTTGTATTAGAAATGAACTCTTCCTTTCAAATTTGTTAAATGTAATGATATTATAGTTATACTTTTTCTGTACTTACATGCAAGACCATCGCTGATGAATGTAGTTCAATGAATAAAATAAAATAGATTATATGATAGGTCCATTCGCATTAGGACAAGCTGCTACTAAATAGACATATGAATGTCTACATAGTAGTTACTTCACAGACATGGTAGCTACTGTGCAGACAGGTATTGCTCGTTCCCAGTATTTCCTCAGATTCATTGCACTGACTTACATGTATATGGTTTAACGTACCAGCTTCTATCTCAATATAGTAAACTGGCTCTTAGTCTTGCAGATTGGTGTGAACTAACTGGTGCAGCTGCTGGTGGTACCACCTTGAGTAAAATGGAGTGGATTGCACATCAGCCAATCAGATTGCTGCATTCTGTGGATGCCCTGATGTGCTTTTCTCAAGCATAGATAGAAGGAGAAGCATGCACCAAAATAGTCTGATTCTAGCATGTGCACAGTGCAATGATAACCCTTACTCATCCCTGTTCCACAGTTTGTTATGGGGAGGAAACTAAATATCCCTCTGTATATATAATCATTGAACAAACATTGCTGACCAGGGAGTGGGGGGATTAGAACGGCCGGCATCCTAAAGTAAACATCTGAGGATTAGCCGTGGTCCAGTCGAGTACGGCCCGTCAGAATCTGACACCATTCTGATAATCTAGTCAAATATAGCAAAACTGTAGCGCAAAGGAGCTAACATTTTGTTCTTCTGTCTATCTGAATTTTCTATGAAGGAGGTTCATGACCGCCGTGTGTGCCTGGGGCTGTGTGGGTTAACCGAATTATCGCCGGTCAAAGGTCTCAGTTTACTCATAGCCCGAGGGCAAACCAACGCTAAGCATTGACGCTCCGCGTTGGTCCCAATCAACGTACATATCTCTTATCTAGAGTTTGCATGGGGGCTAGCTTCACTATAGTTGAAACTTAAATTTTGATTCTGATAAAAATATCAACTTTGAAACTAAGAATCCAGACGTAACTCTTTCATCCTTAAAATGATCTTCAGATAGCATTCATATTTCCGATTCCCCCTTACAACAATCGTGTGTTTAAATAAAAGGACAACGCAGGAACAATGTACAGTAGTATACACTCAATATTTTCTGTTCAATTGCTGCATTACCAGATTACCTCATGGTAAAGTGAACAGTTGTCCCTGAGCAAATTATGGCAGAGACTGTACTCGTTCCTTAAATATTGTAAGCTTACCGTCCAATGCAACATACCTCCATAGCCCCCAGTGGGTCCATTGACCTTTTCATTTCAAACGTAAGGTCCACAGCTGGTCAGACTGACTCAAAGCCCATTCGCCCTGGCAGATCTGGTACATGCGATCACTTGGGACATTTATCGTTTGCAATTTTGGTACAAATGATACTTCAAATGACAGGTCCGGAACCAATCAGATCTAACATGTTGGATCAAATCGTTTGAATTCCAGCCGACTTTAGGGTCCTTGAAGTACTTGAAGTACTTAAGTACTTGAAAAATATTGTCGTTTGCAATCGGTAGGGACCTGTTTTGTCAGTATGAATGCTATTTTCTACAATTTCACTGGCCTGCGATAATTGTATCGGGCCTGAGATTATCGTCCTGTCCGTGCGATAAGTTTATCGTAGCTTCCTCCGACAGAATGATCGGCCACGGCGAATGGGCCTTAACTGACTCCAATACAACTGTCGTTGTTGCCAGGAATAGAACGCCACACGACGATCAGTGTGAGCTTTGTTTTTCAAATCTTAATTTTTAGTAAGGAATCATATGAATATAAGTCAAAAACCTCACCAACATGAAATCAAAATATCTGATCCTTGTGTTAGGTTAGGTGTAAACGCTCTCTTCAATCAGTACAAACTGAGAACATTATCCATAGAGGGTTACTGTGTTGTAGCAGAATATAAATGGAGGTGGGATGGATTTGGAATGGGGATTCGTATGGCAGGAATGGCCTGTGTATAGAATATTTTCTTCGAGGGACGTTATTTGCTTTTTATGTTTCGCTTCACCGTGTAACGCTTCCGCGTTGCGTGAATAACACCTTGATAACTTGCTGATCAAATAAGGTTTCTGTTTGACATGTCATTGGTCGTCAGAGAGATTGAGTGTTAACTGTTGAGGTTAAATACACTTGGCAATCATATCTACCAGTCTTTATACCATCAAATATTCCACTGACAAATTGTTTAGGCCGTATCCTACATACCGATGACCTAATGTAAATTATCTTTCAAATGATCTATAGGATGTATGGGTTTATGCTAGATTTACAGCGAAAATTGGGCAAATACAAAATCGCTACCATCAAAATCGGTACATGGAAAACAGACTTTAGGATGCCTTCACATTGATCGTAGTCGTAGGCCTATGGAAAGAAAATCATAATTGCCTCTTCTAATTAGTTGATTACTAAACGTTACTAGATGTAAAACAACGGTTGCTTATATTCCTCAAAACATAAAATGGAAATCAACATTTTACAGAAAAATAGTTTGCGTCTTTTACCAAACGTCTAAAGACAAATCGATGAGGGGCAAAATATGGAAATAAATGGTACCGATAATAAAATCCCAGTAACCTTAATGTGGGGGTAGGGCCAGTTGGCGATGCTCCCCTGGGCCCTGTGCCAGTGCTATCTTTTTATGTGGCAGTACCATGGTGGTCCGATGCCATGGGTGGCGAGGTGAGCCCCTCCTGTGGTCCATTTGCCGCTTGGTTTTTGTCCCCTATCTCTGATTGCTGTGCCCATCCAGATTTGACCCAATGGAGTTCGTTGTTTGCAGTGTAGGCCCATATAATCGTAGTTTGTCGAGGTCAGTGGGAAAGTGGGAAACTCAAATATGGCGACATGGTAGTATATGCGAGATTATAAGGCTTACGCCCATTTGGAAAAAGTCCATGCATTTACAAAGTTAACAAAGGCTTACTCATCCCTATTCCATAGTTTATAATGGGAAGGAAACTAAATATCCCTCTCCTCTAATAGGTCTTTAGAATTCATTCCTAAATGGCTAACTTGTCCCTATTCAACAGTTTGTAATGCGAAGGAAACTAACTATATATGATTTATAGCCCTCTCTCTTAATAGATCTCTTTAAATACATTGGCAAAATTAATGGCTAACGCATCCTTATTACACAGTTTGTAATGAGAAGGAAACTCAATATCTCTCTTCTAGCAGATCTCTAGAATTCATTCCCAAATAGCTAACTCATCCCTTATTACACAGTTTTCAATTGGAAGGAAACTAAATATCCCTCAGTGCCGTACACAGGCCGGGTTGGCTGTTGGGCGGTGGTTTCCAAAATGGTAATTCTTTTATGTCTTGGGAGGAGAAATATTGGGAAATTTGATATTACAAATGGGAGCAGAGTGCCCTGGATACATGAAATCATAACAGTATGCATAACTTGAGCAATATTTCTATTTCGATATGAAAAGGGTGGGGCCACCCCAATGGTAGGCATTTTATATTGATAAAAAACATCATGAGTAATCTGTTCTTTATAAAAACAAAGTGGGACTTCTATCAAAATTCTATACTATTTCTAAACTATTTTATAAACAAAGTGGGACTTCTATCAAAATTCTATACTATTTCTATTGGGAAAAACCTGAAGAACACCCATTAACTATGGCAATGTCCCAAGTCAGATTGCAACTAAAACATTCACTACCTAAAGCAAATTTCCATGGTCGGGTACACATATTTCAATATTTCATAACAAATTATTTTGTGTTAACTTTAAACCTTTAAACCTCTAGTTCATTATTGTCACTCATATATCTATTACCACTTTTGTAATTATTGTCACTAACTTTGAAGTATGCTTTGATCACTCGTATATTGCATAATCTGGAAGATCATGTGTACATATGAACAACTAAAATGAAAAGTAATTTAGATGAAAAATGTGCATATCCCATCAAAGTTACCAAATATAAAGAATATGATTGTGACATAATCAAATATCTACCAAGGTTGGATCATGTGGGAAACTAGATCAGCTATTCTTTGATTTATGAAAAGGATGTATCCTTTTGGGATGATTGTTACCTAGAAAGTTCTGTTTTGAAAAATTAAGGGAAAATGGAAATGTCCGCTATTTTTCTGGTTGGCTATGGCCGGATTTGGGAAACTACCTATGGCTTGAAATGGCCAAATTGCAATTGGGGCTGTTTACTGTTCAATTAAAGAAATACTATATCATGAGGTAGGATTTCAAAGGTTTTTGAAAAGACAAAGAACAGTTTGTTAGCTGTTTCAATGGAACTTCTCCTCTAATCTTTGACTGTTAAGAATTAGAATATTTCTACCTGGGTGGAACTAACTATTGGGGGAGTGGGAGTCACCCCCCCCCCCCACCTCCCCACCCCCCTGTGTACAGGTCTGAGTCCCTCTCTTTCAATAGATTTCTAGAATCCATTCCCAAAAAGCTAACTCGTCCCTATTCCATAGTTCGTAATGGGAAGGAAACTAATCATATATCTGTCGCTTCTAATACTTTCAAGGATTCATATCATATGTTGCACGCGACTACACATATATCGCTTGCCATATTTTCGTCCAGGAATTTCTCAAAGTATATTTTTTGTAATTTTATGTTCAAGAGGCGGAATATTTCTATTGATTTGCAGTGTATATTCATTGCGTTGGCATTATGGTACCATACGTTTAACCAAGGAAGAGAAGCATTTAAACTTCTGACACTATGAAATACAAAAGGAACTGTAGGAAATAGGCTATTTTATTTTGATTTTATTCAAACCTATTTTGATTTTTTTTAAACCGTGAGAAGACAGGGAATCTAATATACTGTATTTTACCGCTACAAATATTGATCGGAATATCTGTACGGTTGATGATCGGAACAATGTTGTTGGCTTTTCACTCTACCAAGGTATAATGTATATATGGCAGCTTCTGACTTTCAGGCATTTCCCGACCAGACCGAGTCAAGCCATGGAGAGGTCGAAGAATCTAGGGGGTGCTATCAGCATCCTTATCTGACGTTTTGTGTGGCCCTAGTCTCCAAGATCTTCTTTGCAGAGTAGGTTTTTTCTTTCCTTTTTATCATTCCGGTCGCATCAAAGCATGCCTCTCTTGCCAAAGAGTAACTATTATTTTCTCTTTGTCGACTACTAATCTCTTAAACCACAAGGGTCGTGCGGCTCTCTCTGAAGTCTCTCAGATCGCCCTCAGGCCCTTAGATCCCACGTTGAATGGGAATGCAAAATGCCCTTATTCCAAGGGGACAGTCTAGAATACATTGACTTCTTGTTGTTTGAGGGAAGCACCGACTAAATAGTGGCGATGGTTTACCAGTTCTTCACATAATGTATGTCACAACAAAGAAACCATGAATGAATACAAGTTTTTAAACGAAGAATGACGTATGCTAGAAGTCCACTTAGAAGTCAGCTGGAAGGAATGTCGTATGAAAATAGGGATTTACTTGTCAACATTATAAACGGACAAATTAAAAGTGTAAATTTTTTTTTCATTCTGCTTTATATATGATATTGTAATACCGTCATATCTGTTTGCCAATTACAGTTTCGTCCTAGTCCAAAATCCTCACTCTGAGGTTTGGGTTATTTTGTACGTTTGTAAGGGTTCCCCCTCACTGAACTCTCAAGTTTCCGAGTTCCTAATTAAAGGTTAGGCCTATAGGCCCAAAGTGATGGTTTTTACATGTCAGTTGATATTAGAGAGTATAGGGAAAATCAGTATCGAGGTATCTTCATAGTTTCACATTCTCATTTGTGTATTTCTGATCATCTTATTGACATATGCCCTTTGCAGATACCTCATTTGCGTTAGACATAGCTTTATATTACTTCGTATAGTGTCGCTGGCCTAACTTTCCGTCACATTACTGAATTCCCAATAAGAAAAATCCATAATAGTCCAGGAGCCAAATCCAAAAAATGACTTTTTTCGTCTAAAAAGACGGAGGATCTAAAAGTGGTTTTAACCCAGATTATGCTAACGTCCTACTGGTAGGACGCCTATACCATGGGTTTTGTGCTACTTGTTAATGTTAGTCAAAATATGAATACAATCTAAAATCTTAGTGTAAATATGACCTCAACACCTATAGATCATGAAAACATTCCAAATAAGAACATATCCCATGCAACATCATGTTGCCATGGCAACAAATGATGAGGTAAATTGACAAATACAGATGATAGAAAATTTGAAAAATCAATGTTTGTTTTTCCTATGATATAATAAATGTTTTGGGACAAAATTTGAATTTTAGATAGACCTTATGGAGCTCCATATGCATGCTAATTTTTATTTAAATCAAATAATAATGTCCAGAGATATTACAAATTTTCTATTGCTGTCCTACATGTAGGACGTTAGCATAATCCACTACCTTAAATTTATGCCCTGCATCCATGTGGATACTACAAGATAAAGCATTATTTTGAAGTTTTGTCATCATTTACTCACACATTTTTCATACAAAGTATGTAGCAGATGCCCATAGAAGTCCAGTATTTAGTACTTTAAAGCTCTTTTTGTATTTTAGAACAAATTTTTATTTTGCCTTAACCCTTTAATGACGGATAAAGGCATATTATCATAAAGAACCAATAATTGGGTTGTTGGTTACCATGGTTACCCCAAAAATAAATAAGAAATCATTTTTTCACACCCTCCGAACGTGGATTTCATGATTATGAGTGGCTTTCCATTCAATGGATTGCTAGAATACTTATTTTTAAGATTAATAGTATGATTTATTTGTTATCATATATTTGCCAATAAGGCTCTTTTTTGCATTAGCAAAGGGTTAAATACTATGGAAATTATGGTAGTGGATTATGCTAGCGTCCTACATGTAGGACGCCCCATATCTCAGCTTCTACTATAGATAGAGACCTAAAATTTTGTATGTGACTTATTATCTCATATATAGTGCCAGATATTAGATATTTAGAATTTTGGATCATAATTGGCACTTTAGTATAATTTGGGTTAAACCGTAGCCCATAACCTGAAGTTTACATTTTGACGTGTTGGCATTTGCGCAACACGCACATTTGGCTGGTATCCATGGCAACGCATAGCAACCACAGAATTTTATGTAACATTGTGAAAAAGTAGAAATATCAAAATAATTTAAACATTGGTAGAAACATACAAGGACAGGCATAATTATGGTCTATTGCCCTCCATGCAGTGCAATACAGCTCTAATTGTTCACCCACTTTTGAGAGGACATGTAGGACAATAGTGAATGTTTGGGGTTGGAATCCTGATGTGCCTATAGAATAAAGTAAGTCACAATCATTACCAGTTAGATAATTTAAGTCATAGGTTTAGGCAACAGAAATAGGCCTAACACAATAGGCTACTTCCATGCCATGTCTCATGCTATATGACGCTACTTTGTTATAAATCCACCTGATAGTGGGACACATCCGATTGTAATAGGCTAACCGTATTGGTAATAGACTGCTCCAACGGACAAGACTAATCCCCGCGGTCCCTGCCGCACAGCCCGGAGATTGGAGACAACTTCACTAATTGAGCATTTCAGAAGCCGCTCACACCCACTTGTAACCTGCCCACCGCCGGCATGAACGGCCGCCCGGGGCCCCGTCTGAGGCTGCCTAATGCCGGCAGTGGAGACGTGCCTTCCTGACCACCGACCGGCCGACTTAAGGCTGCCTGCCGTCACCCCGCCGCCTTAGACGGCCTGTAAGGTCCGGCTGATGGAGTGGAGGCCCGGCCCTCGCTGACCACACACGGTGCCTGGGGTCAAAGGCGTAGCATCGGGTTGGGATCAGGGGATGCTTGCACCTGGCCCCGACGGAACCGGAAGTACCTCACCGGAAGTGCCGCTGGTGCATGCAGCGTCTCCCTGGTTAACTCCACCTGGCTGGCGTCATGTAAACCCTTCTGCCTCGCTATTCCCTCCTGCTCTCCCACCTTGTGCCGCAACACCCTACTGCCTATGCCCCCCTTCTCGCGCCTCCGCACGCAGTGATCACCATAATCAAGCTTTTCTGCGGCCGACTGTGAAGGATTACGACCGACTCTCCTGAATTATCACCAGGATTTTCGTCGACCGAGTCGCCGCTAACTAGGCTGTCTCGCAGCGCCCGCCGCGCGCCGCGCAGATAACGCTCCGTCATGCCGGAAGTGATGGATGCTGGCGCCGCTCGGTGAGCAGTGGACAAAGCTGTCGCGTGCCGAGTACGTCAGGGGCGGTGATGGAGCGGGGCCGACACTACCTGACGACACCTAACCCGCACCACGCCCCTTGGTATGGCGAAAAAAATGAATATTTCATTGTAAAATTTAGCATTTTGTTGTCCGCCCTAGCCTGTTACGCATCTTATGCATGCCATGCCTACAGAGATCAGGCTATAGGCTAGTGAACGTAGATGTGTGAAATGGATGTCGTGGATCAAAGATCCTAATTAGGCCAACTGTCAATTAATGGTGAATTTTCAACATTAGGAAATAGGTTTATCATAATGTTACAGTACAAAAACTATGACTCGTGTTATGTTCTACACCTCTATATAGGCCTATAGCTATAGGCTAGGCCTAGTGACACGCGGTAGGCCTAGGCCTACTGATATAAGACGAGGACTTGATGCAAACTTATACAACATCGAGGCTATGAGACATAGGCCTATGGGTAGGCTGTAGACTAATTTGATGAGTCCTACTACACCAATCCTTAACAGAACATCGCAGATATTTAATTTGGAAAGTGACATCAGAGAATCACGTCATTAGAACAGCACCAATTAAGCTACGTCAAAGTAACTGGTCGAAGTAACAAAGCTCTCTGATCAATTTTGCTGTAGGGTCTAAAGTCAGAATATCATACGAGTAGGCTATGACTTAAGGTAACTGCATTGTCATAGCAACATTGCATATTGCAACTAAACTGACTTTAATTAGTAATGTAGACCATCAAGCATGTGCAGAACTTATTGTTCTGTTCCGATCCATTCATTTGTGCTATATTTTACACCTTTCTCACGAGTCTGCGCAGTAGACGATTTAGAGGGGGATGCCTAGAGGCTTGCCCCCCCCCCCCCCCCCACTTATTCTTGCCAGATTTAGATTCTTTTAAATGTAAAATTCTAGACCATGGATTGGGCGCCTCAAATATGTAGGCCTACATCTCTGGATCCGCCCCTGCAATGGTTCAGAAATAAGTATTACAAGATATCAATAAACTCATCCCAGTTTACACCAACATTAAGGTTTACCATCAAATATTTTTCAAAAAGTGCCTCAGTGCTTATTACATTAAGACAGATGCATGGAACAAAATTAGCCAAAGCAATTTGGTTGACAAATTGGCCTTAGAATTTGTAAAATGCAGCTTTATATATTGGCCTTTTTCAATAAACCCAACTCTAGGAGACAAGGATTGCTCATACAGTAATTTTGTCCAGCCCTTGTTCAACCAATGTCGAATGGGCTTATTGATATAGTATTTTATCTCATGAGCCACGTCTATGCATACATTGCGTGGTCTTAATTTTAAAGGCTTTGCCCCCTCTCCAGTCATCCTGCATGCTTCTTTTTTCTGTTTTTCTTTTTTTACTAATCAAACAACTTCACATACATATTTCGTCCTCAATCCCGCCCATCAACCCTATATACCACGCCGCCCACACCTCCCAACACACGTCCCTCAACGCCCAACACCTACAGCCTCTCTCACGCAAGATTACGAGCCCAATAAATCACGGGTGGACGGCTCGTTCTTTGTCACCTACTTTTAATTGTGCCCCACCCAGGGAGACGCTCATTGCCATGGCAACGACGAGCGAGTCGCAAAGCCCGACGTCACATCCCCACGTGCTAACTAGCCGAGATAGCAGCGAGTTCTAAGATGCTGGTCCTCTCGGGGTTACTCAAGGCCAGGTCGTGGAATGCTGACAGATCCCCCTAAATGTCTGTCATGAAAAATAATAAGTTTTCTGGTCAATGCCCCTTATAGCCCATCGGTACTTGATGTGAAATAAGGAATAGCATGACGAATAATTGACCTTATTACATCCATGAAGTTACTAAATGCAGGTGCAATGCCCATATGTTTTTGCAGTACGTCTCTGGTTCGTGGTCAAACTGATACAGGTGATGAGGGAAAATGCTGAATATTTGTGCACTAATATGCGATGTTTTAGAAGTAAGCCAGTAAGCCAATCCCTCTGCCCTTCCCAAATCCTGGACCCCTCCCTGCCTTACGACCCGTCAGGTCTCCCACAATTACCTACTCGCAGATATCCCGATGTTCATCCACCCCAACCGCTCCTCTCCCCTTTCCATACCCCATGTATTATAATCGTGTTGTTTGCCACCCTCTCCCTTCAAGCCTTGATTGATGGTTGGCCATGCTTATTTTCTAATTAGTGCCGCGCAGTCGGCGGCGCCACGCAGCCCTACACACCGAATTATATTATTGATTCCCCCCGCCCCGGAAAATCTAATGGCAGCTGTGTGTCCTAAACGGAGGTAACGAGATGCCCATTATATAAATATCATTAAGAATCAGAGCCTGGGCAAATAACGACCGCCGATTGGTATCAATATGTCAGGCGCCTGTGGTCTACTTATGCTGAGAGGAAGGGTGAAGAGAGGGGAGGGTACAGAAGGAAGAGGGGTGTGTGGAGAGGAGAGCAGGAAAGTGCAAACAGAAGGACGGGTATGGGAGCGGGAGGGGGCTGGTGCAACAGCAGCTCCCGTGGAAAGGGATCATTTATTGCGATCACCCCATAATCACTTCAATGTTAGGGTACATTACTTATCTTAAGAGGACAGTTGATGGGAACGGCAGGAAAAGAGAGATATTTTATTGGTGATATTGAGGCCAAGCACACTGGGCAAACACGCTGTACCAATATATAGGCTATAGACTAAAGCTACCAACAGTTAGACCAAGAACTGTTGTAATCATCTGATGAACACCCGCGTTTTATAGCAATAAAAGATAGTTCAGTTATAAAGTTCTTTCTATTGAAGGGCTGGGGAGGACGGCCCTTCCCAGCCTATGTCGTTCCACTAAATGGAAAATCATTGAATGGACTACTAGTGCTAAATAGCTCTCTTATGATAAAACAACGACCACCAACAATTACTTGTGCTGGATTTGCTGTAAGGTCAGTGGTGGAGCGCTGGTTTGCTAATCCAAATTGGTTAAGAGAATGTTGTCCACTATGCACTTAAAGAGAGCCAAAAGCAATGTCTGTTAAAACCTGACAAAATCATCCAAGCTCAAATAACTACAAAAGTATATTCTATGAATCTAACTTTAGCTACTGGTATAGTATTAACCATGAACTGATGAAAATGTACTTTCACTTCTATTCACTTAAATTCCAGAAAACCTATGATATTCCTGCTCGTAGTTGGCAATGTTTGTAAACAAACCTATTTTGGTCGGTCATCAAAATTGAACAGGGACTAGATTGAAGATACATTGTATTTCATGAAGTTTCGATCAGCTGTTTTTCTTGGTCCTTATTTCACTATAGACACCTCTGCACACCTTTGTAAGGTGTGCAGAGGGTTTTGATGTGTGATCTGATATATAGAACAAATTTTCTATGCAATATATCAATATATAGTCATAGACTTGTTTTTGTACTCATATTTAATCATCATATCTACTGTATAAGATGATAATTTTACCAAATTAACATTTTACTGGCCCCTTTCTTTAAGACAAAGATCACTGGTTATCGGAATACCTGTTGGCACATGGGGTACACTATTTAGTAAAAGAAAACAGGACCAACGTTGGCATCCAGTATAGAGTCAATGTTCTCCAGGATATATGAATGGCAGTCTTTATTTATTCGGAAAATAAGATCGACTGTAACATCCACAAGTGTTTTTGTTGTATTCACATGAGGGGTAGATCCAGGATTACGGATTTCTAGAGAGGGGGAGCGCCCATAATAAAAGTATCCCAGCCGCTCTTTTAAGGTCGCCAGTCTGTTATACATTAAAACAATCTAAACTTAGCAAAGAAAAAAGGTCATATCATATCCGCAACTTGTTTACAACATTTGATATATGGTATCAGCAAAATAGGACCATGTGTGTGACCAAATTCTTACCACAGGAATTATACAATATGCTTATAATATAGTTTTAACATGAATATGGGTGACAGTTCTTACTATATTTAAAACAACATTTAACAATATTTTCCAACAAGTTTTAATGTGAATATAACTTTTCTACAAAGATGGTTTCCCAAAGAATATAGTCAAAAGTAAGGCTGTTAGTAAGGAGTCCATCGACAATTATAACGAATTAGCACAGATCCTCTCGACCATAAACATTAAGCCGGATTGATTTATTAGAAATTCTGCGTTATTCTTGGGCTTAGACAGACTTTAAGCCAATCGTCAAATAACCGAAGTCAGGGCTACAAAGCAATTACTTTAAGTTGTCAATTAACAAATCACCAACTGATAAGCAAGGTCATCTAGCGATGGAACTTCTAATCCTTCCCAACTGTAATTCAATTGACTAGAATTATACGAGCAGAACTATATGCTCACATAATAATATTTAAGCGAGTGTATAACTCTAAGTAAGGTAGCTGTTCTCGCGATATCATAATGATACCTTTGTCGTTGTGTAAGGACACACGCATTTATCTCTGTGTGTGAGTGTGTAGGCCTAAGCTTGCTAGAGCATAGAGTTGAGACACATAAATGATATCAACGTGCATTTCTAAAAGGGAATCTATCTCAGAATATAAACAAAATGTATAGGGCTGTCTCTGAAACCAGTAAGAGTTCCGTAAAGTAAAACACTATCCTATTATCTATAGGAGTCTAGAAACCATGAGAACCTGGTATTTAAGATGTATTGCCTATTTACAAAAAAAAATCATGTATAAGGGAAAGGTCAGCAGAAGTCTAACAGTAGCATTGATACCACGTTGCGTGCCCTGGCCCCCAATCCTTTGGTACCTTTATACCAGGTTTACCTTGTCGTGCCACACGCTCCGCGTCTCGGGGTCGGGGACTCCCACCCGTCCCTCCCACGTGGCTTTCTGTCTAAGGGCCTGTCTATAGGGTCTAATCTGGGAAGGACACTGTACGTGATACACACCCCCACGCCCATCTAATGATGTTCACGCACGCCAGGAGGGGCTCGCGCCAACCCTGGACCTACCTGAGGAGTTGTTTGTTGGATGGGGGTGGGAGGGGGCTAGTTCTATAGGTACACATCAAAGATAAAAGCCGTTTTCGAAGTCTGTTGGCATTATGTTCCTCTGTATATGGCAACAACATGCGAGTTAGCATCTATTTCTGATGTTCAGTTGTAAATTCTGCACGGTCGCCCGAACCGATTCAGAAAGCTTCGCCTGACATCCCATTTTTAAAGTACAACATTCAGTTTGGCTGTATTCATCACGTTATTTGTGCTGTTGTTCTTGTGTGAGAGTATCTTTCCACCTGCATGTTGGTCCCACTTGAATAATGTTTTTGGCTGCCTATATCCGGATGTATGTATCTGTATTTCGAATTCTGCTGGGAGGTCTATGCCATTCAAGATTTTTTTTTAAAGAGAGAAAAAAAGGGTTGGTCCGGAATTTCTTATTGAAAAACTACTCCGGAGGTCTTTACTTGATGAATATGATGGCGTCCTTTGTTGATAATGTTTGAGTATCATCCTCACAGCTTGGCACTGTACTGTGATAGGCCTATTAGAGTAAGGAACAGACAATTGGTAAATGGATAGTTTGAAACTATAAAATGAATAAAGCGTCAGGGTATATATACTGTATCTGTGAAATAGGACTACGTCGAACGCATGTTTTTGTTCAAACTGATTTTGGTCTCTCATCTTTAAGTTCCTGCAAGATGATTATCAAGATCACACTTTCATATCATATTATTGTTCCGTTCTGTATTTTTGAAAGTTGCGCAATTTCATAAAACCTTCTTCATATCAACACCAAAAGCTAGAGTAGAGATAATATTTCATAATTATCTAACCGGAAATCTATCTTTCAAATGGAACATGTATCATGTCATGCTAAAAGTGTAAAATTGTCCATGCGTTCAAATCACGACCACTACAATAGGTCATCATGTTGGATATGCCAGGTCATTTCCTGTTGCTGTCGGCTTCATTTCCGGATGTGCACGCAGCAGGAAGAGACAGTAGAGTTCCGCCATGGTCCAGCCACCGTTCCTCTCCCTCCTGCTACCCTCCAAGGCCAAGTAGGCGTGAACAAATATTGAACCGCTGTGTAGACCGCACTATCTCCCCTGCCCACTAGGCTGGACTACCATGAGAGGCTACCTTTCATATTTACTCTAAAGGGGAAAGGGAAGTGGCTCGGGCTTCCACAGCTTGTCGCAGATGATAATTTCCTGAGTGTGGGAGTAGAAAAGGGACTGCAGTGGTTTAATACGCTTTTTTCGAACAGCTTAGCTCCGTGCAAAATAACCGGACATCCACATAACCACATAGCTCATATTAAGTTACGACAGCAATTTCTATGGACACGCTTGCAAGCAAGTCAAGAGATTGTTCCACACTAATGCTATCCATAAAAATAATGGTAGTTATTATAATTATGTATATAGTTTAAACACCAGCTCTTTTCCAAAATGCGCATTTACATGCTTTTCCTCTTCAGCCGACCGTCCAAAGTTTACACATTATGTAGTATTGTATCAAAACGCCAATTTAGTTCGGTGCAGGGAAACCAAATAAATGGATAGAACCATGTCGAATCAAAATACCCGATAAGAATGAATTACATTTGAACTAAGATTGGTAAGGGAAGCAACAATAGATGCTGAATCTCTGTCGTCAAGGAACTTTATTCCAAATGTGCAACGCTTTCTTTACGCCACTCAATAGGCCCTTTATCCAGGTCTTTGTCTTCAGGTGACGCCATACCAGACAGAATGTAAACCCCAAAATATGCCACCCAGTCTAATATTGACCACTTTATCTTATCAAAGATGGCTATGGTAATGATTAAAATGAACTTTTTATGAAGTGCTTTTTGATGATTAAGAAATGAAGGTTATGATAAAATATATATTTGGTTACGTAGACATTTTAGATAAACTGTGCAACATTGCCTGAAGGCATTGGGCGTAGAGAGTCTGGGGAGGATTGAAAGCAATAGTTGTTTTATCACCGTGAAGTATTTGAGGTGCAAAAGGGTTCAGGCACACATTGTACCTGTCTGATAATTTTACCTTACATCCTGTGTTATGCAGTACTTATGTTTTTCATAGGAGGTAGGGAATGGAATAGAACTACCAAAACAGGTTGAAGGTCTAGCTTTCCTTGACTCTGATGTACTGGTAGTTCAATTGACTTGTACCACGAGTAGCCAGAGTATGGCAATAAGTGATGTGGAAATCCATAAACTACCTCTTCGCCCAGAATAGAACCTTGAAATAGTATATCATGAAAATGTGTTCATTAAATTTTACATGACATTAATGATCGCATAGCTCATTAAATTCATTACATTGATTACGCAAACATACGCATTGTTCATCATCTAGACCTACCATTACTTTATTTTTACAACAGTGTTCAAGTCAACTCTGTCTTCTGTTTCAGGGCTTAAGTTCTTGTAGAGTCAGCACATCCTGCCGGTACATCACTCCTCTCCACCCTTGGTGATGATGTGTTTAAGAAAAAGTTGTCCAGTCTCTTGGTATGTCCATATGTTCCGCTCTTTGTGTTGTCAGGTCCGTGTTCGATGTTGTTTTATAGGCATGACTTGTACATCCGTTTATGTGCCAGTGCATTGTTTTAATTACAGCAACAGTAGGAATAAAATGACAAAAATAAAAACCTTGATTTCGTGACAATCCTCAAAAGTAGACCAGATGCCATGTTGGTGATCAGCTGATAATTTAATGAGATGTCATTTTAAAAAGCACCACATTATGTTTTCAAACGTTTATGACAAGTGCAACGCCTGTAATTGACAATGCAAAAGCCACACGAACCTCGTCCATAACTTCCTGCTGGAAGTAATAGACGTTGTCCGACAACTTGGTCAGGGGGTCATTTGGTAACCCGCGGAAACTGGTCACATGACCGCAATCCGTCTTAAGTATGATTCTTCAGTAAAGGCAATGAAATAATCAATAATAAATGTCCCTTGACAATGTTTAAGGGGAGTCTACATTCTAACTAAAGGAGGCGTCTGCAGGGTCTCTTCCAACAGCTCCCCATAATGCACAGGGTCATGGCCCAGGCAATTGGAGCGGATTTACCCTGTTTACTGGAGGGAACTGCTCTTGTTTAGGATTCCAAAGCACCGGTTCCAGACCAAATGAGGACTCCTCCAGAGTCTGACGTATTTTAACATAGGACCATTGCGCCCTGCCCCACTACTTACTGGGCCTCTCTCCTGTGTTTTTTGTGGCTGTGTAATCCATGGTTGTTCCCGTGGTTAACTGCTGCGTGGCTTTTACTGCAGCCCTTATGGATTCGCCGTCGGACGGGCGTATAAGCCACTAGATCCTACTGTGGGTCTGCTGGGCAGCATATAAAACCAGCTTAGCGACTCTTCCTGACGCGTCATTTGTTCTGAAGGCACACATTCAAGAGGTTGTGTGGGCGTCGAATCTTTGTTTCTATTATGGTATTTATATACTGTAAATTTGTATACCATAAATCCTTTCATACAGCGTTTGATACTCCTGGTAGCTGATGTTAAACTGTTGACCTGTTTCAAAAAATATGATGGCCACGAATGAACGAAAGTGTTAAAATGTCCATACTAAGATCAAAAGTGAAAAATGTAATTGTTATAGCAAAGCCGTAGGAAAGTACTTACATCCATTTACGTTGTTCAACATTTTGATAGTAAAACTGTTCAAGTCCTGTATCCGATGAGAACATACAATTCTAAAAAAATATTCTCCTAGTTGATAGACAGGGGCAGGTCCGTGAGTCCCTTTCAGGACGGGGGGGGGAGGAAAATTCCCACCCAGTTCACTGGGAAACTGCCATAGGAGGGAAGCCACAGTTAGAGCAAATGTATTAGTCTATAACATCTTAGTCCATTGAGTTAATGCATTGCTGAAGATAGGTGTATGTGTGTTGTTAAACTAACAATTTCAGGAGTAGTTTCTAAAAGTCTACATACACATATTCGGTAGTTCTATATAGCAATGAATTGACGTTGTGGCGTTTATCAAATGTTGCTTAGTCGAATGAAAGCATGAAAGGACATTACATCCCCGCGAACAATCTCCATCCATTTGAGCTATGTCTATCTATAAAGATCTTCAGAAAACAGCAAAAGAAGGGGATAACCCGACTTATAGCGTCGGGCTGCATGCGCGCGCAGTTTCTTAAAGAGGCATCTGCTCCTACCGGCGGGTAAAGTGAACAGCCGTATCCCAAGCACCTTTGGCCTCCTCCCTCCCCTCCTCCTGCCTCTTACTTGCGCCGTAGCTGCAGTGGCGGACCAGATAGTGCCCAAACAGATAGATGGATACCGCGGGCATTAGATTCAATTTGGGGCAGCTCTATGGTCCCCGCGGGCGTGCCCATCACAATGCCGATGGCCATCAACAGGCCCGCAGCGAATAAACGTTTGGTCGCCCTACCCCCTCATCCCCCGCCCATCTCACCTCGCCCTCTGCACCAGGCGTGGATTCCGTAAATTGCAATCAGTGGATACGGTAGGAATATGTTCTCTATTACGCCTATGTAATACTGACGAGAGCGTACAGCGGCCCCCCTCGCCACACTGGTTATGGCCAGCTACATATAAAGAGCCCCCTCCCCTTCCTCCCCGTGCAGTCTTTAGCCAGAATCTCCGATGCCGTGATGGATCCCTTTCCGTCTTACTTTGATAGACTGTCGTAGATGCGCAGGTCCGCGGCCGCTCTTTGGCTGTCGTATAATTACAACGTTGGGCGCAGGGGCCAACCGAAGGCGTGGTGTGCGTTTAGTTTTGGTTCGCCAGCCGGCTGCAAGAGGGCGCGGCCGGTAACATATCTGCCCGGAAATGGTCGGATGTGTCTGGTAGAATGTCAAGGTTGCACGACTATCTTCTCCTAGGCAGACGTTCATAAAGGGGATGTTCCTCAGTGAGTCTGTCTATACTTTCTATATTTCTTGAATATTCCAATGTCATTTCAGTACCCTGGGGGCCGACGGGGCGGGGGATGGGGGGTGGCGGTGATGTCTGGAACCCCTTCAGATCTTGAAATTCTAGGTCACCCCCTGAGATTCACTTGAAACCCCTTCTTGGCCTGGAACCCTCTTTGATTTTCTTGCTGGTTACGATTCTGTATTGTATGGCTTTTCTTAGATTGAATGCAGTTATGTGAATTATATATAATTCCCTCCTCGTAGCCAACAAAACCCTAAAACCTGTGTTTCGTCAGTCGTATTTAATCAGGGTAACAGTATTTTATAGGATGGACCATCACTGATCACACTGATCACTTGAATTCTTTGGCGTCTTTGTCAGTCCATTGCTGCTAACGTTTCATGTATTTCATTCAGGACTTCCTTGCGCCATTCCTTTAACCACTTATAAAGGACCAAGTACATATTATAATAAGAAGCACTGTTGGGTGCGTCTGAGGGTGGCCGTATGACCCATAGAGGATTGTCACATACCGAGGGTGAAGCCCGAGGTTTGTACAATCCCCACGGTTGTACAGCCACCCTCGGTCGCCCCCTAAGGTGCTTCTTTATTTTATCACCCAAACAATATTCAAAATGTGTTAGAAATACCGTTAAAAAGAAAAACTGACAGTGAGCGGTACATACAGCCAGGCAATACGCACTGCTCACAATACGCACCGCTCGTTGGTTGTACAAGTGATAAATACATATACATGTCTTATCATAATTATGTGGTCCAAATATTGCCGTCTCCTATCGGTCTTTATAAATATAGTTTATGAAACCAGGTAGAAAAAGAGTTGTTGAATGGCACTATACCCTGCCATATGCAAGGCATTTTCCCCCCTATAGCAGAAAGAAATGGGCTCTGGATTCTCGCCAACATTGGAGAACATACTAGTTTAATGCAATTTCTTTGGAACACGTTGTTCTTTCCTTGTGATATTAGATTGAATAGGTCCTATAACCTCAATCACAGAGAGTGGCAACAAATCCGAGAAGTGGATTTAATCTGATGTTGCTATCGAAGAACAACTAGATTTCCTGCACAGTGAAACGTTTATTTTCTTTCCTTTCTCCTACTGAAATCACTACTGCCATTGACTGAGTATTACAACCTTAATGACCTCTTGGAGATACAGTTTGCAAGCATTCTGTCTGAATAAAAGATCATGACCAAAGAAAGCAATGTCTGTCAGGTCTGTGGAGGGTTGCTCCTTTCCAATAGGCTTTAATCCCGATTCCCAGAGTGCCTGAAGTGGCCCAGCATCGCCCTAAGTGGCAGTCTTCAGAGTGCACAGCTACCACCACAATCCTTTCCTACAACTTGGAGGACCGTCACCAACCTTTGATCATCAAATCAGCCTCTTCTTCGGTGAGATAAAAAGGAGCCCACACAGATCAGTCATGTTTGTGCCTCAGAGAAATTCTTCGGCAATAGCACCAGTCTGACGGATATTTTATCTAAATTTATACTGGTTTGAAATGACCCAAACCGTAAAGGTCATGTCACACGCTGCTTTGGAGCTATATGCCTACATGACAACCATGACGGCTTAGCATTAGGAACTGTTGGCGCTGTGCATCAGAATCAATTGGAGCTGCATGTATATGAAAACCTTTAAGGTCTGTGCATCCGAGACCTTTGGGGCTGAACTATGGGGTTTACTTTCGCATAAAAGTTTAGTCTACATTCCGCTATGTTTCCATGTGAGATATTCCAATAAAGCCATAGCCGATTGCAGTCTTCCATATAGTTACGATTGTTAATCATCCTCGAACCTAGTTCCTAATTCAGGGATGACAGAGAACACTCGTGTGAAAGGTCAATGTTTATTTAATCCAAATGCAAGAATATGCACTACTGAGCTTCCTTTGAACAATGTCAGTCTGAGAGATTGTCTGATCTACTCCTCACAAACTAGTACTCCTATCTCAAGTCACCTATCTATCTCTGATCAAGCGCCCACGTGTTATCCCAGCTCTCTAAGCCCACACATATCGGAGCTGCCTCAGAGGCGGACACTTGTTTCACTCTAAAGAGTACAGGTACCAACATGTGCATCTTATTTACCTCGTTCCGTGACATCATCTACTTACTCTCCAATCACATCACAGATGTGCATAAGTCAGAGAGTCTTAATTTAGTCTGGGTCTAGTTTCTAACAAACAACTAGCTAAGATATCTACTGCCCAATAGGACTGACACCAGCGTCAGTACAGGGCTATACATGACACCCCTAAGAGATGGGCATCGGAACATTTTTAGTTGAAATTTTGGAGATTTTTACAGCTTACAGAAATTACAGTTTTCTGAAAGGAGTTGCTGCATGTATGAGCATGCACACCTCACTCTGTTCCCAGCAGTGAGATATGTTTTCAGGTACACATGCGTGCGGAAGCAACTTACAGTTGATCCATGTTATATGTGTATATATAGTATAGGTGTACATGACCAAACGAGCTGTAAAAGGAAGGCCTTAACATGGAACCCTGTACTTGTGGATCTCTTTCTGACGTCGTCCAGAGGTTTGAGCGGGCAGGTAATATGGGAACCCCCCTGGGTGATCTACGCTCTTCGGGGCGGTTTCCACAGCATTGACGACGCAAATAGGCCCAACCTCATGCTGAGCACAACTTCGCTTTCTCCTTTTATTTTTTCTCTCTGTCTTTCATTTAAGGGTGGGTGGAGGGGATGGAGGGGGTACTGACTCGGATTACAGACGATCACCGGGGACCAGTGGACAGACCCACTGCTGCCCCCCGGTGGGTGGACGGAGAATCAGAGGCTGGCGTCGATGGCGGATGTTACCCGGAGTCAACCTTTGTCGCAGGACGTCGGGCGGGCTCGGTGAACATCGGGGAATGCATAGGTCCGCGGGGACGTTTCATGGTCCGCCGACCGGGAAGCTCGGGGCTCTTTCCGTATGTGGCCCTCCTTTTCCTGACAAAGACCGACCCCGACTCCCATTTATCTCAATGCACACAGCTATGAACCTATATAAATAAGTATTGCCTGTTGTCTTTGATCTTTGACGGGTCCCTGCATGTATACACCTTTTCAATTGTATGACGCCCTGCTAGCGCAATACTCACCATTTGGATTCCAGTGGGCCTAGGCTAAAACAGTTGGGATCAAGGCGTCTACAGAACGGTTCACCGCGCACAACAGTGAAAAGGGTGTACAGGCTGAATTAAAGACCTTCAGAGCAATAGTTTGTAGACAAACTGAGCAGGCAATTTAGGGACGAGTAATCTCAAACCTGTCCTGATGTTGAAATGCGCTCAAGCACTTTTCCAATTTCAAATTAGTACGTTATTTGCAACAATTAACATTCTTACCGCATCCTATTGTCTTTGCCAATGCTTCGCATTACCTTCATTTTTAGACTTGTCATCTCCCTTGACCCCTGATTACCGACAAATATATATTCTTCTTCTCATGTTTGAATCGATTACTCCGCACCTGAACACCTTTGATAACCAAACACACACGAACGTATTCACCATTCTTCTCCACTTTCTGCTTTCCCATTACCCGTCCGTCTCCTCTACCCTTTTCACCTCAGATCTGTACCAGTCCTCCACCAATCCCAAACCTCCTGCAGCTGCCAAGTACCGTTGTCCACATCTCCTCCAGTGGCTGGACACTGCTGGGTACGGTCCACTCCGCCTACTGTCCCCACCATTAGACTGGGCGTACCCCTGTACTCCTCCTGCGGCCCCTCTCCACCCTCCTCACGGACCGATGACCAACTAGATTCACCACCTGCCCGTGACGTGTAGCAACTGCTCCTTCAGCCAGCATGTGTCCTGTCAGATATCCCATAGACCTTTTTCATTAAAGTGGTGACTGCTAGCGGTATAGCCAGAACCAGTGAGTTGGGGTACAGGCCTAGGTTTCAATGGGTCTATGCTTAAAGTGTTGGGGCCAAGGCGTTCATGGGAGGGTCAACTGCGCAGACCCTTGGTGAGGTATATACGGTGTACAAATAGTCTCCGCAGTCCTGGGTATAGGCCTACACCCAATCCACACGGATCCATCCACTGGCACAATCTGAAAAATGGCACACCACTGCTACCGTTGCAAATGATTTTCTCTGGGGAGGTGCAGGGGAGAAATATATATGGTACGGCGGTCGTTCCTTTCCCGCTCGGGGCTGTTGGCTGGAGTAGCAAGGGGACTGCATGGAGATATCGCCTCCTAGCAGATGGACAAATGGGACCGGCGGCGGACGTGATAACTAAGACAAGTCGGCAGATTGTGTTTATCACGTACAAGTACACCAAGAAAATGAATATGTGACCCTTTTAGCCTGGGCATAATGCCGGCGGTGGCCAAGTGAGATTGGACTCGGTGGAGCTCGCTCGCCCATAATGCTATCTAACATGAGAGTAATTTCCAAAAGAACTCTTCACTTGATGGATGGCATGCAGACGGTTTCCAGGTTCCACGTTTATATCTCACGTGTCTCCCTAGCGTAAAATGGTGCGGGTGAAATGTGATTATTATATCAATGATATCTCTCTGTGGCAGGCACATATACATTTTTTTCTAAAGACCGGTTTCCACTGATTGAGTTTTCTAACAATAATCATAGTCTGCGCTTCTGCCATTAGAATGATTTTTATAAAAAGGTATTTCTTCATAACAAAGAGGGTTATGCCGATATTTTCGAAACACCTTATCTTGGACTTTTTTCTAATCATACTGACAGTAACTTTAGACAATGACTACATAGATCACTGAGAGAACAGTGTCACTTTCAATTTCTGCCACTAAAAGGGGATTCAAAAGTGCTAATTCTGTTAGTGTTGGAAGAACAGAGACCATATATACATGGTCTACTATTGCAAATGATGGAATGTACGGAAATTAGGAGAAAAAATGTAAATTAACAATAAATTCCTATAAATGCGAAAAGAAATCGTGAGCACTACGATAAAAGATTGTGGCTTCACTTACCGAAGTATGCATTAGATTAAACAAGTTACGGATTCCTAAGAATACGCGAAATGCAAAAATTATCAATGTACGATGAAATTTGAGGTGTAAAAGTTACGGGACCACCTGAGGTCCCGTATCCTGTATATAAATATGGTAACTTTTGTTTAAAAAAAATCATAATTTTAGGAATCAATGTATCATTACTTTAGGAATGAGCATATATTACGTAATATTTCCGTAAAATAAGGTAAAATGTACAGAAAACATGCAAAAGAATTGCTTTAGTACCTTACATTAACCGACGGTTTATTAGGAACACGACTGCCTACTTACAGTAAATCTGCACTTCTCCTGTATGTGTATCGCATTTTTTTTACACGTACACTTATCCTAACTTGAGGAAATCGGTATGTAGAACATCGAGGTATTTACCGGATAAAGGTCGTTATAAATAAATTAGCTAACAATAGGAATAACAAGTAACAACGGTGATTGGTTTGGACATATATAAATATAGTAAATATTTATTAATCCTCCTATTACAACAAGCTAAAATTTAAAATTAGACGAAGTGAGCAGGTCGGTGGTGTGGGAGCAACTGAAATTCAATGGTTACGCTCCGAGTTTATATAGTGACCCGTCAACGGATCCGCGTAACCACGGTAATGGAAGAGGTTACGTCACCGCCCTGCTCCCGGAAATAACAATTTTAAGGTATCGGACCCCAAAATATTACATTATTGTTGTGTATGACGTAAATTTAATGTATTAGAGGTGCATGTAACTAGAAAAGACTATTGTGCATGTATCATGTATGATATTTGCAAGAAACTATATAACATTCAAGGACAGAACTCTGTAATGTGTTATTCGTGTATCATATTAGATAGTTAGACTTCTGTTAGCCTTGCCTCGCGTGCAGATACCATTTTGTTGTGGGCCCTTTCTACGGCGAGGTTCCACGCGCGTGACATGATTGATGAAGGGCCTAATGAGAGCGCATGCGCACAGGTTCACGCCTGACCTTCCAGGCCCGTCTGGCAGCGACCTTCTAATTAAATATGATTTATAGCTAAATGTCTAGCGATCTGGTGGCCTGCCCTCCGCTCTAATCCAGATTCAAGCCAGCACGGTCACCGGGTCCGAAGGAGCCGACTGGCGTTGGCTGGTTGGGCACGTGGGTTAGTCGTCTGTCGGGGCCATTTCTATCCCATTCTATACGAACAATAGGCCTCTGAAAACTGTTAGCTCCACGCGTCATCTACATGGTATCCAACATCTACGATCTTCTCTATTCATGTTATTTAGTATACAACTTATTATCCAACGATCTCCGTTACTGCCATATGTTCATTATTGACTATTCATGGAATTAATTATATTGAATCTGGATGTACAATGGAAACCGGACCTGAGCGTCCGATTGTAAACCAGTATAAGTAAAGTGCGTCAAAAAGAATAATAAATCGATCGATGCATTTGGTCGAAATCTCGGGTTGAAATCGAGCTCCAAATGTGCAGCTAAAGCTTAGAATTCACGACATTTGTCTCTGAACAACCAATACGTCTATAGACGTAGATCTGTACCAGTCCTCCACCAAACCCCGGACATCCTGCAGCTGTATACAGCTATTGGTTGTTCAGAGACCAATATCGTGTATTCTAAGCTTTAGCTGCACATTTTGGAGCTCGATTTTAACCAAATGCATCGATCGTTGAATAATAGGTTGTATACTAAACAACAATATCACTTTGATCGTAGAACTTACGAAGTTGCTCCTTCATAAGAAACGGTTGTCTACAGCAAACTCTGCTGTGTTTGATAGGTTGATGTTGTTTTATTGGCAAAAAAGTGGTGAAATCAAGATGTTACATGTCTTGACGCCCTTCACCAGGATCTGATTTATTCAAGAATTTGTCCTTGTAGGCCTATAACAAATTTTGTCCTAGTATAATTAACAGTTACTTCTACAATCATCAAAACCCCAAAAATCAACAGGGTTAAAACTGAAAATTAGCGGTTCAAATCTAAATATTTATACTTTGTCAATACGAGTCCAATTTTAAAGTATTTTCCTCTGATATTGGAACTTCTGAGAGTCTGTATGGTCTTGAGTAGTTAATCATAACTTTCAAACAATATATGTGTCATAAACGTCCTGGAAAACAATTTCCAAGTCCTTCTTGAGAGGTTTTCAACGTGTACACTGTCATGCCTCTGTGGACCTTTCCTTTCTATTTCGACCTTAGCAGTAGGTCTACTTCGCAAATCCCCCTCTCCTTTTGGAGAAGCTTCCAGTGCTTTTGTGTGAAGCTTAAGGAGGCAGTACAGTAAGAGGGGTTGGAGGCTCTGCTTTCTCCGTCCGTGTGTTTGTATTACCAAATGAGGGGCTCTCCTCCCTCCCCTGCCCAGGCCGGTGAACCGTGCCGGGAAGCGTCAGTCAGCCGTGCTTGTCTAAACACTGCTGCTCAGACGGGCAGATTGCGTCCTATGGAGTGATGCCCCCTGGGAACACGCCACCAGCCCCGTCACCCCCTCCTCCCCCGACAAGCCGTAAGGCCAGCTGTATGCTTCCGCCGCTCCCTTCACAATTTGTTTCTCTTCACATTCCATCGGCTCCAATCGGGCGTGTTAGGAATTTTTGAGGGCCTTGACTGTGGCATGGTCACTGCAGGCAAACATGTTGCAGCTGGTCATCATTTGGCCCCTTCATGTAGGACAACTACTCTCCTTGACGCTCTGACGTAGGTTCTAGAGTATAGATCTTTTGCAAGCAAAACACTTAGCGAGAGACAATTTTAATATTATATTATTACAAAATTGCATGCATTATGCTATATATTGAACTAGGATGAAGCTGATTTGATATGCAATAAACATGCGCAAAAGCACACATAAATATTATATACACATATCATATTCACTTTGATGGATGACAAGAGTGTATAGGCATTTAGAAAGAGGAATATTAACCGCCTCATTTTTCGAAAAACAACTGGTTTGCTCAATGGAACAGCTGCAGCCTACGAGAAGAGCAAACTTTGCTCCCCTGCATCCTTAAACTTTAACTTCCATGGAATGTTTACAAATCAGCCAATTTCCACTCTTGTAGAACTTCCACCGTGTCTTATTTGCTTTACCGAGGACGGAATACTGAGCTACTGCCTCCGTTCCATAGGGTGGAGATCTATTGTCGGGGCCAATGGATCGGGTTTATCCGCCATATCCCACCCCAATAGGGGCGACATGTAAAGATGACAATGTAACACTATTCTTACGCTTCATCTGCATTCTGGGGCATCGCTCAGCCCGCCTCGCCCTCTATACTCCCCGCTCCGTGCCCTTGCTAGGATGTGATCATAGCAGTTATATCGAAAATAAGTTTAATATACCATAAGTATATGTTAACATATTAATGCTTAACCTATAGATGTGTATGCGTCTCCTTCGCTGTGTCTTTGTAGTAAGTAGAATGCTGTAGACCTAGGCTATAGGCCTATAGTAGTGAACCGTCACGTTGATAATGAGGTGCAGTTCCTAGCATTAAAACACCAACACCACATACATTCTGTCCCAGTTGGAGGACTGGATTTAAACCCGTGGTACTATAAGTATAATGTGTCTGCATGTACAATGAGGCGGTCCGTAGGGAACATGTATAGCTTTATCTCTTCTACTGAACAGCGCAGCTTGAGCTTTATGTACCCATCAGAGTTGTGTATGATACTCCTGCAGCAGGGATGCTGATACCTTCTCTATTAACATTCGCTGGCACCCTTATCCGCATCCCTCGGCCGTGTTTGGCTGGTCTCCCCCTTTTCCCTTCATGCCGCTGGTGAATTAAACGACAGGCCCAGGCGGGGCGCACCGCTCCCGGAGCGTTAAAGTATTGGTCACCCGGCGGCTGAGTGGCTTTGGCGCCTGCTCCAGGGCCGGCCATGGAGGCCGCGGCTGCTGCCTATCCATCAAGCAGCCGTCGGGCGGCAGAAGGGAGAATAGGAGGGAGCGGCTAGGCCCTGCCTACGTCCCCGGCACCCGTTCTTCGTTCTTTGGGCGGGGTATAAGCAATGGGCGGGAGGGCGGGTGGGGTAACCCACTGATGGGCGTGATGGACGAGCTCGCCCTTCATCCGTCCTCTCTCCGAACCTGGCCTCACCCCCACCGCCCCTGCCGGCTGCCCCGCACCCCGTTGGGCCGGCACTTGGAGGCCTTTGTCAGGGTCTGTTCTGCCCTGCCCTGGCTACAATACGCCCTCCGTCACATTACAATATTTCACGCCGCCGCGCCTTGTTTGTTGGTCGTCTTGTCGCCGGCCGACACCCTCTTGTTAGCCGAACGTCCATTGGGAAAGGGCCTGTGAGAGGAGAGGCCAAGCACCGGGCTTACCGCTACACAGATGGCTGCTGGCGGCACCTGCTGAGGCCTGTATCTGTGTACACACTTGTTTATGGTTGTCAGGTTCAGTCCTGATTTATGTACACTGAAGAAAATCCATGTAACAAAAGTACAATTGATTTAGGCGAAAGAGGTAAAGGTTGCAGACTGAATAATCAGGGTATTTAGCAAAGTCATGCACCAGTAACATTTTTGTACTTGCCGTTGTATCATGGTATCATGTTGTTGTTTCATGGTATCATTGTCGTATCATGATATTATGCCGTGGTATTTGTGTATATCTATATCTAGGCCTATCCTCTCAATCCTGATACACCAAAACTAATTATAATGCCATTTTGCCTAACTATAGGAAACCAGATAGGGAACTTTTACATCAGAAACGTTCTCAAGCGAAGTATTAAGAAAGCAGTTATGAGCAACTAATAGTATCCTTTCGCATTAGAAAACAACAAAACTTATTAAGACAGTCATATTTTGGATTATCTGACTGTCATATCTCCGCCTGAAATACTGCAAATGTTTGTCCAACCGCTATACATCATAGATAAACATGTCCTGAATAGAATATCCTTGAGATTGCGATAATGATTGAAAGATTATGTTTTTCATACAATAGCATGTTGTTAACATCATATATATTGAACGCTATACTCCTTAAATAAGATGTCTCTTATTGGCTGTTTTGAAAGATTGACTGATTGCCAATAACTGTAGAACTTACTGATAATTTGACGTAGGAAGGACTATAAATCATCTTTATCAAATCAAATAGACTATGTCATATTCTAGTTGACCATATAATCATATACACTGGCAACAGTATGACAATGGTTCTACAGTTGTATCACATTAGTGAGGACCTCACGAGGCAGTCAGTGAGCAGTGCCTTAGGCTGGAGACGTACAAATAAGATGATGGGAGGTGAGGGGGGAGACAGGTCCACGGAGGTGGGCTAATCAAGGCAATTAACCAGTGCCCCACACCCCAATTAAGGGGGCCTGACCCATTAAGGTCAGCCCGACTTGGGCAGTCGGGGCACGTACACCTTGCAGGGATTTGAGGGGGTCGTCATTATTGGGGCAGGAGGGACAAGGGGCACACGGCTACTGGAGATGTGCAGTACACTTCTTGTATGGCCCATACATCTGCTACACCTACCCACTCTAATCCGCTCTACCACTACTGCGCCGCCAAGCGCCGTTACCCTCCTCCTTCTCGCCGTCTTCAATGGCCTTTAGTACAGGTTTGAGTAGCTCTTCCAAAAGACGCCAACAAGTCAATGATCATGGATTTTAGCACACAATCCATTCTGTCCGCCATCTTCTAAGCCATTCCACCGCTCTAGATATAGCATAACTTGTTCTTTCTAATAAGCAACGCGAAAGTATTTAGGTAATCTAGGCCTATAGGATATGTCTATAGACACGTCCTCTGTTTTTATGCAGTATTACAGTCATATCTCTCGACTCCAGTATGTGAGTTGTGGGAGGGAAGGTGTAACGGAATTTACAACATTCAGGCTGAATTCAGCCTGGGTGGCGGTAGAGGTCGGCAACTGATTCTTGACCACATTTAGCGATATGGATGATTTATGGTTAGTGGTGGGTCGTGCCCGTGTATCCCGGTCGGCGGCGGCCATCTTTGCAACAACCCACCACCGTAATGTAACAATATAACGCTGAAACCACCCAACCCCCTCCCGTCCATCTTCTTTACTACCACTGCCTCCAACCTCCAGGCACTTGCCACATCGTCACTCCTCGGCTTATGGGTCCAAATTGGTCCGGTAGTTCATCGTATTCGTCATTCTAAGTTGCATCACATTTTTATTTTTTCCGCATATTTTCACCAAAAAGCCATTCAGAACCCTCGACCCCTTGCCATATAAAATGAATCCAACCTCCAGGCCTTCCACTCCCGTCCATAACGACCGCTAACCTACACGTGTTGTTGAGGCATAATCCATCTTTCTTCGGGCAGCCATTTTATTTTCCACTCGCCCGCTCGCCCGCTCGCCCCTTAACCTCCCAATCCACCCCTCAACACTCACTAAACCTTGGACAGACAGCCAACCGAACAGCCTTCCACCAGTCTCACATGCACGCGCCACCTTTCCCGCCACTGATCGTGCGATTCACTTTTTGCGTGCAGACGACATTTGCGTCCTTTGATGGCGGCCTTTTGGCGTGTGGCGGCGGGCCTTGACTGGCCACAGCCTCCTTCAATCAGCCCGCCACAATGTCTTAAATTTCAGGACTATGCCTGCATAAGATCTTACATGCCTTGGAGAAATGTTGGTGACAAGAACCACGGACAGAGGTCTTAAATTCCGACAATGGCATCGAATTGTGTGTGCGCGCTTGGCAATGGAAGGGGGGAGGAATTGAATGACGTCTACTTTTGGTGACTCAAACGTCAAATCGTAATAAACAAGTCACATTAACGTAGGCGTCTTAAGTAGGCCTGCATTATATGTTTCACGACTAGCGGGGAAAGGGTTAATCTGAATATTAACATGAAACTGCAGATATACGGGCGATGTAGATTATGCTAGAGCAAGATACTAATCTACTCACAAATTCCTGACTTTACAATGAGCTTCCTTCCCGCCAACTAACGTTCTCTCCTTTACACGTTAATAACATTTTGCCGAATGTAAAACCTGAGGTTTCTCACCAAGCGCTATCGGTGAGGGCAGTTGACCTGGGGACTTCCCATAAATAGCGGGCAAGTGGGAAGGGTGGAGGACCGAGGGAATCAGTAAGGGAGGATGAGAAGAAGGAAGGGTGGCAGGGCGCCGGTAAGGAGCAGGTAGGGCGGAGGAGGACGGACAGACGCTGTTGCTCCAGGGTCGGCCTCAGAAGCATTTGTTTCCGCGATAAGAATTCCAAAGTCGGCTGCCTACAGAAACGACTGTTCAGCCCGCCGACGCGAGCTGCGGGAAGGGGAAGACTGGTGCCGAGCGATAGAGGCGGCGGGAGGCGCGGGGGGCGGGCGGGCACGTGGGGCCTGCAGCCACGGCTGGCCGCGCCGCCCCTCCCCTGGGCCCCGTAAGCGTGGTTACAGACAGAGACAGACACCATACGGCCTGCCTGCCGCCCGCCCGCCTGCCCGCTGCACAGCTACAGCCCCGGGTAGGATATTTGTAGAAGGATGTGTAGAACCCTGCCTTCCCACTCCTCCACCCATGCACGCACGCTTCTGACACCCCTTAGATCCAACCCTTGACATAATCATGTTCATCCCAGGGAGACCGGTTTTTATATTTTTGTGAAACGAGGGAACAGTCGGTGGTGTATAAATCGGGCGGCAGTAGCTCTGATAGTAGTATAATGAAAGGGTCCCCGGGGACGGGCAGCGGCCGGCTTCAAACGGTTCGCCGGGCTTTGGTAGTATCAGTCGGCGGGGTGGGGGAACAGTCGGGATACCGGGTATAGGTACAAAGAGGGAGCAGGGACCTTCCAGACCACCTGTGTGATACAAAACGAATAAAGTACGGTAAGGCACTAGGAGGAGTCAGGGGGTCAGGGGGGGAAAACTGCCGGAGGACTTTTCTGCTGCCCTCGTTGCACCACGACAGGTAGTCTTAAGGACCGGTCACCTTACGCCCGACCCCCGGCCACATTCATCAGGTCTACGATTGGAGCTCTGTCGACCCGCTAACCCCGTCTCACACGGAGAGTACCTGCCACCCGCCACATGATCCCACCCATCACCCGGCACCTGCCGTCCGCCCCCCACCTCCCAGGGCCCGACATAGCCGCGCCGAGTCGATACACTGGGCAGGCCGGGCCAGCCCTGGTCAGCCTTGACCACTGACCACTGGGTCAGCCAGGCACCCCTTCTGCCGCCAAGGCGTCACGCCCTATGGCTGATCTGTCTTCATTTAGCTCTCCCCGGGCCATATTGTGGGCGACGGGTACCAGAGACGACGTCAAGCTCCCAGCATCACGACCCTCACGGCGAAGGGCCACGAGTGAGGTAACCAGAAGTCTGTCGACTGGGGAGTCCGCGGGGCGGGTGGGTAGTGGATCCCCGGTGTGGACCTCAGATTGTACCCTGAAAAGACTCTTGTGACCTTAACTCACCGATACACATAGCTCGATACATCTTTAACTACACAGTATTTATTAAGTCAATGTCGATTCTGTGATAGAAGTTTCAATACAACACTTTATTCCCTATATAGACATAAGATTCACCCATAGATATATAGAACATGTGCAATATACCTACGCTTCAATCCACCTTTATACTATATAATTGTGTACGTTTCTCACCTCCCAATCCTTTGACCCTTCATCAACACACAGAAAACAGTTTTGTTAATTTTACAGGCCTTTAAGATAACATTTCTGCCAGAAATCCTCAGTAGCTGAATCTATAATCACGTATACAGCATAAGAGTGTTTAAATGTTACCGTCTAGATTGTCATAAGATTAATTACGAAGGGACGTAAATTCTGTTTTTATCTTGGGGCGTCCTGGGCATATCTTGTTGTAGCGCTTATTACAATAAGATTGCATTTTTGTAGAAATGCCATCTACTCCGCCTTGGTGTAAGGAATTGAATAAATCAAGATGTGATCTATGGATATCACGCAGTAATTAAGGCCCAGACCAGGAGTAGATGTGCCATAGATCCTGGCACGGCCGCGAGCAGCTCATCATTAGCGGGCAGGAGCAGGCCGTCCCCGGTTAAAGGCCACGCGCCAAATGACGGTACCATCCTCAGCCCCCCTCCTCACCACTACAGGCCATAAAATGTCATGCGCACCTTGACAATAGCCCTATCAAGCCCCCTGGAGGAGACCAGCGGTAATGGGATGATATCCCCCTTGTCCTTGGCCCTTTCCTCCTGATTTCTGCCTGTGACTAGCGACGTCCCTGAAGCACTCGCCTTAAGCTGGTCACACTTACAGGGGGTGCCCGCCTCATCACGGCCTAACGTTTCCTTTAGAGCACTGCCGCGCCCGTAATCACCCGATATGACATCTGGTAGGGTGGGGATCAACGGAGGGGTTTGTATATAGACATACTATAGAGTGACGGTGTATGCTATACGCTCTTCAATTATAGTGTCGGTTGGTGTGTCCATATGTAATTAAATTGTACTGCAATATTGAATGCAACCAGTCTATTCATTCTGTTTAGGAACAGAGTGATCTATACCCATAGAGCCAGCTGACAAATGCCACATCAGTATCATTTTGCAGGCTGACAAACCATAGAATCGCGTGATAGTAGCTGCAAGATAAGATAGCGTTACGGAGCCCCATTCATTTTCCCCAGTCACCGGTCCCCGGCCCCTGTGAGTCATGGTCCTTGGCGAGTAAGGTGCCCCTTATATGATAGAGTCGGGAGCGGCTGGCGCTGACGGAAACACGTCCTACAGCTTGGCATGAGGCATTTCCTCGCCACACAAGATCATCAAGTCACCCACCCATCATTTGCATTGATGTCACATTGATGGTGAAGGGGGCGCCACTGTGTACCTGGCCTGACAGGGTTAATGGGCGACAGAGATTGATCACGTGGCCACATCGCTAGGCCTGCGTCTCATCCACCTCCGATTATCATTAAATTTTCGAACCCCACTTGCAACCTAAGACTCCGCACACCCCTCGCGTAATGGGGCAGGTCTGCGCGCCGAGGCGCTAAATCTGACGGTGTGTAGGTTTTGACCTGCAAGATCCTATAGATACTGTATAGAAACGACGAGATAATGCAAGCAGAATCCTGGCGTAGCCTTGCTACACAGGGATGTCAGGATAGTCATGTTACATTGCTCGTATTTAAAAACAATTTTGTGATTTTATAGACAGCCTTAAACAAATTTCTTTGGTATATAAATGTACTGTAACTGGCAGACCAATGGAGCTGTAGAGAAGGTTAATAGTTATTCGTCATTCGACGTCGAAGAAGCTTAGCCCGATAACTAGATTTTGGACCATGCGTGTAACTAAGGTAACCGTAAAATCCTAAACCCCAGAGTCTACTCGTGCACCCTCTTACCCTTCCCTGTAGCTGGTCCCTATTCCAAACACATTACGCCCACGTTGGCCGTGTCTTTGTCCACCGTAATGCAGGTTGGTCCGGTGGAAGGACCGTGCATGGCGCTATGGCTGCCCTTTATTATAATCCTGGCGGCGGACTCAATGTAAGAGTCATGTCGGATGGCTGGAACAAGGGCCGCCGTAGTAAAGGGGTGCAGCCGGGTGAGGGGCTATGGGGGGAGGGGATTGGAAGGAAGGGGGAGGGGAGAAGGGAGACGGACACACGTGAAGAAGATCAGAGGGGGAGATGTAGTGTTGAACTATTGTTAATGTTTGATTTAAGACTGCGTAAGATCAGTTTATATCCAAGTCTTCGTAAGTTGCTTTCCAGAATGTCTGAGTAATTCAGACCGCGTTTAAAGTTTGTCCATTCACTTCCCAATAGTTCAAAAGAAATGAACGATGAGGGAGCTTCTTAATATGAAAGGGTTTTATTCAATAAACATCTCATCCCGAGTCAAAGCCACCATGTATAAGTCTTCATCAGTCCACCTCCCATCTCCTATCAGCAATCAACCACATTTAGAACGCGAGTTGCTCCAACGCCTTCTAGACCATTCTAGCATTTAGCTCTAACACAATCCTATGTCCGAGGTAGTGGATATTGGTAAACTCCAGTCTATTACATGGAGTCGATGTACTTACTCCAGGTATAACTCCTTGGTTAAACATGTTTCTTCTAACCAACTAACTCACTAACTGCTCGCTCTCTACCTTGCAGCGCCTTTTATACTGGTTAACAGGTGGCGCTAGGAGCGTAAGATATTTCTCCTAGAGGTAGACTAGAAGTAGACTTGCTAAGCTTGATCTTAGTTGGATTATATATTATGACAATGTATTAAAAGTACTAAGCCATTAGTACATTCGACGGCGGTCAGGTGTTTGAGTTTAAGGAGGTGGACGACATAGCTCAAACCAAATGAATATAACAAACTCCCAATTTTGATGATTGGATATATTTGTTAAACCATGGTGGGGTGGCCTTGACTCTCGTGGTACATTCAACACAGTATCAATAGATTTGTAGATCCAGTTTCAACACAAATTCACAGTGAAATTATTCATTGAGTTGATTTTCCACACTTTGAAGCTCAAGGTTAGCAGAACTTGTTCATAAAATGACAAGGTAAGTGTTAAAATTGATAACATGATTATTTGGATAATAACGTAGATGATGGCATAATCATGGTTACAAAATGACAAAGTCAACTTTAGAGGATGAAGTATTCGTCATCTTTAGGTATTCACTTGGTACGTGCCTTGTACATTAGAGTCAGTTCTCAGCATCGTTAGCTGATTTTAAGATTCAAAGAGTGCGACACCCGTGCATAAGGTGACAAATTCAGTTTTGACTTAGTACGCGCGTGTACAGTTTCTGATATTTATGATTTGTAACACAAGTCAACAGAACTCAACATATATACAGTGTAGGGTTGTCTTAAACTTCTAAGAGTAACAAGTGTACATCAAATCCAATTTTCAGAACAAATTAACACAACATAAGTCAATTCAGAGAATTCGGACATTTTGAACGAACGACTTTCATGATACAATGCGTGTTGAATTTCAATCAAATTTCAACCAGAACAACATTATTTACAATAAATACAAGGTCTCTGTATCAGGTTTAGTAATACCGAGCAGTTGGAACCAGAAAATACCACCATTCCCGTCACGCGTCCGCCAGCTATACTTAGTACACGTGTACTTAGCGGGACGCTTGACTGGAGTTCCCCCCCAAGGTTTGACCTCGATTTGGATCCTTCGGGCGCGAAGCGCCCGGATGGCAAATTTCTGCTTCGATCAAACTTTCAAGTTTGATTGTTCGACCTGATATTTTGGGCCGATATGAATTAATTCTGGCGCTTGATTATGTTGGTTGGGGACCTAAACTTTAGTTTAGCACAGATTTTATAAGAAATTATACGATGCTTTGATCATGCTAGCCGATTTCAGAATTTGGATCTTTTGGATCAAAAAGGGGTTTTCCAAATTAGCCTCATTTTGACGTCATTTTAATCAGTGCCGCTCATCTTTTTGGTCGGAGAGGACGTATTTATTTTTTCACTCTCTTTTAACAATGGCCCGGGTCGCAGTTTTCTGCAGTCAAAGGGAGAGCGGGATCGAGGAGTACAACGACCTAATCGTCGGGGATACAGCCCACAGTGTGACCGTGGTGGAGTGCGTAGACGCCGGGACTGCCGATTTAGCCGGGGCGGCTTTCGCGCACCATAGCGTGTGGCCCGACGACCTGTTAGTGGTCGTGGTCAATCTCCTGGACATTTTACGATGGGACGCGGAGCTGGAGTTATACATTCCCCTCTTCTCCTCCACTACGGCCGCGGTGACCTTTTACGGGGAAACGCTCAACAGGGCCTTTCTTAACCTGCGTAGTCACCCAGCCCCCGCCACCGTGATGTTTACCACCGTGACGGGCATCAACACGGAGTCTTGGGATTTGACGTGCGAGGACGCGTATTTCCAACGATGGATGAACCACCTGGTGCCCCGGGTCAACCGGGAGGTTCGCCATGCTAACCGCTGGTTTGGCGTTCCAACAGCCGACCTGGGTCACCGCCTCCACATCACGCGCCAGACTGCAGACGGGGCCTTCACCGTCCACGACTACCGAGAGTTCGTGGACGGTTTCATGCCGACCCATCGACAGCTTCGACGGTGGGCTCGCGCCCTGGGCCGGCTCCTTCGCCAGCTCCCAATAGCTCCCCTCTAGACCAACCCCTTCTCCCCTGTACATACCGATTTCCTGCGGTGATTAGTGGGTCTTAATTCCCGGTTAGTGATTGAGCCATAAACATTATTTTAACAATCATCAAGTGTTCATCGGATCCAATTCCCGGCCAGTGATCGGACCACCAAGGACTAGATGTTTTTCTTTGTGGCTGTTTTTGCCGGACTGTTCGGGGCGACTTGTCGGAGCCGTTTGGGGTTTCTTCTGCCGTTGCCGGGCGTCGTCCCCCTCGTCTCCTCGCCCGCCACCGGGTGCCCTCCCCTCGTCGTGTTGGTCCAAGCCTCGACCGCTCCGAGACCGGGTAAGTTGTATCTTCCTTTTCCCACCGTTTCTTGCATGTTAGGCAGGCTACTAATCGTAGATTTTAAGGAGATTGTTGGCCAAATTCTTCTTGGTGGTTCTCGGCTCGCCCTCACGTGGTTGTATTCCGGAAGCTGATGTCACTCCCGGAACCAGAAACTGTGTTTCGCTGGTAATTTTAGTAACGGGTAGCGTGGGCGGCCACCTAGTGTTTACTTTTGGTTCCAAGATGGTGGGCGCGAGCCGAGAGTCAGGATCTTTCGTACTAAACTTATTATCTTTTCCAGGTCTTGTGGTATGTTAGGGCGATGTAAATGAAGCAATGTGACACGGTTGGCACTGAAAAGCGTCAGGCTATATAATTTTAGTGGGCGGATTGTTTAGACTAATATGATCAAGCATTTTACTTCGCGCGTGGTTGGGCGATATTAGGGGGTTTTCTGACTAGCGGTTTGTTGACATTACCGATCTAAGTAGGTTTTCTGGAGTGTGGGTAATTCGTATCGTATTGTTATTATTTGATACTATTAACTGTTGGGGACTGACACTGCACATGATAATCAGGTATGGGTGGCCAGAGATTCCGGTCTGAGAGTTACAACATAAGATTTGCTGTAACAGGATTCTTTGTTTAGTCGTTATACGTACAGAACATTAGTGTAAATGTCTATATTGGAAACAATTCACATGGGGTGCCCTAGGTAACAAGCGCTTCCCAGGGTGTTCACCCTGGTAAGTTTTAGGTGTAGTGGCTGACCAAGTATTTTGGTCCAGACTTCCCAACATTAGATTGGCTGTGACAGAATTCTTTGATGAGTTGTCCCCCTTACAGAGTACTGGTAAGATTGACGTGTCGGCCACGTAAGGCGACACCACAGGTGGAGCCGTCCAACGAGCTGTTGGCGACTCCAAGGTAAGTTTGAGATGTAGTGGCGAAGGCCACAGATACCCATCCCATGTTTTAGTCTAACAGCAAGACTTCGTCAGTGTCATTGTGTTAGAATAAGTGTTAGAGTGAGTATTATTGTCAAAGTCGTCTCGAAGAGGAAAAAATACTACTGTGAGGAGACCGAGATGAAGTCTCTAAGACACTGAATGAACTCCCAGATGAAGATTCTGTATGAATATAATGAAAGAAGGAATGGTATTCTTATTAAGAGCTAGAAAGGCACCAACACCACAAAGATTATCAAGCGTCCCAAGCAGAGATACATGTGTGTACACCGTGGGAGTTCGTACATTCATAGATCAGGCCTTAGTAGGCGCCGTTCCATTGAACGCAGAAGCCACGCTTATCAGTGCCCGAGATTGCCAAACATCTCAGACAGTGATATCCTTGTGATGAATGAGTGGGAGCCTATGCTCACAGGTCGAGACTGAGCCGTCACAAGAACATCCACCTACAAAGGTTTCATGAGTGCCCGAGAGGTGATGCAAAACTGTCCCGCTCAGATTCCCTAACCGACCTCATGGGGAGATAAGAATAATGATAGGAATTGGATCCCTGGTGATTTACCTTAAGAGGTCACAAGGTTCAATACTCTTGATAACACTCTTTCTGTACAGTGTGGTAGAATAATTACCCAACACACTCCAAAGATTTATACGCAAACAAGTTAACACCCCCTTCAAGGGCGACACCTGTTCTAACATATTTGACTCCATTTTGTGAAGTATCCGCTTTAAAACCCCAGTTTTGTTCTTATTGATTGATTTTGTTACGACAAAATTCCTTCTCTTTCTGCTAGTTATAGGTGGTAGCTCGGCGTTCACCCCCTACATTCAGCCTGGGGTCTGAAGACCGAGTTCCACTTTATATTGGGTAGCGGCGCCCTTCTGATAATGCAAACGGGTGCGCCACCAACTCCAAACAGTTCACTGAATAATTATTATACCTATGTTACCAGTAACATCTCATTGTCTACCGTATACACTACATTATATGGAAAAACCACATGACTAGCGGTGGGGTAGCGTTTTCATTCCGTGAGGTATAAATGTCATTAAAGGACATTAAGTATTAACTGTACAAGGGAGGTCGAGATTATTCGTTCCTTGCTTAGTTATCACTAGAGGATCGGGTCTCAGATTCAGGTTCATTTCTGATCTGATTCCCGGTCCTTATTAGTTACACGTGGTTTGTCGGTACTTTCCCATTCATAGGACCAGAATGGGTAGCACCGAGTTTCCATTGCTATAATTGGGAGCAGACTGCATATATATTTTTTTTTAATATGCAGCCTACACCCCCTTTAAATTATAGAGATGTGTAAATGCATCTCCTTAGATCACTTACTTCCAGACAGCACCTAGTAAGTCGGGCCTTTACCGAAGTACAGTACAAGGTTAAACCCGTTTTCTTGTTCAGGTCTATGCCCGTTTCTCTTGTGGAGAGTCAAGACTACTCCTGAAAAGACTCCGCCCCCAGCTTATCCTAACTATGCGCATGCCGGGCAGGGATAGGTAGTGCTAAAGACAGAGTTAGAATTTTTTTATCTCCTTTCTAATAGATCGGGTAAACTTATCAGCTCTGGGTGTTAACCAAGTTTATTGTAGCTTGTTCATCAGGGAATCAGTAGTCCATGTCCCCCCTCTTCAGCTCAACCGTTGAGCGGAGACCTGGATACTTTTAGCGCCACGACGGCGGTCAAGACTAATTTTCATTCATTTATTTTATTTTATTTTCCTCGACGGCGGTCAGATCTGAAGCCGCTCATTTTCTTTATTAATTTTAATTATTTCTAATTTTTTACCCGGGTCGAAACTTGACTTCTTGCCGTTTTGTCTCTGTCCCGATTAAAACTGGTCTAAAAGTGGTCTAAATAATTTAGTCTTGAATTATGGGCAGTTGTTCATATACTAGTTGTCGTTGGATCCTGACTTTTTATGTTAAAGTCAGGGTCCTTTGACCTAAGACATACGGTGATCCAGTGACCATTTACACATAACCAAGACGACGGGGCTATTAATAAGGACAGCACCTCGCTCCACCGCCTTGTGAGTTTTCGCTACAGCTTCTCCCCCCCCAGGGATGGCTTATCCCGTCTGAGGGAGTCGCAATATAGTGAGAGAGAGCCGAGCACCCTGTGAATGTCACCAATTCGCTGTTGTCCCTTAACTACATTTCCTTGTGACCTCCGTTATAGCTCCCAAATATAGCACGCCTTGTCAGGATTTGCACATATCCTTGCCGCTGCAGCGTGTCTATGCCAGGAGCAAACGAGCCACGTATAAGGTACTCTCGTGTGCTGTCACGGAGCGTCCCCCCCGAGAATGTTACTAATTATTCTGCGTTCTTATTATATTTTGCCCAAAATTCCCTGAGGAAGAGCTCTTAGTTACACAAATATTGGTTTGCTTTATATATTAGTTTTTTAGGTAAATTTCTTTCTACTCGTCGATTTTTTTTTTGTGATGAAGGGACCGCTTGTCAGGAGCCAATCCACCCGGGGCATAGTGACTGCCATGGTCGGGCGTCCACCCCAGTGCCCTTCGCAGCGTCGGTGACGCGTAACCCCAACGTCCTGCCTCCTGTCAGGCACCACTGACACCAGGCCTGTGGGCAGGCTCCTGCTGCTTGTGCAACCCCCTCATCTTTGAGAAGAGTATATATGTAAGCATGCTAAAGAATAGACAGTGGCGTTCCCCAAGTGACTCCTGTACTGCAGCCCGATCCTAGCGGTAACAACAGCACAGGGGTCAGGTGTAGATGGTACTTGCTTGGGGAAGTTCACTTCGCTCGTTGGGAGCATTGGTCCCGTTGAGCGCTCTTAGGTTTTATACAGAATTTTGAGTTTTTCTTTTAAAATGCTAAAATTTTGCGACACTAGGATCGGTTCCAAATGGTTCCCTACTTTAAAAGAGTTGCCAAATCAATAACAATTAGATTGTTGAGCTAGGCTACCGGGCATGGGACACTCGACTTGAGAGAAATTTAGATAACCCATGGGTCCATAGAGAGACGGTTGGACCAGCCTACCCGAACTAAGTTTTTCCTGACTGGTGAATCCTTATTGCTCAGGCTAGTCAACAGAACCCTACCTACCCAAACAGGTATCGCCCAGCGAACTTCCTGTAACATTTTAGTTTTAGTTTTCATACCTCTGTGTTATTAATTCACCAATTTTACCTGTACAGTACTAGGTCAGGTTTTACCACTCGTTACATTGTCATATGATAACTTCATAAACCGTTCCTGGATTTATTTCGGATGTCCCTGGCCTTATTGTCTTTCGTGCAGATCCTGTTCCGGTCGCTGTTGAGGTGGGCGTGGTCGATCTAGGAGGAGCGTTAGGCATTGTTCCCTGTCCCAACACCGGTTGAGGCCAGTCCGCTCCGACATCGGACCACCCTGCGTCGATGAGGCGAGGTACTCCCATGGGTACAGGAGTGGCTAGCCCCGAGGAATATCTCAGTAGTCTGGCCCTGGTATTGTATTTTAAGTTACTCATCATCAGACGGGCGAGTTTTTTAGATACCCTCAGGGTGTCGGGTAGTGGTACCTTAGACGGGTGCTGTCCAGGTCTAGTTGCTGCTCCCATCAGCTGCGCCCCCCAGGTTACCGTCAGAGTATACTTCAGACACAGCTGGGTCACCAGTAGATCCCTAATGAGCACATAGCCTTCAGTATAAGTGTGGTCTGAAGGCATAGCCAGTTCGCCCAGGAAGATTGTTTCTATCATATGTGGGTTGGCAAACTGTACGTACAACCCATCCACAGTTTTTCCTCTAATATTTCTCCACTTTCGCCACACGAGGACCACTATGGCGATGACGAGTACTGCCAGTAATATAGCAAGTACTGCCACCGCAGTGGGGTTGGCGGTCGTGTCCGGGCATCCAGTTAGTTCCTTTTCACTGCGCAGCAGCTCCTCCGGGTCCGCCGCCTCCAAGGCCATGGCCCGAGGTAAAGTCATGGTTAGTCCGGCCAGGGCAGCCTTGCCTTGGTGGTTCCGCCAGCACTTCCAGAGAACACATCCAATAATTGTCACAGCTACCACTATGCAAAAGATGGTGAGGAGACCAAAACCGCCTCCGAAGTTGCCTATGGAGAACCACGGGGCGTGTTTCTCTACCTCATAACGGTCAGTCGCTTTCTTGATACCCTTGGCCAAGTCTTTACGGTGTTTTTGTATTCGTTTGGCCAGGGAGGTTACAGGTATTTTGGCCTTCAGGCTTTCCTCGATTTCCAGCAGGTCTTTCCTAATTGTTTCAGGGATAGGGTCTGACTCTAACATAGTGGGTTCGTTTTTGGACGTCGTGAAATTCATGTCCCACCCCTTCACACGACTTGCTGCTTCCAACAGGTCATTATGTGGGTACACAACCGTGGTGATCCTGGTGTGCTTGTCACAATTTCGCAAGCTATACGGTATCCATGCTCCTTGTGTTTGGAATGCACAGTCGCATTCCACCTGAACCCTTGCATAATTTTCTATGTTCACTCCGACCGCAGGCTGGTTTCTGCAAATCATTTGGCCTCGGGTGTCGGCGCTGACCACTAGCATATCTCCGTCGTCTAGATACACTGCCATCTCTCCGAAGTCTGCTTCCAGTAGATAGTCCAGTTCACATTTTTCTTGGATCGCTAGGTCGTCGCGCCTCAGTAGCGCAGCAGTGCAGGTGTTGTCTGTAATCTTTTTCATATAAGGTAGGTCCTTACAGAGCGTGATGGTCTGTCCATAACAACCTGACCAACTGCCACTAGCCAATGGTACGTAATACTGGCGGGACATGGACATGGCGACACTTTTGGGTAGATTAACAATTTGGAGAGCGTCCTTCTTAAGTCGTCCCCTAACCGTCACTGGCACAGGAAAAGTTAGTACTTCGTAGACCCGGAACAAATGTTCATCAGCCACCACAGGCACCCTTACATACACTATAAATTCCTGAGTGGTTTCATTGAATTTGAACGAAGGTTGACTGTTCTCGTAATAGAAGGAAGGATCTGTGAACGCGACATGGAACCTGGGGTGGATCCCCTTCAGATATCTGTTCACTTCCTGGATCGCTCCGACCATATATTGGCGGGGTACCAAGTCCATAGTCAGCTGGCCCCGCGTCAGGCGCTGTACACCTTTCCTGAACACGCGAGTCTGCTCTACCATTAGTTGAAGATACACCATCTCTCCTAACTTGTCTTCCAGAGCGACCGGTATCATATTCAGGTACAGTTCCATCCAATCCACCTTATGTTGCACGAGTTTCAACCTTCGGCGAGTCGTGTTGTGTGCCTTATTTAGTGATCTTAGATTGTCCAGTAGGCCTATCACGACATGGTTAACCTTTTCGACAGCCTCGTCATGTTTTTCATTCATCAGAGCCAAGTCTTCGATCATTTGGCTCGAAGACTCCTGCAATACCCTAATCAATTCTCTGTTATATTTGACATCAGCCGCCAGTCCTTGATTCCAAGAGGTTGGAAGCGGAAAGGTCGGCCATCCTGGATCGTCCAGCATAGTGGGTAACTTCTTCATTCTTTTGACCCTTCCACTAGATTTTAACTCCGACTCTTGATTTTGAAGGTCTTGTTGAGTGTTCTTTATTAGGGAACTTAAGGTTTCATTAAGAATTTCTCGGTACCGACCCTTAAGCGCCTGTGACGTCTGATCCATCCAACTGACCAGCGACCTGATATGGTAGCAGGCCCGATCAAGGGCGTCTCCTCCTTGTAGATATCGGTGACAGACCTGGCCAAAGGTAGCCTTGTTGAAGGAGCGCCTCCTTGGGATAGTGATTAGGAAGCCTTGTCGGACGTGTGTTATATCCGCGGTGGACATTAACTTTCCTGGTTTTAACACTACTCCATATTGTTCTAAAGCTATCACTTCAGCGTTAGGGGCTAGCCCTTCAGGTGGGCTGGAGTCGTTATGCACTCCCCTAATGCCCCCTATTATAGCTAATACGAACAGTACTAGCCACTTCATTGTCTTTGTTTTGGCCTTAGCGATAGTTTGAGAAAGTTAATTTTGCAGTTTATCTAAAACATGTTCACAGCAAAGTTACCTTATTTTTTCTGCGCACTACTATCATCCATGCGCCGAAAAATGCTCTCCTCTCGGGCTTCCTGGTCTGTTTAGTTTGGGACATGCTCGTAGAGGTTTTGCCCGTTGTCATTTACCACTCGTCTGATGATCCCGCTCTCATCCTTGGTGACCGTGACTCTTAAGCCTCTCATACGTTCGCAGGACGAGGGGCGCATTGCTCTGAGGGGTCTTGGCCTAGTAGGGTCCAGTCCGAAACGGCCCCCGTTGGGTCGTACGATGGTTGGCTCGAGGGGTATGGGTTTGGTACTTGCGGTGGGTTTGTCGTTGGGAGTGGGCTCGGCCACAGTGGGCCCCCCGGCTGGCTGGTTGGCGTCCACTGCTGCTGGTTCCATAGCAGTGGTGAGGGATTGGCGTTGCAGCTCGCTGTCAAGCTGCTCAAGTCTAAACAAGCGGGGTCCGCAGGCTGTAAGTGGTGGAGGAGGGGAGCTCCCGCTGGCCCGTTCCCCACCGGTGGGGTTGGCGCGTGTTGAACGGGTGCTACCTCCACTTTTAGTCCTGGAGCGGCGACGGTTAGCTGTTCCCCTCCCGATCGCCTTTCCAGAGTGGGCAGAGGTCGGCCGCCTCGTTTTGTTTGTAGGCTGGTACTTTCCCTGACGCATTTAGAGTTTTGTGTGGTCCTTTGAATAAAAGGAGCTACCTGAGTTTTAATCTCAGCTAACTGTTTGTTTGATTTTGGCACATCTAGTCCTACTGTTCTCCTAATTTCGTCAACAGTCTCAAATAGTTGGAACAGTGGTTGCGTAAGGTCCCAGAACCAGCCGGCCTGTATCTGCACTGGTTGGTTGACCGTTTCCTCCTTCTGAACCGGCTTGGCCAACGCCGTTAGCCTTGGCTCGGGCTCCGAGTCACTCACCTCAGATAAATTGTAGAAGTCTTTATCTGCTGTCTTCTTTTTGGCTGGAGCCGATTTGGCGGGCCTCTTGGCTCCGCCTGTGGTCGTTCTGGTGGGCCGCCGGGCTGGTGTCCTTGGCTTCTTCCGGGCAATCCCGGGGTCGGTCGAGTCCGGACGGACACCGCCCCGCCCCGGCCAACTCCACCGCCTAAGGGTCTGAGCCGGTTGTTTCTTAGCACTCTCCTTCTCGACTGCCTTTTCTTTCATTTGGTAAAATCCTAAAAGAATGGCCCAACGAACCTTCCCTTGGTAGGCAGTGCCCTCAGGGTGGGCCGGCTAATCCGTTTCCTTCTCAGGGGGACGATAATCCTTCCCTCCGTGTCCGCAGGGAAAGTAGTGGTTCCCTTTGGATTGCTATGTGGCCGGAGGGCTAGACAGTTCCCCATGAGTCGGTGGATCAGTGTCCCAGCTAAGTTCTCTTTCTGCTCCTTCCAGGAGAAGTCGGAGGCTGAACAATTTCTATCTCCAACTTCTGTTCAGAGATAGAATCAATATCTATCTCCGTTTCGTCCCGGGCTGGGTTGCGCGCACAATCACCTGCAGCAGAGGTGACTGTCTGGGAGCAGAGTTGCGGACCGACTGGTGGATCGGCGCGGATCCCACGAAATTATAACCGATCCGCTTGTCCATGCCGTCTCCATATTTGGAGCTGTATCCTGTTTCAGGTGGGGGGGGAACGCTTGCATCCGGTCCCAAAAGATGACGCCCAACCACTGGCATCTCTCTTGGTGTGCGCACCCTCCCTTTCTGCCACGCCCCTGGGCGCGGCAAGGTGGCCGTGAGGCAGACCACCTGTTCCATTAGCGCTGATGCTAACGGTGCCGCTCCGCCGAACCTTTATTTTCACAGGGCGGCTAAATTTCCTGCATTAATCATCCATGTCGTCGCTCTCTCCGCCGTTGGACAGAGCGACGTAGTTAGGGCGGCGGTTCCGACGTAGGTTATAGCCACCTTTCGTCGGGACATGGTCCTTTACTGTTTTTCCTGGGCTCTGTTCCGACGTATCCAAGATCGGCACATCACCGCAGGGTAGTTTTATGGGCTTGTTGTTGCCTGGAGGGGATCTCCCCTCCAACGGCTGGTTTTTGCCCCTTCGTTTAGCTCGTTTGCGTTTCCTCTGTCCATTAGCGCCAGCTGTTCCCCGTTCACAGGCGGCTTTATTAGGAACAAAGGATAAGTTTGTGGACAGCGTGGTGTCCACACTGGTGCCCTGACCATCAGTGATTTGCCCATCCGTTTCTGCTAAATCAGTGGGACTTGGGCCAGGTTTTTGTGTAGGTACCTTCCTGGTCATAGGAACTGCATCATGCTCACGGGGACCGGTCGTTCCCGTTGAGTTTTCAGTCTCAGCACCCCTTATTTCGCCATCTTCCTCAGCGATTTCACCCGTCGGAGTGTGATGCAATTCAGGGTTTCGGTCAGGATCTGCCCCTTTTGAGTTAGTGATTTTCGCTTCTCTCACCAGTTTGGGAATGTTATGAGGGACAGCGGGAGACCAGGGCCCATGTGCAGGTTTGAGTTTTGAAATGTTTACTAGATGTGGGACCTGTTTTCCAGTTTTTAAAGACACTAGTCTAACAAGGTGGTCTCCTTTTGTTTCAATTACCCTGAATGGCCCAGTATACCTGTTTGAGAACTTAGACGCTTTATTTTCACTAGCTAGAGGGTCGTACATGTATACCATATCACCTTCGTACATCTGAGTGGGCCGCGCCCGCTCATCAATTCGCAGCCTCAGATCTTTTTCGTAGTTTTGAACTACCCTTTCAGCCATATTCCTAAACATAGCAATATTATCCTTGGTTTGCATGAAAAACTCGCAGTCGTTCAGCGTTTCAGGAATTGTTCCTTGCTCAGGCATTCCCATACTGATTGGATCTCTGCCAAACAGCAGGGTGTGCGGGCTGTATCCCGACCGTACACTGATTGTGGATCTAACTGTCCATAATGCAATGGGAAGTAGATCGACCCAGTTACAGTGATCGTCAGGGATATAATACGCAATCAGGTTTTCTATGGTTTTATGTAGTCTCTCTACTCGAGCGTTGCCAGTCGGCATTCGCCCGGTAGTGAACGTTTGCTTGCACGCTAGTCGTGTAGTGATTTCCCTGAATAGCCCTGAGAGGAAGGCCGCCCCCCGGTCTGTGTGCAGGCGGTTTACCCGCCCATACCGACACACTATTCCGGTTAGGAAACAGTTAGCCGCGGTCTGCGCGGTGGAGTCTTTAGTGGTGAAAGCCTCCGGCCAACCTGTCAGTAGGTCTATGAAGGTCATGATATATTTTGACCCATCCCTAGCTTTCTTTAGCGGCCCGATGAAATCACACTGTACTACCTCAAAGGGTCGGGTTGGTCTCTCCCAAGACTTAGCTAAGGCCTTGAAATGTGGGGCTCGTCTCCTTAGAGAACAGGTCTCACAAGCCTTTACATAGTCTACGATGTCGGCGTTCATGTTCCGCCAGTAGAATTTGTCAGAGATTTTGGTAGTGAGGTTACTGATCCCTACATGTCCCCCAGCCAAGATGTCATTATGTAATAGTCTCAAGACTTTGGGAATTAACTTTCCTGGAACTATCATACGAGGTTTGAGTCTGACCAGTTGGTCTTGGTGTTTGTTATACCTTTTGATGTTGAACCTACACAGTACTCCCGGTGCTACCATTCCTACAAAATCAGCTTGGTCCATTATTCGCCTAGCTTCAATGGGATCTGTTGGTAGGTCTCCGTCCTGCAGGTAGTCTATCAATTGCGCGCACTCTGCATCTTGGAGTTGCGCGTTTAATACCGTAGCCACAGAAAGCTCTTCATCCTGAACTTCGGCCTCAAATAACTCACATCCCACAGCGGGCTCATATTCCTCACCTGGGACATGCTCATGATAGACTCTAGACAAATAGTCCGGTAGAAAATGAGTCGCTCCTGGTTCATATATGATTTCAAAATCGAAATCTGATAACGCTAAAGCCCACCGTCTCAGCCGGGCTGACGGGGCTTTGTAGGCACTCTGTAGCAGGGGAATCAACGGTTTGTGATCAGTCACTATTGTGATTTTAGCTCCCTGCAACATGTCCTCATAGTTCTTAATGCCTTTAATTACTGCCAGAGCCTCCTTTTCTGTTACCGAATAATTTAATTCGGCGTCCCGGAGAGTACATCCCCAGAAAGCAACCGGACGATAGATTTCATCTAGTTTGTGACAAACCGCTGCACCGCACGCGGCGTCTGATGCGTCAGTTAGTAGATAGAAATGCCCTCCTATATCTGGATGAATTAGTAAGGGTGGCGAGGTCAGCAATTTCTTTAACTGTTGAAACGCTTCCTCGCAGGCCTCTGTCCACTCAAAATAGACTTCTTTCTTTAGCAGCCGGTTTAAGGGCTTTGCTAGGTCAGCGAAATTAGGGACAAACGATCGGTAGTAGTTACACAGTCCCAGAAATGATTTAATGGTTTTCACATTATGTGGACGGTTAAAGGCTGTGATCTTTTCTGTGGTTACCCTTTGTGTAGCCACACCTTCCGCGTTTACAACGTGGCCGAGGAAATTGATTTCACTACGACACCACTCACACTTTGACGGTTTCAGTTTGAGATTAGCCCTCGCCAAAGCTTGGAGAACCACCTCAACGCTCGCCAGGTGTTCTTCAAATGTAGTGTCGTAGACAATTACGTCGTCTAAATATGCTAAGCATGTTCTAGGAATCAATCCCTTTAGCGCTATGGCCATTACCTTGGTAAACTGCCAAGGTGCGCCAACTAAGCCAAATGGTACACGCTTATACTGATACACACCCATCGGGGTTTCAAAAGCGGTATATTTTCTACTGTCTTCTTCGATTACGCACTGATGATAGCCGCTCAACAGATCTAAAGCTGTCCACATAGTGGGTTTCTTGTAAGCCATATATAGGAAAAGCGAGCGAGCCGTGGGCATGGGGAATTTATCTTTAAAAGTGACTTGATTAAGCATGCGAAAGTCTGTACAGAGCCTAGGTTTGCCATCTTTCTTCTGCACTACCACCAGCGGGCTTCGCCAAGCCGATTCGCTGGGTTCTATGACACCTATATCTATGAGTTGCCTAACCTGTTCATCGATGATATCCATTTTCTGTGGAGAGTATCGGTATGGTCTAGAGCTTATTACTCCCTGCGACTCATCCACAATGATTCTCATCGGCGCTATTTCACAGTGACCTAACTCTTCCATTGAGAACGCTAGTGCATTTCTATTGTTATTAAGCATTTGCCTAAACCTTACCTGTTGTTCTTCGTTTAAGCACGACTCGGTCAGATCTATTTTACTTACATTCTCATCCATTTTACCTCGGGATTTCTCCTCAGAGGTTTGGCTTTCCATTTGCACTGCGTCTTTCATTACTTCTACAGAAATCCTGCAGATGGACATTGGGGTCTCTGTTTTAGTTAGATAACACAAGTCTAGGAACTCCTCTATCTGATTTTGGTTTACCTCAGGCACTGCGCATTCTTCCGCAAAAGCTAATACTTCCTGGGGAGTGATTTCTTGCATTACATCTAGCGGATTCATGACTTTGATCCACCACTGGCTTCCCACCGTATTCACGCACCCCTCCACTAGGACTGGTGCGGTTACCGCCGGTGCGCAGTAAGCTACCGGTGAGTCTAATCCCAGCGGCTCTCGAGTGGCTACCGGTATGATGCATTCATTTCCCGGCGGAATTTTCACTGTTTCTTTGCTAACTATAGGGTTTCCACAAAACACTTCTATCTTTGCGCCTGGTAGAGATAAATCTGATCGAAGCACTGTTAATAAGTTTCTTCCGATTACTATTAGGTGACATAGATCGTCCACTATGTTGAAATCATAGCAGACCACCGATCCCTGGATTGAAAACTTACATCTAATTTGTTCTAGTATTACTTGAGACGAGTTGTCTGCCAAACTGATGTTTCCCTTCGATACCTTCCATTCATCTAAAATGCATTGTTTAGGGATCTGTCGTTTACAATGGGTGGACATGAAGCAATCGCTCGCTCCGGTGTCTACCAAAGATCTAACCTCCTTCTGATCATCAAATCTTAACGTTAAGAAAAATGCTTCGTCTCCTATCTCTCTCCTAGCCGGTCCGTCCACTGCGCCTAATTCTATCGTAGAATGAACGGACCCTTCCTCTAGTTTCCCTGATTCTTTTGTTCGGTACCACTGGCTTTGCTATCTTTGTAGATCCGCGGGGGTTTTTCCCTCAGCCTATTCTTTAACCACAAGCACGCTTCTGTAGAATGACCATGCTGTTGGTGAATGATACAAAACTTACTTTCATCAAAGGGCAACCTGGGTCTCTCTACTTTCTGTTGAGTTGGCAGATTCTTTCCCTTATCTGCCTCTCTGTTCGGGGCGATATTGGATTTAGGCTTCTGATCTGAATTTCTTTCACTTTTCTGGTTTTCGTACCTATCTTTTCTCTCATAACCTTGCTGTTTAAAGTTACCACCACTCTGGGGAGTCCCGCTTTGCCCTGGCTTTGGTTTCTGAAACCATGGAGCGGCCTCCAGTCGGGCCAGCACCACTCCAAACCGTTCTGAGATGGAGTTTAGGGCCGCGGTCTCCTCTGATTCTTGGCTTCCAGCCAGTTCGCTCACTGCATTAGATATTTTAGTTCCCCCTTTGCCTTTGTCCAACGATTCTAACCTCGTTGCACAATCCACCGCTTCGGTGAAAGACTTAGGGTCCAGTATGGCTACTTGTCTGGCTACGCCCTGTTTTAATCCTTCTAAAAACACAGCTAACATCATGCTTTCACTCGCCTCTGCTTTCACTTGCTTTTGTTTCAGAACACCTGCAAATTCGATCACGCTCTGGTCTTTTCCTTGTTTAAGGCCACAGAACTCTGCGTGTTTCTGCCACTTAGCCCTTCGATCACCGAAGATCTTGGTCATTTGGGCTTCTAGTTTCTCAAACGAGTCTTTCTCACTTTCAGCTAACGCTCCTGCCCAGTCGTCGGCCCTTCCCTTCAGGCCTAACAGCGCCATATTCAGGAGATGGGCGTCCGACCAGTCATAGATAGCTTTCAGTCGTTTTAATTCCCTGAAATACTTTTCTATTTGCTCGTCTTCTTTTCCACTAAACCACGGTAACCTAATGTTTGGTCCCCTTTGGTGACCACTGTGAGTCGTTTCACGCACTGGCGCTGGTGTTTGTCCCAGTGCCTGGCTCAACTGTGGTAGAATTTCCCAAATATTTGGTTGATTCGGTGGGTTTGGAGGGTTGTTCTGACCTGGTGGTCCGGGCGGCGGAGGGTTCGGTGGGTTTGGGGGGTTGTTGGGTTGGTTAGGGAAGGGATTGTTGTTCTGGTTCGGGGGAGGGTTATTGGGTCCTGGTGGATTTACCTGATTATTCTGGCCTGCTGGGGCTTGCTGAACCTGCTGATTCGCTCTTCCTCGGCCTGCGTTAAGATTGGCAGCGAGTGCCATCGCCTGCAATAGGTGAGGGAGCAGGTTTTGATCGACCCCACCCATTGCTGGCTCGGCCCGACCGGGCTGTTGGCCTGGTTGGCCTCCCCCAGCATTTTGTTGCAGTCCCCCAAGGTTTACCCCAGGATTAGGCTGCTGTATTCCCGGATTCACACCACCATTTCCCCCTGCACCGGGTTGCTGGAGTCCCCCAGGGTTTATCCCCAGATTGGGCTGATTCGGAGGGAGATTATTAATAGGGTTTTGGGGAGGGTTGTTGAGAAGGTTTTGAGGAGGGTTATTGAGAAGGTTTTGAGGAGGGTTATTGAGAAGGTTTTGAGGAGGGTTAGGCCCTTGTGGGTTGGCCTGATTATCCTGGCCTCCCTGGACCTGCTGATTAAGAAGAGGAATAAGTCCTTGAGGGTTGGCCTGATCGTTCTGGCCCCCTTGAACTTGTTGATTAAGGGGAGGATTAGCCTGATTACCTTGGCCTCCTTGGGCCTGTTGATTAAGAGGAGGAATAAGTCCTGCCTGCACGCCTTGGTCCGGCTGCTGGATTAGGATCTGGCCATTCCCATTGTTTTGTTGAGGTCCCCCAGGGTCCATCCCACGGTTAGGAAGCCATGCCCCCAGGTCTACACCCCCAGCTCCCCCTTCATCGGGTTGCTGGCGTTGATCTCTATCCTCTCTTTCTTCTACTAGATCCATCAAAGGAACGCCTCCTTCCGCCATATTATTTTCGTGGAGGTTTTGTATATCGTGATCGTCCCACTGTTCTTTCACAGGTATTTCCTCTACACTAATTTCGTCCTCCCTTTCTAGTTTAGCTCTCTTACCTGTGTCTAAACGCTTGATCCCTTCGGTTTTCCCTTATGTCATCAGACATAGTGGATTGCAACCTGAGCTGGGATCCTTTCCAGCCATAAGGCTCTCTCTGCTTCCCAGAATGTTCTTTTCAAACCAGATCTTTTCTGATCACAGAGAGCATGGCTCAACCATAACCTACGCTAATCCAAGAAATGAGGTCTTGAATAGGCATGTTTAGCTTTACCATGGCCTGACTGTACATTGAGCCCTCTCTGATGCCGATAGGTTGCACCCAACTCTACCAGTCAAACAGAGACGACCGGCCAGCGACCCAGTCGATAGCGATTACCGGTCCCAAGTCACCCTGGGTGGTCACCGACGGTCTGATCCAGGTGAATCGTGCAAACCCACACTGAACTTTGACCGTTTTCACTGGCCTTGCCTGTTCACTCCTGAGTGATGGAACTACTGTCAGGAGCTAGGTGGGGTCTGTCAACCCCGTACCACGCACATACCACTTACTGGTAGTGGGACAAGACCCAGCAGCCCGATATGTGCGCCGACTAGACGGTACCACAGTAGGATGTTAATTCATCCTTCGCTAGACACGGGGGCCTTCAGTAGTTCTCTCCCCTGCACTATATTACCAAGTTTAACGTGTCCCCGGACTCTCGCGAGCCCACTGCCGCCTGTTGGATGCTACCCGTTGAGGAGCTCATCCCTCTCGGTAACATCCTCGGTAATAAGTTCGTATGAAGACGAGGTTGATCTATCTTCTCTAGCTAATTTTCTATCAGGACTACCCTCTCTGATATCTGCGGCTGCTTGTTCTGTCTCGCTATTTTCTTCCTCGTACTCGTCCTCGTATTCTCCATACAATTCATGAGTTAGAGTGTTAAAATCTTGTGCTTTAAGCGTTACGTTTTCTTCACTATCCTGATCGCTTAGCCTCTCTAAATCTATGTGTTTTTCGGGGCTTGAGTCTGCCCACTGCTTTAATATTTCGGCTGGATCAAAGGCCTGAGCTTCCGCTCCCCTACCAGCCTGGTCTAAGTTCGTTTCTACACCGTAAGTTAATCGATAGGGTTGTAAATTGCCTACTTTATCGCTGTTTCCCTCTGCTTCCCTTCCCACTCCCCTATCCCTTCCCACTGTTTTTCCTTTAGCTACAGTGGAATAAGGAATGGACGCCCCCGGGTTGGGGTGAGTTGGTGTTACCAGTGGGTGACTGATAAACTCAAGTCGTTGGGGTAATGGATAGGTGAGAGAGCTCCCATCAGGTAGGATTACCGGATTTTCGGGGCGTTTTCCCCCTGATGGGCTGGAGTTATCCGCGGTGTTTTGTCGTTGTTTTAGATTTCCTGAAGAAAATAGGTTATCTCCATTGGAAACTTCCTGTTCGCCTTCACCTCCCGCTGCGGGCAGTAAACGATAAGGAACACTTTGGTTACACCACGGATTGTTCACATCAGATTCACAGGTGGAGCGAGAGCCAGTACCAGTTTCTTGGTCCGTAGGTGGTACGTACCCTGGGTTCCAATATTGCTGATATTCCGTGAGACGGTTCTTCCCTTCAACTCGTCCCGAGTGTGTTAGGGTTTCAAGTCCTTCGTCAAGAACCGGCCTATCTTTGGACCCTAGGTGCCAGGGAAATGGTTTACCTTTGCCACGGGTTTGGTAATTTTGTGCACCTTCGGGGCAGAGCTGCTTGGGTCTGGCTGCGACCTCCTGTCTCTGTGCCTCCCCGTCTAAGGGATTACCTACCAGGTGGCGGTTTTCCACATTCCCTGTATATGATGTTGACACATCGTGTCCTGCGGGCCGCAAAGATTGAGGCTTGGGGTTAGAGGAAGCCTCAAAGTCACCGGTGGCTGACATCAAGGATGAGCAAAACGGCACAAGTCATGTTTCGGGTATCTCCACCAAATGAACTATTGTTAATGTTTGATTTAAGATTGCGTAAGATCAGTTTATATCCAAGTCTTCGTAAGTTGCTTTCCAGAATGTCTGAGTAATTCAGACCGCGTTTAAAGTTTGTCCATTCACTTCCCAATAGTTCAAAAGAAATGAACGATGAGGGAGCTTCTTAATATGAAAGGGTTTTATTCAATAAACATCTCATCCCGAGTCAAAGCCACCATGTATAAGTCTTCATCAGTCCACCTCCCATCTCCTATCAGCAATCAACCACATTTAGAACGCGAGTTGCTCCAACGCCTTCTAGACCATTCTAGCATTTAGCTCTAACACAATCCTATGTCCGAGGTAGTGGATATTGGTAAACTCCAGTCTATTACATGGAGTCGATGTACTTACTCCAGGTATAACTCCTTGGTTAAACATGTTTCTTCTAACCAACTAACTCACTAACTGCTCGCTCTCTACCTTGCAGCGCCTTTTATACTGGTTAACAGGTGGCGCTAGGAGCGTAAGATATTTCTCCTAGAGGTAGACTAGAAGTAGACTTGCTAAGCTTGATCTTAGTTGGATTATATATTATGACAATGTATTAAAAGTACTAAGCCATTAGTACAGTGTAAAGGGAGGCAGATAGAGGAGAAAAGGGACATCACAGGGAGAGAGCAATGGCGGAGCAAAAAAGGAAAGTCTGAACAGGGGTGAGAAGCGAGTGGTAAGGGAGCATATGGAAGGGAAGGGGAGATGAGGGAAAGGCCTTCCTGTAGACGTCTTGCTTACAAAGCTTTCCGTGATCAATGACGTGATTATAAAGCTGAGGTATATTCCCGAGGCGGGGGGAGGGGAGGCGGTCTCCTCCTCCCTCCCTCCCCCCGAGACCTGGCCCCTCCCCCGCCCGGGGACGGCGGGATGACGGATGATCCGACTGACAGGTGGCCGGGTGATGAACGCGTCTAATTTGTTGTCTGTGTTACCCGATATGATCGGTATAGCGCGGTACATGCAGGCCCGGGGAGGGTGCGAGGGAGGGGGAGGGACGGTAACCAATGGTAGGGGCTGGCCGGGCAGATACCGACGTGCCCGCCTGTGTGCACTGGGCCCCAAAACGATCCATTACCACGGCCCGGCAAGGGGCCATCACCTTGGCTACATCCGCCGGGTCGTGCACATATCGCGGGGTGGGGTTAGGCACGGTCTGAGGGGGGGGGGGGGGCACAAAGGGGCCCGGGGTCGACTCTAACGGTGGCCCCGGCGTCGTACCAAGGTTGGGGCTTGACATGACCGTCAGAAATCAAACGACGAAAATAATGGGAAAGCTTGCACAGAATAATAGCCTGGGCCAGAATACCCCATTATTTTCCCCATGTAGTAAGATTCCTGGTGCATAATTCAGTGCAAGAGACATCTTTGGAATGCTACCCGAGCGAGGCAGTTCCAGAAGAGGTTGCAGAATAATAAGATAAGACATAGGGCATTTTTGAAATTGGACTGTGTCGTAAGATAAATCACATGCATCCTGCACATCCGGCACAATATGCAATGAAACGCTTTCAGTCATATTTGAGTATGAATTAAAAGAGGGATACGCGATATCTAGGTTACTAGTTAGTACAACATAATTTCATTTCAGTCGTCAGCCTTAGTCCCTGCCATATGGAGACACTTCATAGAGTATTTTCCTTCTGATAGAATTAAGGTCTCAAATACTATATATACAGATGTAGCATTTATTAAACCGCATAGGGGCCTATACTGTTTTGATAATTATGTAGGTATGATGCAACCATCATGCGAAAGGAGGAGAAGGGGTATACAATTTATGGTAAATAAGATAAACATATGGACGGGAATTGTTGGGGCGATGCATACATCCACGGTGACAAGTACCAGAAGTAAAGTGGGACATCAGAGAGTGATATGAGATACGAAGTCGTCGCTGCCATCAAGAACAGATCAAAAAGGCGTTCTACGGACCAATGTCAGAGCAGCAATTATCAGCCGGATACAGAGTAAGAGTCAGCAACAACTGTGCTCTCAACACCCCTCGTGCACATTTACATTACAGGATGAGAGATGGATTGCACCTAGCCCGGTTGAGGGACCTGTTTGATGTAATATATCCCTCTATGTGTATTTGTCTCGTACAGCAAATTCAGTGTAGAAACGAGACAATGTACGTGTAACATTTTGCATTATATCTAGAAACCGAAGCTCATCCACTGGTAGATCCATAATTCTGAAAGGGAGGTTGCGTTGGTTATGTTAAATACACGACTGTGATAGTTATCTCTTTTTTTGTACCACAATCAGAGAAAGGCAGGGTAGGCCCCGGGGGCTAAGCAGACGACAATCAAACGATTGATTCCCGCGAAAACCAAAAAGTGTCTTGTCTGCCTTGCCTTGTCAATGCCCTGCTGTTGACATTTTACCCTCTGAGACAGGAGCGACCTTCAACCTAGACGTTTTATATCCGACCTAAGGATAAGGTCGCCCACCTTTCCTGTCTATTATAGATCTACCCTCTGCTCCTTAGCATTCTCAGCGCCCTGATACAATCTATACTGGGTTCTGGTAAAGGAGGGCCGCCATTTTATGATTTAAAATCCCCTCTCTGCCATTGTACATAGTACAATCATTTCCCTCTTTACCCCATTTGTAACCAATGCGTTGCCTCCCTATTCCAGTCTACACATACAACTATTAATAACTCCAAATGCCTTTTCTACCGGCAACCATTGCACAGTCTGGCCGCCATTATAGTCCTATATTCCCTGAGAGGGAGGGCCCGTCAAACAGTCTTCACACCCACCGATCACGCACGCTTGGCTGGGTGCACGTCGTATTTACTCGGCCAGTCGTACACTTTTTGTTAGAACCGTTGAAAAAGTGCCACAGGAGTGCACCGGGGTAGACGTATACTCCCCAAAGGACCGCTCACAAGGACAATATTTAAAACCATTGATTCCATTCCCCGAGCGCGTTTCGCTTACCGTCATTGGACGATAGACAAATACGGATCTAGACGAAAAGTCATTTCTCTTAGTTTTTGAGGCTTTCTTTTTTTATAAATTGAAGAGTATTTGCACTTTGCAAAATTTCTATGAAATCCTCCTAGCCGGCCCAAGTACCTTTTGTACATTAATGTATGTACCATCTGGCTTACTCTTGAAATAGGAATCATTTAATATGTATTCACCTAAACATACACATTCCTATGCCTCTAAAATTAACGTATTGCAACTCATGTCTTCTGACATATTCAGATACTACCTGGAACATACCTACATTTCCATATGCTACTTACCTGCTTATTTGCTAATATTTTCATGTACTACTTACGCCGGTAGTTTTGAACGCATGCCACGGTGTTTTTGCATTCAAACGTGTATACTACTTTTTAAAAACCAATACCGGTTCTGGCTTTTTTTTGTGGAAATTATCTATTATCTATTCACCTAAATATAAACATTATGAAGACCAAAAGGCTGTATTCTACATACCGATTTTGATGCTGCCGATTTTGTATTTGTATTTGTTTTTCCTCTGAGAATATCACATGCCACCTTTCATCCTATATACCATTCAAAAGAGAATTGTAAGACCTTTCCTTTGATGTATGCGCCATATATAAACGAGCTATAGGCTTGTATGTGACGTTGTGTATGCGACGTCATATATATTAGGCAGTGTGTGTACACGACGTCGCCTGTATAAGCTAGACAATGTAGGTGACAAGCATCAAACCATCTGAAAATACCCATTTTGATATACTACTATATACGTTATCGCGTGTATAGTAGTATCAATTCATACATCCAGGATGTACTCATATATGCACATCGCGGGCTATAAAGGCGATGTTGTGTATGTGTTATATATGCTAAATGAAAAATAACAAATTCATAGATAGTTCTATTAGTCCTTGCCATGTGTAAAGATATAAAAACACAATCTAGGCACATTGTGTATATTGACGCTTTTCGCGTACATCCTTGGAAAAAAAGTCGTTCATGTTAAAGGCATTATATAAGCGACATATGTAACGTCGTTTATATTACACATCGTCGCCTGTATTAGACACTATACACGCGACAACACTCAACACTCTTAAAGTTTCCATTTGCATATACTACTAACGTATCGCGTAGGCCTTTATAGTAGAAACAATCCACGTGTGGTAGAATAGTGGAGCCTATTTAGGCGACGTCGCGCATATAGGCAGCGCCCACATACGTTTGACCTTTATTCCCACTACCGATTTTCAAAATCGGCAACAAATCGGATCTAGTACATTTTGAATACTACCTGGTGTGTTCCTACCTTTTCATGTACTACTTACATTGACCTTTTCATATGCTACTTACATTCTGACCATTTCATATGCTACTTACATTTTGACCTTTTCATATGCTACTTACACGGATAGTTTGAATGCGTACAAAGCTGGTTTTGCATCCGAACGCACACTGTTTTGTATAAGCCAATGCTGGCGCATTCAAACGTACGCTGTTTTTAAAAGCCAATACTAGTTTCACTACAGATGGTTTGGTGGGAATCATCTATTCACCTGAACATAATAATTATACATTCTGAAGCTTTGAAAAGTTTTGCAACTCGTATCTTAATTCTCACATACTTATATATTACCTGGTACGTGCCTACCTTTGCATATACTACTTACTTTCTGACATTTCTATATACTTCTTCCGCAGGTATTTTGGACGTATACCACACACGTTTTGCATTCAAACTTATACTTTTTTTAAAAGCCAAGTAAACGTGACCCACCATAGGGAAACGATGCTCCGTACGGAAATTCAACATATTATTGAGACACGTTGAATATCAATGAAGTTAAATTAATGCTATTGAATACTGGGCACACAATATAGTCTGTAAAAAAAGCTGGTCTGAGACTGTTTAATCACTATTTTTCATAATATTATCCATATCTCCTCAAATATTAGCCTAAGAGCATAAGATACAACCCTCTCGGAGCATCCTTTCCGTGCCTCGATACACAAATGTTCAGAATTTATTTTAATGTCTTATGGTCGGAGAGAACCTCTACGATCACGCTATTCTCATCATCGTATCGTGACTCGAATTGATTTTGGACTCCATGTATGTTCTATAATGACAGTGTGTCTATATGTATACATTCCACCCGACGAAAATATCGTGTCTATATGCAAACTAAATTGAATGGTAACTCTATCTCTTATCCAATAACGGAATCCCAACACTTGCAAGTTACCCAGAAATTTGTCGGGGCACCTTGTCGTTGTGGGGTAGGTGGGCAGGAGGTGTTATGACAGGTGCCCCCCGCCTCCTGTATACGCCGCCAGGTGGCGCGGCACTAATCAGGCCCTATCAGTCGGTACGTGAGTCGTCCTACCGTTATTATCTACCCACTGTCACGGCAAGGATCCAATGTGCCACGCCGTCATGTCTCCGCATCTTCCACTCACTTATTGACTTAATCACCAGCGTGTCGTATTGTTACCTCACCCCACCCTCCTCCCTTTCCCCCCTCTCGTCTACCGACCACACGTCGAGGGGCGGTGTCTGGAATGTCAAGTGTTAAACTCGAAAAATCCGTGCGAATCGGACACAAAACTACAATCCAATGGGTATAATTGTAAACATTTTCCAAGCCCACTAAATTAAATGTAAGCCGCGTTTTAACTATTGTTGATTAATAAGTGAAACATTGAAGGGAAAGGTTCCCAAGGATCTTCCATACTAACTTTGGTGTTTTACAATTATTAAAAAAAAACCGCTGGAATTTGGTCAATTTTGAGACCATAGGCCCATATCGAGCACTTTCTTTTACCATACCACACCAGTTCCAATGTGTATGTCGTTCAAAGCCATAATATGGCTTTCGTTGCCGCTTGGCAATCCCTACGAAAAGCCATGCCGTCCATATCTCAAAGCTCGATACCCACCACTTGCCTGTATAACGTTAACCCAGAAACCCCCTGATACCCAAACCCCCACCCTGGTCGTCAGGTACGCTACCATAGCCAGCGGCCGACATAAAAAAGGGAGGGGTGGGTGTCGCGTCACGAGCATCCTCTTCCGGCGACTGGCCGTGCTAATAAAGTCATTATACGGCCGATGATTGGATCCGCCGGGGCTGCGGCGGGCAGTGCGTAGACTGACCAAACACGACTAATACGATTACCGACTCACTGGGTAACGTGAGCTGCTCGCCGCGCGCTACCCGCTGTTTGAGCTTTATCGAGTTTCCCGCCGTTAGCTCCCCTTGCGGCCTACTCAGCGCCCGGCCCAGCTGCTCCGTCACGCTCCGAGCAACTCGGAGCCGCTCGGCTTTATTTGGCTTTGGTCAGTCATGCTCGGCTTGGTTGAGAGCTGGTCGACGGTAACCCACGCTTTGGTCAGCGGTCACGGTTGTTTCCACTCGTACTTATTTTGGGACCTGACTGTGCCACATGGAGCTGTTTGTTTGGTCCTGCTTGCCGATGAGCAGCTCGTTCCTTCCCCGTGAGCAGTAGGCTGGTTTGCTCTAATGACACATATTCCTTAACAACTCAACAGTTGGGTTGAGTAGGGAGCAGTTATTGTATGTGTCGTGGCATTAACACTAAAAGATATATGCCTTATCAGCAGTTAAGAGCTCTAGACACTACAGTCGCAGACAGAAACTCTAAATAGGTCTGGTTGAGATGATTGCAATGGTATTGAGTAAACTAGATGCACACGAAGGGTAGCACAGAAAAAGATACAGTGATTGACTTTTGAGCAGGGGATATACCTCTCTAGGTCATGACAACTGTTTTAAGCCAACTCAACAGTTAAATTGGGTAGGAACTATTGGAGTATGTGTCATAGCCTTTGGACTCAAACATAAGCCTCAGCAACCATTAAGAAAATCCCCTCGACGACCGCCAGTCGTAGACTGATTTCAATTGTCTGGTCAGAATATATCTTGGCCTTTAGGCTATATTGTGATATTATTATGTCAAGTTAAAAACAGTTTTCCTAATACTTGAAATAACCGCCCATCTCCTCTTATCGTGTGTGGGTGAACAAAACGGGAAATGCGTGGAAGAACTATATTTATTATATTCAGACCTGCATGGCATACTAATTACCTTCCTTATATTAAAACGCCGGCATTGCTTCCAATCTTCACCAAGCCCCACCTCTTCAATGCTAGCTACCATTGGACACAGAGCAATTAGAGCCAGAAGCAGAGTGCCAGTTGAGATAAATGCTGGTATCTCAGCTCACACAGGTAGCTGTGAAACACAAGGCAGAACACCGGCACCCAGTGAAATTGCCACCTATACCCTCACCTGAGCCGGTGCCACAGCCCCATCAGTGGTGGCCGAATCGGTAAGATGCTGGACTACAGTGTAGGCAGCCAGGGTTCGCCTCCCAGCGGCGGAACGCACTTGTAAATAGATAAATCAATGAGGCAACGTACTTAGTTATCAACACACTGGACCACTACAAAATCCCAACTGTGACCTATCACAGTGTTACAAAACCCGGTGTCATAAAAGTATCAATGATTTCTTTTACCAAACGTTGCCTTCGATTTCCATCATATCCCAATGACGAGGATCACATATGTCATGCATCCCATTGACGTTCCTAGTTTGTTAGGCGAGGTATAGGTGCCACACATAGAATGGTCCAATGTAGAATTCTGCCAGTTTATATCGAACCTCCCCCACTAGGCTGGGTGGCAGGAGGAATTAGAGATGCACATGACGGTGACAGCTGTGATGCAGACGTGTTAATTCCGCGTCGACTCAAGTCCTCCCAGGTTTCCATCACCCGATCCAACATTGTCTGTACAGAGCCACACCTCCTGCGCAATGCAAACGCTGTGTAATTAGTTTTAACTAGGGTTTCTAGCACACCGGCACCACTGGGAGTATTGAAAGATAAGCTGTGACGTCATAGAAGTGTCTCCCTCAGCCATCCACTACACCAAACACTACACCACCCCAACTCCACCTTACTCCCAGAAAAAAATCCTTGTCTCAGCCACACGTAGAGTTATCTGCTTCTTATAGTTTTAATGGATGGCGCGAGTATTATCTCGCTATTTCGCACAATTTACTGTAATGATCGCCATTAACTAAGAGGATGTGCCTCCATGACGTCCATCACGTACAGGGAGGGGGAGACAAGAGGCGAGGGTCTGAGAGCTTTGTGTTTAGACACGTCTCCCAGAATCGTCATGGTGCCTTCGTGTAGCTTCTGGTTGGCTGTCTCCGCTTACTACCCATGTGTAATGGCAGGACTATGGTCTTTTAACCGGCCTCCCCTAAATTGTACGTTTTGGTCTGGTTTGTATGTATATGGCAGAGAAAAAACAATGTTTTTCATCGTATCATATCCATTTGATTTTCTTCTCGTCTTTGCTGTTCACGTGTGGTCGATGGTTTACCATTTGTGTTTTGCACAATGATTGTATTTCTGATAGCAGCAGTATGTAAGCAAACGGACTACACGTTTATAAGCAGAAATCTTGTACGCAAGAAATTGTCTAGGCGCACTCCGCAGAAGGAAAATGTTACCTATGTTATGTTATGCGTTATTCTGTAATTGAAAGGACAATGGGCTATTTCATTCTCCTTCATCTTGTCTCGTTCTATTACTCCGACTGGCACAGGCCCTTTGCATAGCTTCCTAAGACGGCCTTAAATCTCCAATCCGCGGACCTATCCCCGTTTCATTCCGTCCCAGCCAAAACAAGGCAGCCGGCAATAAAACATCCGTGAGCAGGAATAATCGAAAGCGGAACTGGACATCAGGCATTTCCAGTCGGGCAAACTCTCAGCCGCCTCCCCCTAGACCAAGGTCGGCCAATGCTTGGAGAGTGTGAGTGGAGGGGACAGAGAAAAGCCAACAATGGTTTACCCTCTTCCCAGGGAAGGAGCATGAAATGAGGCCTGTCGGCATGCTCTGGATTTAAACACTCACACAGCCGGAAGGGGGTGCCGTGGTGTTATTCCAAACGCCTGTCATGTTCCACTAGGTGATCCATTTTGAGAGGTGGCCTGTTTTTTAGATGAAGGAGGGAGAGGGGCAGGGTAGTCCTCACGGGCTAAGGGGGGAGAGGGGAAGACTGACGGCATGGGGAAACCCTGGAGGGAAGGAGGTATAAGGAGAGGGAACTAGGGAGAAGGGGAGTGGAAACTTGGAGGAGGTGGTGGAGGGGACGGGGGTGGGGTTTAGGGGAAAACAATGCAGAGATGGCTCATCGGCGAGCTGATGAATTCGTAAGCGACATTCGGAGGAGATGGAAATGACAAAGTGGCCGCGCTGGTACAGCGATGGGAAAACATCCTCTGATTCGGAGCACAATCTCGCGTTTTGGTAAACGGGAAATAAAAGACGCTTTTACTTTCTTCTATTGTGTCAGAGGCCCGGATAGATTCATGCGAACTAGCTCTGTCTAAAAAGTGAATTCTTATTTGGAACTCCAACTGTCCTGACTTTATGATAGGGCTTTGAATATTATTATCGTATTACTCATCCCTTATTGGTTTACAGAAAAAAGGTGTTGATTGCATGAAAGCAATTTCCATATGTCTGCATACATCTACAATGATGTGTTTCCAGGGGACGACTGGAATGAGAAGAGTTTTATGTCATTTCTGCTCATAAACATACCGTCTCTCCCAATGCTCTAAATTCCACTTTTGTGAAATCCCATAAACTTAAAGCAGAAAATCCATGGCAGATGTTCTTGTCAGATGACAACCCTCCTGCCGGATTCAAGCACTAGTGTCAAAAATGACGATCCACGAGAAAGAACTATAAAACAACAATCTAAGAAACGGCACTTGCTTCCTGGCTGCAAAAGTGCCGGCAATAAAATCTGACGAAGAACATAAAACCATGTGTAAGAAATCATTTTGTTGTCTTGGTTTGGAAGCGCCACCAAAAACGAAGGAATCTGACGATTGTTGGGGCGGACCGCAAAACATGCGTCAATTTCCTGGACCTGGCTTGTTTTATATTTCCAATTACTTTTGGCCCTTGAAGTTTAAGTCCTCTAAGAAAGTGCCTTTGATTTTGAAGCGGATTAGTGCATTAAAACCTCACTCTAGTGAATACTTAAATTTCAAGTTTAGCGAAATTCTTATTTTCTTCTTTGCATTACGAAAATGTTAGCCTATAAAAAACATTCGAATTTCGCGCCATGCAAACCAATCGTATTTAGTGAAATAGGTTGCTTTATTAAGACTCAATGCACTCATATCAAATTGACAATTGGAAGAGCTACAGACTAATGAAAACAGTATTTCAAACCATGTTGTCGTAGCAGTATAATATTCATATTGGTAGCTGTAGTTCAGTATACTGAAGTATAGATTTGTCTGGGGCTATTAGATCTTATACATTTTTCATATTTTTCTTATACCATTAGCTTTGATAAAGCATAAAATGGTTCGACAGCAAGAGCTAAAACATTGAACAATTATTTGAAAATTGCTTTGATTCCTTAAAACCCATAGTGGTGCATACGTTACAATACATGTCGTCCGGAAAGATTAGAAATCTGAGTGTACATTATTTGTTATTCAAGAAAAACGGGACGTACAACTTCCTAAAGCCAAAACTGCTAATCTGCGGCGAAAGTTATCACCATCCTCGTCTTATCATTCATTCCTTATTCTCTTCGCTGAGTAGCCCATACCTAAGCAATTCACCCAGAAGCAATGTTTGATAATCTTTTTCTTGAATTAGTAGGTTTATTATTACGTTAAACTTGATCCAAGTGACACTAAGGCAACAATTCCGAGTAGTCTGTGCAAATTGACCTAGTACAAAATATCTATCTTCTACTTTGGTCTCAAACAAATTCATCCGTTACTTAATCCCTTCGTACTAAACCCATGACTAAACCCATTATCAGAAGACTTTGGATGTAGTCTAGGTACGAAAGCATAATTATATTGATAGATGACAATACCTCGGTATATGCACAGAATTATTTCATATCAATTAGAATAGGTCGACATGTTATACACATTACAAAATGCACATTAGGCCTATGGCTGTCTTGAACTGTCAATGTAATAATTATATGCATTTGAGCCTAGTATCTGAAGAGTGTTTCAGTTCCCTTCATTACAACTATTATTAAAGACATCACGAATAGTTAATTGTCTAACAGAAAGAATTATAAATATCACTTACATAATTTGCTTGGTTTTTGCTTTGGTGCCGGTTTACAAGCAATTACAAAACCACTGTTGGTTCCTATATGAATAATAGTGATGTGGTGAAACCTAATCCTAACCAGAAACTGAGTTGTGTGACGTGATTGAAGTGCCATAGTATTTGAGACTATGTTGTGTGTATTTTCAGGGAGTATCGCATGGTATTAACATGATAGTATAGTGTAGATTTTACCCTCTATATGGATCGAGTCTTCTTTACCCCGACAAGAACACTTTAAACCACCGTATCATATTGGAACATTAACTTCTTTGATAGATCAAAGTATTTGACAAAAGAATGATCTTGTATTGGTGAGGCAATATATGTCTATATAACATATAGACCTGTACGTCCTGCATGTTCAAATTACCCAAGATTACAACTAAACCCCCAAAATAGGTTGCCTTGGCTAATCACCATCATTGGCTATATGTTGACATAGAACTGAAGCTAAACTTTATTTGTTTCCCTTTTCATTGCAGGTTATTTTCCAGCAGTGGCTCAGTCATGTCGCGGCTGGAGTTCTTTGGCATCTGTGTGTGGTTGCTGGCGCTGACAGATGCCATCACCGTCACCTACTCCGCTTCTTTGGACTGTCCATCCTACTGCCGCTGTATCACCAAAACGCAGCGCCCAACCGCTGCTTGCATCGGGCAGAACCTCACCTACATCCCTCTGGGCATTCCCACCAACACAGAGGAGCTCTATCTGAAAGAAAACAACATCCGCAGCCTGCGGCAGGGGAGTTTTTCCGGACTGAGTGCCCTGCGCACCCTGGTAATGACTCACTGTAACATAGAACGGATCGACTCGAACGCCTTCTCCGGGCTCCGCTCACTGTTTATGCTCGACCTACGTTGGAACCGCATCAAGGAGTTACAATCGTACACATTCAGCGGCCTCTTTCAGCTGAACAGACTCATCCTGGATAGCAACGACCTCCAGGTGATCCAAAACTTTGCTTTCCATGGCCTGAACCTGACTCAGTTGTCACTTGAAACGAACCCCAACTTGGCTGAGATTGCCCAGAAGGCCTTTTACGGTGCGATGATTAATAAGCTGTTCATCTACAATGCCACAGTGAGCGCAAAGTCCACTAGGTCCCTGTTGTCGCTGTCGGCCAGTCTGCGCGAGCTCAACTGGCAGAACAACCGGAAGCCACTGGAGTTCCCACCTAACCTCTTTCAGAAGTTCGTATTCCACGACTTAAACTTAGACAACAATGGCATCACGCACCCGGGTTTCTTAAAACACGTGGTTTCCAACAAAATCTCGCTGGTTGGCAACCCCATCGGCCCCGTGGAGTTTGGCCGCTATCCCAACATGCGAGGGGTGCGCCAACTTCACCTATCACGCACACGTTTTCGCTTCATCCGGGGGTCATTTTTGAGGGGACTGAACCAGCTGACCCATTTGTACCTGGATTACAATGGCCTGACCACCCTCCCAGAGGATCTGAGATTTAACTTCATGCGCCTGCGACACCTTAGCATTGCAGGCAACCCCTTGCACTGCAATTGCGAGCTGCTGTGGTTCAAGCTGTGGCTGAGTTCCACCCCGGCGACAGTGATCGGGGGCCACTGCGCCACCCCCCAATCCGTACCCCTGCTGTCCGTGCCCGAGGAACGCTTTACCTGCCGTGCACCTGTAATGATCAACATCTCACGGTCTGTGAACGTGAGTGAGGCCAACGACCTGACGTTGGTGTGCACGGCCCGTGGTGACCCGCCGCCCGCCCTCATCTGGCACCGGCCCACGGGCGAGCTGGGCATCACCGGCTTCCCGCCCAATCGGACCCTGCCCCGCAACACTGGGGTTCTGCGTATCAAACCGGTGCGGCCGGAGGACGCCGGGCTCTACCGCTGTGTGGCGCGCAATCCTGCTGGAAACGTCTCCAGAACAGTGACTGTAGATGTGTATCGGATGTACCGAGCGGTGTCCGCCTCCAGCGAACTTGCCCCAACCCCGGCCGGCGGCTGGCAGTGGTTGGCACTGGTGGTGGCTCTCATGTGCAGCAGCCCAGGCACATAGCCCAGAGAAGGTTTTAGTAGCAGGGGACACGGGCAGAACAAGAAGGAGGAGGAGCAGGGGGCCATGTCCTTTACAGGATAGCCTTGGTCTCGGGGACCAGTGTTTGTATCCGTCAGATCACGTCATCGACCATCAGACCATTTCAAGGTTCTGACTATGACGTCACCGCTTTACTATTCTCCATAATGGAGAAGTAAAAAGACGCAAAGCCTATGGACAATGGGGACCAAGTCGAGGTGAACACTATCACTTATTCGTAGTGGAATCCTCTTTAAATATACAAAACAAAAACATTTGCTACATTAGATCCTTGTTGGACTATATTTTTGTTAGAGTGACCTATCTTCTATCCTGCAAGTGACCAAAACCTGTATTTGCTTTTAGGGAAAGTTGTTTTCCATACTGATGTTGACTGTGTGAGTAGACGCTGCTTTCTGTAGGGAAACTCAATGAAAAAAAAAGTAATGTCATTCTTTTCAGAAACTATGTGATTCAATATTAACCTAGAGGTTTTATATAGTGAGTTTAAAGTTTTCCCGTTTGTCTAGATACACACTAGGCACTCGTTCTCTCTTTGGTTGGGGCTTAAATATTGCACGAAAATGTAAAATATGGGAGAATATCACACAATAATTAGCGCGAATGCGCAAGTGCATGGCGTTGAGGTACTTAGTCGAAATGGGCATCCCCCCTTACAAAGATATCTAGATCGGACCCTTTCTTTGGTATTAAACGTAAAAGAGGAACATACTCAATTTGACTAAAAAGACAAGTAGGGCCTACACTAGTGTGATTTCTGTTGGAATTTGTATCAATTTTAGGGAAATCATCAAAAAACAATGAAACAATGACACTTTGGCCATGCGCGTTGTAATTGTAACAAGTTTGTTTAACTGAGCCTGAAGACGACAAATAGGGCCTAAACCAAACCATGTGTGAGTGCATGTCTTGAAAAGAAGATTTTTGAGGTTTTCCTTTTATAAATACTTCTTTTTAAAGTATGTCTTATCACTAACAATAAAAATGATACCTTTGACTGTGACCATACTTTGGAATTGTCCTGATGGTGGTGGCAGATATTCGTTGTTAATGTACACGTAGTGAAACCGTCTGTATCCTCATGAAGCGAATCATTATAGAATTTGTGTGCCTACACACTCTATTTAAAGTCTAGCATGCCGACTCTAGTGTATTTAGAAGCATGTATATCGGGACCATAGCTACTTTACGTAGTACCGTTATTAACGTTATCAGCTTGATGTCAAGCTACAGTTTTCTCATGCCTTGAGAGAAGACGATTTTTTACTGTTAAAACTTGCAGTGTTATCGTGGACCAATGATTGTTAAAACAACTAGCTAAAGTGAACTAGGGATCAATCTGCATGATGCAAAACTGTTTTAAAAAATATGTGCAATTATGTTGTTAGTTAATCTTTGGAAATAAATCAAACATACTTTGCATCCTAAATGAACCAGGAAAACACTCTAGTTTTGTATTGTACTTGGGAACAGCAGAATACACCTTTGTGTCTTCATTGTTTAATGTGAGCATATTTTTTTGTTGTCATGTTAAATGTAAAATGTATCAGCACCTTCGAGGTAACTTATATTGTACAGTTCACTATGGCATTCCCTTCAATATGCGTGTATAAGATAGCAAACTTGGATATTTGAGTTTACTAGTAACTACTTCCACTGTTATGTGCAATGTCTATAAAAGTAGTCAGGAAAGGGTATCAATGGAACTTCTTGGTCCCAACCAATATAGAAAAATAGGAAATGTCAATTAGGAACAGAATGAAAATGCCTATTGTTTCTGTATTCAATAGTATGTTTTTGAACTGGAGATTATGGCGACTCTTTAAAAGTATAAATCCACACATGGCAGATTATTTTTCTCCTGTCAGTGTTAATACTGCCACTCATCACGACATCCTACAGTATGTTGGGTATAAAGAACTACATGTTCTTAGACTAGGCCTACTCATCGTGTTCTTAAAACGTGTTGGCCTATGTGAACCCCTAGAATCTCTCTGGGTATAAATGTAACGTTTACCTATTATGCTAAAGAGAACACACTGATGGTTTGATGTAAATAATGCAACAGGTTATTTCGCATCGACTACCTAATTATGATATTGTAAATACCCCTCACCCGCCCCTGTTCATCGAACAGAGACACCAAGAAGATGATGAAATATATTCTACAGAGATTATGATAATGTCGGTATAATATATTGTATCAAAAGAGATGTACTTCTCTAGATCACAACCCATGGTTATTCGTTTTGCCTTAAAGAAAATGTATTTTGTTTAAAGGATTCCCCATTGATAACTGACATATTTGATGGATAGCCATTTTATATATTTCTTTGGTTAACATTACCAAGTCAGATGGAAGAAGAAATGAATGATCCTCACAAAATTAAATGGAAAAACAGAGGAACGATCCTTAGTCAAGTAAATCATTGCAATTCAACCATTAAGTTATGCTGGGGAAAGTTTAGAGACGGTTGGAACAATGTGTTGAGGTTGTGTGTGTAATATGGAGGTACTGCCTGGGGCTTCAACGTGTCGAGTGTCTGTTACTGAGGTTGTCTGGTCGACCGACCAGCTCCACCAATTAACCCCCAGTAAGCAATGTCTGTCACCCCTAATTGGATACAGGAGAACTTTAATTGTCATCTGACCATGCAGTATTCACGTGATCCCTCTAGATCTACCGCACAAGTCTACCCACCAAAATGATGTATACTTTCCACAGAGAAACGTTGCTTAGAAGAAACAAGCCCGGTCCTTATACATACCGCCTCCTATATCTATATTACTATGGAACTAATAACGTCAGTCCCTTTTGTTATGAAGTGGTAGCATTTTCTTTATTTTGTATATCAAACGTTTTTGTTAACTTTGTATGCGTCCTAATGAGCTAACCGATGACAATAATTGTAATGAAGATTTGAAACAAATATCACCATCAATCGGCTCAAACTATCTCATTTTAAATGAACGATTTGACGTGTTATTGGTTCTCGTGAGTGTGGTATCATAATCGTCTTTACATTATTTGGTCTTAGGTAGGATAGATGTCTAACTCGGTTGCGCTGTTTGTTCTGATTCCATGGAATACACAGTATTTACATTACATTTCTAAAATCGCTTGCTATGGATATTGCTAAAAGCTTTTAATGTTGGTCGCATACCAATTCTGAATATTACAACGTAATTTCGACCAAATTCATTTTTCATCTTTTGATCTCTTGTAAATATAGATGGTGACATTCTAAGAACGTCAAAGCAAGAGACCCCAAATCAAACACACAAAAATGATGTTAATTCGGTCTCCAGCATGCTACGGTTTGCTAATAGAGTATTGACATGTGAATTATTGCATACTTCATATAAGCTTATAATGATGGCGTATATTTTAAAGTTGCCACTAGTTTATTATTATCTACGCCAATATCAACGTAAAAATACCTTATTCTGAAGATCTGTACCTAGCAAGCTAAGCAACGTCAAAGTAAAACCGTTGTACAAAATTAAAATGTTTGCAAGAACTCAAAAATGAATCAGTATAATTATTTCAGATTACGTGAGATGTTATTAAATCCAATTGCCTTCTTATACTTAAAGATTTGTATTTCATCTAGATGTGTGTAGCACTTGCTTTGGTTGCTGCTGGTACTACTTGCGGCATGTCAAGTGCCATGCAAGAATCATTCCGGTGGTGTGTTTGTATCAATCAGCGGCGATGCGCTTTTCTTTAAGTCATTGTCTGTTTGTATTTTATTGAAATGTAAAATAAAATACCCCTGTCAAATGATCTTTGTATGGTTATTTCTACCTGCCCCATTGCTCATTTAGCTATACAAATTGACGTATATGGCCTATTGATGGACAAGTTAAGAGTATTTAATTCCTCTTATAATGCACACACCATGTGAAACCAATGAGTGAAATTATTTTAGTATTATCATCTAGCCTTAACTATCTAATTCAAAGTTGACGTGGACGCAGAAACAAAGCCCTTCATATGAGACATCCTGACCAAGGTGGTGGGGTTATAGAGGGAAACAGCGGAGATGTATGAATTGAATTGGAAGAATTAATCTCAGACAGTTCTTTATATAACCCTACAACCTTGTTCTATATGTCTCATATGAAGGTTTCATATCAGTATAAATTTACGTTACTCTGTGAAACACTTAGTCATTATGCTTGAATAACTGGAGAGCAAATAAGATAATATTATGAATGGATAACCCTTCAGAGCCCCATTGCATATTACATTTCTGAGCAGTAACTGACAATTGTAGCCGAATCGTGGACAGATTATGGGGTGGTTGGAGGTGATACCCTGCAATCTAGGTACCAATAGTTGGCACCACCCATGGTGAAAAGTGTGTATTACATAGCTACAAGTGATCTCCGCCGCTTTTTTGTTTTGCCAGGGCGCTGTTCCAGAAAACTTGCGTTAGTTACCCATGTATGTACGCAAGCTGCGATCATGCAAAGTTGTTCCAGAAAAATGACCATCACAAGAATAATGAAAAATAGTGTTCCATAAAATTCTTAGGTAAGTTACATAAGCTTGTGTTCATGATCCCAAGGATCATTATTTGCGTAACTGAAATTTGGTTACGCAGTGCAATAACATGCTCGTTTTGTACACTCAAAATTTGTCTACACCTACTTGGAAGAGCACATGTATGTGAAAGTGGTTAATTGATGATAAAAAAAACTACTTTAAGGTGAATTCTTTAAGGTATGTCGGGAGGTACCTTAAACTTTAAGGAGACAAGTTAATCCTTTAATTATGATAAATTCTATCAGACTACAAGGTCTGTTTGGTGATAAATAGGACAAATTAATATTTGCTTCGATAAATATGATGGTCACTTTTATGAAAGTATTACTGAAACAAAGAACTATTTTCTGGCGTGTGCCTGTGGATGTTTACATAAGTACTTCGGCAATGTCGTTGTCATGGTGACAACGCTGTGACAACGACGTCATCAACAATGTACTTGACTTGAAGAAGGATTTGAGAGGTTATTTGCATGTGTATTCTATTTATCATTTATTATCATATACTATTCGTACTTACATTGCTTTGTTCAATGGCTGATGGTATCAATCATTTCATTACCATTTCATTTACACTCCACCTAGTACTTAAGTATCACATACTTATTTTCTTCTATTATATATATATATATATATATATATTGCAATAGGGTGGAAGATCTTGATGGCCCCAACAACATGTGGTGAAGTCTTACTTCAGCGGACATCATATATGGTCTTTAGGAACGCAGTGGGTAGTTGCGTAACTTACCCAAGGACACAGTGGGCAGTTGCGTAACTTACCCAGGGCTTGCGTTTGGATCGCAAGCCAAAAAAACGTTGCGATCATGGGTCACTGCGATCATCTTTCTGGAACACTTTGTCTTCATGATCGCAACGAACCATCTAAATTCAACATATTTTCTCCACCTTGCGTACCTGTTTTATGGAACAGCGCCCTGGTATTTCATAGTGACCTGTTTGAGTTGATATTCCAACATTTATCTCGACTGACATTCTAACTCTGCTCATTCTTGTATAGTACAATGCCTAGGGTTGAAGAGTTGACGCTTGGGTAGAGATTGAAAGCATCGCCATTTTCATAATAAGGATGATAAATAATCCAACCATTACTACTGGTAATAGCTGCTACATGTCCACTCCTGGCTTATGATGCTAGCTAACTACACAGTGACACAGCACTTGACTGCATTTATATATAACCTGTGGTGGGGGCAAAGGTCCGCGGGGCGGGAGGCGCTCTTACAATCATCCCCTTGTATCCTCGTACATTTGTACTGACAAAATGTCAACTTGACAAGTTTAGCCTTGACACAGTTTTTCACTAAGGCATTGCATGACAAGGTACGAATAGAAGACTTGTCAAAATCCATTCAAAAACCTTACTCATGATGACCAGCCACGGTTAATGAATGGGTAAAATCGCTCTTAAGAATGATAAAACAATTACGAACCCCCTAAGTGTAGACACGATTTAGAATGTAAAATGATACTGATTTTCTCATCAAATTGTGTAAATGCATGCCATAGCCATACATTTATATAGCACCTGGGCTATTCACGTGTAGGTGATGAATGCAATTGAAATGGGCATGATGTAGATTATCTTATTATCAAGGCTACCAGACGACCGTGTGCATCTTAATGATTTTAAACGTAACTACTAGATAACTCCACAAACCACACCCAGTTCCAGCTAAGGAAGCCAGAACTCACGCCATTAGTTGAATTTTATAGCCCGTCTAAATGGCGCGCCTATTTCAATGATCTTAACAAAGAGGAAATCGGCCAAATCAAAGCGTTTCAGCTCCACTGCTTAAAAAGCGGTAGGCCAATGGCGCCCCGTGTCGGCCGGAAATGAAAATCTCCCACAGCCGTTAATCTTGCACCAAGTCTCATGAGATACCTCGAGAGCGCCAGCAAGGAACGGAAACAAACCGTCGGCGGTAGGGGCGCTGCACGGAGGGGGCGGACAGCGGGCGACCGGGCCGGACAGAGGAAGCTTGGTGGGTAAGTAATTGGTTGTTACGGAGGGCCATTTACATTGGTCTTCTCGAAATGTGTTCTGAATGTCGGTTTGAGATCCTACTTATGGCCTGCAGTTTTCTCCTGTTTGCATAAAGTTTCATGATGGCATGTATAGGCATAATCATAATAACTTTCTAAATCTTTTTTTCTGTTTGCAATTTTAATATTGCAATGAATCTCAAGTGAAAAATAGACTAACCTATAGCAAATGGGGCAAAGAGATTAAGGACTGTATGGCAGTACGCTTGACACAATTTGTGAGGTTAGTCAGATAGTATGGGAGCAAAAAACTATGAGGAAAAAAGTCACGATTATTCGTTTACCATAATATAAAATTAGGAAAACAATTGTTCTTCACCCCTAACAAATTTTAAAAGCATACATTAATCAAACATGGTTAGATATCTTCTTAAGACCAGCACCAATATAATCATTTCAGCAAACACAGTCGGGATCAATGTTGTAATAAAGAGTTAAAACCCTTAAAATCAGAACAATTTGGCAATTACTGTATATTCCTATGTAAACAAATTCCCTTTAAATCTCTCATTATCAAATTGTAAGTCAAAATCTTATGGCAAAGTTGGTATTTCTTTGGAAATATAAGATATTTTTATACATAACCTAAGATTTTCACACCAGGTGGTGCTGGTGTGGTCAGTCACAAATCCTTTTAATAAGTTACAAATTAAATGGAAACATAATGATGAAATTTTGGGACAATTGTTTTTGCCATAATAAGGTAATAATTAGATAACAGAAGGGTGTCCCTATACATGAGCCAGATAGGTAAATCCTCATTTAGTAAGTGGCATCATGAACTCTGGTTACTGTTTGGTGAGTGAGCAGGCCAATCCGTTGGAAGGCTAGGGGCATTGGTTGTTTGGGTTGAGTGGACAGCCTCTATGGACTGGTGATTGTCAATGGGAACACACCAACATATATCACATGTTTGGATTTGAATAAACATCATCCTTTCATACGAGTATTCTGTTACCTCTCAATTACGAGCTACATTTTGAGATGACCTGCAGCCAAGACAGAAGGGAAACTGCGATCAATACGAGCTAGCACACTGTAATAAATAATATGCATAATGATTAATGGCATCCCAATACATGACAGTAAAATAAAACTCCATAGTTCAACACCTGATCCTTCACAACATTCAATGTTGTGAAGGATCAGGTGTAATATAATGTTAGCTCCACCCCTTTAAACATAATGTTAGCTCCATCCCTTTAACATGCATGGCCCCAACACCAACAATTACACAGATAATTCAAATTGAATCTAATATCAATCAACGTTTCCAATTAACACGACGTCTCCAAATCGGAAATCCATCCTAGAAAGTATGAAGGTCCACCAGCCATCAGTGATAATCCGATTTCATCCAATGAATTGCAAACACAACTAATTAATTAAGGAGACCATATCAATCCACTATAGTGAGGATTGAAAGGATTAACCGTGTGAATGATTACTATTCGCTATGATTTAATACACTAAGACATGTCAATCAGGTTGAAACCAATCTACTAAAATAAAATTGACTAATATTTGCAACGGATGAAACTAAATTGGCATCATTAACATAGAAATGAGCAAAAGGCAGTATGTATAGCCTTGGGAATTTAACTGACTATAAGGAATCATAATTTGACGCACATGTCATTTACATCATATATGTATAGCATAAGAAATCTAAACCTCTTGTATCAATCGATACATTATACAATGATAATAGTATGCCAAGAAGGTATTTAATCTATCGATTTCACGGTATCAGAGTAATCAAAGTATACTGAAAACTATTCTTAAACAGCAAGATCTCAAATGTTAGGATAGTATCCGCCTGCAGTGGCGGAGAAAACACTGAGCAAGACATCAAAAAACATGTCAGGACTTTTAGATAGGGGTCGGTGTGTTTTCTTCGACTCTTCTGCTTATAGGCTACTGCTTATCCGCCTTATTATGTACTGTTATATGGAAAGCAAATCAACAGAATGTTCCTTATATACGTTTCCCGTCTAGCAAGTATTCATTGAATTGATATTCATCGAAACTTTTATAAAAATTTCACTTCAGTAAAGAAAAGGAACTTTTCTCTCATTTTCTCATTCTATGGTGTAAATGTACTCCCTTTTCTGTTACTGTCTGTGCCTTGTCTAGACTATACCAAGACCACGTCATGCAAAAGCTCTCTTCCTCGACAATGGAAGATGGAAAGAATACATGCATCTCATGTCTATTCATAAGCATTCCTTTCAACAACGGCTCACTATATTGGCTCTACCTTTGACCACACGCACATCCTGTTTACCGCATTCTATTCTATATTTAGTGACGATATCCTGTTAATTCGGTGGTCGTACACTCTTTGATAGTTCTTATGTCCTTGAACACTGGCTAAAGGGTCTCCTGTATTCTATAGGCCAACTGAATGGCTTTCATATGAGCGGTTTACACTTATGGTTACCTATTTGAGGGCCGAATTCTTCATTAAATATATGAATGTTTGTTTGTTGGGGTAGTTTAACGTCCGGCCAACCCTTATGGGTTCTTTCCAGACTGATATATGAATGTTTAACCAAGTGGATAATAATTATGATAGTTGATATATGAATGTAAACTATTATAATTATTATCCACTTGGTTAAATAAAACACACGCTTAATGGGAAATTAGGCTAAAGGTTTTCGAAAGTTGGATATCAATGCTGTTAAAAACTATTTTCTACAGATGCAAACTATTACTGTTTGGAATTCAAACAAATCTTATTCTCAATTTATCAGTTTTTTGCAGAGTTTTCGCGCTTCCAGGGTAATTTCAAATAGTTTGTTTTAATCTGTCATTTTAAAAATGTTGTCACTGGCTAGTACTTTGATTATCTTTATGCTTTCGTGTTAATGCACATTGTGAGCAGTAAGATGCCCTATTTTGCAAATCGATGAAATTTAAGATCCACATAAAATTTTCCTTTAGGATGTTTATTTTTGTAAAATCTCTAAATGTCCTGTGCTGTTGCTAGGCAGAAAACGTGTTGTGCAATTTGCTGTATTTTCTCAGTAACAAGGAAAATAAGTTTATTTCATTGATGAAGTTTTTATTTTAGAGTTTGTCACCTTGATACATTTTATGGAAAATATCCACAAATTACTTGGTTACATCTTGCGCCCTTCCCTTTAATCTAGACCAAAAAGTAATGTGGTGCTCGAATTGAAAGTGGTAATTTTGCTTTAACTTCAATAAGTCAGAATTATATTGCATGCTTCAAAGAAAGTTCTACGGTAAAATATAAACTATGAAAGCTACCTTGAACGTAATGAAAATACCTTGGTTATTATCCCGTTCAACTAATTTAAGGATAGACAACAAGTGATAAGGGATGTTTTGCTATCATCGCAGCAATCTTATTACTGTTTCTGTATTCCTAATATCTTATACTTATATCATACAATATCAAAAAGCCAATAATGCACCCTATCTGTTGATATAAATGATAAAAGTATAACCTAATGACCACCTGTGTACCAGATCCAAAAAGTTGAAAGATCTATTTTCTACAGCATTTCTTAAACAGGGATATCTCAGTTAATATTTAACCTATAGGTTTGAAATTTTTAACACATGTACACAATAACCATATCGAGGGAAGCATGTCTCAGTTTTTGTAATTTAGGTCCTAGTTTTTGTGTTATGAAGTCTAGAAAATTAAGTTTAAAATAATTACGAAAAGTTTCCCGTTTTTGTAATAAAATAAAAACTAGGACCTAAATAAAAAATCTGAGACACACTTCCCTGCACTAGAACCTTATAAGGAGGCATACAAAGTTTGAAATGTATAACTTTAATATTAAAGAAGAATTCATGTTCAAAAAATAAAAGTCAAGAAATTGGTTTTAAAATTATGTCGGAATTATTCATCTAACTACAACATCTCTTACATTATTAAATAGATAAAATTGTTACCTTTCATTTGATATATAACTGTATAAAGCGATACTTTATCTTGTAAATTAGGGAAATGAGAGGAGAAGGTGCAAATAACGCCCTGCCTACTGTTGTCTATCCTTAAAGCCACGAAAAAGCACCTTCATTTTCTAATAAATGGAACTTTTACCACTGTTATAGAATAATAGTTGAAGCTAATTTTCATGGAAAAATAATTACAAGCTTGATATAGACATGGCATAGAAATGGCTAACCCAAAGCTTGTATTACCCCAAATGTATTCCTCCTCTCCCATTGCTACCTCCGCCATCCTCAATTGGGACTCCTTGACCCTCTGTTAGCCCTACCTTGACTGCCAGTAGACCTACCATTCCACCAAACAGAAAAAAGATTGGTTTTCGCTTAAAGATTCTGATATAAATGTCTGTGTAGGCAGGTGATGCCCTCTACACCACTGATAGGGTCGTCTCACAACCTCTCTAGTCTAATTGTACATTACGAGAAAACGTGAGGATCGTTCCAAACTTTACTAGGGGCAGCGTAGTTCTTACCATTTGATATTCCAAAAATGCAATAAAGGCAAACGTATGGGGATGTGACAGCTCTAAATTCGTGTGCCATCATGCCTGTACATCTATACATGCTTGATGACGAGTATAACCATTTCTGCCATCTAAGGTTTGTTGCTGCTGTTATTGCATGTAGCCATAGTAAGTTGAAGGTAGTTCTATAAGCAGTAAAATGCCAGCCGTTTGCATGAAGAGTACCCTCACCAAGCATCACGTGATGTAGAATACCAAATACCATTTACTCGGATCCATCCATCCACTCTTCAATTTTGCCCCCAAATATTCATGTAGAGCACATAATATTTATTCTAAAAGGAAAGGCCAAGAGACAAAAGATGAGCAGTGTCTAGACAAACAACAGGGTTGTACGTTTAACAATAGCGAAGGTCTGTGTACCGCGTTGTGAAACCCCCACAGGCATATATATGCTGGGAGTACGAGTAAGTTAAATGTAGTCTGATTCCAATTAACTCTGCCGCGAGAAGCAATTATTCTATTCATCTTGGTAATCAACACCGGTGCACCTGCTCTCCAAAATAAAAATTCAAGGAATGAAGACATTTGAGAAGTCGCCGAATTGCTTTGAAAAATAAATTCAATTTTCAAACTGACAACCTTGGGATTTGGCAGTAAAGAAAATCCTGGTAAGCTCATCAACCAACAGCGTTAATTCAGTCAGACTGAGAGACAGGGACTAGTACTAGTGGGATTTAGAGAAATGTGTTACGCTTCCTAATTTCATAATGCAACATCTATTTAGGGTTAAAGTTGAACTAATAAAATACGAGTTTCTGACGATTACCGTCTCATTCTTAACAATCTTAGATCTATATCCAGCTAGAACTCTAAATCAGCAAAGCAAATAATCAACAATATCTGAGCTGTCCAAGAAAAGCACGTCTAGATAATCCCTTAGAAATATCGATTAAAACCAGACAGGCGACTCGAGCCGCCGTCGTGGCAGGGGCCCCACACACCGGAGAAAAACAGCATTAATTGAGTGTTCTTGTATTTTGGTGTACCTTCAGACTAAATCATGGCGCACTGTGAATACAATGTTGACAAGTACACTCACGAGAATTTTAATTTTCTAAGGCATTCATGGTATTCGGTTTTGTTTAATGCAAAAGAAAAGTAACTTTTTGCGCTTTCCTAGGCCTATACAACAGGTTATCAGTTTGGATTGAATACATACCCGAGATACAAAATATTTTCATTATAGTCATATATGTAATGATTTTTATTGGTTTTATTGTGATTTCATCCCCACAATTTGTTTACACAAGCCTGCGGGTGCATGGAATAAATGAAAACAGAGAATGGCGTCTGAAAGAATCTTAAAGATACATAGGCCTCATCGTAGGGAGACAAGCAGGGTAGTGAAATAACGTTGCACCAACATAAACATTGCACAATGAAGGAAACCTTAGGTGTTCCTGAAAGGGGAGATATCCAGGGTTTCTCTTCCCCGTCACACTGCCTATACCCATCAACCAATGCTGACCCCAGACGTCGTAGATACCCTTAATGCTATGACCCGAGTCCTGCAGGACTATCGGATTGTTGGCTACGTACAGGTTGATCACAGAGTAGTCGGTGGGCGAGGCCTCGGTTGGCATTCGTTCCCCTTCCAACAACCTTCACGCTACCCCAACCCCATTTCCTCCCCCCTTTCCTTCTGGTAGCACCTACCCATGGCTCTTCTCCGCAACAGCGGCACAGCAGCGCCATTGTATAGTCTGCGACGGCGTTGTCAAGCTCAGTGCCTCTCGGGGTCGCAATCGACATTATGTGAGGTCTAATGACCTTGGGCGCAGCGTAATAAAATGAAATTACACGGCGGGCTGGTCGGGACCAAAGTCGACGCCGACTCGGCTTGATGTAGCTCTGCAATTAGATTGTCATTTTGAGTGTGTTGGGCGTTGTTGGCCGCGCTGATTTACTGTCGGTGGTTTTAAGCGCCGCCCCTACCCCAGCGCGGGCTCTGCTAGCCTGGGGGCTTTTAGTTTTAAAACGTATGATCTTTTGGGGATTGATGACACGCGCCACAATATGTTCTTTTACTCGCTGGCCCAGACTCTGGGTGTTCGTGTCTCCGGCCTAGGAGGTTGAGAGGACGGTCTGCTGGGGCCGTGGGACCTACTGGAACGGAGGTGGGGCCTGCTGCTGCCGCCCGCGCGCCGGGCACACCAGGTGCTGCCGGCAGGGGCGGCCCACCACACAGCAGCCTCCCGGCGAGTACCAACCAAACTATCCCTGACCGCGGCCACTCGGGCTACCGCTACTACGCCCATCATAACTCAAACTGGAACAAGGGAAGCCCGAAAACATTGTGGGATGGACATATATACTAACCTGGCTACTGACTGGTAAACATTATACCGATTGGATTTACAAGAAAAAATAAGAACCCTGCCTTTATTAAAGTGGATCGTGTGAGGTAACAGACTTCGCTGATGGTAGTGATTCGCTGATGCGGCAGCTTGATGCCGTGACTAGAATCTCCGGTACGTGTATTAGTTCACAATTTACGGGCGCTGTCCCATTTGTTGGGCCTTCTCCATTTCGAGTAACCTCAACTACTTAATTTTTCGTTTTAAGAAAAAAAATGCTTCCGTCTCCTCCGGATTCTATATAAACTTCTCTTCATTCTTTTCAGGGTTCCCACGCATTTTTAGGATCAATTTAATACCTTTTTAAGACCAATGAAATATGGCCTATCGACTGCATGCAAAGAAAAATTTCAGAACACATTATATGTATGATTTAAACTTGAAATACGCGTACTTCTTTTAAAGTGGGATTGGAATTTGTTATGGTTTCTTCATATCAACTTCACTAAAAAAATCAACTTAAGACCTTCTTAAGACCTCAAGCTACAGAGCAGTTTAAGATCTTTTAACGGCCTTACAGTCGAGAAAATCAATTTAAGACCGTTTAAGACCTGCGTGGTAACCCTGTTTTACTTAAACTAAATTGTCATTAAAATAGGTTGCTTTTTAACTTTTAGTGAATAGTTGTAACTAGTGCAAAGAGTAACGGAGAGGAACTACTTGATATTCAAAGGCACCAGAAACAATACCCAAACGTAACCTGTATTCTCAAAATCTTTATTCATAAAATAATCCTGTTAAGATGATAACAGAGGCATTTGGTATCTATTCTAATATGATGAACAGCATAATAAAACAATGGTGACCATGAACCCCCCGTGAATAAACCATCTTTTTCCTTTTTAACAACTTCTCAGTGAAAGAATATCGATTTTTAAAGTGATGCTGCGAGTCAATAATAGTTTGCTTCTTTTACGTCTGGGCTCAGCCTTTCAGCTTAGAAGCTAAGATTTCAGCTCCTTTGAATGTCATCTTCCCCAGGGATGGTTGAACGGGTTTCAAAGCTTTTTTAACAGTCTTTGTGACATCCGAGTCGCTTAGGGCCATCAAACTATGAATAATGAAAAAGAGAATATTCAAGTATTATTGCTATTTTTTCCAATGACGAAAAATATCGGCGAAGAATTTGCGTTGTAGCAATTGTTATCTACATATCTTTTATAAATAGATTGTCTTAAATGGCAGGAATAAAATCTAAGTTTTGACCTTAACAAACTCCATCTTATATCCTGTTTTTTCGGCTTACAAATGCCAATTAGGCAGGGACCCATTGGGAATTTTCTTTCAGGTTTCTCTGGACATCAACTTCAAACTAAAGAGAGCTATCGTGAATTAGTAATGTGTTAATTTAAAGACTTATGTCGCTCTTAACTGGTAGTTGAATACAACCAATGTCTTAGTCGACCTCCTAGCTCTGGTCACCTACCTGACTAAGATGAAGCAGCCTCTGTTGCAGCCCGTCCAGTCCCTAAGGTTCTTCTCAGGAACTGTCTCCAATAAAATCTTGGCAAAGGCAGCTGAAAAACAGAAATCGTAATTACTAAGAATATATGAATGAGAGATATAGCTTACAGATCATTCAAGTTAATTTGTAAACTACAAATCGGTAAGCAAGTGTAAAAAAACGAAGCCTTTCTGATAAATGTGCACTCCTGGATGTTGGTTATGTATCATTTTCAGTAACATCAAGCTGCATATCTACCAAGAAACTACGTTAGGCAAAAGCTTACCTTAACCTTGCCTGCAATGTTTATATAGCTATCTTTGTATAATGACTATTAATTACCTTAGTATAGTCAACAAACTGATGAATTATGTAAAATATGAAATACCCACATGGAAGGACGTTGAATGAAATTATTGTGGTTTAATAATAATAAAAAAAGTAAATAGAAATTAGGTAAGGGTCTGAGAAATGTAAAGAATGCATGCATGTGCTCCCACCTTAAACAAATACTTCACAAAACTTTAATTATTTATGAGAAGCCGCCAACGCAACACCTATAGTGATATACATGTAATTGGAGTGGGTTCCTGGTAGGTAAAGATAGTAAATCAAAGTACAGTTTTTCATTTAGCATGGGTCTTCTTTCTTTCTGGCTTCAAGATTTCAGGGGATATTTTTTCATCAAATATTAAATGCATAATGCTTACTTGACTTGGTGGCATCTTTCTCATCTTTCTCGGGAGTGAGGAGGCGCTTCAGGGCCAGGTGGCCGAAGGGATGTTCTACGATGTGGAAGTCATCAGGGTTGTTCGGCACGAACGGTTTGGCCGCAACCGTCGCTATTGCTTTCATCGCTGCACTGACGTCACCTGGGAATAATTTGTTTCATTTGAGTTTAATCATTACTTGCGTCAAAATCAAAATATCGCTGAAAGGTTAATAACTACCCATACCAAACTTTAAGGGTAATTCGGTCATAAAAGAGGTCTTCCGGTTCATACTTGGCAGAAGTTGACAAAGTTGACTTTTGTTCGCCACAACAGAGGGCGCCACCTTACCTTTGGCGTGGTTGATGATGCAGATGAGGAGGAGCAGGGAGGCGTTGCCCATGACCAGCTCTTGACAGTGTTTCTCGGCGAACTTGAGGAGTGGGGCCGACACGGCAGTGAGCAGCTCGTCACGACGAACCTCCATCGGCTTCTTACTGCCAACGACAAGTAGACGGAGCATATCAATTATAGAAAAGTTCTCTCGGTTTGTTATCTTTATCTTGGTATCTGGGAGCTATTCGAAGGTGATGACAAAATAACGCTTGATACACCCGAAGGTATAACCAGTTTGTTTCGTGGTTCTACATCAATGAGAAATAAATGTATTTACAATTATATCTTTAGTGTCGATTGTACCTAGTTTCCGAATTCGTAAGATTGTCATTTTGACGACTATAAATTTCTTAAAAATAGACATCACTGTCTCAATTCTTCCTGACCAAACTTAAGTCATTATATAAGGTAAATATATTGCCGGAAAATTTTAACTTGACGCCCAATAAGAGGACAAGTAAAATGACGGACAGACCTGGTAGCATTGCCGTCGCCTTCCTGCAGCACCTTGACTATGTCAGGGACGAAGTGTTTGGGGCTGCGTGGGGAGAGCAGGTAGAGCAGCACCTTCCTACCGTACTGGTCAAGGGCTACATCATGCAACGACTTGAGCATTTCCTGTAACCAGAGGAGAGGTAGAGTAAGTAAAGTTTAAGAAAGAAACGTTAGCAGCGGTTGTATACTAAAATCAACTTAACAAGTGATTCATATACTTAAATGTCAAAGTCTACGTTTGAAATACATGATAGCTAACCATCCTACAGTGATATGGACTCTCATATGCTAGTGCAGCTATTAAGCCATGACTTACTTATAAGACATTAATTAAAATAAGTATTTAAATACTTATGAGTTATGCCATGTAAATGTTTTGAAAAAAGAGAATTCATTTTTGGACTTTGTATATTGCATAAAACTTTTTTCTCTCTCACTCTTATCAAAAAATCACATATTCTGAATGTTTTAATGAACAAAAGAATACTAGTTGCTGCTAACCTCAATGATGACTTTCTGAACAAGTTTAGTGTCGTCGACGACGTCGAAGATGACGAGGAACACGAGATGGCCATACTCCTCCTTACACACCTTCTCCACGAACGTTTTCATACTTTTAACAATTACCTTGCGGTCCTAGACAAAGAAAGTACTCGGACATGTTGACCAGTGAAATTTCACAAGTAAGGATTTACAATTTAGTGGTGACGATTTAATAAAGGCACACCCATTCTTGGGCAGCTAAAACATAAATATATTCTAAAATGTGAATATACCGGAGCGAAACAAGAAAATATCTCAATAAATATAAGTTCCTTTTAACGTACCTTTGCTGTTCCATTCCAAAGGCAGTGCATTGCAACTCTGGCGCCATCCCGTGTATGCAACATGTGAATAAGGTTTTCCCGCACCACCTCGATCATCTCCTAATAAAGGACAATTTTAAATTTTAGTTAAGTCTATGTGCTAGAAAATGGCTTGCGCCAATGAAATTGTCTCTCAATTAATTCCATCCAGATCATGTGGCATTTAATTAAACATTCTTTTAGCTGTCTACTGACAAAACTTTAAAAGATGGACTAACACTAATCGCTCTATTCTTAGGTAACGCCTTTTCAGCAAAGTCTGAAGCTTTTCTAGCTGGTATTACACAGGCAACTTTTTTTTTTTTGATTGGTTTTAATCAGGTAAAATGGTTTCGGCAGAGCCGTTCTTCCAACCACTCCCTCTTAAAATTACAGGTATTTTAGGGGGTGGTCAGGTTTTATACAACTTTCTTCAACTTGAATCGGTTTGCTTAGAGTAACCAACAAACGTCGATACTAACCGTCACAGCTTTCTCTGGAGCCAGTGTTAAGTATTCAAGAAATACTCTGTGGACTATAGAATGCTGGCACAAAGACCTGAAAACAAAGTATGCTAATAATGTGAAAATGATAGTACTGGTATACTGGTATACTGATATTACGATAGAAGACAAGAAATCTCCAATACTCAGAACCCTTTTTGCTCATGCAACAATAATAAATATTATAACATCAACAATATTTGGGTCCACAATGCTTTCTAGTAGTGTCCCAAAACAGAGGAGTAGTAATGCTATCAAAAATAGTATAGCTTCTGCTTGCCTACAGAATCGTTGATGATATGATTTCGACAATTTGCATGGTGTTTTTTTTGCTTGTTTTCGTGTTTCGAGACTGATATTGCGTGTGCACTGAACATGAATGGCCCAATATAAACGTAGCGTTCAGACAACAAAAAACAATGAACAGAGTTTTGTAATTATTGTTATTATCCCAACGACGGCTTACTTGTCGACGAGTGCTGCCAGTGTCTCCTGCATGTTATTGAGGATAGCGTCCTGCTTCTCGGGGTGTGCCGTCAAGATGTCCTGTAGTGTCCGCGCCTCAGTCGTCTACAATACATAGACAGATTCTAATGACTGCTTTAAAACTGCCCGGGAGACAAAATATGCAATGCCTTCAACTATGACCATAACCTTTTTCATCTCATGATTAATTTTCGATATCTTGAATACATCTAACCAACGTTCATGCCGCACGTCGACAAATGGAATGTATACATTGTAGTACACAATCTTTCCTAATATTAATACGCAATCGTTGTACCTTAAAGAGGGCAAAGCTTGGTCCGTAGAACTCCTCGACGAGTGCTGACCTTTCTTGAACGTTGGCAAATTCGTTGTAGGCCAGCTCAACGAATTCGGCAGCTTCCTGAAGAGAAAATAACCAAGAATAATGTTTCATCTACTAATTGAAAAGAGCTTTTTCAGAACGTTTCGCTGAAAAGGCCTCTATTATAAAAAAAAAAAAAGTAAGTCAAACGTCTTTTTGTGAATTTTTCTACCCCTTTTATAGTTTAAACTAGCGCCTTAAATTAATTCATAATCTGAGATACTTCCTTAGATATGGAGGTTTTCTATGCAATTTGAAAAGTATTGTACTAATGGCTTAGCACTTTTAATATATCATCACGTTGTATAATCTAACAAGGATCAGGCTTAGCAAGTCTACTTCTAGTCTACTTCTAGAAAGAGATATTTTACGCTCCCAGCGCCACCTGTTAACCAGTATAAAAGGTGTTGCAAAGTGAGGAGCAGGCAGTTTAAGTGAGAATGTCAGCTGAGTAGGTTTAGCAAAGGAGCTACTTGGAGTTAGTACATCGGCTCCTGCACAGCAGACTGGAGTTTTACCTATACCAACTACCTCGGACATAGGATTGTGATAGAGCTAAGCACTAGAGCGGTCTAGAATGTGTTGGAACAACTTGTATTCTAAATGTGGTTGATTGCTGATAGGAGATGGGAGGTGGACTGATGGAGACTTATACATAGTGGCTTTGACTCGGGATGAGATGTTTATTGAATAAAAACCCTTTCATATTAAGAGCTCCCTCATCGTTCATTTCTTTTGAACTATTGGGAAGTGAATGAGCTAACTTTAAACGCAGTCTGATTGACTCAGACATTCTGGACAAACGACTCATGGATACTTAGTTATATACTCATCGCGCAGTGTTGGGACAAACATTAACAATAGTTCAGTATGACTATATGCGTTAGATATGAAACGGATATATAGAGAAAAAATAAATCTGTTATGGGTTCCTATGCATAACTATATCCTTAGCCTTTAAGTTAAATTGTATTTTATATCACAATACACAGGTTTTAATTGGTAACCAAACCGTAAATGATACATTCAATCATAATTTATCAATTATGTTGCAAAATAGCTCATCATTTGGTAGGGCAATAAATGTGGCTATTAATCTACAGGTGCCTACCTGGTGGCGAATCAGCTTGCGTACGTTGCCATACATGCATTTGAATATGTACTTTCTCTGTTCCTTTGTCCTGCAAAATGATTCAGGCAAAACAAATAATTCAATAGTATTACATTTTATAATACAATAAGTGTTTTCTCTAAGTCTGGCTAAGTCTACATCATGATATATTGTTTACATTTTCATTTCCTGTTTGATTTGCATTTCCCAGATCCACGCAACAGTTAGCGTTTGCTCTATTTTTAGGAGTATGTAATAAAATGCAAACTTTCAGGATTGACATGACTCATTTAATACAAAATTCGATGAACCTTATAATTTCTAAATTTGTCCGATTTCTAAAGCACACTTTTCCACATTTCTTACATTCTTTGTTTCATAAAGGAGCCCTTCATTAATCAGAAATGCAGGTTGGGGTCTGTGAGATAGCATATCAGATGTCACAAATTATTTACTTCCTAGTTCAAATGTTTCTAAAAATCTCAACTTTGTCGGGAAAATAACAGATCCGTGTATAAATTGTTTCCCAATGCCTGGATGTTAAGATACAGGCAGGCTACCACTTTATAACCACCAACTATTTAATGATATTTTGGCCAACTTTCGGACAGATTTACACCGGAAAGGCCACTTATGGAAAAATTGGAATTACAACCAAAATTAGAACTTGTATAAAATACATTCTTCGTATTCAATTTATGTTCTCATGAACATCATCCTTATGTTGTTAAGTTTCCTATAGTTTCAAAATCAATTGCTGGAGGACATAACTTGTTGCTATTTACAGAACCAATTGTTTCCAATATACATGTAGTAATTTTAACTTACCCACACTTAAGTACCTTCCGAACAAAGAATTTGGCATATTTTGTTTTCATCATTGGAATCATCTCATCTGGAACACATATTATGCTTGATCAGGGATAGTTTGAGTTTATGATAAACTGACAGCAGAATGATTAGACAAAATGATCAAAGGGAATTTCTAAGCTCCTTAATTTTAACAGTTCTAAAACATTTACCCAAAGTTAATTAGAAATTGGAGCCACGTTTCCTTAGATAACATTTCTTTCTTCACGCCTAGCGATTTCATAGCTAGACAAATTATTATGCGAGCTATGCAAACAAAACAATTTTTTTCTTTTAAATTCAGATAAAATGTGTATATTTTATATTTCTACAAAAATAATGGTGGCCTTGTCGTCGTTTTCTTATCATGAAAAGAAGTTTTATATGAACATACACCACTGCGTTTTGATTCAAGATGAAAATAGAATTTAAATATACATCAACAGCGTTTACAAGATTTTTAGGGCAACACTGGACTGTGAATATAAAGTCAAGTTTAAACTGAGCTGCTCGTTCATTTTCCCATTACCTTTAAGTTCTTCGAAGAGTGCATTTTTGTGCTCATTTGTCCCGTACTTCATCAAACACTGGATAACACGGGATGTGTCGTGGGCGAAAATCAGCTGCAAGTTCAAAATAGAATCTATCACATCAGGGTCCACAGTTATAACGAGGATGAACACGATAGGCCTAATCGTCAGAAGCTTATGAAGATACATAAAACCGTTCAGTGCCCATGTCACAAGATACAATATAATTAAATTAAGTCACCTAATGCTTGTAAGGCAAAAGATACATGTCAATAAAAAACTAAATACAAGATATATAAATGTGAGGACACGTTTATTTAGATGAACTCGAGTATAAAAGATACTTACTTCTTTTGCTTTTCCAGCGACTAATTTATGAAGGCGATCTGTCAACTCTGCTCTCTTATCGCCCTTCACATTATGTCTTATGAAAGAAAAGAAAATCAATTCTAAATATTTAATGGACTTTACTTGCACTCATGGTAAAAGGTTTAGAAACTGTATTCGGTTTTAGTCAAATATTGTAGTGAACCTTAAACGCGATACTTATTTCAAATATAGAATATACCAGTAATCTACAAACATGAAATCGAAGCTATTTTTTTTGTTCATATTCAAATGCGAATGACGCTGTGTTAGCGCTAGCAATGCTCCTTTATCGTTGCGATGGGGGTTTGCCTTGAAATTAGCACTTGGTACTCATAAAATCATATATACATGTACTAATGTAATACGAAGAGGATAAACACTGCTTACCGTCTGAGTTGTTCCCATAGAGATTTGGCCTCGAGAGCAATATCGTAATTATCTTTCATAGTCTTCCGCTGTTTCCTCCTATCCCTGAACTTCATCTCATCCAGTTTTTGTTTCGAAGAGCCACCTACAAATTATTCACCAACTCTTTTGTGATTGTTGAATTTATAATCAATAAAACAATTCTTCCTACTGGTTAAAACAAGAAGCAAATGACTATCAAAGTTCCGATCGTTGGAACGATCGATGTTCGCCCTTAACATAACAATGGACATTTCATTGTGTTTGAAAGGTAATTGAACGAAATGTCAATATATTTAATGTATGTAATCTATAGCAATAGTCGTCCCTCAATAAACTGAAGGCCTTCCTACAACCTGAAGGCCATATGGCCTATGAGTAGTGATCACCACCACCATTCCTGCTGTCACACACAACTCAGGGAGGGGCTTAGGAAAGGGGCTCCTACACTAGGTCCCTGCACCCACCCACCTAGACCTAGACCTGCCCACCTGCAGGTGACAGTGGAGGTCCTAATGTGGAGGGGTACTGGTTATGTAACCCACTTCTGGCTTCTCAAACTGCACCCTCCCCCACTCCCACTCCTTGAACTGAGTTCAAGGAGAGGGGGTGGGGGAGGGTGCAGGGGAGAGGCCTGCCCACTCAATAACACTTGATGCACACTAATTGTCCTTGCTTACAAATGCATGCCGGTGGACAAAGGCCTGTATGTAAGATTGTGTAACCGTGCAATCAGATCAAAGCCCAAATACCTACAAAAGACATGACTGATTGAGTGAGCCCTTCCCATAAGCTAAAATACTAAAAACTATAATTAAGGGCTCACAAAAACGCCAGTATTGATAAGAAACTCAAGAAATGAAAGTAAGGTAATACCTACTTTTGCCACCATCTTCACTGTCCTGTTTCCGTTTGACTACTTTGCCTGCCTTTTCTCCTCCCTCGCCTTTCTTCCCCCAGTTCTTCAGTTTCTGCGCAGCCATGTGGATTGCCTAGATTGTGATTGAAATAAAAGTAAAACAAAGTAGTTATCAGCGATTTTAATGAAGAATTGAATAGCATAAGGTCGTTAACCTATGTCAGATACGATCTTATGCTATTCACCATAGCACCTCGAGAGATCATACTGGCTGTGGTATTGCACACTACTCTTCAGTATGAAGAGTTGGTGCTTTGGTAAAGCTTGGAAGCAACGCTCTTTTAACAGGATTATGGGCAACTTTTACCCATCTTCAGTGGCAAATATAACGGAAGGTTTCATTCATAAATTATATATATAAAGTGTCGGCCTTGAGTCGAGATCCTGGATGGGTCTCTCAAAAGTCTGGATGCATTAGTTCCGGGGAGATGAATTCGTTTGGTCTTGGTGGTAATTCCACAAAAAGGCCGTTGGGGTGGGGGTGGGGGTGTATTTTCTCCCTGAATGTGAACATTTTGATCACAGAAAGTGTCTACGTTAGACAATACCTATTCATTCTAAAACGGTATCTATTGTTTTTTTGTGTTTTTTTTGCTGGTCTATACAGTGAAAGACTACAATTCTTTCAGGGGTGGACATAACCAGGGGCTCGGGGGCCGAGGCCCTTAAAGAGCAGGTCGGGCCCCTAGATTTTCTGGGCTAGGGGCTAGGAGGATTTAGGTGAGGGCCCCTAGATTTGGAAAGCTAGGGCCTGACCGGCCCCTGAATTAGTAAACTTACGTCCACCATTGTTTATTTCTATTAAACATCTCGGGAAACGTGTTCTGTGAGTTTTAGATGCTTCCGCAATTTTTTTGTATATATAATATACATCAAGAAGCCTGGACATGGTCAGGACCTACCCAAGAATAGCGATTCTCTTACAGTGTTTTCCTCGTGTGCATTAGCATGCGTTGTTTTGTTCGGTGAGTACTTATCGAAAAGGCAATTCAATTTATAGTAAATCTTATTTTGCTATTACAATAATCATAACAGTTATACAATGTAATATTAACTTTAACATATCGGAATTAACATCTAGCAGGAGAATACATACATAGATACATAGTATCTTAAAGTGTAAAGATAATATACGCTTCTCTCGAGTCATCTTAGAAATATCTATATTATATCTATATATATTTAGATCTATATACATAGTCGTGCACCTACATTCAAAGGTTTCTTTTTTCCTTTTTCAAACTTCTTCTCATCTTTTGTCCCCATTTTGTCATTGTCCATCTTCTTTTTCTTTTTGCCGGAACTAAGCGCAGAAGCATCAGTCAGAATTGAGGCAATGGAACCTTCTGAGGACTTTCTTTTGAGATTCTTCTTTGCCTTGACTGTATCTGAATTTGTTCCATTCTCCTTTGTAGATTTCGCTCTCTTCTTCTGTGCCGATTCCATAATGAAGATTCTGTATATACCTTGATCCCTTCACCTGACCAAGTTTATTCTGAAATTATAATACATATTCATAATTTTTATCCGTAAAATGTATAAACATACTTTCATTAAGCCGAAAAAGAAATGTTGTGTTCAGGTAGCATTGCTCTAAAACATGTTTTTAAAATATTTCTTTCACCTAACCGTTACATGCAGACTCGGGCATTATTCAATAATAAGAAGTTGCACCAATCAACCAGTGCCTAGAAAGCAGTGGGGCTCAAGGCAGGCTCTGGATGGGAGGTAGGTACAACTGCGCTGACAGAGGTTCTATATGCAGATTAACACCTTGCCACACTCTGTGGCGAATCAGCCTCCACGCCAGCAATGATAATATTGGGACGTGACTCTGCTATGTAGGTCCTATACAATAAACTGGCATTATAAGATTACTTGATAGTCCAGCGTTTTTGCTTGTCGTGAACAGGCGCTTGGGACCAGACCATGTGACAGCTACGTTGTAGAGATACCTCTTGGTACAAGGTGTTGCGGCTGCAGAGTGCACCTGGCCTTGTCATAGCATTGTCAATTGATTCAGTGTATAATTTACTGATAGACTGTCTGTATTCTGTATGCAGTGTATATCACCTGCAGCACCAGTCACAAGACAGGCAATCAGGTCGCTCGTCTGTTTAACTGACTAATGGCCTTACTCAACTCAGTTACTGTAGACAGTACATTACCCAAATTTGGTCTATGCTCCCTCCCGATATATAGCAATGCCAGCAGGGTTCACGCGTGGCATTTAAATTTTGTAGCCATACACATCGTCAAATCACATTCTTGTTGCCAGATCTTTAAAATGAGAGCCATAGACATATAAGACTGAATATTAAGATGTGTACAGTGCTTTTGGAAGAACTAAAGTGATTTTTTTTTCTGAAATTCTTGATTGATTTTTTTTTTTCAACATGATGTCATTAAAAAATGACTCCCCCCCCCCCCCTTCCCCCTTCATTCCTGGTCATTCCCCATATTATGGTTCGTCCAGATTACTCATAATATAGTGCTTCATCCCAGTTTCCGGTCCTATGCTGGCTATGTTGAAATTTTTGTATCAGGCTATGACAATACTGACATGGAGCAAAAGCTAATAAGTATTTTATCATGTCTCAGAAAATTCAAGTTAAAGCCACTGTCACTTCTGTGAGACAGATGAAATTTGATGTTTTAACTCCCTGACAGACGCGCCAAATTTGCGTAGTGACCAATTGGACAATGGTAGTTAGAAAAAAACCTTGTGCATATAATTAGTAGTGTGTAAATAAAGTGAAGGAACAGTCACCAGATTGTAGAAGACATAGTATAAAGGGTATTCAAAATTATACAAATTACTGCATTATGTAATGTAAACATGGTAGGAGCTTCTGGTAGTTGTAATAAACCTATTCAGCTACAGCAGACAGGCTACGTCTTTTAGTAAGCAGCACTGCTCAGGAGAAAATCAATAACTAAACTAATATATAAAGGTGGGAATCTGTTAAGTTAAGTGCAGAGCAAGACAATACACGTTTGGAACAATATGAGTCTTAGGGATTCGGGGGTTTGGATACCCATATATGTGACATCTGGTGACTAGTATGGAACTTTACTGTTGCATGGCCACACGAAGTCGGGTGGACTTTACCGAGGAAACTCACCTTCAGGCAGTGTTGTTTATGAACATAGGATTAAGATAGGCCATGACTACACTAGCAATTGTAACGCAATTGATACATCCACTAATAAACTTGACTCTCAACCAAGCATTGTCTGCGTTATGGATATGAGCTCCAATCTCGCAAATCAGTCTACCACTTGGCTAGCAAGGATAAAGGAAGATTAACTAGGACTATTTGGACCATAAACTGATAGCAGTACCCCATTTAATAAGTAAACACCCAAAATTACAATAAGCGTTCACAATGACGTCGCTGGATTATGTTCTAAGACAGCAAAACACGACAGCGGATATTACGTTGTTAAGCTAACGTCGGCAGACATTAGCTTAACAACACACGGACAAGACAGCCACTTTAAATTTCCATTTTTGTTAGAGTTATTGGGGGGGGGGGGGGAAACCATCATTTATGCTAAAGGATAGCCAGGAGACAGATTGTACCCGGCAGTGTCTCACACGAGTCGCCCATCACAGCAAACCATAATCCAAAGAATTCTCTGTATTACACGCAAGTAAGCTGACTCACTCACTCATGGTCATTTATGCAATTATGTTCTGTCAGACAGTACAGGGTGCAAAATTTGCGAGTCACCAGTCACAGTGAACCATGTTATAGAGAATTCCATATATTACAGCTAACAATGACACCGCCAGGTAGATCTACAATGTACTAGTCTGAGTCTCCTGCCTATCCTTCAGAATTGGCAATGGTCTTTTTTCCTAAATTTTAAAACTTAAATTTTCTGAGAAATGACAATTGATATATCTAATAAGCTTTCGATCCATGTCAATATTGTCATTTTACTGATTTAGTTTGATCAATTTCAGTCACTATGATTCTCGCAGATGGGCGGAAGTGGAATTAAGTCTGATTCCATCCAACTTGTGACACCTCTGAACGCCGGGCACAAGTGAACATAGCAACAGGCTCCGCCCTCGTCGCGGAGGGGAAATCTGCATATTCATGAGCTTTTCCTTTTGATCTTCTTCCCCTTCGTGACGAGGGCGGAGCCTGTTGCCACCCTACTGACGTTACACTAGTTCCTCGTGGACGCTTGGCAGACTATACCACTAGAATAGCCTAAACGGCCGCCATCTTGGATTTTCGTAACTTTTGAAAGTTTGTTTACATTCTGAGTTTGGATACTTCTAACGCCCCAATTTCTTAAAGATTTTACGAGGTGAATGCCTGATATCTAAATATGGGATAAAATGAAATTTAGAATTTTGCATATTACAGTTATTCTGTATTTTGGCATGAAGCTTGTGAATGAGAACCGGATGTGCAAACTACTGGTCAAGGTCGTGTAGGTATCCACAGTTACGGCGTTCTGCAGTGAGTTTAGCCTCCCGTGCAGTCTGTGGAGAGAGTGACGTGTTGCAGAGTGGTACGCGCGGAAGAGGCTATATATAAATACTCTTCCAAGTTTTCTTTGATTTCTCTTTGTGTACTGCCTGTCTAACGTCATAAGTCCACCAGAACAGTTAGGTAAATAATATTTTATTATCCTAACAGCAATGAGATGTATTTCGTGCTTTGTGAATGTTACATAATGTCAACAAATTGTTCGAGGGCCGCACGGTCCGCCATTACGGGATTACGCTGTTCTAGTGCTTATGTAGCCGGGCGAAATAGCGCGAGGTACTAGTGTATACTGACGTCAGCCCGACTGCGAGAATATCTGTAGATAGAGCCTGATCCAAAAAATTTAACATAACGTTAGCTAGCCGAACAATCGACGGTATAATACAATACAGTCGAAGAGTGGTCCATAGGGGGATTTGAGAAAACACAAAAATATCATGAAGTGCACGGGTTTTCCTCAAATAACTGAAACATTTAGATAGAGATACATTTCACCTACCGTGCGGAACTAGTTTAAGACCGTGTGGACATTCCTAATATATTTTAAACTGCACATTTTGTAAGTTATTTCTGATTTTCGAAAATGGCGGTAGAGAGAAAAAGGGTGAAAAACGTCTCTGCTGCAACCCCCCTGCATCAAGCCTATATGACTACCCGTTGCAACAGTCCCGTTGCAACGGTTTTGTGTCAACCCCTTTTACCTCTCTTCCCCCAAATCAGTATGGATGGCAACAGAGCCTTCCCGTACGTTAGAGGGAAGGCTGACAGAGCTAAACGTTAGCTAGGATTCATAGACTATTGGTACCGGAGACCATTGGCACCGGAGACTATTGGTACCCTATCCAGACTTTTGGTACCTTTCCCATAGACCATTGGTACCATATTAAAAGAATTATATCCGTGACGGCCGTTTTGTAGCTCCTAATATTCCTATAGACTAGTCACAAAATACTCGATCATGAAACTGGGGCGAAGCACTGTAATATGGGTAATCTGGACAATTAGATCTAAAATATGACAAAGGGAAATATGACCTGCCTCTCCCTTATTACATCAGTGTATGACGTCAATTTTATGGATGGCCCCGTCAGGCTTCCCAGAGTCAGTTCAGATCGAGTCACAGTGACTGAGTGACACTGACATCGGCGATTTATACTCAAACTATCAAAGAATGGATATAACCCATTACACTCAATTAAGCCAACGCACTCATAGTTATGCAGTTATGTTCTGTCAGGTAGTAGAGGGTGCAAAATTTCGTGAAACTCACAAGCTTCTTGCTGAATTTGGGAGCCGCAAAACATGTGTTCCCTTCTTGTAATTGCCTCCTGAGTTAATGAAAGTTGTGAAAAATCAAGTTGTCTTCAAACAGTATTTTTGACATTTATTTCTGATTTCAATATCTAAAACTATATTTTAGATCTTGTATAATTTTTCTATCAATAATTCTGTTTTATTCTTTGAGATATTAGCAAAAGCATTCCTTCAATTACGAGGCAATAATCCTGAAAAACTGATAGCTTAATATTGAACTGCTACCATGCAGATGCAGTTCCCGATTCAGCTACAGAAATAGAACAAATCCAGCGCTGATCCCCGTGTTTTTGCTACGTGTGTACGCAGTACGTACGGCAACCAGTTTCGTGTAAGAAAAAGCTTGTCTGCTATCTCGTGCAGCCTGGCACGTTGTCAGCAACTTGGGGAATTAACAATACTGCTAGAATGGCTATTTCTAAGATATTACGAGCATTGATCATGGGACCTCCAGGGTCCGGTAAGGGTACAATATCAGTACGCATTGTCAAGGACTTTGGCTTGAAACACTTGTCGAGTGGCGACCTGCTAAGAAGCCACATCAGAAACGTAACAGGTGAGATAAGATAACCGTAACGTTGATAAGAATAGATCTAATCAAACCCAGGTCAGTACAGTGACAAACCTTACTTGACTGTTATGTTTAGCCTCCATTTTTTATTGCACAAATGCTCAGCTGCTTTATTGAACTGAGGCAGAGGCCTCAGGCATGTAAATCATATTTAGAGAGCGCCACTGGTTGTCAGCACTGACGTAAGATAATATTAAAACAAATATTAGATCATAACAGTAGACACGACTAGTTACACACGGAACTTTATTATTAGAATCAATTACACACAGTATTTCAATATCTGAGAATTGAATTCGTCTTAAAGGATAAGATTTGTGTTTTCTCTCATAGGTCCATGCTATAACAAGATAGACCTAATGACATTGATTATGTGTTTGTTTTACTTTTCAGACACAGGAATTGAAGCCCAACGTTTCATAGAACGTGGTGAACTTGTCCCAGACAAGGTCATGGTTAAACTCATCGGCAGCGAACTACTCACGCTGAAGGGGAGTTCTTGGCTTTTGGATGGTCAGTTTTACATATTGTAACAGAACTGCCCTTCTGTTGTTTCTTCTCTGCATCTGTGTGCTGCACTGTGCTGCACCGTATTGTACCGTGCCCAATGGGTCGCACCATGCCGCACTGTGTTGCACAGTGCCGCACCTTGTTGCATGGTGCCGCACCGTGTTGCACTATGCCACATTGTGCTGTACCGAGCAACACATTGATGCACGCTGGGCTCTGCTGTATAAGGAACTGCACTGCAGCCACTCGTTGTCATTGGCCAAATAAACTTGAGAGTCAACAGGGCTCGACAAATCCCTCAAGGAAGTGGCTGCCCGCCAGGCAACCTACTACCATGACTTAGATGCCCGAGGGTAAACTTATGCATGTCGGCTGGTTCGCGTTGGGGCCATTTCATACACGCCCAGAAAATATTTTTTAAAAACAAGCGAGAGCTTAAATTGCCCTAGACTGATTCGTGCCGAGAATTACAAAGAAAATTAATTCTAAAAGGAAACTCAATATCCCAGCAAACACAGAACGTCCAGACAACGTTGTGCAACATTACCTTTTCACAACATTCAAGGAAAAACGTGGCAGCAATGTTGCCACAACGTAATTTGCAACGTTTTTTCATAACATACTTGCAACATTTCAAAACAACGTTGTGACAATGTTATTTTCACAACGTTTTGACAATGTTACTTTCACAATGTTGTTACAACGTTGTAGGACAACCTAAAATTAACATACAGGTGTCACCACTGTTTGAAAAGTACTAAATTTCAAAAACGTTTTATAATTTCAGCAATTTAGGAAAATAATTTAATATTTGTTTTGCATTAAAATGCAAAAACATGATCACCTGAATCAGGGAGTGATTTTTATCCTCATAATGTTTTAGAATTATGATATGAGGGGATGAATTTAAATTAAAGCTGAGGTTAAACACCTTTTTTGAATCTGGTCAATGTGGTACAGCCTATTCAGTATTGAGAGCCCTAAGTTGTGAACGCAACTTAACATGATCTAACATAGATGGTCGTTATGTTGATTCTAGAATGCAAAATGTACTCTGATTTCAGATGCACTCTGACTTCAGAACTAATGGATGACTAATAAAGAGTTCTTGTTGTATTTTTTTGGTTAGTTTATACAAAAGTTAAGGCACGACACAAAAAGTACCCAAACCATAATACATATCTAATTCATTATAACTTTAATGTATCATATTCTTGAATGTTGTTAATTCTATCTCCATAAAAGAAAGGGAACTAAAAAAATATTCCTTTAGGTTGTGAAAAGGTTGTGAAATGGTAACATTACAACGTTGCGTACAACGTTGCTGCAACCTTTCTGGGAGTCCACATTTTTACGTTGTAAAAACGTAAAATTGCAACGTTGTAACAACTAAAGTGCAACGTTGTAGCAACGTTGTAGCAACGTAAAATTGTTAGCTGGGATCATCGTTGTACTTATCCTGACGTCCTACAATAAATGCAGAATGTTATGGTTTCCTGTCTGGCAATTAACTCCTGGTCTCTGGTTGCCCAGCACCCTTTTGTGGTTGTCCCGGGCATCCACTTTGTCGAGCCCTGGTCAACATCTGAGAGCACTGGTCTCTCTCCTGCTTGAGTAGCCATTTGACCCTGCCCTTAAGGCAGCCAAAGCCACTACCCTCACCTAGTGGGCTCACTAGTGGTCTGTGTTTTATCAGTTAAGAGAAGCCTACTACCCTGCTTCCCCCCTGCTCTCACCAGCAGCCTACAGGAAGCGGCTCCCTAGTAGGTGGTCTCAAACATCACGCTACCTATCTATTTTAATCGGCTCAGAGTCATAACACTACTAACAGATGCCTCACCGCCATTCTTATATCTTAAATTCCTGTTACAATATATATGTAGCTGTTTTACAAAATGTGCCGATTTATCAAGAATAGACAACGGTTTACGAGCACGGTATCTGGGGCCAAAACAAAAATTTGTTGTGTTCAGGTAACCCTACCCCATTTTTTTTTACAATAATAGGTAAAAATTGTTAGTTTTATAATAATGATAATAACTTTTCTACTTCTTTATTTGATTGCACTGCAGGTTTCCCCAGAACGGTTCCTCAGGCGGAGGCTCTCTTCAAAGTTGAACCCGTTGATGTAGTTCTAAACTTGGATGTACCATTTGAAGTGATTGTTGGGCGTATAGCTGGCCGATGGGTACACCCAGCAAGTGGCCGCGTATATAACACGGAATTTAACCCACCAAAAGTAACAGTAAGTATTGGTAAACGCGTTTACTAGAAATCCTATGAACTGTATTGTGGATCATTTTGAATGAGTCAAGTATAGCCATTCGTTTTCTCATATATTTAGCGTATGAATATATTGGGATGACTGGATGAGGTTTTGTAAGGTATCGCATACCAGACCTAAATTTTTGAATCCGTCTTGTTAAAGTTCGTATTCAACATCCATAAAAGAAAGATAATTAACTTGTTTTTAAAAAAAACGTATAAAATGTTCCAAGGAAATCCGATTGCAACTGACTCGGAGGTCGAAATGACACAGCACCGGGAATGTGAGGCCCTAGAATACCAAGTTAAAGATGCCAAGACTGGCCTCCAGGAAATCTTGAATTCTAGTCTCGCAGTTTGAAACTTAGTTTGAACCCCTAAATTGATCGCTGGACTATTGTGCATTTAATCCTGGAGACTATAATATTATTATTGTGTTTATATTTGAAGGGTAAAGATGACATGACTGGTGAAGCGTTAATTCAGCGAGACGATGACAAACCAGAGACGGTGAAAGCTCGCCTAGACCAATACCAGAAACTCACCCAACCCGTCCTTGACTTCTATAGGTGCGTAAGGCATTACTTAGATAGAATTCAAAATAGGATTGTTCCGTCGTTTTTCCGTCCAACTTGAAATTTTTTGAGTATATATACATTCATAACATATCCAGGGAAAAAAATGGTAACGACTTTCAAATTGATGACTTGGTTCATTGTTATTGAGATAATAATGAAAATCCTAATCTGTCCTAGAAAAGGTAAACAGTGCTAGGCCCATATCTTCGTAACTAATTTACCTCATCAGTATGGGCTTTTCACGGCCGGGTGCACTTTTTTTTTTAAAGTTGTGCACTTGTAAATGTTATGAGCAAATTGTTCAAGGCTTCCATTACTGCCGTATATTAGGAGTGTGCATACACCAAATTGGTAGATGCACAAGTTTCTCATCAGGTAAATATTTATTAGGGTCTCAAGATCAGCAATTTTGTCTTTTACCAACATTAATAGTGCGTCTGCAGAAAAGTCTCAAAGAGGGATTATTAGGTGTAGAATTTATTCATGATAGACTGAATTTCTAATCATGACCGAGACACTAATCAAAATTTCCCTGCTTAGCCATTTTTGTTATGAAGATACGAGCCCTAGCCAATTTTGTGATTGTGATATGATAGAAATGTTAGACATCTATTGAAGTTCAAATGGATATTAAATGTTAAATTTGTGAATAAGACTTAGCGACAGTTGCATTTGATATCATGTGTTTTCATTGCTACATAAAATAAATCACGCGTTTTATGTTACAGAGACAAGAACTTGTTGGAGGAGTTCACAGGGAAATATTCAAACGAAATATGGCCAAACGTTCACCAATACCTGTCTACCAAGGCTGAACCTCTTCAGTACACGGAATACAAATAGAGCGACACGTCGATCAGTTCCGATTATCGTTATAATGAACGTGAAATAGTTTTAAGTCAGATGTTAGGAAAATATGTTTATGTTAAAGATGAACATATTATCAACGTTTGTAGATATTTTCTAAAACTTCAATTTATACATATTATACACGCACTGTGTGCATTGTTGATTTTGACGTAGTACACAACCATGATGTATATTACGGCAAGCTCAGGTTCTATCATACAACAAATCGGTGCTATCTATGCAAATCATTATTCTGTTGATGGCTGAAAAAGAATTATGAGAAAATACTCTTAAGAGTGAGAAATGCCTTGCGAAATGCCTTGCACCAGCTTTTTTGAAGAAATCTATCATGTTGCTTTGTGTACCTCCTTACCCTCATGTACATACATTTACATATGGAGAAGTAAAGCAATTTATAATTTCTATTCTACTGAACTATTGTTAATGTTTGATTTAAGACTGCGTAAGGTTCGTGTATATCCAAGTCTTCATGAGTGTTTATTCCAGAATGCCTGAGTAATTCAGACTGCGTTTAAAGTTTGTCCGTTCACTTCCCAATAGTTCAAAAGAAATGAACGATGAGGGAGCTTCTTAATATGAAAGGGTTTTTTATTCAATAAACATCTCATCCTGAGTCAAAGCCACCATGTATAAGTCTTCATCAGTCCACCTCCCATCTCCTATCAGCAATCAACCACATTTAGAACACGAGTTGCTCCAACACCTTCTAGACCATTCTAGTATTCAGCTCTATCACAATCCTATGTCCGAGGTAATGGGTATTGGTAAACTCCAGTCTGTTACACGGAGCCGATGAACTTACTCCAAGTATAACTCCTTGGCTAAACCTACTAAACTTTAGTGACTGCTAACCACTAACTGCTCGCTCTCTACCTTGCAACACCTTTTATACTGGTTAACAGGTGGCGCTAGGAGCGCAAGATATTTAGACTAGAAGTAGACTTGCTAAGCCTGATCCTTGTTGGATTATATACCATGACAATATATTAAAAGTACTAAGCCATTAGTACATTCGACGGCGGTCAGGTGTTTGAGTTTAAGGAGGTGGACGACATAGCTCAAACCAAATGAATATAATGAACTCCCAATTTTGATGATTGGATATATTTGTTAAACCATGGTGGGGTGGCCTTGACTCTCGTGGTACATTCAACACAGTATCAATAGATTTGTAGATCCGGTTTCAACACAAATTCACAGTGAAATTATTCATTGAGTTGATTTCCACATCTTGAAGCTCAAGGTTAGTAGAACCCGTTCATAAAATGACAAGGTAAGTGTTAAAAATTGATAACATGATTATTTGGATAACAACGTAAATGATGACATAATCATGGTTACAAAATGACAAAGTCAATTTTAGAGGATGAAGTATTCGTCATCTTAGGTATTCACTTAGTACGTGCCTTGTACATTAAAGTAAGTTCTCAGCATCGTTAGCTTATTTTAAGATTTAAAGATTGCGACACCCGTGCATAAGGTGACAAAGTGAGTTCAAAGAATTGTCAGCCCATATTAAGGCCTAGGGATAACGACACCCGTGCATAAGGTGACCAATTCAGTTTTGACTTAGTACATGCATGTACAGTTTCTGATATTTATGATTTGTAACACAAGTCAACAGAACTCAACATATATACAGTGTAAAGTTGTCTTAACCCTTTAAGAGTAACAAGTACACATCAAATCTAATTTCAGAACAAGTTAACACAACATAAGTCAATACAGATGATTCGGACATTTTGAACGAACGAATTTCATTATACAATGCGTGTCAAATTTCAATCAAACTTCAACCATAACAACATTATTTACAATAAATACAAAGTCCCTGCATCTGATCTAGCAACATTATGCAATTAGGTCTAGTAAATATTACCATCCGCGTCGCGCGCCCACCAGTCATGCTTAGTACATGTGTACTTAGTGGGTCGCTTGACTAGAGTTCCCTTCCAAGGTTTGACCTCGATTTGGATCCTCCAGGCGCGAAGCGCCCGGATGGCAAATTTCTGTTTCGAACAAATTTGCGAGTTTGATGGTTCGACCTGATATTTTGGGCCGATATGAATTAATTCTGTCGCTTGATTATGTTGGTTGGGGACCTAAACTTTAGTTTAGCACAGATTTTATAAGAAATTATACGATGGATTGATCATGCTAGCCGATTTCAGAATTTGGATCTTTTGGATCAAAAAGGGGTTTCCCAAATTAGCCTCGTTTTGACGTCATTTTAATCAGTGCCGACGGTCATTCTGTAGCATACGGACGTGTTTTTTCCAGTTTCCAGTTTATTTCTTATTCTTACGGCTCGAGGATGGTCCGCGTTGCCATTTTTTGTTCCAACCGCGAAGGAGGAATCGAAGCCTACCCCGACATTATCCTCGCCGGATCGGACAAATCATTAGTGGTATTTTCTTGCGTGGATGCTACCACCGCGGAGCTGGCGGGGTACGCGTTTGCGCACCACGTCATGTACCCTGAAGACGTGCTTGTGGTAATGTGCAATCTCCTGGACATCCTGACCTGGGACCAAGACCTGGAGCTTTACATACCTTTATTCATTAATGTGGACGCCGCATCTAAATTTTACGCCGAGCTGTTAAACCGGGCCCACCTGAACATCAACGCCCATCCCGCACCGGCCACTTTACTTTTCACCACACCTTCAGGCTTCGACGCGCGTCGGTGGCCCTTAACGGACAGCGACGGCTCACTCCAGAAATGGGTGAACCGGGTGGTATCCCGGATCAGCAAGGAGGTTCGTCGAACCAACGATTGGTTTGGGGTCCCGACGGCGGACACCGGGCGTGTCTTGCACGTCGTAAAGGTGGTTGCGGACGGGAGCATGACTATAAATGATTTCAGGGAATTGGTCGATGGCTATGTGCCCTCCGACCGGTTGGTTCGGCGGTGGGCCAGGACCCTAGGACGCCTGGTCGCCCGGTTGCCGATGTAGACCGTCGGCACTCATCTTTCTTTGTACATATTGATCTTTTAAGTGATTTTACCTAGTGATTTCCTGGATCCAATTCCCGGCCTGTGATTGGAACACTTAATTCCGGGTCGTTTTCACCGAGTGATTCTGGTGATTTAATTCCCGATCAGCACCTAGTCCACTAAGATGTATTTATCCAGGATACCCCAGACAGTGTTTTTTTTTTTCTCTGGAGGCCTTTGGCCAGATGTTCATCAGGAGCCGCAGGAACATAGACTGTTGCCACGGGACCCGTTGTCTACGCCGCTCGTTGCCGGGCCTTCGCCCTTCTCGTGGAGCCGCCCTCCTAACCACCGCTCCGAGATCGGGTAAGTTCCGCCTCCCTTCTACAGTTCTTGGCACGTTAGGTAGGCTACTAATCGTAGATTTAAGGAGATTGTTGGCCAAATTCCTCTTGGTGGTTCTCGGCTCGCCTTCACGTGGTTGTATTCCGGAAGCTGTTGTCACTCCCGGAACCAGAAACTGTGTTTCGCTGGTGATTTTAGTAACGGGTAGCGTGGGTGGCCACCTAGTGTTTACTTTTGGTTCCAAGATGGTGGACGCGGGCCGAGAGTCAGGACCTTGCGTACTAAACTTATTATCTCTTCCAGGTCCTGTGGTATGTTAGGGCGATGTAAATTAAACGAGGTGACACGGCTGGACACTGAACAACGTTCGGCTTACTATTTTAGTGGGAGGGATTGCTTAGGCGAACATGATCAAACATTTTACTTCGCGCGTGGTTGGGCGATAATAGGAGGTTTTCCTAACTAGTGGTTTGTTGACATTACCGATTCAAGCAGGCTCTCAGTGTGTGTGGGTAGTTTGCGCCGTGTTGGCTTTAAATGTTATTGTATTACGATTACTTGTTAATTTGGGCACTGCCCCAATAGATTTATAGAGATGACCGGACATTCTGGTCTATATTCGTACAGTGCTATCTTTGTCATAACAGAATTTTTTGTCTTATCGTTCCCGTGCAGGACATTAATGTAAATGTCTACATTGGAAACAATTCACATGGGGTACCCTAGGTAACAAGCGCTTCCTAGGGTGTTCACCCTGGTAAGTTTAGGTGACAGTAGGTGACCAAGTATTTTGGTCCAGACTTCCCAGCATTAGATTGGCTGTGACAGAATTCTTTGATGAGTAGTTCCCCCTTACAGGTTACAGGAAATATTGACGTGTCGGCCACGTGAGGTGACACCATAGGTGGAGCCGTCCAACGAGTTGTTGGCGACTCCCATGGTAAGTTTGAGATGTAGTGGCGAAGGCCACAGATACCCATTCCATGTTTTAGTCTAACAGCAAGACTGCGTCAGTGCCATTGTGTTAGAATAAGTTTTAGAGTGAGTATTATTGTCCAGAGTCGTCTCGAAGAGGAAAAAATACTACTGTGAGGAGACCGTAATGAAATCTCTAAGACACTGAATGAACCCCCAGACGAAGATTCTGTATGTGTCGTTGTGAGAAAAGAATGGTGTCCTTGTTAAGGGCTAGAAAGGCACCAAAACCACAAAGATTACCAAGCGTCTCAAGCAGAGATACACACGTGAACACTGCGGAAGCTCGTACGTTCATAGATCGGGCCTAAGCGGGCACCGCTCCATCGAACACAGAACCACGCCTATCAGCACCTGAGATTTCCAAACACCTCAGACAGTGATATCTTTGCGATGAATGCGTGAAAGCCTATACCCACAGGTTGGAGTTGAGCCATCACGAGAACATCCACCTACAAAAGTTCCACGAGTGCCCGAAATGTGAGGCAAAGCTGCCCCGCTCAGGTTCCCTGACCGACCCCATGAGGAGATAAGAATAATGATAGGTACTGGATCTATTGGGGTCTACTTAAGACTATTTTGGGTATTACTTAAGAGCCGATACATGAACGGTATGTTCCTTTGTTATTTCCGAGAATACTTTCTCAATTCATTTCGAGGGTTTGTATATAATATGTTAACATCCCCTCAAGGATAATACCTGTTCCAACTTTTCTAACTTCATTTTATGAAGTACAATTTCGATCAGAGTTTCTGTTCTCATTGAGTGCTTATGTTAAGACAAAATCCCTTCCCTTCCTTGTTAGTTACAGGTGGTAGCTCGGCGTTCACCCCCTATGTTCAATCTGGGGTTTGAAGACCGAGTTCCACTTTATATTGGGTAGAGGCGCCCTTCTAACAATGCAAACGGGTGCGCCGCTAACTCCAAACGGTTCACTTGAGTAGATATTATACCTACGTTAACAGCAACATCTCACTGTCTACCCCATACTCTACATCACATGGGGAAAACCAACATGACAAGCGGTGGGGTAGTGTTTCATTCCGTAAGGTATAAATGTCATTAAAGGACATTAAGTACTAACTGTACAAAGGAGGTTGAGATTATTCGTTCCTCATTAGTTATCACTAGAGGATCGGGTCTCAGATTCAGGTTCACTTCTGATCTGATTCCCGGTCCTCATTAGTTACATGTGGTTTGTCGGTACCCTCCATTCATAGGACCAGAATGGGTAGCACCGAGTTTCCCATTGTTATAATTGGGAGCAGACTGCATATATTTTTTTTTTTTTTAATATGCAGCCTACACCCCCTTTAAATTATAGAGATGTGTAAATGCATCTCTTCAGATCACTCACTTCCAGACAGCACCTAGTAAGTCGGGCCTTTACCGAAGTACAGTACAAGGTTAAACCCGTCCTTTGTTCAGGTCTATGCCCGTTTTTCTTGTGGAGAGTCAAGACTACTCCTGAAAAGACTCCGCCCCCAGCTTATCCTAACTATGCGCATGCAGGGCAGGGATAGGTAGTGCTAAAGACAGAGTTAGAACTTTTAGCTCCTTTCTAATAGATCGGGTAAACTTATTAGCTCTGGGTGTCAACCAAGTTTATTGTAGCTTGTTCATCAGGGAATCAGCATTCCATGTCCCCCCTCTTCAGCTCAACTGTTGAGCGGAGACCTGGATACTTTTAGCGCCACGACGGCGGTCAAGATTAATTTTCATTCATTTATTTTCTTTTTCTCGACGGCGGTCAGCTCTGAAGCCGCTCATTTCCTTTATTAATTTTAATTATTTCTAATTTTTACCTGGGTTCTCCACCAAATGAACTATTGTTAATGTTTGATTTAAGACTGCGTAAGGTTCGTGTATATCCAAGTCTTCATGAGTGTTTATTCCAGAATGCCTGAGTAATTCAGACTGCGTTTAAAGTTTGTCCGTTCACTTCCCAATAGTTCAAAAGAAATGAACGATGAGGGAGCTTCTTAATATGAAAGGGTTTTTTATTCAATAAACATCTCATCCTGAGTCAAAGCCACCATGTATAAGTCTTCATCAGTCCACCTCCCATCTCCTATCAGCAATCAACCACATTTAGAACACGAGTTGCTCCAACACCTTCTAGACCATTCTAGTATTCAGCTCTATCACAATCCTATGTCCGAGGTAATGGGTATTGGTAAACTCCAGTCTGTTACACGGAGCCGATGAACTTACTCCAAGTATAACTCCTTGGCTAAACCTACTAAACTTTAGTGACTGCTAACCACTAACTGCTCGCTCTCTACCTTGCAACACCTTTTATACTGGTTAACAGGTGGCGCTAGGAGCGCAAGATATTTAGACTAGAAGTAGACTTGCTAAGCCTGATCCTTGTTGGATTATATACCATGACAATATATTAAAAGTACTAAGCCATTAGTACACTACATATACGACTGACGTTAATTCTGTATTGTTATATTTGTTAATCAGATTTAATAAAGATTTAAAGAAAAGTAAAATATCAAATGATAAGTGTGAATGATATTTTCATCGGAACTGGTCGTTTCTCAGATGTATTCAAGTTTTTTTTATAAGCACGGGTCAGAAATAAATACCGATGAAGGGCGGGAACTATTTCGAAATCCCAGTTAAAATACTGCTAACTTACACCTTGATAAGAAATCTGAACAAATGATCGTAAGATTCCATTTGTTTATTTTTTTCATCCATTTAGTTTTGGATAGCTCTGTGTAGATTTCTATGCATTTTGCTTTATTCCTGCCTTTCGCAGAGTAATAGTTGGTGCCAGCATCTGGTACAAAGACCTATGTTAATCAAAAAGGAGTCTACCAGAACACTCCGAATCTAGGCTAACTGGCTTAATAATCGTCATCTAAACCAAAGTTACACATATACAGTGACGGTTCCAGAAAATTTAACCCCCCCCCCCCCCCCCAAAAAAAAAAAAAAATACAAAAAAAATCAAAAGGGGGGGGGGGGGGGGGATATACCTAATATAAAAATTTGAGGCGCCCCACCCGGGGAGTAGAATTTTATATAAAACTGAAATAGGCTAAAATTAAGGCCCCCTTCTAAAACCGTCCCCGATATACAGTGGCTGATTTATATGGGGGCGCTCCCCCACTATTTTTGGCTATGATTTAATGTAAAATTCTTGAACCCTTCTTACAGAAGGGCGCCCCTTCTTTTTCTGAAACTACATCATCGACATTGTAAAATCCCCTCCTAAGCCGAGAAAAACATCTAAACGTTTGAATTGTCATCTATCCTCGTTTGTATGGAGATAACAGGAAAATGTTTGTCTTTTTTATAGATGCAAATATCAAATAAATTGCACAAAATAGTCAAATATCGTCCTTCCGACATTACCATCCCTAAAACCTCCCCAATACTTGGATTTTGGAAAAAGTTAATAGGATATTTGATTTCTCTGGGACGGGGCCTAAGACAAGCTAAGTCAATTGGCATTTCCATCGTCAGGTTTCCGCAAATACATATTTATGTACAGCATATGTACGCGGTTTCAGCAGTACTTGACCAAGATTCCCTCAACCGTATCCGCCCTTGTATCTGGTGAATCTCACTTGCCTCGGCTCGGGTCTAAGAAAGTCACGCGGGAAAGCAACTGCGATATTGAGGCGCCCTCTACAGTGGATCAACAGTACTGCACCGACCGTAGCGCCACCTGTCGCAAAATTAAGGTTGTGGGAGGCGAAAATGTCTTCACCCAGCGATGAGGATGGGGGTCATTATATTGAATTATGCCCCAATCCTATTAGATTTGAGCCTGTCAGCAAAGTTACAAACGTATTCTTCGATGACTCCAACCGACAAGTAAGTTTCCATTGCATGTTTCTGCCCCTAGGCCTCTTTGTTGATACTTTCATCTGAGCGATAATATGAAGTTTTTGTAATGTTGACCTTTACAAGTGGATCTGTTTATCTGTTTTTTCCAACATTTTCCGGATTTCTGGATTTGGGGCCAGCTCATTATGAGAATAAAGTTTACTTTTCTATTTTTGAAATCACTATTTTCACATTTGAGAGTCTTTTCTGCCAATTCTAAGCCTTTAAAATACGAAATTAACCTTTTCTTGTGAATAGCTTCACACTTTTAGTTAGATCTAGTTAGTAAAAATCTGGAAATTTCCTTACTTTTCCGGATTTTTCATTTTTCCTGAGTGGCATCCTTGCATAATGAACTGCAAGGCACATGAAAACTTTAGAACCCCCCTTTTCCATAGCCTAGAGAATTGTGTCCCTGGTCTACAATCTCTCACAGAGACTGAAGCATTTATAAATGTAATGGGCTCATCAAGCCCTACACGGCTACAGTCCTAAAACGTAATGTGTAAGGTATTTACTTATAACTATCATCCGCTCCGGCGAGAAGCGGTACGTAAAGATTCAGTGTACGGCCATCCTGTACGTACCGCTCCTCGTCTCCGGCTCCTGTAGTTCCGGCATGATCCCAAAAAAATCATTTCAATGGGAAATTGTTAATATTGGATGGAAAATTCTGAAATTCAAACTGAGAAGGCCTAAAACATCAAAGAAAATTATGGCATAGTCAAAGAAAAATTGGATTTTTTTTCCTCAAGCGCATAATATTATGTATACGGTTCCTGTGCTCCGCAAAGCTCATCGCACTATGCCTGACATCTAGTGCTACTCGGGCCAAAAGCATGTCTTGATTTTTTTGCTATTTCTCTGATTATTTCCCTTTTGCTTGGGTGATAAAATATAGAAGACCCTTAGGGGCTGTCCTCGGGGTGCCCGCGGGCTTTGCCCGCGGGCCGTCCAACACATCGGCGGTTCATCCGGCACCCCTCTGACGGCCCCTGCGGGTCTTCTTGTTAGTAGATACACCTACCTTGCTTTCAGAGATAGAGCGGTATCTTAAAGCCAGTGTATCGTCCTTACGTTTCTAACATTAGGGGCTCCATCCCTAAGCCTGACAACATTGCAGCCAGCGACGCTAGAACATAATCCAGTGACGTTGAAATATTGGTCACGTCACAAATTTGGTGCGGTGCTGAGGGAGATACAATGTAGCAAATAACGACGTCCTCAAGGATGATACTCTGGCTTTAATGCATGCCATACAGCAGTAACCATGACACTTAAAGTTACAATGGCTCCCACTTCTTGATCAAATCCCCTCCAGACAATGCAGTTCTACTATTTTGCCAGGTGCTAAATTAGCCTACCCTACCTTTGTACTGTTGCTTATGTTTTGGAATAAGTGCCTAATCTAAGGAGGTAAACTGTGTATGCCAACCATCCGAGGCAGTGTAGTCACTTGCATCACTGCACTGAACTGTGCTAGTCTACTCCTGTCCAATCATATTTGTGTAGTTGTAGTGGAGCTGCAGTTATTTGAAGCTTGTTTATGTCTAGTTTGTGATTCACTCTGTCTGACACATAGGTTTGTAATAACCTCTTTGTTGTCAATAAAATACTTATAATACCATCTACTAAGGCCTAGATACCCGTAACGTCAGAGCCTATACTGAGGTTTTTGTTGTGTAGGTTCTGTTGAAAATAGACATCAGAAAAGCCTTAAAAATTTATCAGTTTTTTTTAGTAGATTGAAACAGGAGACAGTTCTCGCAAAAATAATGTTACAAACAAGCAATTTAGGACTCTTGCTGTGAAACTTGAGGACAACTAACTTACACCATCTTACATCCTTAGACCTTATATCAAATTGAAGTGAAAATAAATCTATTCTTGCAGTTTTCATCAAATACTTTTTAAAGCTTGTATCAAGCAAGCTCCGATTGAATATCATATAACTAAATATACTTTTCGAGTCCTGGCAATGAAAAAATATTTCTTTTTATGAAAGCCCAGTCTCGTTGATTTATAAGTAAAGTTTGTTCCTCAGTGAATCAGTGGAACTTTCAAAACCATCCTGGGCCACAACGTACTGGGCGGAACAGCGCCGCTTCTGGTACCAAATCATTTGTAAAGTAATGTAGATGATTGTCAATGTCGTTCTGCAAATTAACTTGATTCTGTTTTGAACTAAGCATTAAGTAGATTTTTCTTAATGGTCTTAGGTATTTGCGGTGCGATCAGGCGGGGCAACAGGAGTCGTGGTCAAGGGGCCAGACGAGAAAACTACTGTTAACTTCAGGTGAGTAGTTTGTGAACAAGGACCAGTAGAATTGACCTTTTAGTGTTAAGTCCTTAATCCTGTCCTTAATTCCTAATACGATTGTAAGAGAAACCTTAAATCAAGGCTATATATAATAGTAATTATCTGAAATCGTGTAATTTTGTTGAAGTGTATCTTAAGTATATCTAAATGTGGTCATGCCACAAAAGGTCATGTTATGGAAGATGGAGACATAAGTCTTTGATCAATGACGCCTACATTTAACAATCTGGTACTTGGCCACTGCCTGTGTGTGCATTTCCTGGGTTTGATTGGTAGCAAAAAAAGGTAATTAGAAAAGAAGTGAGTTGGTGATCTGCATGCCACGCCCCTACTTCCAAATGTTGTATCGAGCTGTCCTATGTAGGTACCTAACTATGTACTGGCATTAAACGATTAAGCCGTGCAGCACAAAAATTGTCCAGTGTTTTTTGCTTGTGACGTCCGGGCTGAAGGGGATGTCCAAGATGATTCTAGTGTTGAGATTTGCAAGATGGTAACACCATTCATGAGCAGTGTTCATAATTAAGCTAACAACTTCTGCGCCTCACGGTTGATACTCAAAGTATGTGCCCGCTAACCTCTCTTTGCACTTCCAATAATATATACACATAAATAATCTGCTGAAGAAACACATGTACATAATGGGCATTCTACTGAAAACACGTCTGACCAACTACGGAATTGTATGCCTTGGTTGCAGAGCGCACCGTCAATTGCAAACACTGTTCAGGTAGAGATAGACAGATTGGAGTAAAAGGATGATCATTCAGTACGGTTACCTCAAAGCCAAAAGTTACCCATTCACTGACTCGAATGAGTTCTGAAAACAAGACATGTACGTTTCAAGAACAATCTGTCCAATCGGGGTAGTTAAATTTCTGTCCAATAATCTATAAGTCCCGAAGCACCCCTGTTGACTGTGGGTCTCATAGTTCTCCTGAGGGCCCTCAACAACGGCTTCTGTTTTTTAGCACTGCTAAATCTCAAGGCCTTGTAGGAATAGAAAGGGCTACTGACATTTTTTTCGACTTACTTGTTCTTAGTTACTTCTTAAGTTTTCAGTTGAAAATGCAACCCTGAGTAAATTTGTAAGTTTTCTAATTCTTACAGAATGGAGGACCGGGGAGAAGTGATTTCTATCAAGTTTTCCTACGACATGAAAGTACTTGCGATACAGCGGTCACACAAGTCTGTTGTAAGTGTCATAAATGTTGATTGCAAAAAAAAATTAGAGATATTATGTCATCATTATATGAACAGTAGTGTGTATGAATAGTAAATACAAATGAAGGAGATATTATTGTATGGAAGCGAAGTTGCTAAAGTTAATGTAGTAAAACTATTTATTTGGAAAACTTGGTAAGGTGTACAGATCTTCACAGCAACCGTATGAACGAGAAACAATTGTGATTTAACAATTGAGTCAGCTTATTTTTAAACGTCGTATGAGCAACACGCATTTCGTTTTCCATGTTTACCTTTTCCGTTTTAGGAGTTTGTCAGCTTTACAGATGGGGTCGACACAGTAGAATATTCGCAGGCATGTCGGGTAAGTCTGCATTAGGTAAACACTTTCATACAGACATAGTCACATGTAATTAGCGGTGCTTTGATTTAAAAAAAGTTGTTAAGTGTCTTTATATATATACTGGCACAATAAAATGCTTGGCCTCAGCGGGTCTGACTCAAGTCTGGCTTCTAAGTTCTACGAATTGTCAAAGGAGACCCTGGGCCTTTCTGAGGGACAAGGCATGTGTCTCTTTGTATTTTCTCGTTTATGAAAAGAAATATAGAACTTTAATTATAGATAGGAACCGGTTGAAATTCCTTCAATATTCTAACGGTTTCATTTACCTGTCGACAATAACGTAAGTTGATAACAAGTATTAAGTGCCAAAATGTATCAATAAACATTGGTGAATAGTGTTTGCAAATTTGGCTTTTGCATTTCACATTTTGCTATTTTTGCTAAGTTTTAAAGAAAAAAAAATAGTTTGCACAAAAATACTGTAGCGCTCCTATCGACAACGTCACGAAAATGATATAGACGACGGCCGGGAGTCGTGTATCTTTGCTTGCTATACCAGCGTTGGTTTGCATTTATAACGCAAGGCATGAATTGTATTGTTCTGTAAGCTATCAGAGTTTGGATTTAAAGAGCGCATTTTGCCTCAAGTTTAAAAGAAAAAGATAATTTGTATTTATAACGTAAGGTATGGAATCATGTATTGTATTGTTCTGTAAACTATCATAGTTTGGATTTGAATATTGCAATTTGAATGTCTCCATTCAATTGAAAGCCTCTCCTGTCCATATGCGTTATGCCCCAGCCTCAACCCCAGAACAGACCGTGAACAAGATTCAATATCCCCAAAATCGGCCCTCCCGCCCAAGGTCGGTAGTTCTACAACGGATGTAATGGTCTTTGCATTAACTGACTTGAATAAGAAATATAATAGGGATGTAACCGTCTTCATTTTTTTTCAGGGGAAGAGCACGAGGATTATTGGATTCAACTGGACGAACATTAACGAAATTGTGTTCATCACTGACCACGGGGTTGAATTTTACCAGGTTTGATTTTTTTCACCATTGATCGAATCTCCCATTGAATCATACTTGGCTCTGTTCTAGAATCCATTATAATAAAAAAGACTAAAACAACTAATCATCCTTTGCCCTACTTAATATTATGAAGAAGTGATCATAATTATCATTGCTGATATTTAGATATGTTTCGGTAATGACAGCAGTGTAGATGAGTTAGCTAACTTGTAATTCTTGTCTCATTGAAGGTGATACCGGAGAAGCGGATGCTGAAGTCCCTCAAAGCGTACAGTGTCTCCGTCAACTGGTTTGTTTGGCTGGTAAGCCATAGTTTCACCAATTACATGTCCGTGGTAAGCAACGAAAAAACATACATCTTAATCCAACACACTCTACAAGTGCCACTCTCATAGATAGTATTCAACACTTTTTCATTCAACGTGAACTTCTACTGATGTATCTGTCGTAAGGAATGGTAACACATGTATTATCACCAACATCAAAAGTTACTTTGCTTGAGCCTTTTAATATGTATGCATGTTTGTCTTTAGTTCATTTAAAGAATGACATTTAGTTAAGCATGTTTAAGCATGTTAACAAGTGGCATACCTGGATTCCCCACTCCAATCTCCCATTTACCATTTTATTATGTTCAATGCGTTATTTTGACATTTTCATAAACGTATACACTCATCCACAAATATTGATACTTGCATTCAGTTTCATGTCCGCTTGTTATACATGTATAGATATCTTAGTCTGATTGAAGTTTTACCTATGATAAATCAGCATAGGCATCAGTACATGTTATTCTATTAGTTCCGGGTATTTCTGATGAAGTTACGTTTTCCTGATCCACCAACTACGATTGTGTAAATCTATTATCATATTGATTAAGGTAATCAAGAGAGAGATATTGTTATATACAAGTTTAAACCATAAAATAATAATAAAAATGATAATAAAATAAGGGAGAAATTAATATCTACATGCTGAATACAGAAGTACCCTCCCCGCTAATAATACGCCTGTTCCTATACCTTACTCATGCCATTAGAAGCTAAGCTCCTTTACATGGTATGCTCACTGCTGAACCTAATAAAACACACGTTCATTTAACATCAAACGACTCCAATCTATAACAAGTATATAGGATTGGTAGTTGCATGAAAATATTCATTGTTCATGATTATTGTGTACGTATACTCTCTTCCCTCAACCTGATATTTACCTGTGTAAATGTTACTAAGCGTGTGTCCTTTTACCTTTTCTTTCTAGCCAGAAAGTGCTGTCCTCCTGTTGTCTTCAGGAGTACTAGGAAACGTTATGAACCCATTCCATTTTCGGGTAAGTTGTTTAACACGACCCTTTATTCCCAATAAAAATGGTAATGACATAAGTCATTTATCAGGCTCTATAAACACTTTAGACATTTTGGCACATGATGTTCACAGCCGCCATCTGTATGAAAATGTGATGTGAGAGAATCAATATAAGCATCTCAATATGAATGAGATGCTCGTAAATCTAGAAGGCCATAAATATGCGCGTCTCCAGTATACATACATCCTATAATTGTATTCTTGCTTTCTGCCTTCAGCCGGGTGTAATGCTGAAACTACCCAAATTTGAAGTGGACCTCCCAGTAATACCGAAACCACCCAAACTGTGCCTCTTGGAGAGAGACGTCACTATGGCCAATATGTAAGAGATGCAAGACTGGTCTTAATAACACACAATTAATTGTCCGAGAATTTCGTTTTATATCATAAAAGTGTAAAGGAATAAAAGATTGTCTTCACTTCTAAAAGCTAATGAAAATAACTTCTAAAAGCAAATGAGAAACATAAAGATATTGAAAATCAAGCTGAGAAACAAAAACATTGCATTTATGCATTTGCAGTATCAAAAATAGCTGCCGTGATTAGGCCGAGGGAAAAAAATTGTTGTGTTCCGGTAACATCAGTCCAAAAAAATAGGGTAGGTAGGTCGGGATTTTTTTTTTTATTATTATTATTATTTTTAAAGACTTACAGTGAAAAAATATAACCAAGTCTGTCATATTTTATAATATTCAAATATTTTTCTCTAAAAAGCCCATAAAAACTTTAGGGTCGGGGCAAAAAAATAGGGTAGGTCGGGTTACCGGAATGCAACAATTGTTTTCCCTAGGCCTTAGCAAACTAAAACAACTTTCCTTTTATGCTTTCATAATAATAACCAATATTCAATAACCATAGATACTATTCACATAGACTTTTCATTTGATTTTCATAGGCTGCCAATCTTCTCATATTTACGTTTCAGATACGGGCAACTTTATGTAGTAGTTCTACGTCATCAACCGAGAGGAACAACAGGGACGGGAGCAGAAATAGTCTTATATCTCCTACAAAAGTAAGCGAAAACTATTTTAGAATTTACTTAATCATTTTTCGATTGTAATCCTCATACATGGTGTCGCTGCAAGATTCTAAAGGATTTAGAAACAAAATGAAGTTAATTTTTCCCTCAAAAATTGGTTAGCTTACACTTGTGTATTCAGCATTGGTTAAGATATTTCATAGTTACCCCATTAGATTTCCATAGAAAACTCGCCAAGCTCAAAATTTAGAAGTAAACTATCAGATGGTACCGTGCCAATATAAACGATAAGCAAAATTTAGGCAGCACTGCAATAAAACGATGGGATTTATCTTTATTAGGGACGGTCCGGCAAAGAAGACAAATGTGCTCCGTCTGGATATGAGCGGACGGTTTGCCATCAATATCGTTGACAACTTGATCGTTGTACATCACCAGGCATCAAAGGTTGGCGATTCCACACATAATGTACACTCAAAAAATTCTTTGTAGCATTACAGTAAAGTATATATCTAATCAGCTTTTTATTGATAAATACTTACCGTGGAATCAACCGTTGACACTACATTGCTTTGTCATTCTCTTCGAAAGGTATTTTGGGTGTCGATTTTTGGTTATTCATGCCATTATGGAATATGCCAACAGATATTTTCTCTGACTTTAACTAATCTTTACATTCTTAACTTCCTCGTTAGACATCGATGATGTTTGATATCCGACTTGACGGGCGGTCTGACGGTTACATCATGTACCATGACCCAGTGCTCGCCCCACTCCCCATTCAACCTTTTAGGCTCCATTTACCAGGTAAGTTAGTTTGTGGTAATGGTAGTGCACAACACTTGCATGTAGCCACAATGATGACATTTGTAAACTGAGCCATAAGGTGTTACATAGGACTGACTCAGTCATTTGCTGGGGTCCACCTGATAGTTAATTATTTCATTAGAGATATATGAATACTACGTAGTTATTGAGAGGCGATCACTGACCACCACTCGTTGTGTTTGAGCATGTCCAGGACCGTGTGACGGTGCTCTTGTCAGGTGCCGGTGGTTGCAGTCTGGTAATTTGGGATGCACCAGCTGCAGTCTGGTTTTTACTCTACTACTTCTAAAATGATGTCCTTTCGCATGTTGTAGTCTACACACTGAACTTGCTTCAGATCATACCAAGAGCCAGTGAAATAGGCTTTTAACAGCCTGTCCATCTGGTTGCTGTTTTGATAAACTGCTTATTTAAAGGGACGTTCTCGTCCGTGAGTTCACTGAGATAAGTCCGCCGACGTTAGCCTAGCAACGACGTCACTGGCGACGTGTTTTGCCCTTTCAGAACGTAATAACGTCATTGGTCACGTCACGAAAATGGCGCAGTCCTCAGGGGGTTACAACTTAGCAAAACACGTCCCTCTCACGGACGAGAAAGCTCCTTTAAGGATCTGTGGGAACCAGCAAATTGCAAAAAAAAAAAAAAAACATCAATTAATTCCACTCTCATCCTCTGAGAGTGTGGCCTCATGGTGTAGAGGTTAGCAACCCTACCTCCAAACCTCAAGGTTCGAATATCCTGAAAGGGATTTGTCCTGGACAAAGTTTTTCTGCTAAAGCATCTCCAAAGATGGTGTTGCAAAAAGAAGATAAAATGTTTCCTTCAATTAGTTGTTTCATTTAGACTTTTTGATATATGTGTGGAATAAATCATGAATTAATTTCGACTTAAATGTAAAAGAAAACTGTTTAAAATCACTGTTTCCTTAACTCCGGTGTTAAATCATAGACTTTACTCACTTCTCCAAAATAGAGAAACAGACGACCTATTACATTATGTGTAACACACCCGAGAATCCCTATTGCTTACGAATTTACTGCGAGTTCACTGTAGTCAATCCATAAAAAGACTGACAGTATTCGTGGACATCTCTTTACAGCTGTACCGACATCTGGAGCCGTCGCTGACACACAGGACTTTCAATGTGAACTTTGTATCCTTTGGTCATTCCTGAAATATTGTTGTCGCCCAACACTGCAAGAAATAACTGTGAACACATGTCATAAATTGTAGATTTCTTAGGTGTAACTCTTACCCAAATAAAAGTGTACCTTGGGCACATGGGTATCGACAATATATACAGAAGTAATATGCGCAGGTAATAGGACTCGGGAACACCGTTTGATTGTTTTTGCTACACTTATAGATTATACCATTCTATCCGCATATAATATCAGTCTAGACTCTATGTCACTTAACCAATGAAAGATTCACCTAACTGGATTGTATTCCAACCAAACATTGTGATTGATGCCAAACTAGGTGAGTTTACTGGATTTTATCTTTTGCCAGAAATTTTCTGACTTATCAGGCCTATAATATAACATGTAGATCTAGGAGTGTATCCTTAAACCTCGCACTTTCAGTTAAACGCGTGTCCTTTTGCTATCATTTTAAGAATAGGCAACAACTTCCAAGAATTTCAGTTTCCCCCCCCCCCCCCCTCCCCTCGGGGAAAAGTACGCATAAAATGTACAGGAACGTACCCAGTTTTCACAAATTGCATACTCCTCCCCTCTTGATGCGTATGTATTTAGTGAAAGGCCTCTGAATGATGTGTTTGTTTATGTTCTACAGGATGTTTGTGGTACGTCCAACTGAAACTTGAACCACTCATAAGGATGATTCCTGATAAGGTAAATACAGACGTGCATCGATATTATACGTAATCATTTATTATAAGATGCAACGGAATTCATTTCGTTTCAATATTAATTCGAAATGCAAATATATGATGTATCTTCCCCTAAGCCGAAAAAAATGAAAACGTTGTTTGAATTTTCATCTACCCTTGTTTGTATGGATATTACAGGAAAACGTTTGTCCCATTTTTTATTATGAATATCAAATAAATTTTACAAAATAATCAAATTTAATCATTCCGACATTATCTTGAAAATGAAATATTAGCCTAGGGAAGTGCAGGGTTATTCTCTTATGTCCCCTTAAAAGTAAGGCCCTTATATAGGCAGGGGGAGGGGGAGGGGTCATGCAGACCATATTGGCCCCTTCATTGTGAACCCAGAGTGATAATTTTAAAAGGCGCTTATGGTCCACTCTGCAGGCCTTAGAATATCCCTGGAGGCTTTTAAATGGAAAAATAGCCAAATGTTGTAAAAAAATGCCATCGATTGTGGTCCAACATTGTATATGAATTCATTTTACTTTTATTGGCAGTGTCTACTCATGGACCTTTTGCTGGTTCGGCGGGAAGCCAAAAAGGTGATGTTGACGGTGTGTCGACAGATGTTAACCCCTGGCCAGCAGTCCTCACTTGACGTCATTGCCCGCGTCTTCGACAAACTCAATCATGTCTACTTCTCATACCACCAGGCCGAGGCACATGCAAACGTACGTCTGACTTTATCGATAATGGACGACTTTATAATGGTACCAAAAGAAATGTATGACAATTTCATAACTTTCAACACGGTATTATTCGCCACCATTGATTGGGTGATCACATTTATCAGGTTATTCGCCACCATTGATTGGGTGATCACATTTATCAGGTTATTCGCCACCATTGATTGGGTGATCACATTTATCAGGTTATTCGCCACCATTGATTGGGTGATCACATTTATCAGGTTATGTGTGGTGTATTGAGTCTCTACATGCACAGGCTTCCTAGACTAGGAATGACCAGGCTGTGTATTGCATCATATACCACTTCCTCTCCAACTTCCTGTCATTGGATACCCAAAGTATATACTAGGTGGCACCACTTAATAGATCTTTTGCATTCATTTTGGAGTCATCACATTGGTTTATTTCTTGATGTTTCAATATTGATGAAGGTAACCAAGCGTCCCTAAGTTAAGCAGATATTTAGTTTTTCATTTTTCATATATTCTCAAATTTCATTATATTGAAATTTAGGATCATTGGGGTGGTTCTAGAATCAAACTTATGAGATTTCCTTTTTTTCCCTTTTTCTTTCCTTTTTCTTTTTTTCAAAAGTTTATGTTTTGACTGCTGGTAATCTCCAAACAGGTTTTTATCACTCTCCAAGCAGATTTTAGGTTTACACTCTCCAAGCAGATGTTCAGTTTCAAATTTTTGTTTTTGCATCAAATTTTTATGTTTTGACTGCTGGTAATCTCCAAACAGGTTTTTATCACTCTCCAAGCAGATTTTAGGTTTACACTCTCCAAGCAGATGTTCAGTTTCAAATTTTTGTTTTTTTCTTTCTTTTTTCAAAAGTTTGTTTTGACTGCTGGTAATCTCCAAACAGGTTTTTATCACTCTCCAAGCAGATTTTAGGTTTGCACTCTCCAAGCAGATGTTCAGTTTCAAATTTTTGTTTTTGCATCAAATTTATATTTTGACTGCTGGTAATCTACAAATAGATTTTCATCACTCTCCAAGCAGACTTTAAGGCTTACACTCTCCAAGCAGATGTTTGGTTTTCAAAAAAAAATGTTTTGTCAAGTTTAAATGTTTTGACTGGTGGTTATGTGTAAACAGGTTTTCATCACTCTCCAAGCAGATTGCAAGATATACACTCTCCAAACATGTTTGGTTTTCAATTTTTTTTTTTTTTTTTTTTGCATCAAGTTTAAATGTTTTGACTGCTGGTAATCTACTAGTAGATTCATCACTCTCCAAGCAGACTTTAAGGCTGACACTCTCCAAGCAGATGTTTGGTTTCCAAAATTTTCTTTTTGCATCAAGTTTAAATATTTTGCCTACTGGTAATGTCTAAACAGGTTTTCATCACTCTCCAAGCAGAATTTAAGGTTTACACTCTCCAACCAGATGTTTTCTATAAAAAAAAAATTATTTTTGCATCAAGTTTATGTTTTCACTGCTGGTAGGGCCTACTCTCCAAGCAGATTTTAGGGTTTACATTTCCATGCAGAGTATACAATTTTTCTTATGTCAACATCATTTTTAGATTAAAACTAAATAAACTTATTTTATTAGTAATTAACGTGCATCATTTACACTTAATCCATTAATTAGTGGCGTTCTTTTGTTTTTTAAACAAATGCGAAGTTGTTATTGATACTCAACTACTCTTTAAAATTGTGTGAGACGTGGCAAAGATAACTGTGCTCAGTTCAGTGACCACATTCAAAGTGACCAGTTGCCAGTACTGATCACTTCATTCTATGCCAGGGTTGATTCAGAACTATTAGCATGGTAACATGTTGTGTTTCCAAGGGCTGACCTGATTGTTGCGGTAGCCATCGAGCAGTACAGACCACCCCACGTTTAACCAAGGGCTTACGTGACATCATCAATGATTGACATGGGGTGTCAGTAATGCTCAATTCCCCTTAGAGGGGCATTGATAATGCGGTTTCATCCTAACATGGGAATTTTCATGCTGTGTACTTATTAACTGATATACTAAAGGGAGTCTGAGACTCATGACAGGGATCAGTAGTGGCGGCTCCCAATTGAAGATAAATAGGAAAACAGATTATTACAAATTAACCAAATGTTTGGTAACGGTCAGTAATGATTTGTGAAGAGTCCAAGTAAGAGATTTCTTGGCAAAACTTATTGAACAGGTCAACAAATTTATATAAGGCATAATGTTCTGAAGAATTTACTTTTTGATCTGTTTAACCCCAGAGGTTAGGGTTTGCATAGGTATTTATTATGGACCAACTCCAGCACGAGTATTAAAGATAAACATTTTTGACGTGGCTAGATCATACTGGAGTATATATAAAAAAATACAATCTTTAAAATTATCGTGCTTTTAAATTACTTTGTAGGCAACAGAAAGTGGTAGCAGTTCAAGGATGGAAAACTTGCGGAGGCGATCGCAGGCTGTTATAGATCAGTCTGATATGTATACCCACGTGTTCGCTGTCTTCGTGGACAATAAGGTAAGTTATGCATACCTCAATACTCGTATTTGATGACACATGTAAATTTATATGTATATAATTGGCCATTTTACGTTAATCCTGTATACAGATTTTTTTGGAGGGGATACTGAATATTGGATTTAATAATTTATTGCATTTGTTCACTTGTGGGATATCAATTGTTGTTGGCTCCAAGTTTTCGGGTAAACCGTTTTTGGAGAGACAGTTTTCTCTCCAATAACAGTCTGCTCAAGGTCTGTGGATGGTCTCTTTGATGTGGGTTTGATGAGGGTCACAATTCTGTGCCATCCTGTGTGCGGTCCAGATCTTAACCTCAATAAGATGCAAGCCCCTTGACAAATTGGGTAATTGGGTAAATTGGGTTAGGGTAATTAAAATCTGACAAGTCAAAAAAAAGTCACCTTAGAAGAAGTGATAGTGTGTGAGTCAGCAATGTGTTTACAGGCTTACAACCCCTACCTCACAAGTTTTTCAATACTAATTTGATCTTCTTGTCAGAATGGTTTCAATTTCATGTGGTATATATCATTCAGGGTCACCCTGGGTCAGCAAATAAGGATATCAATGGAATGGCAAGCATCACCTCCTCCCACCATTCCAACCCTTCCTCCCTTAGGCTTAGCTTGGAGTTTCCACCCCTTTCTGGTGGTGACTCAATTAAAGTCTTGAATAATCCCTACATTTAATTGTTTATTTTGTGTTTATTAGAAGTATTTACAGAGATGTCATTTCTCTTCTGGATTTTTGGTTGTGATGTTAGTTTTTCTAATGCTGGTAGTTATGAGCAGAAAGTATTGCAATATTAAAGAAATTTGTTACCAGGCAGTACCTAGAGTATATGAAAGAATGTTTTTAATGTCAGAATGTACATACTTTAACGTTTTCTTCTTTTCAAATATTCCTGTTTAAAATCCAGAATGTTGGTTCGCAAATTTCCGGACTTTTCATGTTTATAGAGTGGCATGTCTGTATTTAGTGTAACAAAAAAAAATGTTTTCTCTCCTGGCGGCGTCATGCTGTCAATATTGCTGTTTCTCATGACATCATTTTCCCTTAAATTTAGGAAATAGAATACAAGTTCATGGTGGCAGTGCTGGTGGAGTACATCCGATCGCTCAACCAGTTTACCATCCCTGTCCAGGTACTAAAGCTCATACCGGTCAGATTCTCTCCTGTATGAATATTATATCTTTGTGGGTAATGAGAAGAAATACTTTCCTGGGCCACTGGGTACCAGCACAGATTGTCAATAAACACGCCGGAAAGTTTCTCTACGACTCCTTCCTGGCGTGGTACATTGGTGAAGTATGCTGGTACCTAGTGACACACAAAAGTACTTCTCTTCCTCAAAATCAACATAAAGAGATTTTTTCGCTTTGACATAAACTATGGGTAGCAGAACAAACCTCAAGAATAAACATTTAATATCTGTTAATGATAGTAGATGTGACATGCTTTATCCAGAAAAGTACATCTTTTTACCATAGCCAAGTAAGTACATCCTTCCCGTAAGAGTGTTGAAGTGTAACGTAGACCGTTTTCTTCTCGGCCAGCACTACCTGTACGAGCTGGTAATCAACACACTGGTGTACCACAGCTGTTTCTACCAGTTACACCAGTTCCTACAGTACCACGTACTGAGTGACTCCAAACCGCTCGCCTGCCTGATGCTTTCCCTGGAGAGCGTCTACCCACCCGCACACCAGCTTGCTCTCGACATGCTCAAGGTAGAAGGAATTCAAACTCACTTAACACTGTACATCTTATTATAAATCTACCTAAAGCCCACCAATTTCCGAGCAGTGGTGCATAAAAGTGGTTGAGTACTTCATTGCTAATAAACTGCAGAATGCTTTTTGATTTTCCTACTTTTTCATGAGTCCAGTGCGTGATCTCTGTGTATGGGCATAATAAGAATTGCTCATGAATGATATCTGTTAAGCAGAAACGTTGAGTACACAATAAACACCTTTTATATGTATATAATTATTTCAACAGCTATCCGATATCTGACTGGCTGTTATATTAACAATTAACATGATATGTCGCGATAAGTATCCATAAAAAAGAACTAGGTTGGGTGTGGCTTTCTATGGATAAGACGCCTTGTGACTATTCTCTCTCCTTTGCCAAAAGCATGATAATCATCTGGAGCATATTTTCGTAATTAGATGGATCAACTGCATTATGATTTTGTGTCTCATGATTGGCAATTCCACCTGTCACATGAAGAAATGATTTAATGCAAAATAACCACAAAGAGGGATTTTCAGATGTTAATATATTTAGTGACAGACACACTGACTAGCCACAAGACACTTATCAAAATACACCTGGTTGACCCAATCATTTACAAACATATGGACCAAGCTAGGATGTACTGCTTCGTTGTCGCTTTGATTTTCTTGACCTTTAATACCGGGAACTTTTCATTTGTCTATGAAAGCATGTCGATTTCATTGAATAGTATAAACTATGTCTTTATATATTGAAAAATTGATCAAGTGTGCAGATTGGTCTTTAGCTGTACTCCTAAACTTTCAGCGATTGTCGACAGCAAATGAAGAAATCATTGAAGTTCTTTTGTCAAAGCAGCAACTACTGCCAGCTCTGAGGTAAATTGCTTCAAATATTTTGCTAGGTTATCAACATCTCGTAATAATTAAAAGTAGATACTGATTCCAAACGACCATGGTAATTGTCATCTAGATCCTGAATTATTATAATATCATTTATCTAAAATGTTTATTTAGGGGAAAAACTTTCACCCATATTTTGACTTAGCACCAAAAGGATACTTGGATGGATAGAGCAATGAAGCTAATATAAGAGCAACATGTTTTTTTCTGATTACAATTTGTTTCAAAGATCTGTAACTAATTGCAGTGGGTTTGCCGCTATTTTCAGAAGAATATAAACACATTGTTTAAAGATGTATTTTAGATTCTGGAGCTCATTGATTAAGCGCTGGAGTTGAGGGGGCCACTTCATCACTTAAGCTTAGTATTTTAAAAGCATTTTCCTTGTACTTGTGTCACCAGATTCATCCGAGGAGTTGGTGCCATCGATACTGTATCGGCCCGCAAATTTTTGGAGGCAGGCAAGACAACAGACGACAAGATGCTCTTCTACACGGTCTTCAAATTCTTTGAACAGAGAAATATTAGACTTCGTAGCAACCCCAAATTTGCCCCAGGTTAGTAATAAAAAATACGTTTAGAAGCAGGACTGGATCAATTATGTCAAATGCCAATATTTTAGCAGTTGAACGGGCTTATATGCCGAAATCAGGAACAAGACCGAGGGTATCGTTGGTCACTGGAAATGGTACAATCTGTATCCCCTTGGCTTTAGCCAATCGCTTCTACCCAATTCTGAGAAACATAGTGAGCCTAAACATATCATGATAGATTATATTATTTTCATGCTGTTTGATTTCGTTAAAATATTGCAACACCTTATATGCGAGTGCGCCTAAAGAAGGTAAACCTACTTGGATGCAAACGGTACCAATTTTCTGAGGACCACTACTAAGTGTGCAAATTGACTTAAGAGTCTGATCCTGTGGTTGACAGCTCCATCACCCTTGGTTTCAGGGGAGCACTGTGAGCAGTACGTGAGGCACTTCGAACAGCTCTTCGGCGCAGACGCACTCGGGGTTGTGGCAGCAACATAGGGAGTCCCAAATAAGAATGGAAAAGGCAGGACAATGTAATGTAATTCTAGCAAATTCCTTTTCGTTAAGTCTCACAGTATTGATTAATCTGTATGGTTTTCAACGTTTATCAGAATGTCACTGTTCTCTTTTGATTATGATAATTTCGGTGTACTCTTTGGTGTGTTAACAATTTCCCTGGGGTTTATTGTTTTTTATCTTAACGAATGTGACCTGAACAGTACATGTTTGCCAAGTTTTGACCGTGGACAGGTATTTTCTATAAAGACGATTCTTTAAGCAAAATAAAACGAGTAGTACTCCCCAATCCTGCTCACAACAAACATACACGTTCAGCGAAAAACGTGTCCATAACTGAACATGTCCACAAACAGGAATACGCAAACACATTAATCAAAATGTTTAGGAAAAAGGCCCACTTCTAGTGTGAATTTGGATATAATCTGAGTAAGCGAGACGATATCATTGCATTTATGTAAAAAGTGACAAAGTGCAATGTTCTTTGAAAAGCGTGGATATCTTATTATTTACATGGATTTGTCATATCCTTGAGGTGTAAACATAACGTCAGTTCGGTTAAACCTGTAAATTGTTGTATATTTATAGGTTGATTTGTAAATATTGTACAGTTTATTTATCAGATCTGGTAGGATAAAATGTATAATAGATTCCGCAAAACTATAGACACTTTTAAATCCTTATATCAGTCTGAATATGTTTTAGAGGTCCCATTTTATACATTTTTAATATTACCGTTATCGTATTCATAGAGGGGATGATCCAGAAGGGGAATAGGAAGGGTTGCGCTTTTGGTTTTGAAGTAAACTTTAAAAAAACATAATCTGCTGTGAACGAGGCTAGTTCTCTCTGCTGATGCTACCGCAATGTGAGTGGGCCCTGGATGTAAGGCTTGCTCTGATTGGTCAATCTACCACTGTCTCCAAGGAGAATGGTAACAACAATGGGGTTGTCATGGAAACTGTTGTTATCCTAGACAACATTTCACCAGGGGCTTCTCAGTGTCTGAGAGGGTTGGTTTGAGTCCTTCCAGTAATGGGAAGGGATTTTTTCAGAGACCTTGAAGGTCTCTGAGAGAGAGTTGCGGTTTCACCTTTGATCTTCAGGCATCATAAAGTGAGAAAGTTAGAGGTACCACACTTGTCGTGTCGGTGAAAAAATTCCCTATGTCAGGAAAATTAATCTCTGGGTAAGGTCCACTCGTGTGGCCTTAGGAGAAAACTTCAAGAGAAGTCGTGGTAGATTGGGAAAAACCCTGAGGAAAGTAACCCAGGGTTTTGGATATTAAAACGAGAACCCTTGTGCAGAAATAGTAAAAAAAACCATATGATTTATTGGCTGTATACAGAGACCAGGGGCCATTCCATAAAAAGTTACGATTATTTAAGATTTACAAGTCGTTCCAGGAACAAGATACGCACAAAAATACATTACTGTGTACTGTACGTAGCACAACAAATATGTGCATAACTTAGAATTTTTTGCGACATGTTATTCATTATTTGTAAATCATTTTTGATATTCAAATATTTTTTTAACATGAAGTTATAAGAATATGATAACATATGAGATACCATTACAAGGGTTATTTTTATTAGGAATCCGTTGGGAAAAACCAATTTAGGATTGATTGAGAACTCGACAGCGTACCAACCAAACAGGGAAAATGGCAAAAGAAATTGCCTGACAGGGAAAACACAGGGAATTTGTAAATTTTGCCAAAACACAGGGAATTTCATCTGGCCAGGTTCTGGAATTCTTGATATTCAAGATATTAGTGATTCAACTTTTTGTTGTTGGGTTGTTAAAATTTTTCTGCATGCAACAGATTTTAAATTTGAACAACTTGTTGGATATGATACAGGGAAAAATTGTCACAGGACAGGGAAATCTCAGGGAAAACACAGGGAATTTGAAAAAGCGAATTTTGGTTGGTACCCTGACTCAAGGAGCTATTAAAGAAAAAGAGAAAATTATTTAAATTTCCTTGTGCGTAGCTGCAAGATAGCATTGTTCTTTTCACATTACTTTAAAGAACTAACACATCGTACACACGATGATGCCATAAGTCTGTTGCTTGCTGCTATTGCTTTATGAGTCAGTCAAGGATCTATACCTTCTTCTGAGATTTGCCAACCAAATTCGCTAGCAAAAGGTGGGATTTTTGGTTAGGGTGGTCTTGGATACATCCTGTACAAATGGCTGTGAATAGGATGGTGTGTATGTGTATGGTCTATAATAGGTATTCTTTATTCAATTTCAAACACTGAATTGGAATTAAACCTGCCAACCTTATCTTTGATACCAAATAAAAGCCTCTATGCTAAGCAGTGGATTTCGAGTTGTTCTCGTAAGATTACTTGTTGACTTGAACAATTCATACGCTAATATAAGGCACAGCTTTTACGTTCAGTCAACCTTTCCCTGTCTTATACTACCAATGTTCTGGCCGATTAACTTGGATGCCACGACAAGCCATGTAAACAACACTTCACCAGAGACACTGTCAGTTCCAACTTCCAGTGCATAGGGGAGGTAGCATGGGTTGAACACCACTCTCCTCTGCCAGCAGCAGAGACATCCATCATTTAGTGTGAGCATCTCCCGCTTGCTGTTCAAACATCAACTATGGACATTAGGAAGTTAATGTCCACAATTTTGTATTTCAATAAACTGGTCACTATATTACTCTAGATGGGTCATTATCTTTTTTTTTACAATTGAAATAAGCCTCTTGACCTAGCTGCTGCCATGGTTTGGTCAAAAATTGAAATAGGCCTTATCATGTTTTTCATAATGAATGACAGAAATCTGTTCTAAAACCTCTTCGGCTCCTGCATATTAGTGTAGAGTTTGATCATCTCAAATTTCTGATTGTCCAGCTTTAAGGTTTATTTAGAAATCATATATGAAATCTGGGTAGATGCTGAAGTTCCTTTGGGTTTAGTTCGAAGGATAAGACACTTTAAAAAAACATGTATTATGATGCAGTACCTGAGAAAAAAAAAAAAAAAAGATCTCTGGATAATTTTACAATAGTCAAATTCTTAAACATGATATGCATTTACAACTTCATTTTTCGAGTGATTTCATTAGTATTGTGTTATAAGCACTGTTTTAGTCAGACCTTTTTATGACGCCAAATGTCCTGCATTGTGCCAAGGATTTCAAAAGGACAATTTTCTGTTGAAAAGTATGATAGAGTTAGAAAATAACTGCAAAACATAGGCCATTTTATGGAATATGGCCACATGGTGACCAAATTTGGCCTTATCAGGTTGAAGGGGCTCATTTTAGCAGATTAGAAGAAGACATAATGCTTGTAAGAATGTACGAAATGACAAACCCCTTTATTTTACATAATACTTGTATAATTTACAATTCTTTCACTTTTCAAAACATACATTTTCCAAATTGCTGGAAAAGTTAAATATATTTGAATTATAGGTAAATAATTCATCTTACAGAGTAAATAATAAGAATGTTCACTGAAATGCAACGAATTAAGTGCTGAATCGAGGGATGTAAGTTTTCAGATTTTTTCACTTCAACACCTCTAATAATGACTTTCGAAAATATTTGTTTTCATCACGTTTTATGGCACATTAAGATCATTTCAGATTTTATTCATACTGATTTTTCAATTAACCCTGAATTACAACCCTGTGTTTTGATGTGTTTACAATGTGTGGTACAAAACCTGAAGACTTGATGGTCAAAATTTATTGTTAAAACATTAATTACTAAGTAATCATACAGCAAAAATTGTTCACATTAAGAAATATCATTAACAAATATCACTCTTCATTCACATATATAATCATCTAGATTCAGCAAGCATTACACATTTTATCACATTAATGAATAATCCGGTACAATTTGGTTCGTTACACAGACAATGGGGGGGGGGGGGGGGGGCATGCCAGGCGACAACACTACTCTATATAAAGATATAATTTTCATGCTCAAACATATTTTAAACATATATATGTATTACTGTGTTAAATTAAGACGCATTTTTATTAAACAAAATTCACTATACGCTTTCCTGACAACGGAAATTACATGTTTCTCCTATTGTCTGCAGGTGACACAAATGTCAAACTTGGGAGGGCGATGGGTTAATGCAAAAGACCCTTTCGCTTCGGGCAATTTCTGGTTTGTAGGACTGGACACTTTAAAAGCATGCATTATATTTGTGAAGAACAGAAAGAGCTCCTGCTTGGCCAGCTGTTCCCCCATACACGACCTTCGACCTGCAAACAAAATACAAAATAAGAATTGGTTAAAGAAATTACAGTAATGTCACACTGTCTGTGCGCACATGTAACCACCACACCTGTACAACTGGGTGACAATGACTTTCGTCAGCATGAGTGGGTTAATTAGGTGTGAGATTTGACGTCACTGACGATTATTTTGACACCACTGGTGATAATTACCACTGATGATGTTTCGATGGTACAGATAAGGATTTGAAGACTCCACGCATGCTGACGAAAACATTCCTAATTTCATTCTGACCCACACATGCACGCTGATTTTTATTCAATCCACACTGACTTTGTGCCTCATAAACTTTGACTTTTGGCCCGCTCATGCTGACTTTTTGGTCCCCACACGCTGGCGAAAATCAGCATGCAGGGGTCGAATACGTGCGTACAATATGGCCACAGACCCTTGAATGCAAGATGGCTATTTCCTAGATCTGACATGATGACATTGCCTTTTCTTAACTTCGAGAGGGGAACATTGCTGTTTCTTTAATTCGACATCCGACATTGGGACTCGCCCATCTAGAGCCCCCTACAATGCCACAATGCCAACTTTATACGCACCTGTATGATGCCACAAACCCTGACGTTTGGCCTTCATATGCTAATAAAAAAAAAATTAAAGCACCATATCTGGCACATGTGTGAACTAAAATAAAGCACCATATCTGGCACATGTGAGTAAAAACTGACCGTAAGGCTAAACATAGCTGTACAGAATATAACTACTAACACCAAATTGCATCTATACATCAGGATAGTTAAAACAATCAAATGTAAATCAAAGTTAGAATTTAAGAGAGAGAAAATAGTTTCAATAGTCAATCTTGTGTGTTCAACATAAAATATCTAACTATGAATAATACTTAATACTTACCAACACCAAAAGGTATGAACTTCTCATTGTGTTTCACTTTCCCATCAGGACCAAGGAAACGTTCTGGTCTGAAGGTCTCAGGTTCTGGCCAGTCATCTGGATTCCTCAGAACAGCCCAAATATTAGCCCATACCTAAGATGAACCAATCAGAGAGACAAGATTATTTATATGCATTTAAGTTCGAGAATCTAAATCTATAGAGCATAGATAAAAACTGACTGTTAAAATATAATGCTTACATTTTTATATCATGTAAATATCAAAGTTTAATTCTATCATAACGATAGCTGAATACAGTGTTACTATCTGGAGATAACCAAATGCTAAGCCCGTGTGAATAAAATCATCACATTATCTCTTCTAAAGTTCTATTAATACCAGAAAATTTAATATCAGGAAGTATATGTCATGTAGCTTTCAAAGAAGCCTTAGTGCCCCCGTAGCACACTGACAGAAACTGATCCAGCTAGTATAGTGGAAATATACGTATCTTGATCACATACCTCTGTCCCCTTTGGAATGGAGTAGCCCTGAACAGTTGAACTTGCAATAGTTATGTGTGGCAGAGTTATCGGAGCCGTGCTTGCCAGGCGTAATACTTCAAGCAACGTAGCTTCAACAAAGGGCATGGATTCCCTGTCACTTAATACTGGACGCCTCTGGTGACCAACTTTCAGGTCTATTTCATCCTGTACCTTTTCTTGAACCTTAGGGTATGCTATCATGAAGTAAATCGCCCATCCAAGTGTAGTTGTTGTGGTTTCCATCCCTGCTTGAATGAAGTCGCTGGTTATTTGTAAAATTCGGTTTTCTATTTTGGGATACCTTTGCCTTTCCATATGATAACCTTCTATAAAGTTCCTTGGGTATTCCATCTGATCATCACAGTTGATTTCATCAATTTTTTGCTTTAGAAAACCATTCAACTCTTTGTATGCAGCTTTTATCTCGTTGGTAATCTGCCGGTATGAAGGAATTAAGGACTTTCCTGGAATATAATCCCATTTCAGCAATTTATCTGTAGCTGCAAAAGCCCTGTCAATGCAATGTCTAACTTTTGTGAAGTCTCTATTTTCATATTCGTAGCGGTATCCAAATAGAAGACTGATTATCACATTGGCAACCGCATTGCTGAGGTGATCTTGTACATCTATCGAAGTAGTGCCCTTCTTCTTGAAAGCTTCTATCATTATCTCAGCTTCTTCAATTATACACTCTTCAGTAATCTTTCTCCCATAACCAAGACTTCGGAGTACCTGCATTGCTGTATGACGCTGGAGCTTCCACTGCTCGGAGTAGGTTGAATCGGCAATGCCTGTTGTAAGGATAAACAAAGTGTTAATTTGATTGCGCAAAGATAAGTAAGAGAGAATCAAATAATCAGGGGCAAATCCAGAGATTTCCAATATGGGGAGCGCCCTCTTGTAGGCCCCTATAGAATTCCGCCGGACCCTCCGGATGCCAGAATTTTACATTAAAACAGTTAATATTAAAAATCTAAGTCAAAATAATCTGAATAATCACTGTAAACGTACATTTTTTCACGCTGCTACATTTTCGCGCATTTAGCACTAAGATTCACGTTTATGCTACCCTGATTTCACACTGTTTGTTGCTTCTTTGATCCATGGTATACTATTTTTTCACTCACATCGTATCAATGCACATAGACTGTAATACGCAGTGTGCGCGAAAATATTTACGGTGCTAAAATCAATACATTTACAGTAATCGCTAAAAATTTATAAGAGTAATAAGTCCCTAATGGTAACAGACATACTTACATTTTTAATGAAATGTGGTCTATAATATTAAGTAGATGCATTACGATGTTTTAAAGGTCGAGTAAAGTAGAACTATCCCAAACTAACACGAAGAGTTGAGTTGGTGACAGGTTGGTGAAAACTTTTATTGAGCCGACTTTTTACAGTCTTCCTCAGGAAAAGGGTACAGAAGCACCTGTTTGATGTTTTCCATTACCATCAATATTTCTTTATGTTTCAAGGAAATGATGTATTGTGCTACAAAATGTATACAGGCATATTTCGGTCTCACCGTTATTTAGACAAATAAACAAGACCTACCATGAGAAGGTGCATATGGGTTCCAAAGTTCGGCATTTTCATAAATTGGTCTACCTGCGAAATCCACTCCTTGTTTGACCATAGCCTCTTTAATGCTGTCTATGTCATTTAGCATAACAACCCACCTGCAAGTTGAACAAGTACAGATTCTTAACCTCATTCTTGACATCAATTCACAAAAGCATCAAGCTATACATTTTTCTTTGTCTTGAATAGGACTATTATGATCATTGACAAATATGTTCAACTGAAAATCAAATGTTATGGTACAATCTGTGATATTCCAAAAGAATAAGGGACCATTTTCTAGAATTACCAAATATGGAAGCGAGTTAAAAAACAAAGAACAAACTGATTAATCACAAACAATATCTGATAAAATGAAAAGGATAAAGGGTTGATAGAGATGGTCAGTCTGGTAAACTTGTATTCTATTCTCGGATTCGGGAACCCTCTGTTGCCAGGTACTAGGCATTACCTCCTCCATTTTCTTCAGTGCAAACAACACCATAGATACCACTGATAAGGCTAGGGGCTTGGAAGGCGGGAAACATTCACGCAGTGAAAAGATATACTTAATTAAACCATTCATTAAATTCTAAAACTTTCACAATATATTTGTGGTTATGAGATAAAAGACATAATTGTCTTTAAAAGAAATTTCTAAGTTTCTTAGAGTATCCAAACTGTGGCAAAATGGGGTTGTATTCACCAACGTTCACACCTTACTGGAGCGCTACCTACAGCAAATGCTCGGATAACCGAATCCGAGAATTGTAAAGAGAATCTTATGTGTGAATACGTACGTATGCCCAAATGCAATACTAAAAACAGGTCCATGCTTCTTCCCCAGTTTCTGCAAGGCTTCATGAAAATCGTATTGGTCATCGCTTTCCCCAAGGTATGGGAGGCTGCCAATAATGGGAAAGGCTGGTGGGCCTGGTGGAAAGCCAGTGGGGCGTCTCAGCTTCTTGTACAAGTAGGCGGCTCCGGCAATCACTGCTCCAGCAACCAGCGCGATAGTAACGTTGGACATCTCGATAGATATATTATGGCTACAGTCACAAATATCTGCCAAACTTTCAATGCGATCGGTTTGACAAGCAAACTTCTGCTATGGTTTCAAAGCATGAGTACGTTCTGTTTTCAGATGTATGTCAGCATAAATGGTTGTGCAGATTTATATGTCCGTGAGGCTATAGGGATGAGTCACAGCTTGATTTTGCCTTCCTGTCTAGGGTTCATCCCTTCAGTCTGCAAAACACTTGACAATTACCTTTGACCATATTATCAGCAAACATTATGGATAGATCTACCGTAAAATTCCTAATTCAAGCCACTGGTAAATTTAGACCAAGACCAAGTGGAAACACTATAAAATATATTAGAACACGGGTAAATAAATATATATTACAATCGTATAATGAATGTATGCAACCATGAATTGCTTTTATATATATATATATATATATATATATATATATATATATATATATATAAAGTTTTAAGGCAACTTACTAATTTGATATATTTTCAGGAATATGAACTCTTTAAAATTGTGCTGTGGCTTAAATTAGGGGTTTACCGGTACTTTTGAATATGATGAGTCAGCTATCACAGTAAAGCAGATAATAAGATTCTTGCATGTAATCAGTGACACATGCTGGCGCACCTTTATCAATATTATCTGATTATGTGTTTATGCACAAAAAAAAGTTGTATAACCAGATTACACATTTTGACCTTTCACACTTGTTATGTTAAAAAAAAGTGCCTTGCTTTCCAATAGAATACCTGAAATATCTAACTTTTAACTATTCAAATCACTCCTTTTTCATTTCAATGGGATGACACCCACCCTCCTTATTTCCGACTCCGAGTGGATAGCAATTAATAAAGATTAGAAAAACATTCACTGGATGATGAACGTCCCGAAATGATTAATCTTTTGAGGAATATATATTGGAAGTTGGGCCTTTATTTGGGCCCTTGATCGGGGAGGGTTGTAATTATGATGTGGTTTTTTTCTGATTCTTGTAGGTACAAGTTCTTCCATCAGAAGGATTTATAGTAACACGACATAGAATCTAAGAATTTAAGAAACATCCACGTCACCCTGTCGGATTTAAAAAATTGTGATGTCTGATATGTCTAATACTGATGTTATAACCAAGTGGGACAACTTCTGGGACTGAAAAAGCACTGAAAGAACATTTATAAACTCATATCCAGCTAATTAAGCTCTATACCAGTGCTTTCTTTTTTTTAACAAGTAACGGCAGATAAAATTTTCTCTAGAAAATGTATGTTGGGACTATACAAAATATACCTTAACTGTGGGGTGATGCCCTACTTGATAAACAACATAGCAGAATGTTTTGAACTTTTCCAATCGTCATGTTGCTCTACAATCCATATCAAGCAGCAAAACAGGTATAGTCTAGATCATTGCAGCAAACTGCAATCAAAAACATGAAGTTCCCTTAATATTTGTCAAAGAAATCCTCATAATTCTCAAAATTCTTTATCAATTTTAATCATCTTGGTATCTTTCTAAAGCTAGAATATGTAGAATATGAATCTGGATGAAGTGTGTTTCAACTGAACATTCCAAATGATTTGGAACGTTTGGAGTGTCTTCCAAAATTTGCCGAAATTTTATAAATCTCCTGACTTCCAACAACTTGATTCCAAATAGAATCGCATGTCGTTAGTCAGAAAATTGGCCGTGTCACTGTGCCGAATTTAGGGGCTAGACCCATATGTCTACTGGCAGATAACGTAGGTAACGTTTCAAATTGGGCCCTCGAGAGACCCTGGACCCTTTAACTGATCACCATGCGAAAACACAAAAAGATTACATCTCACAGTTATTTTTCCTGGAACCACCAACACCTATACTAAATGGAACAAAGGGATTAAGGACTGGTTACCTGAAATTCAAAATCCATTGCAGACCTCTGAAATAGATTTTAATTATTAGCCCTGGACTGAACATAATAAAACAAAAAACTTTAGGTCACCATGCTTATTTGTAATGTATGTTAGCTATAGGAGCCTATGGGAATATCAAAACTTTGCCCTATTCAAGTATTTTTTCAGCTTTGAAGATCCATTACAGCCTCACCAATGTTAAAATAATTTTCCTTAGACTTATATCAAAATTTTAAAAGCATAGAAAGTGAGGGGCACTGATGAAACAGAACTGCTGGATCAATGTGTAACCTTGAATGAATTTTTCAGTGCATTCCATTATAAGTCTTCCTGGGCAATTTAAATCTTTGTCTAGACAACTGAAACTGTTTGCTTGTGATTGAAATCTAGCAAATATTACTGCCCCAAAACTATGTAAGTTTTAAGTGATCTCATTTTTCACACCCCAACGTCTCGTAACTTGGCTAATCACCTAAGTTCAACATGATTAGTCCGTCTTTATTAAGGGTGATTTAGCATGATTAGGCCTAATTATGTTATTAAAGTGGAGGGCTCGTAACTATGATTAGAGGATTTGTAACAAGCGTTTCCATTGGTTTAACCTTAATCACGTCTACTGTAATCATGATTAGGGACTACAATATTTAATCTAACTAGGGGGTTAGATTAGGAGATGATTAAGGGTGATTAGGCCTATTGAGACGTGGAATTTAGATGATATATTCATGTTTATAATGTTTCTATGACTACATGTACTTAATCATTGCCTAATCAACCTATGCTCGCTACGGAGTTACGAGCCGTCGGGCACAGGGGGCGCTACTGTGCCACTTTTAAAATCTCTTGCATATCTGATTTAGGCAGGTGGATTTTCTCGGACATCAGCTATCAAGTTTACCCAATGTTCTCATAAAAATATGTTGATTCTTAAAGTTACAAACTTTTCCTAGGTAGCAAAAATAATGACCTAAGGACATCCAAAAAGTGGTCCAAATAACATTGGCTGCCCATCCAAATAAGGTACAAATCCCGACCAAACACAGACAAATTGTTCTTTTGGGTATATATGGAAGATATATCACTGAAAATATATCTAGTTGGAAATGTTTATGAAGGTATGACTCAAAGAGAATTTGCTCAGAAAATTGATCAAAAATGAATGACGTTATATCGATGCAAAATCTGATTTTTCAATCTTTTACAGCTATCTTACAAAATAAAATAATTTTATAGAAATATCACAAAAAGTTGTCCATATTAAAACTATGTAAATTTTAAAAGATATGTTTTCTAAAATACCTTTTCGTTTTATATTGCAACCATTTTTGACCAAATTTGGACGAAAAGACGTCCAAAAGACATTTGGATGGGCAGCCAACATCCTCAGGACATCCTGCCAACCAGATTACTGACCATTTTCTGATGTCTCCCGACCATTTGTCAACGTCTTTTGGATGTCAGACGGTGGGTAATCCCTATAAAATAATGTGCACTAGCAACTTAGTAAGTCTAGACATGCCACATCCTAATCGTGCCCATTTCGTGAGCCTTACCCATACACTCTAAGATGCATCATAACAGGCATATAGATCTACAGTACTGGTCCTTAGCTACATGGCAGACTGAAATCCAAATACAGGTCAGACAGATCTCACACATTCTAGCTTTTTCATAATATGAGACACATTCAAACATAAATGGGGGCCGCAATGTATTCAGGGTATGTATCTCTTCATTAACGCATACCTTGTTGCGCCTTACACAGGTCTGGTTTGTCATAGTTCTTGGAAGTTTTCTAATCTACTGCTTCCTTACCTTGGTTGCTATGTTTCTCAAAACACATGGCCTTTTAGGTGCAGATAGATCTACACTGATTCTTTAGTTTCATATTAGGTACTTCCTAGATATTTTATCTTTAATGTGCAAAACTAAATAAATGCTATGAGTCACACAATTAAATATCACCTTAGAATTTCTAGAAACACATAATACATAATACAGTAGTCATAACGACACATACATGGGAGTCACAATGAACTCGGCAGTGATACCCAAATAGTGGTCTATTTCTACTCACACCAGAGGGCCAACTGGGTAATCGTTATTTGTACATTTTAAACCCAAGTGCCAAACTTGTAGAGAAATCCGTTTTTCCCGGTATTCTAGATGTGCCACTCCAAAAGAGCAAAAAAGGACAATGGGGAGGGAAGTAGTAATACATTTTTTACTGCCTGTATGTGTTTGAGCTATACCAAGATTTCATAAAATCAATGTGTCCTTTTGTTCTAAATTTGCCTAGCTATGGTCCTACATAATTTCGTGTGGATATTGAGGTAAGATTTGCAAAAAATATATGATCTACATGTTTTTAAAATTATGAAAATGATGTTAAATTGATATCCAACATGGCGCCATTTAAAGGGAGTCAAAAGCAATGCGTCAAAATAAGACAACATTTTGCATACTCAAATAACTATGAAAATACATTCCAAGTCTTAACTTTAGCCATTGGTACAGTATAAATCATGATATGCCTGGTGACAGAAATGTTTGTAAACAAAAACAAATTTTGTTGGGTCACCAAAATTGACCAGGGACGAGTTTTCTTGTATTTAATGTAATTTAAGTCTGTTTTCACATTCTATATTTTACCACAGGCCTAGGTTATGGCAATAGAATAATATTTCATTAGTTGACCGTACATTGCTTTTGGCCCCCTTTAAGGATGTGACGTGTATTTGCATGCTTTACTTAGATATGTCCTTTTTAACAGGAGTCATTGTTAAGTAATCGATTGCGCTTTTCTGCTGCATGTTCCATCTATTCTTTCACAAACATAAGGCCACAAAAAAAATTGTTGTGTTCAGGTAACCCTACCTACCCTAAATTTCTACCCTTTTTTTGTTTAGGAAATTAAATTTTTTTTTTTTTCAAAATCCAGAAGAGTTGACCTAAAATAGCATGGAAATCTATAAAACAGCCCATAGATGCTCAGGACATGTATTTTAGATGCTAAAAATGTTTTTAGAGGATATTTGGAGTTTTTGTTTTACTCCCAACAACGCCAGCTCTTTAGTTAGTAAAAAAAAGCAAAAAAACAGAAAGAAGATATTTCGACCTACCTGCCCTATTGTTTTGGACCTATGTTACCTGAACACAAATATATATATTTTTGGGCCTACTGTTATACATTCTTAGAATGCATCAACAAATTAAGTCGATAAAGGTCTATAAAACTACTTAAATGGAAAAATAAACGCATACAAAAACCATCTTTATATAATATTATCAGCTTTTATTACACAAAATTTTACATATATAGGCAATAGATCGTAATTATATGAAGCCTTTTAATGACCAACCGAAGATGCGCTACAGTGATCACATGGTCTTTGCCCTTTGACATTTGCACGGATGCGCGACACTAACAGTACCAGGTGAAACACCTTTATTCGCCACTGGCCTACAAGAAACAGCTTGGGGCGTTCCACCCAAGTTTTCCAGCCTCCAAAAAGATTTTGACGCGTTTGGTTGCAGAAAAACAAAAACAACTCACGTCAAGAAGGTAGCCCCAGAAAGTGAGTCAAGGCAGCCCGTTATGCTGCCACGCACAGTGCAGAAGGCAAACTGACAAATTTTGATTGGAATCAATCTGTATGGGCATTTGAATTTGTTTGAAATCAATCCCCCCTAATATATTTAAAGACTTACAATAGATTTTGGTGATACTAAATTACATTTACATTGGTTTGTTGTGCTAATGATCCAATGTCTAAAACTGATTTCTTTAAGCCAGACAGACCAACCCGGCATCCTTGTAATCGTTTCGTTCTGTACAGATTTGACCCGGGTGGGCGACTGGACTACGCATCCATGAACTGTCATCACATACATACACCTTCCACTCAGTAGTCGGGTACAGTGCTCGTTTTCTGCTGTCACGTGTTATGCTGGGTTTATTCTTTTAGTTTAAGTATCCTACGCTACGCTCTGGTAGCAACATCACAAAGTAGTTCCCACACTCCAGAGTTCTATACAGCTCAACACTTAAAAGATTTCCCGGATACATATTGAGAAAAACAACTCATGATAGACATCTAAAGCACACATTGGAGGTTTTCTAAACTGTCACAAGTCATTTTATCGTTTGGCTTGTAATCAATCGTCAAGAGTATTTATCCACAATTCATTTATCCCGATTACTACTAGAAACATAACATACAAACTGGAGCATGACACGTATGTGCTCATAAGAAGATTTCTCTAAGAGAACATAACAGTGGCCCTCCTCACACTCAAGGAAAATTATCTTACAAAGTACACATTGATGATTTTTTTTAGTGAAGTCATTTTTACAGGTTTTACTTTGTGTTATGTATAATATATAAATTGCACCATACCATATCAATAACGCCTGTCCCTTTGTTCAAATACAGTTCGCTCAGCGGACTTTTAGTGGTAACATGACGTTGTAGGTGTGTTTGCATAGTGCTCATCTAATTTGGGCATTGTGACTTGGGATCAACGGGGCAGGGAGGGCAGAGGGTATGTTGATAGGCAGAAAGAAGTCCAACCAAGCGGTGGGTGGGGGGCGGAGGACATTACAGATGTTGTAGAAGGGGCGCTAAAAGCATGTACAACGTCAAGTTACCACCTAGTCGAGGAGACCACCCAGCGGGCATTTATCACAACAATCTCCGGTCGTGGCAGAGTCATTTAGGGGTAGCAGCGGACCAGCAGACCGTCCCCGGACAGGGTTTAACCAGTTAAAAAAGTAAACACAAGGAAAAAAAGAAAAACAAAACAAAAACATAGCACATGGCTAGGGATCGACAACACTAGCTCACCATGTGCTGTAGTCCCCAACAGGTGTGGGTGCGGTAGAGCGGAACGTCAGGGCTCCCTCATTTTAATACTAGCTACACAGCATATATGCCTGTTGTACCAAGGGGCAAGGAGTGGATGGAATGCAGCAATCAATTTCTCTTTTCTCTCTCCTTAAATCTTGATATACGTGTGCTTCTTGATTACATATATACACAAGGCCTTTGGGCCACGACAGCCTACTTATATTTCTTTCATTAAATTAAAAACCGAGGCCAATTTTGAGGGTCATTTCACGATCAGCATGTTCCTGTCGGATGTGCCTGCTGGCCAGCTCTGACTTATCTAGGTATCGCAACACTGCTTTCTGCGCTCTGCGAACGAATCTGTTGGACCCACCGAGATTGTCTGAACATTGTTGCTGGGCGAATTTTCATCATCATCTTTGTTGTCGCGTATCTGCTTCTGTGATACTATTTTATAGATTTCTGAAACAAAACAATGCACAGAATTCTCATATATAGATACACAGTTTCGCCCACTCAGCCAGGGTTGTGGTGTTGTTTTCTAGAGTTTGTTTCAAAAGTTCATTCACACTCTCCGCATGCAACGAAAGACAAGGTACATCCACAAGAACGGAACAGCATATCCAGTCTTCTTCAAGAAGCTTAGTCTATATCCAGTAGCGTCGTAAACTGTCTCTGCATGCAGACTTAGACAATAGAAATGAATCAAGTGGAATGCTTGACAGTAGTTGGAGTATGGAGTCTAGACTGCCCTAGTTATGGTGGTGTAAGAGACTGCTGAGCTGACTGGCTTTGCCGGGAGCTGATGGAGAGCGTCGAGTCGAACAAGGCCAGCTGTCCATATGGTACATGCATCATCATTGATCATCATCATCAGTAAGAACAGCTTCACACATGCTGGGTTAGAAGTGCACGCCCCTGGTCTCATCTAAGCATTACAGCATGGCCGCTTCCGATCTGGCGAGTTATCTGTTGGAGCCACCTTTATCGTCGTCACAGGCCCGCTCGGCAAGTTATCATCGTCGGGGCTGTCACGGATCTGTTTCTGAGAGACTATTCGATAAATCTCTGCAAGAAGAGAAAAGGGGAACAGCGGCAGGTTAGCAGGGCTGGTGGCACACTTCCCGGGCAACATGCAAGCCCGAACTCAGCCGTTCAATACAGGACGACACGCAAGACAAGACAAGGGGATCTACGCACACTGACAAACAATAAGAGCTTCTAGAAAAACGGAAACTGAATTATTTTATATAAGAGCTACTTACAGATAAAGAATAAATAAAAGTTGCGCGTACTCAGCAAGAGAGGGAGAAACAAATGTTCAAGCAAATAATAAAACAGAGGTGCCGCAAGCCATGCAAAAGGGACATGAACCTATACATGCAACAACCTGTCACACTGATGGAAATCCCATCTTCAGACAACCAACCATTTTACTCAATCAATTCTACCTGTCATGATACCACTAATCTCACAAAACATCATTGATAGACTCAGCTTCACACTACCGTGTTTACGCAAAGAATGTCACTTAACCAATTTTAGTGAACGGTGTATTTACTATTAATGTATATTTCTGCACGTGATTTATCATATTTTTCTTATTCCATACGTTTGGGAAATAACCCTTTAGGGGTACAAACCTGTTAATATATTTTGGAAAGCTGTTTCTACATTTGTTGAATCTAGTGCTGACGTCTCGATGAAGGACAGGTTATTCTTTTCTGTTTGGGTAAAAATAAATACAAGTTATTAATGGCGTGATAATAATCTATTGATTTATTAAGAAATAAAGCCGCATATAAAAATGCTGGTCATGTTTGAAATAGGTTCCTTAGGCCCCCTCAACAATAATTATGGTTAACGTTTCTAATTAAATGGTATTGGCGGTATGAGTCATTAATATGTTTTCGACAATTTCATGAAAAGTATGATACAATCGAATGTTTTTGATACTTTTTTCATCCATTTTTTGTTTGTTTATTTTTTAACACAATTCCTTGTAAAATACGTCGATTCAAAACTGTCATCTGAGCATAGTAGTTATCGCTTATACACTTGTATATAATTATTTTACCAGAGATCTTTAAAACCTCTCAATTTTCTATCTGGACTACATAATTTGGAAACTTCTAATTTCTCAGATGCACTTAGCTACCAGATGTCATATCAAAATTCGCAAGCAATTGTGTCAACACCCAACTTTGTTCCCATAATTCTACATACTTCACGCCGAACTGATTTTATTGAGTTTACATGGTATTTGTTTTAAGTGAAACGCATTTTCTTTAAATAATATGCACTCCATACCTGCAAAAGCTTTAGCTTCATCCGTAGGCACAGCTCGTAAATGCCTTAGATCACTCTTGTTCCCAACAAGCATAATGACAATGTTGTTATCCGCATGGTCTCTTAGCTCCTTCAACCATCGTTCCACATTTTCGTATGTTAAATGTTTGGCTATATCGTAGACTAGCAATGCGCCTACAGCCCCTCGGTAGTACCTGCAATAGAAGGAGGTTGTTTTCGATTTATTTTCATCGGTAATGCCACCTAGCGTTATGAGCTACCAACTAACCTTGCACCTGCTAATCTAATTCGAACCTGTATCTGATTATCCGACTTCGAGGTATGGCCAATTGGGATTAAACCCTCGTTTCGGCCATTTATTCAGCAAAGAAAAAAACGAGGACAAAGTACACTCGTTCCTTGTCTATTCAAAGATATGTACATAACTTTCCATGGTGCAATGACACGTTCCCGCGCATACAATTCAAACATCTGCCTGCTACGTTTTAATCCTCACTTTTGAACATTGTTATTGTGCTAATGTAGTGTAAATCTTTTAGGTTCACTTTTTTTATGATACTGTAGCTGTGGAAAAAATCTAGTTAGAATATCAACTGATGCGGTACGACATCAGCTGAAGACAGATAGAACAATAGGTTCTATGGCCGCAACATCTTCAAGATCTGAGTTAAACGCTAACTTGAAGCCAGCAATGAGCAATAGTAGACCTTCATTTTACCAGTGTCAATGCTGACAACGCTGTACAGGGCGCCCGCAAACAAAATTCCCTCAAAGGTCAAGTCATTAATTGGTGCGGTTTTTGTCTTCTCAAGGCAACAGACTTAACAAGCAGGACCGCACGTTTCACAGAGGCATTAAGAAGAGCTGGTCAAACTGTTTCTCCTTGGGGAATATTATAAAACACAAATGTGGGTAACAGTATACACGGGCAGTAAAATGTGAACCTTATAAAATTTGCTAATCAAGAAGGATAAAACAACTACTTACGCACTAGTGATGGCCCTATACCGTTCTTGTCCTGCCGTGTCCCAGATCTGAGCTTTGATTGTTTTTCCATCTACTTGGATACTCCTGAAAAAAAGACAAGCAGATAGATCATTATCCCCATACAGCATCGGTTCAACACAGCTGACCTGGTATTGGCAGTCAGTCGTCGGGCAGAAGTAGGTGAAATTTTACCCGCCCCACCTCAAGTTTTACCTGACCCGGGCAGGGGGGTACATTAGGGTCGAGCCCTGCTTAGTGTCACGATAATGTTTATAGGCGGGTGTTAACGGGGGAACGCTCTAACTTGGAGGAGCAGGTGGCCGACCGACACCAGTTTACATGGAGGACAAACATGCAGTGCATACACCAAGCTGACCTCCCCTATGGAGTGACAGCCACCCAGGCCGCGGTCAGCACGCTGAGGGGATCAATGCTGTACCACAGCTGGCAGCAGCTCCACGAGCCTGGTTCCATCCTGGTCTCCTCCTTCTAAAGTAGTATTTTTCATAGTTAGGGCAATGTGTTTCCATAGGCATATAAGCGACTAAATCCGTTAGATATCATATGGGGTCTGTTCCCCTTCTTTTGCACACTTAAACAAAAGAGTGCAAAAATAAACAACTGGGTAAATTAAAGGGATAACGGACTGTTAAACCAGAATTCTAGATCCACTACATGTTCCTAAAACCTGAAATTTATGTTGGCCCAAAGCAAGATCTCATTAAAACAAAAAAAATGTATGTCACCATGCTTATTTCTGAGTGAGATGATAAGAAAGATAATGTCCTTAACTATAGAAGTCTATGGGGAGAATACACTTAGTGATATTCAACTGAAAGTAGAATATTCAAAATCCATTACAGCCATACCAAGTGTTAGGAATATGTACCTTAGGTCTACACCAAAGTTTTAAAGCCACAAAAGGTAGGGGTCACTGACGTAATTTGATCACTGGAGGCTGATAAAGCCTTAATAATTGATTATTTCTGTATAATCCTTTATAAATCTATCTTATCTATTCCCCTAAATTTGCTATTGAGAAAACTTAAATTTATGGGTGGAAATTGCAAGTTCTCTCTCTCTTTTTTTTTTTTTTTTTAAAGAAAACTAACATTTATTGACTTGTCATGTCTAAAGAAAGATTTCGTAATTTTTAGGCATTTCATTTTTGTCACTAGGGGACGCATGTGTGCCTGATACATTTAACATTAAATTCCCTTTTCAATTATCATCCAGATTTTATGATTTTTGAACATTTTCATTTTATGTCAACTACCATCAATATATGATGAGAAATTTTAAGATTTAAGGATTTTGAAATTTTGCCACCAGGGGGCACAGCAGTGAACAGTACGTTATCCCTTTAAAAGAAATTAAAAAAAGAAAAGTTCCTTAATTTTTTAGTTTTGTTTAATGCTGTCACCAACACCACATCGCTACGTCTTCCAAAAGAAAAGTTACTTCATATATGGAACCAGGATCTGAAATAAACATTCATCCGGGTCCCTGCATGATTTTGCTGTCTGGTGCATCGATTTCCAACGACATGCACACGGAATTACATATTTTTCTGAGAAATGAAACACCTTTTTAAGAGAAAATGCCAGAAATTTTGGTCGGGTGCACACACACGCAGCATTTGGCCTTTAGTTAAATTCTCAAACTTCAAAGAATATCAAAGAAATCGACTTACAATATTTTTTACACTTTTCAAAGAAGTTTGTCGTCTCACAGATGTTGGAAGTAAACCTAAAATAGTATGGCTCTGAGGGTCGGAACTCTAGGCAGGATAATGCTTGTCCCGATTATTTCCGACGACCAAAATGTGCCTTTGAGGGTGGAGTTGAAATTATTACTATTCAAAAACTTCTTTTTTAACAAAGTACATATGTAACTCATCCTCCTGAAAATATTAGTGCAAAATTACTTATAAAGAGTACATTTTTCAAACGAAAGTATGAAAAAAGTGCCAAATTCCAAAAGTTTTAAATAAAAGTTGTTCAAAAACGCTCAGCTTGATTAACACTGAAATGACTGTTTAGTTAAAGGGAGCCAAAAGCAATGTAGGGTCAAAATTTTGCAAACTCTGTAAACTATTGAAATATATTCTATGGCCATATCCTAGGCCTGTGGTAAAATAGACTGTGAATACAGACTTTAACTACATTAAATAGTTGAAAACTTATCCTTGGTCAATTTTGGTGACCCACCAAAATTGGTTTGTTTACAAACATTGCTGTTTTCAGGCATACATGGCATGAGTATTATGGAATTTAAGTGACCTTAAAGCTAGTTATCATGATTCATACTGTACCGATGGCTAAAGTTAGACTCTTAGAATGTATTTTCATAGTTATCTGAGTTTGGAAAATTTTGTCATATTTTGACACAAAACATGCTTTTGCCTCCCTTTAAAGGTAAATATGGGTGACCACAGCAGCGCCACCTGGTGTGATTTTATTTCTATTGCAGGATTTCCTTGAAATTGTACAAATATTTCATTGAGCCCTTAGGAATGATGAATGTGATTTTGTAAAATAAAAAATATAAGGATAAGTAGTCATAAGTGGTTGATCAAACAGTTTTTCTTCACCTTTTTCCCTATTTTTAGGAATAAAATTAAATTTTCCATGGTGACCTTAGGTTTTCTTAGGCCTAAAATACTCATTTGGGTCCTATCCACACATTTTTAGCATTTCAAGTAAAAGTCACGGTTATTTAGTTTTGAATGTTAAAAAAACTACATTTTCCCATAGACTCCAATACTATACAGTCATTTTTTCAGATGCCGATATCTCTAAATCTGATATGGTGACATATGATTTTTAAAGTTTCTTTATATTCCTTATACATCCACCTAACTACCCTGTGGATTTCAGAATTTTGTCACGTTTTTTTTAAAATCACCCCTAACACCCATATTTACCTTTAAGTTAATCTTAAATGTTTCTACGTTTCACAAAATATTCCTCTTCCAAATCTTAAGTCATACTGTAACGGAGATATCCACATACGTTTTTATCTTTTTTTCGAACCGATATTTTTAATGAGGGATTGAGATCCTTGGGAAATGTTCCTAGTTTTTTCAAAAAATAATCTAGCTTCGTGGATACAAGCATACATAATATGAATAGAAGAGAACTTACCTCGTAGCAAATTCTACTCCAATTGTGCTCTTACTTTCGAGATTGAATTCATTCCGCGTGAATCGTGATAACAGGTTACTTTTGCCAACGCCAGAGTCACCAATAAGTACCACTGAAAAAATAATATAGTGCAACACATTTTAGACAGTTGTTAAGAATACAATAACCTATTGATTACGTAAAGGGAGATGAACTTGGAAAGGTGGTGCAAATCAACAAAGGGAATAAAGAATAATGTTCTTTACATCATTATCTCAGAACTGATTTGTCATATTCAGTGCAATAAATTTCCTAAACGTAATTACATGTACTGATCGCGACATCGAATTATTTTATCAGTGACGCAAGCCATCACAAGTACAAACCACTATTTTAGTGCCGACATTAAATTATTTAGAAAGAGAAGCCACGTTCATAGTGAGTTATAAAGCAGCGACCATCTCGTCAGTACCTATATATTTTTTGGCGGAAATCCTCTATGGGTGGGGTTGAATAGCGCTCTTCACCAAAACAAAATAGGTTAATGTAACTTCAAGGATAATATCATATAGTCTCACTCCGTCCAAATAAAATACAGTGTCCGAAATTAAGGATTATTTTTGTGCACACATCGGGTGCATAGCCTCAAAAAGTATGCACCCAGCCACAATATCTTGCATCTTTTCTTCAGTTAGGCCTTTATTAGACAGAGAAAGCTTTGCATCACCGGATGCATAGCTCTAAAAAGCATGCACCCTGCAGCAAAATCATGCACCTCGGGTGCAGGGTGCACCCTTAATTTCGGACACTGAAATAGGTTAATGTAACTAGTATATGCAGCATTAGATTACAAGCATAGAGGTTGACGCTGCTGGAAAAGAGCACAGCAGGTGCCCCTTGGAGTGAACACTAGTCTCTCAATTCTCCATACCACGGATAGCTGATTTACAGTGTTTTAAGGACCTGAAGGCTAATTTTTACTGATTTTGCCGACAAAATCCATGGAAAAACTATAGAAAATCAACAATTAATTGTTATATGTCAATCTACAATGAATGAATTTTCAAACAACTCAGGAAATAGTAATGTATATGGATCATACTAATTCGAAAAATATTTCTCCTCTTCCAAATAACAAAAAATACTAAAATTTGAAATGAAATATGATGGATGAGGCAACGTGTTTGTGATCACAACAACCACATGAATCCGCATCCGCATAAGAAAAAAAAAGGATTGAAATTGAAAGAGCATTTAATGTGAGATACACAATGCACATCACAACAGAATATGCAAGTACCGAATCGTTTTATTGAATTGATGGCGGCTTACAATACTGAAGAGCCCCGGCTATTCGACTTTATAAAGATATTCTAAAGAAAGTGTGTGCAGATAATAAAACCTTAATTTCAGACACTGCTTAAGTATAGAAATTTTCATTAATCATGGTATATATTGTAGTAAAGGTGATGGAGATCAATATCAACTATCAGAGATGCCACTCCATGAGCATGAAAAATCCGGAAAACTGTTGAAACAGGCTTTCCGGATTTTAAGCAGGAAAATCCGGAATTTGAGCAGGAAGACATAAAAGGAATAGAACAGCATATTACATAATTCTTACCTTAAAAAGATCTTTTAGCAATACTGTATATTGTCTATGAATACAAATGTAATGTTTTTTCCCTAAAATTACTGATGTCTGAAAACTTGGCTGCAATCAAAAAAATCCGGAAATCCGGAAAAAGAAGGAAAAGTGGCATCTCTGAACTATATTTTCATTTGGTATTACCGGTAGTGTATGTTTATTATTTTTTGAGATGGTTTGAAAAATTGTTCATTTCAAATTTATATATAGCAAATATTCATACATTTTCTATAGTTTTCTTTGAGTTTTTTCTTTTCTTATGGTATTGTTTTTTCTCTGATTAGAATTAGAATAGTATTCTTATTGTTTCATCAGAGAAAAAACAATAATAATGCCATCTTAACTTGGCTATATCTATTATAAGATGGCAAACCTTGTGAAATAAGCGAATTTGATATTTTGTTCATAGATTTGTCAGGGGTTCTGGTATTGCTAATTTCAGTAGCTCTGACATCTTAATACAGGGTGCCCACGCTTTTTCAAAAATCAATTTAAGACCTTTTTAAGACCAAAATCTGACGAATTTAAGACCTAATTGCCACATGTAAGGGTAAAGACTTTTAAGACTTGCGTGGGCACCCTGTAATATTTCAGACATACTGACTGGTTAAGCATAACTACTGCTCTTTGTTCCGGGATATGACAGGTGGCTGCTAACAAGGAGCAAATCATTTTGAGTCCCCACTCAAATTTCAAGATCAAATTCAGGTCCTCTTAATTAACTTGTCCGCAAACTGTTTAGAAAAATCCATGACAGCAATATCCGAACACTTCTCACTTATCAGTGTTCGAAATTAAGCTTTTATGTTGTGCGCCTGTCGGGAGCACAGGTTCTGTAACTGTGCATCCGGGAGCTAAACTATGCACTCCCTAATATGTATGTGATAATATGTTGAAAAAAACATGCACACACCGGGCGCACACTGCCGAAAATTGTGCACCGACGGCACAAAAATGCGAGCCGGGCACAGGGCGCAGTTTATTTTGAACACCGCTTATGTGATGGGAAAAGGAGGAAGTTGCAAGCCAAGCACGGAGGTGTTGAGAGAGGTGCTTGCTTTCAAGTTTTGCCTCATACACGAGGGTGGTCAGAACAGTGGGTCATCATTGAGGGTAGTCAAATGGGCTCCGGTGAATTTAAGATAGAAGGGGCGGAGGGGTTTCATACTTCGCTAGCTATGCTAACACTAACAGGGCATCTAGAGTCCCTGGTTGTTCGGGTCTCTGTGCCTCAGTTCTACTGACTGTCTTGCACCTCTGATTGGGGACTGATCCTCGTGAAATCGCCAAAAATAAAGTGGTGGTAGTGTGTTGACTGGCCGCCCACTGTGCTCTAATCATACTGCTGTTCTTGTGCCCCATAGTTCTTGTGTTGTGCCCCAATTTGCCTATATTTTCTAAGTCCAACATTCCTTTTTTCCCTAATTTGGTCCTAATTCGTCTTCTTGTGCCTCGTTCCCTATCTGCTCTAAATTGTTTAAGTCCAAAGATGGTTTGTGCTGAGGAAGAAAGAGGTGTGAACAGTGAGTACCTTAAAGGGACTGTTTTTTTTTTGTGCAGCTCTCTGCTTTATATCACCTTCACCGGCACCTGTATTGGTCAGTTACAATCACTTGGTCTTGTTGATCCTTACAGAAGTCATTTCCAGTTACATGCTTCTTTAATTATCTGTGCTCTCCATTAACCAATTTTGTACCACAAGCTAAACAATTGTATATTTTGACAATTCAACTCCGCGTATTTATTTCACATCTTTTAATAATTATGATCAACTTACATGCTTCTGAAACTAGTGCCTGACATTATGAAGTGGTCTCAGATTCACCACACTAGACTAATTGCATGCAGAGAATAGGTCAAAATATCAGGACTTTTTAGGTTTTATCAGCCTTCCGGAATGATATGACAATATTTTTGGCAAAATGTGTCAGCCCTGACCTAAAACTCTAAGGGGGACAGTTCTATCTGGCTCTGATTGGTCAGTCCTTATCTCTAACCTGATTTGTTCCCCTCTGGCCTTAGTCACAGTCACCCATGCATGACCGTAACTAAGGACTTTCCTAACCTAGATAAGGAAATGACACACACCTGTCTTAGAAAATGCAAAGGTGAGTGTAGACCCCCCCCCCCCCCCCCCCCGTTACAGAGGTATTAAAACCACTGCAACCACCTCCCCCTAGTGCACTCACACCCTTGTCACCTTCATCCACAGAGACCATAACCTGAGTGTTAGTGTCAGACTTGGGAGGTACCTGTGGGTTTTACATATAGAGGGCGTCCGCAAGAAACCCCAAATGCTGTATATTCATTCTATTACCAGTATTAGGACTTACTATAAGATGAAATATGGACTATTCATGTAATAATGACATCATGGCTGTTGACAGTTGCATTAAAACTTCTATGAGTTTATTTGAGGTAAAAGATAGACCAGAATAAAGAAATATAGCCTACCTATGCATCTGAATAATCCATCAGGTTGAACTGATTTGAGAGTCTAATCCTATCAAATTGTGGATTCGCATAACTTTTGGAAAAGGGGACGTTTAGTCGAAAGGATAATTCCCTGGATATTCAACTGCCTTGTACATCAGACTGGTTAGGGATGGGGTATTAGTCCCTCAATATCAAAACAAGCTGATATTAGGCCTAACTTCATGTGAAGCTTGAATGAGACAATTTTGTCTGATGTAACTATATGCCTCATTCATTTCCCCTGGTTATGGTATAATGCCTGTTTCATACCCATGAAACTACACCCATGGGCATGGAGTAAAGATGAACACAAGTTTTAAAAAGCAGTGGCAAGTCGGGCCCTTTGTTTTGACATCTGGGGCCATCAACCTCGCCTTTAAAATAACGTAAAACTTCTAGATCTACACAACTAATTCTTCGTTCTGTTTAATGTGCAAGATCATTGCATTGATTGAATTGGAGTGTGGGACTTGATTTGTAAATCATTTCCGGGTTAGCTGTCAAAGGTCGTGAGTTTACGTGGCTGGATCTGAAACCAGTTTGAACTAACTTGTTATTTTGACCGATGATTTCGGTGCAGTCATACTTATATGATAAATATCCGAAATCTATGTGTGAGAAAGATTTCTATGCATGGTAATAACTTGAACTGTTTTGCATTCAATACATTCAGTCCTTTTTTCCTGATACTGGTCGGAAGCGAAGCTAAAGACTAAAGTGGCCAGCAAGAAATTCGCCGGCTCCGAAGTCAAATCAAATGATGAATGAATGACTTACCTCAAAATAATCATAGGGTTTGATACTAGATCACTAACAAGAAATTGTTCTGAACATTTTACCTTATCATGATATGATGTTTTGTTATATTCGTAATAAACATGATATTAGAAACACTGATCCAGTCCAGTTGGAAGGGTCTAACTCTAAGGGAACAAATGACAGTGACAGCTAGCCAAGTTGTCAAGAATAACAACACAGGGTTGACGTGTTAGAATATCGAAACTAGCATCGACAACAGTGATTTTTACATAGAATTACGACGAACCGGTTCGGTAAACATGAAAGAGGATCTTCAATTAATTCGAACACTTACCTTTGAAAAGGTAATCATATTCATCGTCCTTGGTACCCATTTCCTACGCTCTGTACCGATCCCAGTAACTCTCCGGATAGGATATGCCGGGATAAACTCCCTTTTAACCGGTAGTTTCACAGATGATATAAATAATATTATACACTGTCACCGTACAATTATCGGTGAATAAGTCTAAAAGGTTTGAACTACTCAGAGTGACCCGATGATCGCGATATCAGGCGATTTGGTCGGCTTCTCTAACCAAAACAAATCACACCAAAATCCAATATGGCGATTGTAACGCCCCTTTCCATTGCGCACAGGGTGACGTCACGTCTGCGCAGACCGGAAGTGTAGGTTCGTCTGCCATTGGGTGATTGACAGGTGCGCTTTCGAGCAGACGATTCTCGTGATGGTTCCTTGTTTCTTTTCGGGTTTAAGTACGAGTAATTGTGCGTTTTGACCGTCTTAAAAGTACAGTTATTATGAGAATACCCAGCAATGGATATTGAGAAGTGATACTGCCAGAGAAAAATGTAAAGGCAAAGAAAGGCATGTCGGTTTCGTCCCGGCCCAGGGCCTAACTCCCTAACTAATAGTAGAGCGGCCAAACTCAAAAACTTGAAAAAGAGCCTTATTTAAGGAAAAACCCCAACCGGAGGTATAACAAAGCATGCCATACCTCATTAGAAAGATAAATATCTCAACTTTATGACCTGATAGTTTGTACTAAAAAAAGTGCGTCCCAGCATATCGTAAATCACTGGTTTCCATGGCAACCACCCAAAAATCAGGTAATTCTGAAATCAACACTATTTTTGATATATCTTCCTTAATTATCAAGGTAGAAGCACAAATGAGATATCAAAATTAAGCATTCCTAGAGTTCTATGGGATAGAAGGCTGAAATGGGTTGTCTTGGTTACTGGGTTGCCATGGTTACCAGAAATAACTCCAAAATTGACCATAATTTCAGTTTCTCTTCTCTTCTTGTTACCATGGCAACCGTAAATATGGGTTTAGCAAGGAACAACATATCTCATCTCAACAGTACATATCCCCTCTATATGGAAACGAGTGTTTTTTGTCAAAACAATGATATGGAATGCAGTAAATGACTGGTTTCCATGGAAACAACTCAAAATTCATGTTATTTCAAATTTAACAGTATTTGGGCAGTATCTCCCTTAATATACAAGATAGAAACACAAATGATATGTCAAATTGATGCACCCTGAGAGTTACATTGGATAAGAAACTGAAATTGGTTGTTTCTGTCACTCGGTTGCCATGGTAACCCAAAATAACCTCAAAAATGACAATTTTTTCACTTTTTCTCTCATTCCCGTTACCATAGCAACCAAGAACATAGATTTTAAGGTATAACAGAGTACAGTCTATCCTATCTGAAGTGTATTAGTCTCTTGTGTGAATATTTAGGGTTTGTACTGAAATATCTTGAGCATAGAATATAATAAATGACTAGTTTCCATGGTAACCGCCTCAAAAAAATAAGGGTTTCTTAAAATAAAGACTAAAATGGCCATATCTTCCTTAATATTCAAGCCAGAAGCACAAGTGAAACATCAAATTAAAGCACTCTGGGAGTTTTATTGAATGGCACATTATAATTGGTTGTCTTGGATACTCAGTTGCCATGGTAACCACAAATACCCTCAAAATTTACCATAATTTCAGGTTTCCCTCCTGTTTATGTTACCATAGCAACCATGAATTTAAGGTATAACCAACCAACAACTATCTCATCATAGGGGTTAATGCTCTTCCCTAAAGATTTGGATGAAGTCATTTCAAAACCATGCTAGGAAATATAGTAAATGACTGGTTTCCATGGAAACCACCCAAAAATCAGGTTAGCTAAAATTCATCAATATTTGGGCTGTATCTTTCTTAATATACATGATAGAAACACAAATGTCTTGTCAAATAGATGCACTCAAAACATTCTATGGCATAGAGGACTGAAATGGGTTGTATTGGTTATCCAATTGGTATAGAAACCAAAGATGACCTCAAAATTTATCATAATTTTGTTTTCCTTTTATTTCTTTCAACATAGCAACCAGTAGAACAAGCTTTTCAAGTCCAAGAAATACAACATATGACATCTATAAGGTGTACAGATTTCATCTATAGTCTCAAGAAACAGGCCTGAAGGATAGTCATCACAAGGTTCCAGGTAGATCTTATAGATTCACACATGGTTATAAAACAATAAAAAACTCTGGTCTATTCATTTTTATTTTGAGCATATAATATCAAATCGATTAAATATGTGGACTAGGAAAGGAGTTATTGGCGAAACAAGAAACAAAAAGATTTATGACCATGATGCTGATGCGGTCCTCCTGCCATCATCCATGTTGACATGCGGAGAGTACTAACCTTGCTGTCGATGCTGACCATGAATATTGACATAATTCTTCATTTCATATTGACCTGGACCAACTCTAAATATTAATAATCCATAATATATCCTCTATAATGCCTGTCAATACTGATTTAAAGGTGTACAAAGGGCTGAAATGTGGAGGATTGAGACCACCGTACCAACCAGGACCACACCATGTTGATATCAGCTGATGCTGTTTTGACAATACCAGTGAGTAGTCTGTGATCCGCCCTGGAAAATATGTGTGCATTCCTGAACAATCTCGGGTCAGACCACTAGCACCTGCCATGCTCGCAGTCTTCACCCTACTTTTCATAATTTATTTCACACTGCATGGCAGCTTAGACCATATAGGTTTCCTAGTTTGTGGAGTATGTGTACCCCCAAATATGACCATATATAGAAGTCATTCAATCTCTAAGAGGATGAATTGGGGACCCAGACTTCATAGGAACTCTATGTTAAACCTACAATCTTCTCTGTATTTCTGGTTTTTGATTGCCAAATTCCAAATTCTGAATTTGCCTGCAATTTTCTATATATTTCAATGGTGACTTTAGCATAAATGACCAACTCATCTCTCTGGCTTGACCAGAGGACAACAGCATTGCGTTTCTAGAGAAAAAGGATATGACTGATGACCAGTATAGATGCTTGAATTGACAACCATCTAAAACTAATCAATCTCTCTTACAATAAAAAAATGAATGTCTAATGAAGATCATGAACGAAGTTCATGAGTCAAAATGTACCTGTCTTAACTAGTTTCCCTGTTAATACCAACAGTTATACCAAAAGAAATCAAGTATCCCCAAGAATCCCATGAGTACTTACCATTAGATGCACCTACGGGGTGCCCACACATGTTTTATAAGGTTTTATTTTGGTGCTGTCATTTATCAGGCTATTAGAAATGTCTTATTTTGCAGTCAGAGGTTACATAAACATCTTATTTTGAGGATTCCATAAAGGATTAGAATTATTATGAACATACCTTTGCACAGGTATGTGGGACTGAAGAGGGTAATGCCTCGACATAGCTTTTACTCAGTGCCTGACAGGTTTGTGCTGGGGATTTTTCATTAAGCCCCATGCCCATTAACTGATTTGGGACAGTGGAAGGGTGAATCAGCATTCCCACCAGCCCACACATTGGAGTGGCCATTGATAGATGCTGACTGAACAAGGCATACCAATGCACAATTAGCTTGGCTTTCTAGATATAGGAAGATGATGTAATATCGGTGCCCCCGGGGGGTCTCAGGGCCGGAAGGGAGGACAGTTCCTTGGTCAGACATAAGGGGGAATTGACCTCAGTCTGAGCAGCTCGGTTCTGGTACCTCCTGTGGGGATGGGAGCAGTTTAGAATTAGGTAATGGTGTAATCTTAGGCCATGACAACACAGTTAATGGGTCATTTTGTCCCCATGGTCAAGAGGTTTATGTACAAAATGGTCATCAGTCAGTAGGGGTCTCTGACTACAGGAGGGTGCTAATTAATGCCACCACTAACTAGCCCTCTGATCTCACCATAGGGTGGGGGTGGTTATTTTCAGGGAACCATGGAGCATTTCTCCCTATATTTACCCAACTTGTTTTGTATATTATTACTTTACACATTTATGGAAGTATTTCCAGTGTTTTGATCAGATTCAATGGACAGATGAGGATTTGCTTTTTCCAAATATATAATTTTCCACCCCTAAAAACATTATATTCCTTGTCTAAACTGGAAATGAAATATGTTTCCCATGCATTTCTATAGTGGGGAGGGGATAGGTGTCCGTCCTTCTGGTGTCTGGACAGGCTGGGAACAAGCTCCAGTCCCTTAAAACCGTGGGAAAGCCGTAGGTCGAAAGACGTGTATTACCACAGCCATCGGTGCCAACCACTGACACTGCTGCTGATGGCCATGTGAATCCATATTAAGTATGTTTCAAAATTTGGCATCGGTAGGGCATTTAGGGGAGGAAGGGAATGAAGGGATAAAGGGGTAAAAGGATAGAGCATACCTTAGACATCTTAGGGGGACTTTCAGGCATAATTGTGGGAGGTTGGATGCATCATAGGCAACTTGAGTGCATAATAGGCACATCTGGGAGGCTATTGAGTGGATCTATTAGGCACACCTGTGGTACATCTTAGGCATTTACCAGGGGAATCCTTGTGGGATCTTAGTGGTTTTATATAGAACATAGGCTACAGGGTCTATGAATTTTGAGGCACATCTTAGGGGCATCTTATTGGCATCTTAGGTGGTCCTTTGGGGCATCTAGGTGGAATCTTAGGCACATCTTGGCACATCTCAAAGAGATTTTAAATGCATCTTAAGGGGGATCTTTATGGGATCTAAGGGGCATCCTAATGGTATCTCAAGTGCATCTTAGGCATATCTAAGGGGATCTTAGGACCATCATATAACATTTTAGGTGCATGTTTGGTGTATCTTAAGGGGATCAATTTTGGGATCTTAGGTGCATCTTTTAGGGAGATCTTTGTTGGTTCTTAGGGTGGATCTTTGTGGAATTTTAGGTGTATCTTTAGGGCATTTTGCAGGATCTGTTTTATGATCTTTAGGGCATCTCTGGGAGATCTTTGATCTAAGGGTGCATCTTTGTGGAATCTCAAGTGCAAATTGGGCAAATGTTATGGGAATCTTTATGTGATCTTAGGTGCATCATTGAAACATCTTAGGTGCATCTTAGGGAATTATTATTGAATCTTGTTGCCATTCAGGAGGTATGAAATATCCAGAAATTAGGGAGGATATTTCCAGATTTTTTGTTCAGAAACTAAAAAAGTGGACATATTCAACAGGAAATGTACATCTATGCTTTAAATGGATTAGAAACAACAGATGTATACATTGAAAAGCAGAACTGGTGACTTGGGTTGAGAAAAAACTCATGTTCATACTGAACTGGCAAAAATCTGGAAATCTCTGAAAAAATAAAGGGAAAATGATATCTCTGATCTTAGGCACATCTTCTGGATCCCAGAAAAATCTTAGATGCATCTCAGGTGAATCTTTCTGGGATCATACAGTGATCTTTGGTGTGTCATAGGCAAATCTTATATGCACCTTAATTGCACTTTATGGGTAAGTTAATGGCATCTTAGGGCAGATCACAGACTGCTCACTGGTATTGTCAAAACAGCATCAGCTGATGTCAACATGGTGTGGTCCTGGTTGGTACGGTGGTCTCAATCCTCCACATTTCAGCCCTTTGTACACCTTTAAATCAGTATTGACAGGCATTATAGAGGATATATTATGGATTATTAATATTTAGAGTTGGTCCAGGTCAATATGAAATGAAGAATTATGTCAATATTCATGGTCAGCATCGACACCTATAGTCTCTGTGTGTTGTGGTTTTGTAACAGTAGAAACAATGATATTTCACTTGAAAAGGACAATTTGCGCAAATGCATTTACTCGGTAGCCATTTTACATTTGGAGTGTTTGAAAGTATTGTTAATCCACTGTCAGTAGGATGAGCCATAAGTACAACATGTTACTTCCTCAAATCGGTTCACTGTATGAAGGACTTGTATAATTTCCACTATGTTTTCAAGCAAAGTACTCCACATCTAACCTTAGTACGATGGGATTTCTATGCCATGTGTCATGTATTTTTATTAAGGGTGAACACCTTGAGATAATTAGATCACATTCCCTGTTGCTCTCCACTCTTATTGTCTTTGACTCAATGGCTGAATCTGAGGACTGTGGATCGGTAGGCCGGAGACTCGTTGTTGGGGAAAGGCTGGCACTGGCTGAGCAAGGACATCTCCTGTGTCACCTTGAGGGATCGGGAAGAACAAGAACTGTGACTTCTGTCCCCGTCGGCACACAAACTTTCCTTTGAGGAATCTTCTTAAATCTGCGAGAGGATTACCAGATGTGGATTGAAAGGCGGTGGTTCCAGCCAGGACCGAAAACCATGGAGTAATGTGTCATCTTCTTTCTTCTTCTGTCTCCATTTGGATGCGGAACGACGACTTGGAATTTTTCCACCTGTACGCTGGTCAAATAGTATGGGCATGCCTGGACCAAGTGGACAAGTCTTGTAAAGGCCATCAGGGTGTGATCTATTCACTGTCGCCAACGACCATAGTGTATTATCGGTGATTAAGTAATATAGAACTCTAGAGGGGACGGGGTGCGGGCAAGGACGGTCAATTGAAGCCCCTCGCTCGTTCCCCATTGGTAGTATCTTAAAGAAGAATCTTAAAGAAGAAAAACATTTCATTGTGACTTCATCCAACTTGAACTCTTTTGCCCTGACGGCTTCAACGGCTGGCCAACCATGGTCTTATGCAGTCTCTGGCTCGCCTCTTTGGAAGTTGAGTTCGGCCATGCACCATAAAAATGACTTTCCCGGTAGATGGATCTCTTCCAAGTGAGGTTGTTCGCCTGGCCACGGATGTTTGGTCATCACCAACAGTCAGCTGACCGAGAATATTGTGTTTGGATCTGTTGCTTTGGAAGTCTCCAGGGGCCTCGCGCCGCCAGAATCAGAATTGGACATGGATCCGGAAAACCCGATATTCAACTATTACTCACATCAATAACTTATGATAATACAAAAAAAAAACCAAAAAAAAAAACCAAAAAAAACTCACATTCACAAGAACGAACCATCAACTTTATATCAAACTCTCAGAAATAACCGAAAACAGTGATAATGGACAAGGCCAGAAGAAACTCAATGGTCCCTCTCCTGAGCTGCTTGAACACTGTAACTACACACCTGAAGTGCTTAGGTATCGCCGCTCCGACGTGCATGGAATACCTCATGGATACATTTCCGACATGGCCGGCGACTCGCATTAAACTGCCCCTGAAGACATGCGACACAGCTGGTAAATGCTACCATCTGCCTGGAGCTCCTGCCTCCCCTAACATACAAAGAATGAAAGAATGACACACAATTCACCACTATTTACTATTTATATATTAAATCTCTCTCCTCAAAGAAAACTATGAATTTGTGAAGCCACTGCTGCGTGAGCTGAAGTTCAAGAAAAAGGCCTGGGGGAGGCAGGGGAATCGTCCCCCTCCCCCTGGCACGAACATTTGGTCCTTGCCAACTATGAAAGCGAGAACCATTATTGGGAGGCTCCTTACGTTGGGATATCGGGCCTTGTAAAAACTCTCTCTCTCTCTTCTCATCCTGCGGGAGAACGACATCACATCACAGAGTCTTTTTCAAGAATACTCCTATTTTTATATCATCCTCATGATAAGAAGTGCAAAGGTTGCTGGGCAGGCATAATGGGCACGGAATTGGGAGGACGGAGGGTTGTGACCGACCCTCGCATCCAGACTAGAGAATCACGACTGTGTTGAAATGAATTGAAGGACTTCCCCTAACCAGTGTCACGGGATGATGAAAATCAACAATTAGATGTAAATGTGTGATAAACTCTTACTATGCAAAGCAGACAGTCCTGGTCCACGTGGTATGGCGTGAACAGTCCTGGATTGGTCCTATTGGCGGGTTGGGAAGGGGGTAAAGTCATCACACAGTCCTAAACCAATCGGCAGCAGCAGAAGCAACATCAGTACTCTATTGAGGTGAATTAATTTGAATAGAAATAAATCTCTCTGGTCATTCACTGGTATAAATAGCTGAGTTTTAGCAGTCAACTTCTCATATTCTGCATCTCTTCCACTTTTGAAAGAACTGGACTAGTGAAAATGACGAGGATTTGACTGATAGCTCACCTCAATCACATTTTCTCTTTTTTTCCCCTTTTCTTTAAGGCGCACAAAGAAACCATCAAACAAGAAAGGCTCATCATCGTGTCTTCTCCAACAACCATTGAAATGGACTATGATCATGACAGTCAGTACGTAGACAGATACCATAATCTGCTCAAAGCTGTTTACCAACAAAATGAGTTCAACTTTCCAAATGACCTTTATGTAGCAATCTGCTCAAGTGACATTACATTGATAAACTATGCTATGTATTCTGGATTGTTTAGTAGACATGACTTTTTCATGACTTTCTACAATGCGAGGTTGTTTGAGACAGATCCTGTTGGATCACCTATTATTGAGCAGGATGAGTGGACCCCTCTCCACCTAGCTGCATACCATGGAAAAACTGAAATTGCCAAGCTATTGATTGAGAAACACCATGCTCGAGTGAACGCCCATTCTGTCACACTGCACGCAAGTCCTCTTCTCCTAGCAATTGCAAAGGGACACCACGAAATGACAAAACTTTTACTGAGTTATGGAGCAGATGCAAACGACACGTCAGCAAGAATCAGGCAGAGGATTATGACACCTTTAATGTTGGCCGTCATCAAGAATGATGAAACAGCCTGCCGTCTTCTCCTTGAGTTACGTGTGCCTGAAAGACCAGACGTCAATTTCTTTCATCGTCAGATGATCTTTTCCTATTTGGGTCGAGCTTGTCTGCAAGATAATGTGGAAATTGTTGATATGCTCATTGGTGCAGGTGCAAGTGTGGAATTGGAAAAAAAACAAAGGTATTCCACTTATCCACTCTACATTAGTTTTTCCAGAAACAATACTGTCATTTTCGAAAGGCTGCTCCGTGCTGGGGCTAATCTTACGATGCCTGATGGTGCCACCCTTGTACATGAAGCCATTATTCAAGACAAACCTACTATCCTTCGAATGATGCTCGAGCTTCGACCTTCGCTTGCAAACAGACCTTGCTGTGCGAAGAGGTTCTCCTCTTTGCCCTCTACATGTGCAATATTCCAAGATAATGCAGAGTGTCTAAATGTTGTCTTACGTTGTGGAGGTCGAGTAAATCCCACAGAATATCATCCTTTCGGACCACTCCATGCTGCCACAATCATGGGAAGAGAAGATATGGTGAGGATCCTCATCAAAGAAGGTGCTTCAGTAAACGAAGTTGTCCACGTAAGCAAATTTCCTTTTGACTTCAAACACTTGATAGGGCGTCAGTCTGCTCTATCAATTGCATGTGGTACCAACAGGTTGGACATTGTGAGGGACCTAATTGAGTTTGGTAACTTGGATCTTACCAAAGCTAGGCACAATCTGTGCCTCATGAACAGTAACCTTATCTTTTCACTTAATGATCATTTGGACATCATACAGACCCTGATATCTCGAGGAATGCCCATAGACGCCCGCTGTCGGTGTCACATGGACAATCGAGGCCTGTTGAATCAAGCTATCTGCCAAGGTTTGTACAGACTGGCAACGCTTTTACTGGCTCATGGAGCTATTCCTGACTGGCTGTGTCATGACTGCACGCACATCACTCTTGTTGAAAGCTTTCCTCAAGATTTCGTCGAAAGCCTTCTTGTATCTGGAGCGTGTTCGATGGACAAGCGAGTGTCTGAGGCCTTTGTCACTGAGAAACTCTGGAGTCAACTCACGAAAAAGACCTCAAAACCTATGACACTTGCAAAGCTCTCTGTAAGAGCAGTCAGAACTCATATCAGGAACTCTCGTCCTTGTCATGAGAGAAGTGTATGGGTGGATGTTGACCAGCTACTCCAGTGCTTTCCTGCACATTTCAAAGATAAGCTGAAACTGAAAAATGCTAGTCTATTGCAGAAGGAAGATTGAAATCAAACCCCTCAGTGTATGGACTAGTGGAGATGTATTTCATCCCTCCAGGGGGCGATTGGAGCCATGAACTTTCTCCACTTTTTTCTTCTATATCTTTCTTTGAGACTATCTCCTGGGTAGGACTGTGAAGGGTGGTGTTGGCCGATCAAGGAAAGAGTATCTCTTGGAAAGCTACTACAGCTGTGGGTTCACATCGTCTGCACCTTGTCTGCAATGATAAGATAGACTTTATAAATATTTATAGAATGACACGGATATGGATGTGGCGGAACCGGCGCGGAACCGGCGCGCCACGAGTTCGGGTGGGGAGGGATTACGGGGGTTGGCTCCTCACCCATAATGTTAAACCCCTAGGGGTGGGGAGGGGGTGGGGGTGGGGACCAGACTGAGGTGGTGGTACCCGAGCCGCATGGGGATCCGAGGTCCGGATAACCCTAACCCAAAGACCGCTGGCCGGAACCGAACTTTTTCTTCTTCACATCGGATACGGACTGGCAGGCTCATAAATTAAGAGTGAAACATCGGGACCACAAATTTCCGGAACCGATTCCTTCTACTCTGTCATCTTAATCATCCTCCAAAAATGGGAGTTTCTTCAGGAGGATCTTCTTCTTTGAGAATCGGACATGGCCATGTGTTAGGAGGTGTTGGCTGTTATCAGCATGCTTGTAGTGTAGTCTGATGATGAGGGTCCAGTCGAAATCTGAGATGGTCAAAACGGGGGAAAAAAATTGGCACTAAATGGAACTATGCACGGAAAACAACTTACCTTGCTGATGGGGCTGTACGAATGGGAGGAGGCAGTCGGCGAAGGATGAAAAATTGTTCCATTTCTTCTCAGAGAGCCGTGCATGTTGGTCGGGACCAAGCAGGTTGAACCACAGAGTATCTAAGGAAGAGGGGACTGCTCGGTCACGAGGGCCGAAGGAGCGATGGACCGAGCGGCCTGAAATATTGGAAAAAGTAATTATGGAAGGATGGGACGAGAGTCACCCGGTCGGGGGGTCAGAAAGACACCCGGCATCCGGGTGGGTGACCAATGAAAGAAGAAGACGGATATGAGTGGAATACTGAAGGAAACCAAATGAAAATGTAGAAATATATTGTCTTAGTCTTGGGTTGATGGTTGAGTCCGGGTAACGAGGGACCGGTAGACCAGAGGCCCGCCACTGGGGAAAGGCTGGCATGGGCCAAGACCAAGACTTCTCCCGTGCTGCCTTGAGGGATCTGGAGGCGCTGATGACGACCTCTATCCCCAGCGGCATAACAACTTGGAAGCAGGACAAGTTGTTTCCGAAGACACTGAAGGAGAATCCCTTGCAGTGAATCGCCCCTGTGAGCAGGTGCTTGATGCTGTTTCTTCCTCGTTCTGCCATGAATTTACATTGTTGTACGCCAAACACTCTCTCACTGACACAAACTTAGGATCAATCAGCCCCATAGTGGCACAAACTTAGGATCAGCCCTACAGTAGTACAAACTTAGGATCAGTGTCTTTTTTCCCTCTGTTGCCCTGCTGGGTGGGTTGCTGTAGTCCATCCCGTGATCTGTTTTTGAAATTTTGCAGCCTCCTCCTTCTTCTTAGGGAGAGTATGCTGATGCTGGCCTGTGACATTGAGTTCCTTGAAGGGGTTATTATGAGTTAAGACTAGACATTAGAATTGATTTTCTTTTTCTACATATATATATATAAAGAATCATTAGAGGTGGGATAATTGAAGGAACTGCACAAGCTGATGCTCTTTTTGTCAAATTGTCTTCACAAGCTACTGAAAAAGGGAAAACAAAACAAGACACCCTCATACTATTGTCAAATTCACTGGGGATCCTGACTATATGTCAAAAAAAAAAAAAAAAAAAAGAAAAAAGGAGGTACTTTGCTTTGGAGATTAGACTGCTCGAAGTATGACAAATGTCTACTTCTTTTAATTGGTGAAAATGTCATGTAAACACAAACAAATATAAACATGTCCCATGCTTGATTAATGTATTTTGATGTTGTATATTGCTGGTGCTATTTTTATTTGTGCTCATAGTTTACTCTCCTGTGACTGGTGCTCCTATTTCGTGGTGCTGATGTTGTTGTTGCTGCTGCTGCTGCTGCTGCTGGTGCTGAACGTTCCTCAATGAAAGACAACTAGAGGTATAGATCGTAAACAGACTACTTTATTCTTTTTTTCTTTCGATGTTACTTAATTGTTTCTTTCTTATTTGATTATTGTCTCAACATGTATAGATAAATATTGTGCTGCATATATTGTACCACTGAATTCACCAAGGAAATAAAATTTAAAAAAAAGTAAATTACACATTATCTAGTTTACATACAAAATAGGTATTTTGGTTTAAACATTTTCTAAATTTTCCTTTGCAGTCTCAAACTAGAAGTTGAAGAAGCGCAGCAGTGGCCACAGCAGCTAGTACCCTATGGACACCTGAAGTAGTGACAGTACTAGTAGCAGAGACCGGGAAACATACAGGCACCAGAGAAAGTGATATAGTATAGGCTGAGGCTCCTGTTCATTCTACACTTGAAATGTGTGAGTCAGTTATACTGGTCATGCTTTGGGTGGCACAGATTGTATTCATTTTTTTCTTCGTTTCATTCATTGTATGGGTTTTCATGGAGCACTGCATGTGTTGCAGACAGAAATTAGAACAGTACCAGTACATTAGGCGATTAACTACAATTGGTGTACAGACACATAATGTAGAGGTTTAGAATGTTGTAGGTGTAGCATTTTGTCTTGGAGTTCAAACTGTTTTTCCAACTATGTTTTTCAAGGTGACAATGATCTGGTTACTTATATTTCAATGTATATCTGATGTACAGAGTGAAAAGATGAATGGAGGATTGTTGCAAAATACTACAAGTTTGAATACTGTAGCAAACGACGGTGTACTTTTGCCTCTTAAAATCTTAGTTAATATGCTGTTGATCATGTGTATTTTTTGCATGATTGCGTTCATAGGATGGTGTCTCAAAAAAAAGTGCAGTTGTTGTAGAGAGATGTGTTGGCAAGTTAGATTCAGAAACCCCATCGAGTTACCTACATCTAGCACTAGTATGTGAAGCATTGGTATTTGTCATTAAAGGGTTACGACATGAGTTACCATTACAGTCTACTAAATATTGTGTTTGCAAATATGACAAAATCATAGTGTGGCACCTGCACAGATGCCAGATGAGGGAGTGTGAAAAGAGTGTGAAAGAGTCACATATGGCCAATGCATCAGAAAGAAAAAAAAAAGCCAGAAAGCAAAATTCTTTGCAAAAGCTCAAGGGTGAACTTAAGATTCCTTAGGAGTGCTTGTCCAGTAAAGGAGAGGCATCCTTTGAAGATGTAATCTGGGTTATGTGTTTTCATCACTTGAAATGCATACATTAAGTTGCAAGTTCATCTGTATATGTTACAGACAGAAGATTTTCCATTTATTGATGAAAAGAGTAGATGCTTGCCGAAATTATGGTACTCAACACAGTGGTTGTGAAAAGAAAGTTTCTTTGATCTCATTGACGGACTGTGTTATCAGTCTACAGTTCATCTGCAAGTTTGTGTGTCAACCACCACATTATGCAGCATGTTTGTCACTTCTGACAGATAAAATAGTTTATGGTTTTGGAACTTTCTTTGTGTTGGAGAAATGATCAGTGTTCCTTTCCATTGTGTCGCGAACAATTTGGTTCTTATTCTCTTGAACGTTGTTCCACGTGGCTATCAAAAGTAGTTTCAGCATGTATATACATGCATTTCCCCGACATGTGCCATTTTATCACTTTTCTTGTTAGTTCCACATGTTCTGTTCTCCAAAGTTTATTGTATTACTATCATTTTGCTGTACTTATGATTTGTTCATTAACCAGGCATTGAGAAACATGTATGTATGAGGTTCCTAAAGTATGAAAGAAGTGTGAAGCACGTAGTTCCTGTTCCTGTAGCATGAAAAAGGTTTTGGTACAGTGTTCTATTTAAAAGAAGAAAGACAGAAAGTGAAAATGATGTACGTATTGGGTTCCTAATGTATAAAAGAAAATATGAGGTATGATGTTGGTACCAAAACAGCTTCTCGTAAAGCATCCAGTTGAGCTGAATTCAACTTTGGTGGAGGAGGGCAGGATAAATAGCAGGGAATCTACGCCCAAAAGTTATTTTCCTCTTTCTCCGAGGATGATGAATGATGTTGTTGAACGAGTTCAATCTCAAGCAAGCATTGAAAATGAAGTATGTATGAGGTTCCTAAAGTATGAACGAAGTGTATAGCTTGCAGTTCCTGTCACAGCATGAAAAAAAAGAATGTTAAAACAATTATACTCATAAAGCATCCAGCTGAGCTGAATTCAACTTTCTACCATATTACTTTTTTTTTTCTTTGTGAAAATAGGTAAAATTCCTCAAGTCATAATATATAAAACAAGGTGCATGATCATGTATTAGGCTAAGAAAGAATAAATAAAAGGTATTTTTTCAAATGTAAATGATCTCTTTTCTGTTTGTTTTTTTATATATATTTTTTTTTATTTCTCTCTATTTCTTTTAAATTATTGTTATTATTATTTTTTTTTTGGCTCTTGAACTAATCATCTAAACATGTTGTGCTCAATGCATTTCCAAAGAAAATCAATCGGGCCCATTTTTGCTGTTATGTGTCGGATTAATTTGGGTGAACAAAATTTGATTATGTACTCTGGAGTATGATTAAATATTGTTAGCCCACCAGGAATTTCAGATAGAATTTCATCCACGTAAATTTGTCGCTGTGTCTCACTGAGATGGGGAGATAACAAAACCAAATCAAAAGAGGAAAACCTTTTATGCTTAGAAGTACCAGCAACAGAAGTAGCTTGATTTCCTTCCAGTAGCATCAGACACATTTTCTCTCTGTGATGATTAAACAAGTAAAAGATGATGTTCGTGGAACCACAAAACAGAGCTTCATCTAACCAAGTGAAATATATGTCTTGGAATTCTGTTTCAAAAGGATCTATCTTAAGAATTTTAACTAAATACTTGTGAAGAATATCGTCTCGATCTCTCTCAATGAGAAGTGAACAAACGCTGTGATAGTCGTTTGGCCTAACGCTTAGACAAGCATTTCTCAGTTTTTCAATACAGTCAATTTCTTCATCTGCTTCTTTACTCAGACTGGTGCTGATGCTGGTTTGGCTACCCTTCTGGCTGCTTTTCTGTATACAGAATTTCATTATGCTTTTGAAAATTTCTTCAATTTCAAATTCAGCAGCATAATGTATTGCAGTAGATCCAGAAGAATCAGGTTCGATGAGTTGTAGGAAAAGATCATTGCTGCTGCTCCTGTCGTCACTCATTATTTTATTTTCAAATATATATATCAAATGGGCTTTGGGTATGACATCACCAGCAGACAACAAGTGATGCCCACTGGCGAGTAGGTGAGAAAACGGATGGAAAACCAAATGCTTCCTGAGACATCTGCCGTCTACTTTGGAATTCGATTTTCTCGCGACTTCTATTAATTCGTCCAGGATTATTTAGAAAAGCATTATTATTTCTCGATAATGGATGAAAGGCAACAAAGTTATAAACTTCTCGATTTATTTCATGAGTTTGCTGCTCCAAGTTTGAAGTCACAAAGCGGTGACTACGAGGCAGCCCGCTTATACTTGGAAGAGAGAGATGAGATAATCAAGTGCAGACCAGACTTTATCCCCAAGGTGTTTGCTCATTTCAGCCAAACCATTAGTCACAGGCTCTGGATACGTAGGGCATTTCACTTGATGGATATATCGGAATGTTTTCCTTCGATTTTGAGGGAAAAGTTACTGTTGAGGATAAAACACCACGATCTCTCCAAGTTTTCTGCCATTGAGGTAATAGGATATGCAGCAAAGTTTGGTTCTGACAACATTCAAGTTGACAAAAGAGAAGAAGCACAAGAGAAGGAAATGTGGGAAAAGGCTCTTTTACACCATTTACAAAGTAATGACCACCATCCTCAGTTCTCCAAGGAGAAGGAGCAGCAGCAGCAGCAGATGTCTTTCCTTGCTATTCAGGAAAGTGTGCTTGACATGCTGGCATGCAGACTAGAGCGCAGCATCACACCCCAATCAACAACCATCCCAAATATTTTCAATGTTCCCGAGAAATATCTGGAAAGATATCATCCAGAAGACAAAGAAATAGCCTCTGCTCTGTTAAGAAACTGGTGCAAGTCTTGCATGCACATGGTAATATTTTCCTCTGGACTTAATCCTGATGGGAACAGGAACAAAAAACTAAATTTCATGGATATTTTGGCTCGCAACAAATAAAACAAAGAAACACTTTTTTTTTTTTTCATTTTTTTTTTTTCATAATTTTTATTCTTTTTTTTTTTTTTTTTTTTTTTTAAATTTCAATTGAAATCAGCTCTAACATCCAGCTTGGTAGACATGCGGCTCTTGATAGCGTCGATCACATCGTCATATGGACAGTGGACTAAGTCGATTGAACCTCCAAAATCCCACTTCTTAGCATCGTAGCATACCAGCATTTTAAGGTTCACTCCCAGTAGCTTTCCCTCCTTCTCTAAAGCTTCGTCCAACAGCTGCAGAGTAGCAGTGCGCACTGCATCCATGTCCTGGAATATGGTAGCCTGTTCTTTTTTCCTCTTGTGGAGAGAGCTCCAGCTAGATTGCAGGCGATCAAGGGGAGTTTTCAAACGAGTTATAATGACTGGGACCTCAGCATTCCCCTGTATGCGGGCATAGGCCACTGGGAGTTCAGCATGTAGTTTTTCAGGGTTCACCAAAAGTTGCTGGTGCTGCTTCTCCGAATTTTTAAAGAGATGATCGTACAATGTTGCTGATGGTGATAGGTCTACAAGGACAGCAACTTGTGGGAATGATTTTTTTCCCCAAGTGGCAGAGCCAATCCTTTGACCTCTTACGAACATATCTTTATAATGATCAACTGTGTCAAGTACATCTTGGGCCATAATGTTTGCACTGGAACGAGCAAGGCGTGTCCTTACATGAGCAAGCCATTTTGTTGTGGTATTGTTATTTCTCTTTTTGTTGTTTCCTTCTTCTGTTTCTTCTTGCCGGACAGCTTCCTTCTTGAGCCACAATGCAAGCAGCTGTTTCCTTTTATCTTGGTTTCGACATCTCACAAGAGGATGCTTGTGAACGTCAGTTAAAACACTCAGATTTCTTTTCATGATTACTCCTGTATTCACTACCATCTTCTTCAGCCTGTTGTTCCTTCTTTGGGGAAACCTAAGGGCATACTCTTTGGCTTTCCCTTCTTTCCTGAGACGTACATTATATCTCAGCATTTCTTCCTCTGCTTCTTCAGCTGCTGCCACTGCTGCTGCTGCTGCCACTGCCGCTGCTGCCACTTTGTTCTTGTTCTTTTTCATGGTCATCTTTATTATCTTCCTTGCCTTTTTTGTGATTAATAGTTTCTCTCAACCAAGTTAACTATGTGTACCACTGTAAAATCCAATTTCAAACGTTTCCTCCAAGTGTATCCTACTATGACGATGTGTATTTGCTCCTTATCTCCTACCCAGGTTTATTTCATGGGAAATCATGAAATAACATTTTTGTGGTTTTCAAACATTTTATTTTTTTTTTTTGTTCATTCACTTGTTTCCCTCTTTCTCTTCCTCCTTGTCATTTGCTCCTTCTTTTCCTCTGCTAACTGAATGGCTTTGTTCATTTTTTTAAGAACTACGAAGTTTGTGCACAACATCTTTCCTCCTAGAATTAACTCTTTGTTTTGTTCGCTCAGCATTTTCCTGTAGGTAAACTGGTGAACATAATTGTTTGCTGGTTTTCCTGTCTTGTAAGTTTCCACTGATATTTCACAAGGAAACATATTTTCTGAAACCACTGCCTCATTACAGCAGATAAAGCTCTCCTGCAAATAATCCTCTGTGGACCTTTTGGGTTTACAGCCATGAAACTTTTCAACATATTTCTCTCCCAGATCTGGAATCTTAATGCCATGATATCCACGATAGGTCTCCTCATCTGGAACCTTTGCACCTGTGCGTCCGCGATAAGTTTCTATGTCGATTGCCCAGTCTGGGATTTCATCCAAGTCATCAAAATCATTCCACTTTTGTAAAGTAGAAGGGCTATCAGCAGTTATGTTGGCAGTGGTTCCCGATTCGTCTAGATACATGCAACGTGCCAAAATAGAGTAGAGCATTGACACTAACATTTTCTGCAACAGGTTGATGTTCTCATTGATATGAGCGGCAACTTGCCAGCAAGCTTGAATGTAAGACTTGAGGTTTTCTTCTTCTGGAGAAGTGTTTTTGTGCAACATGGCAAAAACTACATGGTAAAACTGTGGATACACGAGTGATCCTCTGCCTGTCTTTTCTTTGCTCATCGTAACATACCTTTTCCCTTTCTCTGTAAGTTTTCGACCACAGCCCTCTACTTGGATCACTGAAGCAGCCACAGCAGCATAGGCCCCAACTTGATTCCAGTTTTTGGTCTTCCAAGCACACAGAAGTTGAGTAAGCAGTTCATCACAGTCGATGGATCCATACAGTGGCTCCACTAATCCTAGGACAGTGGGTTCTTTGTTGCATGTCGTCAGTTTTTCTGGTTTGCAGTTTTTTGCGAAATGCCTTGCCATCCTAGGAGCTATCCTGCATGTTCTACATTGAGTGAGAATCATTTCCACACAGTTGAACTTGTTCTGTTTGCCTTTGCGATTGTGGTTTTCCAAAATGTATTGAAGACACTCCACATCAGCTAGGCAATGATCTTCAAAGAAAGAACACAAAATGTTGCACCACCTCAGCTGATTTCCTAGCAATAGCTCCCTGGTGGCTCTGTGAACAAACACAGTGTCTTTTCTTCTCAGTGCCTTATAAAGCAAAGAGATGACTTCATCTAACAACATACTGTTCTTTGTGAAGAAAAACTCTGTACTCAAATTACGCATCTTGCTTCTTTCCCTAATCATAAGAACACATTCACCTGAAGTCACAGCTAGATTACAGTCTAAAATCCCATTTCCACATGCTTATGGAGCACCAGTAAAGATTAGGTGAATTTGTCTGTATCAATAAAGTGGACAGGGACATAAACATTGACAACTAATTTTCGTGTGTGTGTGTATTTTCTTTCACTTTTTATTTCAATACGACATAACAGAGTTTGGATAAGGAAGGAGATGCTCAGCTTGCAGAGCCACATAAGGTTTCATCTGCCTGGCCTGTGACATCACCATCTTCTTCAGGTTTTTCCTGAAGTCGCCATCTGTTGCCGACGCTTCTTTGTCATTCCTCAGCTGGGCTACTTTCCCTTCAAGCAAGAGATGTTTGTAGGCCAACTTAATGTTGATGTGGCCCGGAGCAAAGGAGGACTTTTTGGTGTGTGGATGTTTCCATTTGTTAAGATTCAAATCGTTTTGTCTGTCCCATTTCTCCTCTAGATTTTCCCAGAATTCTGGCAGCACAGCTGGTACTTGGACGAATGAGAATGCATCCTCTGGTTTCTGTGTTTCATAGCATCTGTCGCGATTGAACACTAACACTGATGACATGTCCGTCATGTTTTGGCACAGAGCCTTTCTGACAAAGATCTCTGCTGGACTTTGACCTGCTGCTGCTGCTCCTACTCCTCCTCTTGCTCCTTCTGCTATTTCAACAGACATTTCAGGGATTTCTTGAAGCAGACTGCAGTGAAGTTTCATAGCTAGAGGTTTAGTGATCCATAGCCCAACTTTGGGGAAAATGTTGTGTGGTACCTGTTCATTAGGTGTGCGAACAATGGGAGTGTTCACTCTGAGATAACCTTCTTTGTTGGCCAGAAGACTACCACTTAGCATGATTTTATTGCGTAGTTCTTGGTAGTGGGCAAACTGTGGTGTGAAAATGGCATAGTGGATCATGCTGCTGCTGCTGCTGCTGTCATCGGTGCCATTGTCATCGGTGCTGCTGTCTCTTGTGTCATCTCTTTGTGGGAAATGAACTGGAATGTCGTCTACCTCTATGTCTACCTCCATATCCTCCTCTTCTCTATGGAACACTGTCTGCCTGTGCCTAAACAGTTGTTTCAGTTCCTCTGTGGTTTGGACAGAAAAATAGCCATCGTTATCAGTCTCCAGTGGACTTTTGCCAGTGGCCAAACTTTGCACGAGCAGATATTGAGCGATCTTCCTTCTTGTGTCTGCAAAGTCAACTGGCCATGCAAACTTGTTATACTCAAGATGCATGGGGCCTCCTTCCTCTCTCAGACTACAGAGAAAGTGGAAGGTTTTGAGCAATTCTTGTGGTACTGTCACCTCTACGCTTCCATCTGTTGCTGCAAGTTTCCCTGCCACAGTGCTCCTGGGCCAGGAAGTGTGCCACTTGACTTGTGCATTTGCGTTCAGCAGTTGTTCCACTACAAAGGAAATGCATGTTTCCACTGCACGTTTCTCGAACTGGCAGAAGATCGAAGCTGCATACCTAGTGTGTAGGAGCAAGTCAAACCGCCTCTTTTGTCTGTCCCATCGAGCTGCGTTACCATCGAACCGTCTGAACACAGCAGATCCACCCGAGTTTGCCATTCTCTTTTCCTCCAAGTCAGAGAAGCAGTCTTCCAATGTCTCCTCCAATATCGGTGTTCCTTTGCTCTTCATCTCATGACTCATCCACTTGAGGCTCACTCCCTTGATCAGAAAGTAACTCTCCTTGACAGCATTCCAGTTGTACTCTGGCAACTCTACACAGGTGGGATCCACCAGGTGACAACAGAGTGCCCGCACAACTCTGCTGTGGTCATCCGTGAACTTGAGTACCATTGTTGCAGCAGACAGCAAGTCTGCAGGGTCAAGCACTGTTTGTTTTTCCATCATCAAGGTCTTCTCTTCTACGGTCAGCTGTTGCAAGAACAAATTATTATTCTGCAGTTGGGTTGCCGGTGGCATGTCTGCATTTGACAGTACTCTAGTATTCCTGAATCCACAGACCTCGGTTACTGCCCTCCAACAGGAAAAGATCTCAGCATAATTCCTTATCTGAATCCATTTCCGTTTTGGCATCATCACAGAGGTATCGTACCCCATTTCCTTGAGAACAGCCCTCATCCTAGCTCTTGTCAAGTCAGCTTCGTAGTCATCCAACTCATCATGGGCCTCGAGCTCTTTGATCTGCAAGCCGATCCTCTTCCTGTTGATGGCCTCTGAGATGTGGAATCTATAGAAAGCAAACATCTCTGGTATCTTCATTGAATAGAGCTTTCTCTCTACTTGAACCTGATCGCTGTCCCTACAGCTTTCAGAGGAGAGTAGGCCAGGGATCTCATAGACCAGACATCTGTCCTCTAGGCTGGAGCACACAGAGAAGCCGTTAGCCAGTATGATGTAGGAGCGGTCATTCAGAGCAAAGTCACGAGTAGAGTAGATTTCACCACCTGATTCCTTAACTTTTCCTCGTTCTGAAATGCAGAGACCATGGTCCAACACATTCTTCAGTGTTGTGGACTCTAGGCTAGTGTTCTTGGCAAAGTTGTTTTCTTTTCCTTCTCCAGACTGCCATTCCTCTATCAATCTCGATCCTGAAACGCTGTCGTACTTGTTTTCGCTCGAAGCAGTGAAAGACCTTGCAGTTGCATAGTGCTGCTCGATGAATGCCAACGGATTGGCTGTTTCCCTCGATCCCACTGCAATCATCCTACAGGCATGTGCCGTGTGTGACTTTCCCGCTCCAGGTGGCCCGTTGAGGACGATGGCTGGTTTAGGAGTCTTGGTCGTGAAACCCAATATGTTGCCCATCAGCATCATGACAAACTCGACCATCAACTGCTTGATGCTCGTTACATTGGCACCAGCTAACATCTGTTGCACGAAGATGTCCTGGTATGCTTCCACTCCTCCGCTTGTCTTCTGAATGCACATGAGGCGGGTGCCATTCAGATTGTCATCAGTGAAGGTCTTGCGAATCAATCTCTGTTTGGTGTACTGTTCCCTGCGTGCTGTACCACAGAGAGCATCATTGTTTGCCATGTATATCCTATAGATGTTAAGCATGAAAGACCAGTCCTCTATGAAAAGCTTGGCCACCTGGCCGTCCTTTCTGCAGTTAGCTAAACTTTCAAACATTCTGGATAGCTCGCTGAGAGAGGGGTAGAGAAGATCGAAGTGCTTTTCCTCCTCTGTTGGCTGTCTTCTTCTTTTGGATCTGTTCAGTAGCAGGCCCACCTGAGTTGCCCTAAGAAGAGAGATGTTCTGTGATGGTGACAATGACTCTGGTGTCATTTCTACATCTCTTTCATCCTCCCTGCATTTAGAGATGTAGCTCATTCCGCATTCTGCCAAACTGCAGTCGTACGCTAGCTCATAGAAATCATGGTGGTAGAAGAAACCAGTGTGGGTGTGGATGGGGCTGAGTTTCCAGGCAATGTAGTTGGTCAAATCGAAGAAAGTGTATCCCACGGCATCAGTTGCACCAGTGATGGTATCTTCCCACTTGTAGAGATCAAAGTGACGCTGAAATGCCTCGTCGTGAATGTTTTTTCCTTGAAGAACTTTGGCAGCTGCCTCTATACCTGAGAAGTTTTTGTTGAAATTGTGACGACCTTCAACTTGTTCTTTCTTTAACAAGGATTTTGCAAGTACTAAGAGTAGCTCGTACCTCATAGTCATTCTGTCACTCACTCTGAACAAGTAGAATGGGCTAAACATGAAAGCTCGCTTTCTCCATGTTTCATCTTCGTCACTCTCCTCGTCTTCCACATCATTTGGCATGTCGTTGCTGAAAAAATAATATGCTCTTATCAGGTCGTCAAACTCCAAAGTGGTCTTGATTGCAGGGAAACCAGAAGGAGCACCCTTACTAGGTACCGCTACACGTCTTTTGTTCATGGAACTGTCCCCCGTGAACGAATCAAAGCCCTCCAGTTTCTCCTCCAGTTTCTCCCAATCGCTTTCAGTGGCAAATGCTTCTCCTGTCTTTAGGAATCCATTGGCAACAGCTAGAGTTGCCCTGGCAACTAGGGGGAAATGTTTCTCGAAATCCTGCTTCAAAAAAGAGAATACAACCAAGTAGCCAGATGAAGCCTTGGCTCTCAGCCACTTGCTGCCATTGATGAGATGTTCCTGCTGTATGAGAAATATGTCTGTTGAGCTCCTTTTTTTGTAGAACATTTTGTGAACAAACACAAAAAAGTCGAAGAGTTTCTGGATTGTTTCATTAGCACTATCCAAACATTTAGTTGGCATGTCTCCTCTTTTGATGTCTAGTAGGAAAAAGATTCTTTCTTCACGGAGCAGATGTTCTTTCTGCATGCACCCAAAATAATCTGGATCGTATATGGTTGATTCTTTATTCATCTTGATGCTTATTATTCTTCTCTGCTTGCCATGGGCTAATAATTTAGGAATTCATCGTTCTGAAGTAGTGCTAACGTCGCTCCGTAAAATCCTATTTTCACTTCAAGTGGTGTTGGGAAGGGGACTAGAAACAGCTTATTGCAGAAGTTAGGATATACCAAGGATAAAGCTATTAGGAATCAGCATCAGTAATGGTGTTAGTATTCGACCAAGCTGGTCTCAAGAAAGATAGAGCTCATAAAAAGTTACCAAGGAGTCATGGTTTTGATTGCAGAGTTCTCAGTATCATTATTACTTTTGAAGGAATTTGAAAGCGTTCAGATCGATCGTTGTTGTAGTAGCAGAAATATAGATGGCCGAAACTATTTGCAAAATATAGCAGCATTTCAATGAGAATACCATGACTTTATTAGAAGAGATAATAAGGAAAAATGACACGAAACACGTTGATTCACTTTTTTTTTTTCCCGTTTATTTGACATTTTTCTCCTCTTTGTTTGGTTGGGAGAATTCAGAAAACTTTTCCAATTTTACTGGTGTTATAATGTATTTTGAAGCACAGGTTTAACTGCCAATATAGTAGGACAGAGCTGGTTAGCATCAAACAGGTTAGGTTTAGGGTACAGGTAAGCATGGCAAGTGCCAAAACCACTCGCACATCATTCTTCCTAATGCAGTCGATACCCTGAGCACTCCAGTCGGTGAAGGCAGTGTGACACAGAATATATGAAAAAAAGATAGAATGTTTAAAATAGATAAAATGACAGCCCCGACCTCGCTGTCATTAAGTGGCAATCAGCCTTCAATTACCCGATAGGTTTCATTGCCTCCTTTTGTTCTCTTGCCTGTACTATGAAACTGTACTCTAAGAAGCTAAAATGATTTATGTCCTACCTACTCTAAGAAGCTAAAATGGTTTATGTCGTACCTACTCTAAGAAGCTAAATGGTTTATGCCCTACCTACTCTAAGAAGCTAAATGGTTTATGCCCTACCTGCTCTAAGAAGCTAAATTTTTTATGCCCTACCTACTCTAAGAAGCTAAAATAGTTTATATCCTACCTACTCTAAGAAGCTAAAATGGTTTATGTCGTACCTACTCTAAGAAGCTAAAATGGTTTATGCCCTACCTACTCTAAGAAGCTAAATGGTTTATGCCCTACCTGCTCTAAGAAGCTAAAATGGTTTATGTCGTACCTACTCTAAGAAGCTAAATGGTTTATGCCCTACCTACTCTAAGAAGCTAAATGGTTTATGCCCTACCTACTCTAAGAAGCTAAATGGTTTATGCCCTACCTACTCTAAGAAGCTAAATGGTTTATGCCCAACCTGCTCTAAGAAGCTAAATGGTTTATGCCCTACCTACTCTAAGAAGCTAAATGGTTTATGCCCTACCTGCTCTAAGAAGCTAAATTTTTTATGCCCTACCTACTGTAAGAAGCTAAAATAGTTTATATCCTACCTACTCTAAGAAGCTAAAATGGTTTATGCCCTACCTACTCTAAGAAGCTAAATGGTTTATATCCTACCTACTCTAAGAAGCTAAAATGGTTTATGCCCTACCTACTCTAAGAAGCTAAATGGTTTATACCCTACCTACTCTAAGAAGCTAAATGGTTTATGCCCTACCTACTCTAAGAAGCTAAAATGGTTTATGTCCTACCTACTCTAAGAAGCTAAAATGGTTTATGCCCTACCTCCTCTAAAAATCTAAAATAGTTTATGTCCTACCTACTCTAAGAAGCTAAAATGAATTATGCCCTACCTACTCTAAGAAGCTAAAATGGTTTATGCCCTACCTACTCTAAGAAGCTATAATGGTTTATGCCCTACCTACTCTAAGAAGCTAAAATGGTTTATGCCCTACCTACTTTAAGAAGCTAAAATGGTTTATACCTACTCTAAGAAGTTTACTACACTTCTATTGTAGACACAATTAGGTTGAATCAAGTTAAATTTTCAAAAGTGCACTCCATATCTAGACCTCATGAAACGATAAAGTATAATTGTTTGATTATGTATGTGTAAGTATGTGTAGTAAATTATGTATGTATGTTTGTTCACGTATGTGCAAATGTGTGTAGGTGTGATGACAATGATGAAAAAACACAGTGTTTGGTGCCAGCCCCAACCTTCGCTGAACACTCATGTGGTGAGCATACCAAATCTAAAGGCCAAAAGTCTCACCTCCAGTTATATGTGTCTCCTGTTTGTCTTGGCCCCTCTTACGAGAACAAAGACAATCAGTAGCAATCAAGAAAATCAAAAAAAAAAAAAAAAGAATTTGGAATAAAAATGAATTTTGAATGAGGTCCACCCTTAAGGTCTGGTGCCTAGGCTCCTGGTGGGTTACTTACAGCAACACTTCGTTTCAACGCAGGGATCAGCCGACCCGAGGGGGAGATCCAACTCAGTCTCACCAACCCTTGGGGCATGTAAAACCGACTGCAACGCACAGAGCAGCCAAACCAGGTTTCTCTCAAGAAAAAAAAAAAGTTTGCCAAAGAAAATAAGATTGAGGGCATCATTCAGTTGTAAGTTGCCTAGGCTCCTGGTGGGCTACTTACAGCAACACTTCGTTTCAACACAGGAATCAGCCGACCCTAGGGGGAGATCCAACTCAGTCTCACCAACCCTTGGGGCATGTAAAACCGACTTCAACGCACAGAGCAACTACAACCGAGCACCTCAACACCCAAAAGAAAAGAAAAAAAGAAAATAAAAATAAAAAATTAAATAAAAAATCTAAAAAGCTGAAAAGGAAGAGTGGTACATGGATTAGGTTAAAAACTACACAGTGTTTGGTGCCAGCCCCAACCTTCGCTGAACACTCATGTGGTGAGCATACCAAATCTAAAGGCCAAAAGTCTCACCTCCAGTTATATGTGTCTCCTGTTTGTCTTGGCCCCTCTTACGAGAACAAAGACAATCAGTAGCAATCAAGAAAATCATATAAAAAAAGAGAATTTGGAATAAAAATGAATTTTGAATGAGGTCCACCCTTAAGGTCTGGTGCCTAGGCTCCTGGTGGGTTACTTACAGCAACACTTCGTTTCAACGCAGGGATCAGCCGACCCGAGGGGGAGATCCAACTCAGTCTCACCAACCCTTGGGGCATGTAAAACCGACTGCAACGCACAGAGCAGCCAAACCAGGTTTCTCTCAAGAAAAAAAAAAAGTTTGCCAAAGAAAATAAGATTGAGGGCATCATTCAGTTGTAAGTTGCCTAGGCTCCTGGTGGGCTACTTACAGCAACACTTCGTTTCAACACAGGAATCAGCCGACCCTAGGGGGAGATCCAACTCAGTCTCACCAACCCTTGGGGCATGTAAAACCGACTTCAACGCACAGAGCAACTACAACCGAGCACCTCAACACCCAAAAGAAAAGAAGAAAAAATTAAATTAAAAAAAAAAAGAAATTAAAAAGCTGAAAAGGAAGAGTGGTACATGGATTAGGTTGAAAAATACACAGTGTTTGGTGCCAGCCCCAACCTTCGCTGAACACTCATGTGGTGAGCAAACCAAATCTAAAGGCCAAAAGTCTCACCTCCAGTTATATGTGTCTCCTGTTTGTCTTGGCCCTCTTACGAGAACAAAGACAATCAGTAGCAATCAAGAAAATCATATAAAAAAAGAGAATTTGGAATAAAAATGAATTTTGAATGAGGTCCACCCTTAAGGTCTGGTGCCTAGGCTCCTGGTGGGTTACTTACAGCAACACTTCGTTTCAACGCAGGGATCAGCCGACCCGAGGGGGAGATCCAACTCAGTCTCACCAACCCTTGGGGCATGTAAAACCGACTGCAACGCACAGAGCAGCCAAACCAGGTTTCTCTCAAGAAAAAAAAAAAGTTTGCCAAAGAAAATAAGATTGAGGGCATCATTCAGTTGGAAGTTGCCTAGGCTCCTGGTGGGCTACTTACAGCAACACTTCGTTTCAACACAGGAATCAGCCGACCCTAGGGGGAGATCCAACTCAGTCTCACCAACCCTTGGGGCATGTAAAACCGACTTCAACGCACAGAGCAACTACAACCGAGCACCTCAACACCCAAAAGAAAAGAAGAAAAAATTAAATTAAAAAAAAAAAGAAATTAAAAAGCTGAAAAGGAAGAGTGGTACATGGATTAGGTTGAAAAATACACAGTGTTTGGTGCCAGCCCCAACCTTCGCTGAACACTCATGTGGTGAGCAAACCAAATCTAAAGGCCAAAAGTCTCACCTCCAGTTATATGTGTCTCCTGTTTGTCTTGACCCTCTTACGAGAACAAAGACAATCAGTAGCAATCAAGAAAATCATAAAAAGAGAATTTGGAATAAAAATGAATTTTGAATGAGGTCCACCCTTAAGGTCTGGTGCCTAGGCTCCTGGTGGGTTACTTACAGCAACACTTCGTTTCAACGCAGGGATCAGCCGACCCGAGGGGGAGATCCAACTCAGTCTCACCAACCCTTGGGGCATGTAAAACCGACTGCAATGCACAGAGCAGCCAAACCAGGTTTCTCTCAAGAAAAAAAAAAAGTTTGCCAAAGAAAATAAGATTGAGGGCATCATTCAGTTGTAAGTTGCCTAGGCTCCTGGTGGGCTACTTACAGCAACACTTCGTTTCAACACAGGAATCAGCCGACCCTAGGGGGAGATCCAACTCAGTCTCACCAACCCTTGGGGCATGTAAAACCGACTTCAACGCACAGAGCAACTACAACCGAGCACCTCAACACCCAAAAGAAAAGAAGAAAAAATTAAATTAAAAAAAAAAAGAAATTAAAAAGCTGAAAAGGAAGAGTGGTACATGGATTAGGTTGAAAAATACACAGTGTTTGGTGCCAGCCCCAACCTTCGCTGAACACTCATGTGGTGAGCAAACCAAATCTAAAGGCCAAAAGTCTCACCTCCAGTTATATGTGTCTCCTGTTTGTCTTGACCCTCTTACGAGAACAAAGACAATCAGTAGCAATCAAGAAAATCATAAAAAGAGAATTTGGAATAAAAATGAATTTTGAATGAGGTCCACCCTTAAGGTCTGGTGCCTAGGCTCCTGGTGGGTTACTTACAGCAACACTTCGTTTCAACGCAGGGATCAGCCGACCCGAGGGGGAGATCCAACTCAGTCTCACCAACCCTTGGGGCATGTAAAACCGACTGCAACGCACAGAGCAGCCAAACCAGGTTTCTCTCAAGAAAAAAAAAAAGTTTGCCAAAGAAAATAAGATTGAGGGCATCATTCAGTTGTAAGTTGCCTAGGCTCCTGGTGGGCTACTTACAGCAACACTTCGTTTCAACACAGGAATCAGCCGACCCTAGGGGGAGATCCAACTCAGTCTCACCAACCCTTGGGGCATGTAAAACCGACTTCAACGCACAGAGCAACTACAACCGAGCACCTCAACACCCAAAAGAAAAGAAGAAAAATTAAATAAAAAAATGAATAAATAAAAAAGCTGAAAAGGAAGAGTGGTACATGGATTAGGTTAAAAACTACACAGTGTTTGGTGCCAGCCCCAACCTTCGCTGAACACTCATGTGGTGATCAAACCAAATCTAAAGGCCAAAAGTCTCACCTCCAGTTATATGTGTCTCCTGTTTGTCTTGACCCTCTTACGAGAACAAAGACAATCAGTAGCAATCAAGAAAATCATAAAAAGAGAATTTGGAATAAAAATGAATTTTGAATGAGGTCCACCCTTAAGGTCTGGTGCCTAGGCTCCTGGTGGGTTACTTACAGCAACACTTCGTTTCAACGCAGGGATCAGCCGACCCGAGGGGGAGATCCAACTCAGTCTCACCAACCCTTGGGGCATGTAAAACCGACTGCAACGCACAGAGCAGCCAAACCAGGTTTCTCTCAAGAAAAAAAAAAAGTTTGCCAAAGAAAATAAGATTGAGGGCATCATTCAGTTGTAAGTTGCCTAGGCTCCTGGTGGGCTACTTACAGCAACACTTCGTTTCAACACAGGAATCAGCCGACCCTAGGGGGAGATCCAACTCAGTCTCACCAACCCTTGGGGCATGTAAAACCGACTTCAACGCACAGAGCAACTACAACCGAGCACCTCAACACCCAAAAGAAAAGAAGAAAAAATTAAATTAAAAAAAAAAAGAAATAAAAAAGCTGAAAAGGAAGAGTGGTACATGGATTAGGTTAAAAAGAGCAGTAATGATGAGATGGAAAGGGAGAAATGATGGAGGATGACGAGACAGAATAAAAGACTGCCTCCACTGCTACTACCTTTGCCGTACTTGTTGTCATTACTATCAATACCACTGTACCCACACATCAACAAAGTGTCAGCTCGTAAGAAAAATCAGTATTAAGAGGAATTACTCCGATCGCAAGTAACCTAATCTTTTTTTCCTGGCCGCGAAAAAAAAAAGTAAGCCTGAACTTCATGAGAGTAAAGGGAGGTTCATCCCTTCTGATTGCCCGGCCACAGCAAACAGAGAAATTCACCGCCACTTTCCCACACGAAATTCAAATCCCTCAAATTTCTTCTTCTTCTCCTTCTAACCAAACACAAGGTTGACATGTCATGATCATCGGTAACAGTAGCAGTAGTAGTTGGTTTGACAACAAGTAGTAGCAAAAACATAGCAGCAGTAATAGAAGCAGCTTCCTCGTCTCTAGTAAATGCAGTGCTCCCGGATGCCAACAATAAGCCCCTTCAATTTTCCACCCAATTCGATGACCTTGTGTTGGAGATGGACTCATGACCCTTACACTCCCTAGGCTCCCTTTCAGGTGCCTGGAAGACCCTCGCTTGTTTCAAACTGTCATAAGACAGAGATCTACTCCCAATACAATGTTGGGGGAGGAGCTGACAATGGCGATCCACTCTTTCCACAAAGATAGTAACCATCGAACCAGGGGAACATCAAAGAAGCAAATAGCAGCAGCCGGACTATATAGTAGCACTGACTTTGGTAACTGATTTCAGAGCCGATCCCAGTCCAACTCTGAAATTCTGTTACTGCTGGAGGGCCCCAACCACGCCAACCAGCTGTGACGAACCTTCACCCCCATTTTTTCTCTTTTTTTTTTCTTCCTCGTGGGAGAAAAATAAAAAATGGGAGTCTGATGCTGATTATGCCACTCCTGCCGGTTAGCCACTTACTACTACCATTACTACTGTCTCGCCTGAAATGGAACAGGCCGAACATTGTGAGTAGCAGTAACAGTGGTAGCAGCAGCAGCAACAACAACAACAGCAAAAAAACAACCAGCAAATTTGTCGTCTCCAGAAGAAGAAGATTTCTCTTCTTCTTGTCAAAACCTGATGTGGAGCTTACTGAAGTACCCTCCAAGTTGACCCCGAAAATCCGATTTCAGATTCAGTCAACATCAAGTCTGACTTGGAAAATCCAATTTCAGATTCACCAAGTTTCAGTCTGACCCTGGGAAATCGGATTCAGAAAACACCAAAACTGGTGTGTTCAACATTAGTCATGTGGAACTAGGCTAATAGTTTTTATTTTTAATGCTTCTACATGTTTTGAAAAAAAGGAAATTCTCATGGAATCTTTATTAAGCAGCTAAATTGAGAAATTACAGAGGCACCAGCCAATCCAGTCATTTAGAACTGTACAATAAAAGTGATCAGGTTTTGGTTGAATGGTGAAAATGGAAGCAGGGGGGATGATTTACTTTTTAAATTTGAAAAAAAAGGGGAAAAAAAACCCCCTGAAATATGAGAGCAAAGTTGTAATAGACTATGTCAACTTTTAAAATGGTAAAAAAACAATAATAGGCTTATGAGGTATAGAAGAACCCAAATTACGTAAGGGTTTTTAAAGCAACAGCGATGATAGTCTTAGTCAACCATGATCGACACACCCTTAGCTTCTAAAGCCCTGGCGAATTGATATCTCACTTGATAACCAACAGGTGACTGAGGCGAAATGTGCTATGACCATACACTCAAGTCAGGATAGTGGGGGAGGGTTGCTTGTGTCACAACCTTTTCTCAGTGTCTCCACTAGTCCATCATTGCCTTTTTCCCTCCCGGCTCAGGACCATTCTCAACAACACTGATATCTACTATCCTTTTTACCTGTCGCAAGTGAAACCATTCTGCGGGTAGAAGCGGGTCAGTGCAAGTCTTACAACCAGAACACTGAAGGCCAACCTTGGTCTGTCAACTGACACTCACAGACGTGACTCATCTTTTCTTTTCTGTGGTTTTCTCACTTGGCACCACCGGGATTCGAACCCGGGACCTTTCACACAGAAAGCGGATGCTTAACCAACTGGGCCACCGAGGAGCCTGTCTACTTGGGCCAAATGTCTCCCCCTTATACTGAACTTTGAAACTAGGTCATTGCCTACTTACTAAAGCTATAGTCTATATATCTCCTTTTTCATCCTGAACATTTAAAAAAAACTAGGTCATGACCTACTTACTAGAGCTACAGTCTATAGTCTGGGCCCTTTTTTCATCCTGAACCTTGAAAGTAGGTCATGACCTACTTTTAAAAAGTCCAGCTCACAGACATTTCATAAAAGTGAGAAAATCTCCCCTTAGGACTGGTTGTAGGGCTTAGCTCGCCCCCAACAAATAGAAGCAGCATGCATTGTTGATCCTTCTACTTCAAATTTGGTGCTGATAGGTTCACTGATTGCTGAATGGGAGATAAAATACCACTTCTTTGAAGTAGTATTAGTAGAAACCAACATTAGGGTTTTTAAAGCAACAGTGATGATAGTCTTAGTCAACCATGATCGACACACCCTTAGCTTCTAAAGCCCTGGCGAATTGATATCTCACTTGATAACCAACAGGTGACTGAGGCGAAATGTACTATGACCATACACTCAGTCAGGATAGTGGGGGAGGGCTGCTTGTGTCACAACCTTTTCTCAGTGTCTCCATTAGTCCATCATTGCCTTTTTCCCTCCCGGCTCAGGACCATTCTCAACAACACTGATATCTACTATCCTTTTTACCTGTCGCAAGTGAAACCATTCTGCGGGTAGAAGCGGGTCAGTGCAAGTCTTACAACCAGAACACTGAAGGCCAACCTTGGTCTGTCTGCTGACACTCACAGACGTGACTCATCATTTCTTTTCTGTGTTTTTCTCACTTGGCACCACCGGGATTCGAACCCGGGACCTCTCACACAGAAAGCGGATGCTCAACCAACTAGGCCACCGAGGAGCCTCTCTACTTGGGCCAAATGTCTCCCCCTTATACTGAACTTTGAAACTAGGTCATTGCCTACTTACTAAAGCTATAGTCTATATCTCCTTTTTCATCCTGAGCATTAAAAAAGAACTAGGTCATGACCTACTTACTAGAGCTACAGTCTATAGTCTGGGCCCTTTTTTCATCCTGAACCTTGAAAGTAGGTCATGACCTACTTTTAAAAAGTCCAGCTCACAGAGATTTCATAAAAGTGAGAAAATCTCCCCTTAGGACTGGTCGTAGGGCTTAGCTTGCCCTAACCAAAAAGAAGCAGCATGCACTGCTGGTCCTTCTCCTTCAAACTTGGTGTCGATTGGTTAAACGATGGCCGAATGGGAGACAAAAAACCACTGTCGGAGGTAGGCCAGATTTCATTAAAGTGAGAAAATCTCCCCTTAGGACTAGTCGTAGGGCTTAGATTCCCCCCAACAAAAAGATGCGGCCTACAGTGCTGGTCATTCTCCTTCACATTTGATCTTGATAGGTTAACTGATGGCCGAATGGGAGACAAAATACCACTTTCTCACCTGGCACCAAAGGGATTTGAACCGGGGACCTCTCAAATAGAAAGTGGAAGCTTAACCAACTGGACCACTGGGCCAAATATCTCCTCCTTATACTTAACTTTGAAACCATTTCATTGCCTACTTACTATAGCTACAGTCTATAGTCTGGGCCCTTTTTCATCCTGAAACTTGAAAGTAGGTCATGACCTACTTAAAAAGTCCAGCTCACAGAGATTACATAAAAGTGAGAAAATCTCCCCTTAGGACTGGTCGTAGGGCTTAGCTTGCCCCCAACAAAAAGAAGCAGCATGCATTCTTGGTCCTTCTCCTTCAAATTTGGTGCTGATAGGTCAACAGATGGCTGAATGGGAAACAAAATACCACTTGTTTGAAGCAGTATTAGTAGAAACCAACATTAGGGTTTTTAAAGCAACAGTGATGATAGTCTTAGTCAACCATGATCGACACACCCTTAGCTTCTAAAGCCCTGGCGAATTGATATCTCACTTGATAACCAACAGGTGACTGAGGCGAAATGTGCTATGACCATACACTCAAGTCAGGATAGTGGGGGAGGGCTGCTTGTGTCACAACCTTTTCTCAGTGTCTCCTTTAGTCCATCATTGCCTTTTTCCCTCCCGGCTCAGGACCATTCTCAACAACACTGATATCTACTATCCTTTTTACCTGTCGCAAGTGAAACCATTCTGCGGGTAGAAGCGGGTCAGTGCAAGTCTTACAACCAGAACACTGAAGGCCAACCTTGGTCTGTCAACTGACACTCACAGACGTGACACATCTTTTTTTTTTCTGTGGTTTTCTCACTTGGCACCACCGGGATTCAAACCCGGGACCTTTCACACAGAAAGCGGATGCTTAACCAACTGGGCCACCGAGGAGCCTGTCTACTTGGGCCAAATGTCTCCCCCTTATACTGAACTTTGAAACTAGGTCATTGCCTACTAACTAAAGCTATAGTCTATATATCTCCTTTTTCTTCCTCAACATTAAAAAAAACTAGGTCATGACCTACTTACTAGAGCTACAGTCTATAGTCTGGGCCCTTTTTCATCCTGAAACTTGAAAGTAGGTCATGACCTACTTTTAAAAAGTCCAGCTCACAGAGATTTCATAAAAGTGAGAAAATCTCCCCTTAGGATTGGTCGTAGGGCTTAGCTTGCCCTCACCAAAAAGAAGCAGCATGCACTGTTGGTCCTTCTCCTTCAAACTTGGTGTCGATTGGTTAACCGATGGCCGAATGGGAGAGAAAAAACCACTGTCGGAGGTAGGCCAGATTTCATTAAAGTGAGAAAATCTCCCCTTAGGACTGGTCGTAGGGCTTAGCTTGCCCCCAACAAAAAGAAGCAGCATGCACTGTTGGTCCTTCTCCTTCAAATTTGATGTTGATAGGGTGACTGATGGCCGAATGGGAGACAAAATACCACTTTCTCACCCGGCACCAAAGGGATTTGAACCGGGGACCTCTCAAATAGAAAGTGGAAGCTTAACCAACTGGACCACTGGGCCAAACATCTCCTCCTTATACTTAACTTTGAAACCATTTCATTGCCTACTTACTATAGCTACAGTCTATAGTCTGGGCCCTTTTTCATCCTGAAACTTGAAAGTAGGTCATGACCTACTTAAAAAGTCCAGCTCACAGAGATTACATTAAAGTGAGAAAATCTCCCCTTAGGACTGGTCGTAGGGCTTAGCTTGCCCCCAACAAAAAGAAGCAGTCTCCATTGTTGGTCCTTCTCTTTCAAATTTTGTGTTGATAGGTTAACCGACGGCTGAATGGGAAACAAAATACCACTTGTTTGAAGCAGCATTAGTAGAAACCAACATTAGGGTTTTTAAAGCAACAGTGATGATAGTCTTAGTCAACCATGATCGACACACCCTTAGCTTCTAAAGCCCTGGCGAATTGATATCTCACTTGATAACCAACAGGTGACTGAGGCGAAATGTGCTATGACCATACACTCAAGTCAGGATAGTGGGGGAGGGCTGCTTGTGTCACAACCTTTTCTCAGTGTCTCCATTGGTCCATCATTGCCTTTTTCCCTCCCGGCTCAGGACCATTCTCAACAACACTGATATCTACTATCCTTTTTACCTGTCGCAAGTGAAACCATTCTGCGGGTAGAAGCGGGTCAGTGCAAGTCTTACAACCAGAACACTGAAGGCCAACCTTGGTCTGTCAACTGACACTCACAGACGTGACTCATCATTTCTTTTCTGTGTTTTTCTCACTTGGCACCACCGGGATTCGAACCCGGGACCTCTCACACAGAAAGCGGATGCTCAACCAACTGGGCCACCGAGGAGCCTGTCTACTTGGGCCAAATGTCTCCCCCTTATACTGAACTTTGAAACTACTTGATTACTGTACTCCTTTTGCACTTCTAGTTCAGAATCACTAAGGCCAGGAGCGACTGCTTCTGGAATAACCACTTCTCCAGAAGAACTATTGTAGAGTTCCGACTTCTCAAGGGCTAAAGCTGAGATGGCAGCAGCATAGTCACTCCATTTCAGCCTGTCCACTAATATCTCAGTGCACCACTTGGGATCCTCACATGCTCTTGCTACCCATTCTAAAGCATCTGCGCTCGCCATTCCAAAGTGTGTTAACAGCATGTGGATGAACATGGCTGGTGGAAATTCTGCAGGGCTTAACAACTTCTGTACAGCCATAGCGATGGATTTGTCTTTACAGCAAACTGCATCAACCCAATTTGTGATGTCAGGGCGGCTGTTGTCCTCCTCATCGGTAAACATGATTTCGTTCACAATGTAGTTTGATACTGCAAAGTCTTGGTTAGTAGGTTCTCCTGATAAACAACAATTTGCTTTCAACCAAATATGATAAAACAAGTGTGATCTATGTTTCACAAAGGATCTGGGCGTGATGCTGCTCAGGGTGAACAAATGAAGACTGATTGTGGAGTGGCAAATCCACAAGCTTATATACCTTTCTCTTCATATATGCAAATGAGCAATCGGTCCCTTCTCCACTCAACTTATATGCAAATGAGGAAATAGACTTGGGCTTATCCTTTGCCCTCCATTCAACGTTTACTTTATTTGAAGGCCACCTTATGGTAATTCGAAAGTAAATGAATCAACACAGAAGACATGTATTCTTTTTTTCTTTTTTTTTTCAATACTTTATTCCTCTAACATAGTATAAATAGGCTAAGTGCCTGTTTTCATTGCCCCTCAGTACAACAATATTATAATCTGTATATAATAAGTCACACCTGCGAGTGGTACTGAATGAGTCCAGTCTATGCATGCATTTAGAACAGGTATTTATGCAATCTTGACCTCAGTGACTTTCCCCTTTTCCAAACGCCAGTCTTCTTGGTTTTAGATTTCTTGCCAGCAGCCCTCAGACTCTTGACAGAGAGTGACCTTCTTGTCATGTATGAATGTATGAAAGTAGTCAAGAAGTAACTACCTATGTAGAATTTGGAATCTGGGTAGAACAAGGTAGGGAATTCCTTCTGCATGTCCTGCTTGAAGAGATTCTTGTCAATCTTCAGAGTCCCATCTTCTCTCATGTTGTCTACTATTGTTTCTCTAACTGGTTTAGTTACAAAATCTGGCAGACAGTCAACAAACCCTTTGCGGTGTGTCTCAAAACACACCGCTCGACGGATCGACTCCATTCTTTTTGCGTTGTGTAGGGCACCTCTAGGCGCATCTTTGTAGGTATTGGAATCCTCGGCGATTCCAGCCATTCCGGCCATTCCGGCCCCTTGAAATTTTCAAAAGCCAAAAGCGCCCCCTAGCAGTGGTTGTAGGCACTAACCTCAGGGTGGCAAAAAGATGCGGCAGTGCAAGTTGACCCTATCTACAAAGTTTCAGGCCCGTAGGGCTAGCAGGAGACACTAAACAGAACAAAAAGTAAATATTTTGGACTTAGAGAATTTTTTCCGCCCTTCGTTCGCCGCGTGTTTCTCGGCGTTTCTCGGCGACGACGCACTTTCTGTGCACGCACAGAGGTTTTCTTCCTCTCATTCCTGGACCGCTCGACGGATCGACTCCATTCTTTTTGCGTTGTGTAGGGCACCTCTAGGCGCATCTTTGTAGGTATTGGAATCCTCGGCGATTCCGGCGATTCCGGCCCCTTGAAATTTTCAAAAGCCAAAAAGGAAGCGGCTCGCACTGCTGGTCATTCTCCCTCAAATTATGTTTCGATAGGTAGACCGATGGTCGGAAGAAAAAATACAAAACAGAATCAGTAACAACATGTGTTGATTTCTTTCTCCATGAACAAAGGGCAATTTATTTTATTCATGAGCAAGCATACAAATGCAATGGTTTTTTTCTTCTTGTTTGTGTGTGTGTAATTTTCGGAGGGGGGGTATCGTTCAAATTAATATGTAATTGTTCTCTGGCAACCTTAGCCAGGCCACCCCTATAATTAGTGCCATCACCATGTCATCCATTCCATTCTTTTTTCCTGAGTAGATTACAGTTTTCCCTCGAGTATAGCAGCGAAAAGATTTCAGTTGGTTTATCAACATTTCAAATATCTCCTCGGAATCATGTCGGGACGGTTTTTTGAAAAACGTCATTGTCCCAACGGATGGTTCATGTTTCTTCAATATAACTTTAGCAACCGAACTGATGTGTTCTGCTACGTATAAGTTGCCTTCATCCAGTATTCGCTTGAAGTAAGAGACCAAATTTGATTTGTGTTGAGTAAGAACACCAGGCAAAACCCTTCCCTCTCTGTCATGCTGCTTCACAAACTTGGGAATATTTGAATAACTCTTCTTGAAGTGTGCTTTAACCTGATGTTCTAAGTATGCTGCGAGGTCTTGTGTCAAGTTAGCTTCGATGAATATGGCCACTGGCTTCTTCCACAAGTCTGGATAGATATGACATAAAAGATTCAAGTTGGCAATGATGAGATCTTTGTGAATTTCATTCAATGATCCGAGATGGTGGGATTGCGTGACAAGCTGATCCAATCCTAAAATCTGAAAATCGAAATTTATAGATGAAAACCTTTAACAACGAAAATGAAAAGTTTAAAAGTCCCAATCTCCCTCATCCTAAACCCTCCCTTCTTTCTCAATGCTTCTATACAAATGTTTTCATGCTGAGAAAGCTAATGTTTCCTTTCTACAGGAGAGATTTTCTTTGTTCTGGAAAGGTAAATTCAATTTAGAGAAAATGCTACTGTATGAAAAAATAAGAGATGCTCCTCTAGTCCCCAAAACCATTTACAGATTACTTGGGAGAACAAACAAGGCTTGTGCTGTTATGTTGTTTGGTGACGGAGAAGAAAGAGCAGAATACTTAAGGTTGGCTACAGAGCATAACATCATAAGCGGCAGCAGTTTCATCCAAACAAACAACAACAGCAAGAAGACCAGAGCTGAACACATAGCAGAAATTTGTGTGTTAGAAGGGGTTTTGAGAGAGGCAACAGAACTTGTGCTTTCTCTTAATAATGATCCGGTTCTTTTGTTGCAAGTTCTTCAGCTGATTGAGGCAGTGAACCTCTGTTCTTTTGCTCAAGAAGAATACAGAATTAACACACCCAGCAATCTGCACTGGGTGTTAGATTTCATTGAGACAAAAGTGAAAGTTATGAAATCTTCTTTCACAAAGACAGTTGAAGACAATGCACGTGAACTATTATATGAAATAACCAGCATAGTGACAACTTCTAGCAGCAGCAACAGCAGCAGCAGCAGCACAAATACAAACAAACAACCCTTTCAATTCCTTCCACCACATTTACTAGTCTCACCTGTCACTGACCCGTTTGATGACTTTCAATTTTACATTCAGCGAAAGCAAGCCAGAACCACCATACTTACCACAAAAGACTGTCCTTGAATACCAATGACTGCTAGCCCAATACCTGACCTCCCACTTCCAGCCTGGACAGGATCTACCGCCAAATAAATCTTGCTGATTTCAAGTGCTCGCACCTCAATTCTTTTTGCAGGAAGCTTTTCTACAGATGCTAAATCAAATGCTCTGAAATCTGCTGATGTTGTGTGGAGGTTTGAGCCACACACCTCAAGCTGATAAGCTCCTGGTGAAATGAAATCCATGGCCTGTCTGACGGGATCATCAAAAATATTTCCAGATGCTTCTATATGACTGGGAATTTTGAGCTCACCATGAACACACATTCCTGTCTCTCCTTTGGCAGCACAGTCATCACATAAGTATTTTACCTGAATGAGGCAAACTCCAGGTCTATTTTCAGCTTCTCTAATTTCACTAAACTTAGATAGCCAGTGATCTGCATCCACTGTACTACAGAGGAGAAGCATACTAACTCCATGATTGGTAGCATAGGTCATGGCAGAGGCAACTGCATTTTGTTTCATGAAACCACATTCCTCTAAAACGCAAAATGTTGGATCATACCCTCGGTTGCTCTGAAATAGAATTTTAGAAGTCAGATTTAATAGACACTTATAAACAGGAAAAAAAAGGGGGGGGGGGGGGGAAAGGTGATTAAAACATCAAAATTCTGAGGATGGATGAAACTGCTATTTGGCTGCTGAAAGCAAGAAAAGCACAACAGAGTAAGAAAAGGATACGTGAAGCCAAGGTGGCTTATTGCAAAAGGCGAATGATTTCTGCTGTGCCTTTTTCTGAAGATGAACAGTTGGTGCAATGCTGGACCCAAAACTGCTGCTATGACCGATTAATAGAGAATGTATTCATTTGCCCTACCCATTTCTGTCTTCATTCTTGTTCTACATGTGGGGCTTGCAAATTGAATGAAATGGGCAAGTGCATTTTTGCTGGCTCTACAGCTACACTCACTCGCTGTAATGAGGAAGAAGCTGACATTGTACAGGACTATAACATAGGGGGAAACAATGATGGGACACACTACTACAGGTCAGTAGATGAATCTAGAGCAAGGAGCCTCAGTAAACAGTTTGAGAAAGGAATGCTAAGAGTTTTAGAGAGTGTTTGCAGGTTTTCAGGAAGAAGCACAATCATGGAACAAACCCTCATCGCTAGAGACCTGAGAAAAATTTCTTCAGTACTGCTTAACAATGTCAAACACAAAAAGGACCTGCGCCTACTTCAGGCAAATGGAGAATCTGTCACCTACTACCTTCTACAGAAAATGATAGACGGAGTGTTCAGCAGAGGACAGTTGTTGTTTTCTTTAAGATACACTGTGAATTTTCTTCGCCACCTCCCAGACAGGGCAAAGTTTGTCAAACAGTCTGGAATTCAGCTTAAAAAATTTGCAGCATGTTTGAAGTGTATTCAATTTTTGTTGACTTTGAAATCAGTGAAAAGTGCGATTGTGAATAAACTCTAAAGAATCTCATGATTTTCTTTTTGATGTTTTTCGTGGTTTTGTTCCAACTACAGGCAATGTGACAGTACTTCCATCTGTTGGAGTTTGTATAAGTACTTCCTCTATATGCTTTTCTTGTAGTTTCCTCTTGCGTGCATCTGCACCTCTCACTTTCAAGTAACAGCACAACAAAATTTTTCGTTTTCGTTTGGCATTTTGTTTCATTTCCTACTTTTCATTGTGTGTAACATGAATGCACATTAATGCAGACTCGATGACAAACAAACAAAAATGTCATCTGTTACTCAAGTCTTAACCTCACTAAAGCAGCCTACATTCCCTTCTGGGAATAGCACTAGCAATAACAACAGAAACAACAGCAGTAGACATGATAGGCACCAAAATATTGATATTAAGAAGGAATTGAGAGAATTTGGCCGAAGAAAAGCACAAGATGACCGTTTAGTTTTGTATCGTTTTTTTTCCTCCATTCTACACACTGGAAAAGAAAGAGAGCAAATTGTGAGTGTCTCTGTCCAATTAGAGAAAGCAATAAGTTTACATTTGGGCAATAGGCCTTTGGCTCAGGTTTTCATAAAGTTGTATAAAGACTATACTAAAGTATGGAGAGATTGGCAGAACCAAACCAATGATGATTGTAAGAGTGGATACATGGATGATGCAAAAGCCCTCTTTTCCTTCTTTGCAGGAAGTTCACTGTTCAGCAAACATGGATTAAAGTTGCAGTTCTGCACAGAAGACATCACGTTACCACCTTTTGCAGGTGCAGGACTGTTTGCATTCCCTTCTTGGCATCAAACAAACAAAGATGCAATATGTATTGTCTATGATGAAGAAAAGAAGCAACTGACATGTGAAAGATTGCCCCTTAAACATCAAAACACACTGTCTCTAGTTACGTTGGAAAAGTATGATGAAGTTATAAATATTTTGGACTTCACATTGGGATCTCTGCTTGTCGAATTTATTGAATGGCTAACAAATGTGACAATACAATACCCACAAAATTTATTCTTGAAGTGTCTCCGAGCTGTGACAATGAATTATTTTGCAATTTGTCCCATCTTTAAATCAAAGAATCTAGTGGATGAGCTAAATGCTCTCACAGAAAACAAGATCAAAACTGGAACAATTCTTGAGATTTCTAGTGAAGAATGGAAGGCCATGTTCTTCAAAAGAGAAAACCCATTCAGTAGAGGTTTCCTGTATCTTAGGGAATTTGCTTCAAAAGTAGAAACATGTAAAGTTGATTGGAAGACATTGGTACAGAGCTCAATGCTCCACTTTAAAGATGAAGCGAACAACAGTATACTCTCTGAAGCTCAGATGCTTTTTCATGAGGAAGAGGGATTAAAAAAAGGCTTTCTTTCTTTGGAAGAACAGGGAGAGGGAGTTAGTCTAAATCATGTTATTCAAGAAAGCAGATTCAATTGGTGTTTGTTAGAATGCCATTTTGTGTTTCTAGTTTCTTCTGCTTTAGGAATATGGAAAGAAGTTAAGTGCTGCCTGCATTCACCCTTAAGCCTACTTTTAGAAGGCGAGGAGTCTATAATGAATTCCATAAAAGTAGGACCAAACCAAATTCTTACGGATGCTAGGGCAGGAGAGCAAGATCAGCAGCATCATAGTCGGCTACAAAAGAAATTTGGACATATTCCTACAGCACAACGAAATGTGGCTGTTACCTTAATTCAAGAAAAATATAATCAACACTATGACAATGCTCAGTTACCAAAGGAGCCACAACAGGATTTGCTAAGAGAATGTTCAAGCAGTGAGATATCATTTCCTTCTGTCAAGCCAAAGACAGTGAAACAAATGATAGAAGCTAGAGATGGGAAACCTGTTAATTTGAAAAGACAGAGAGTAAAGAAAAAAGACAGAGAAAAAAGGCTACAAAATTGCCATGTTGCTCTTGAACGCATTCCTAAAAACATTCTAAAAAGCATCAGTCAGGAGGATGATATAGTGGCAAATGCCATGAAAGTGGCTAACATCACAGGGGATGAAGAAAATGAAATAGAAAAAACACAATGGGAAGAAGAAGAACAAGAAAAAGAAAATGCTGAAGAACCACCACAAGAACAATTACAACCAAACGAAGAGGAGCATATTACAGACAACAGTCGAGGAATTACTGAATTTCACAGGGGGGGAATCTACCAAGTAACAAATACAACAGAGTACGACTCAGCTTCCCATATTTCTTCTCATGCCCCTCCGACTGTTGCTGCTCTAGCTCCTGCCGCTCCCCCCACGTGTGTTATTGAGCAAAACAACAAAGCATTCATCAACGAATCTGAAAATCTAGAAATAAACTCTCTTCCACTGGTAGCTGAAGAGCCAGACAATATATACAGTGACAAGATATTGCCACAAAATGTAACAGATTGCACTTTTCCTACAACACAATATAACCCTGTTTCATATAGTTCTTCTCATGGTTCTGATGCTGCTGATGCTGCTGCTGCTGCTGCTGCTGCTGCTGCTGCTGCTGCTGCTGCTGAGCAAAAGAACAAAAATGTAACAGATTCCACTATTCCTTCGTCGTCTCTCTCAAATACTGATCATGAACCCCATACTCAGAACAAAACACCAACGAAAGATAATGTTTTAGATGAATTCAATACCCCTCATTCAAAGTGGAGCTCTCCTTTAGGTGGGAACAGTCATGTGATGGATAACATTTTAAGCTTCAGTCCAGGCTATTTCAAAGACCTACCTTTCATTGAAATTTCAAATGATGGTCCCAAGGAGAAGGTGAGGAGGAAATTGCTTTTAGGTAACAATAATGAAACTCCTTCTTCAGACATGGAAGGAGAATCTACACAAACATGCAATGAGGGAAATGCCCAATGGCTTTCGAGTGAAGAGGATGAAAATGACAAGATTGAAAAAAGGGGAATGGAGTCAGCAAAGCGATGTCTCGATGAAAGGTCAGACGTGTCTGAGGAACAAGAATCCATCAGAATGAAAAAAATTGCAAAGCATGACTTTGTTACGACTGGAGTAACTCGAGAGAACAGTACCATAGGTACCATGGTTTCCCCAGATAAAGAAGAAATTGCGAGTGTGAACTTTGTGAATATTGCCTCCTTTCAACAGAAAGTGAATGAGTTGAACTTACAAATTTTCAAATTACAAGAGGCACTTGAATATAATGAGAAAGAAATGAAAAAGGTTGCACAAGAAAAGGAGATATACAAATCCCAATGCGAACTTCAGAGAAAAGAAACCAGCGAAGCTTTTAAAAGAAAAAACGAGCAAGAAAAGGCAGTTGTCCAAAAAATGGAAGAACAAATCAAGAAACTGACCCAGCAAAATGAATCTATGGAGTTGAAAAAAAAAGAGGAGTCATTAAAAGTGCAACAAGAATTATTGCAAAATAACTCAAAAGTACATGAATATGAAGGTATGGTTAAACAACTTCAAGAAGAAAAGAGTAATTTGAAAAACATGTCTGAAAGATACAATGCAGCCATTGCTGAGAATGTAGCACTGATGCAAAGATTCAACGAGTTTGAAGTCGGTTCCGATGAAAAAATTCAAGCATTGGCAAAGAAGATGGAGGAAAGCCTGAATATGACACCAAAATTAATGGAGGATAACCGTGCAAGGTTGGAACATATTGTTAAGTTGACAAATGAGAACACTGCATTACAAAGTACAGTAAAAGAAAACGCCAAGATCATTCATCAACTGAAAGAAAACCTTATCATTACAGAAGGCAATCAGGAGTGCACGGAACAAGAAAAGCAATTGTTGTTAGTAAAAGTGTCAAGCTTGGAGAAAAGCCTAGTACAAAAAGAAACTGACATGGAACAAAAACTATCAGAAGCTAAAAAGAAATATGACGATCTGGGAATAAATCTGGACATTTTACAAACTAAGCAAAGTGATTCTGTTCAGGAGAATGCTAAAAGTTTAGATGATCTGCAAGCAAAGTGTGTCAAGCTGAACAGAAAACTAGAGCAAAGCTATTTTGACCTGAGAAAGGAATCAGGTCTCTTGAAAGAGGAAAGGCTTGTTTCATCTAGCTTGCGCGATGAAGTAGATGCCAAGGAACGAGAAGTCCTTGGGCTGCGAAGTGAGCTGGAAAGACAAACCCACGAAAGTATTGCTCATGGCCAGGAGCAGCAGCAGAAGGAAAAGAAAATGCAAGAGGATGAGAAAGAGAAAAAGAAGAAGATGTTTGAAACCATGCAAGAGTCCATAAAAAATCTACGGGTTGAACTGAATGAAAAAGAAAAAGAAAACAAACTTCTTTCCCAACAAGTGAAAGAGCATGGGGAAAAGCAACAAACCAAGAAACTGTTCCTTGAAGCTATACAGGGTGAATTAAATGAAAGAGACAAAGAAAACAAACTTCTTTACCAACAACTAAAGGAGCAGGAGGATAAACAACAATCCAAGCAACTCTTCCTTGACACTATACAGAATAGACTAAATGATGCCGATAAAGAAAACAAAAAACTTACACATGAGCTCCATGAATACAGAAAAGAGAAACAGAACAACGATGTAGAGATAATGCAACATTCCATCAAAGAACTACGTGATCAACTGAATGAAACAGAAAAAGCAAAAGAAGAAATTCAACATCAGCTACTGGGACACCAAGAAACCATGAAACTACATCTGGAAGACTGGTTCAAGGCTCTGCATGACAAGTATGGGGCTTTCATCACCTCTGATTTAGATGAATTAGCTAGCCAAACAGAGACATTAGATGATAATCATGATGACTGTCATAGACATTTCAAAGGGATTTCAAAGCAACTACATTCAATGTTACGTCGTCATTTTCTCTGTATAATGGAGAAATCAGGTGAGGTTCCTGATGAAGCAGTGCAGACCTATTGCAAGAACATACATAAGGATCTGCAGCACATTCTGGAAACCCTATCTCTGCAGGAAAGGGAAAAATCGGCAATTGAGCAGAAACGTGTTGAGCTAATTGAATCAGAAGATAAACGAGCAGGCACTGAGTTTGAGCTTGAAAGGTTGCAGAAAAAATTTAGAATTACTGCCAGTCTGCTTGAGGAGAGTGAAAAAAATGTCAAGGAAGGGAATGAAGAATGTAGAACGCTGAAGACCTTAGTGAGAAACCTGGAAAGTCAAGTGGAAACTTTAACTGGTCAGGTCAAAGAGTCAGTGAGTGACTCTGAAAGAGAGCATGAACTCAGATTGGTAGAGGTGCGGAATGCCGAATTGCAAATTGCCTCGTTGAAAGAAAGCCTAACTGAAATGGAGATTTATGTAACAGATTTGGAAAACGCAAACCACAAGAAGAATCAGTCTTTGCTCAACATGAATAAGGAAAACAGAGGTTTGAATGACCAAATTGGTCATCTCCAAAAGAAGGTGAATATGTTTCAGCATTCATCAAGAAGATATTACTTAGTTGGAGAAGGAGGGAAAGAAGCAGATGGAGAAAGCTATTGTGATGAAAGCCATCATACTAACAGAAAAGGTAAGATATTTGTTTACTTAATTAGTCAATAAGAACTGTTTGATTTAGAATGGCAGAGAGTATTTCTGATTGGAAGCGACGGATGAGAAAAAGTTTTGATTCACTTTCACATGATTCACTTGTGGCAATAGCTGATGCCAAGTGTGTTCCTGGTGATAGCAAGTATGAATCCTTGAAGCACTTGCTAAACAAAGAAATAGATGAAATAGGGATTGATTTCAGCTCTGATAAAATTGATGAAACTGTAGTGGGTCTTGTTGATTATGCCAAAGCTTTGCTTCCTTCTACTACTGATAACGGATGTACACTGGTTGAAGATACAGCTCAGTCAATAGAATTGGTTGATGTTTCTAATTTGGAAATGATGTTGTTGCCTCCAACTGCAGAAGAAGTGTTGATTCAAAGACACTTTCCAGATGCCTCAGATCAGTGTAGAATGAAAATGAAAACCATGGAATTTCATACAGAGCCCGAAACCAAGTTTGCCTTGAGAATGACTGTTGTAGGCATCATGAAAGAAAATCTCACTCCTGAGATCAGCCATATGTTGAAAATGTGTGTTTCAAGATGTGTCTACGCAGAAAATGAACCTGACATCAGTCTCAGAAAACATTTATTAGCTAGAAGCATGCAAAGGCTGGGTGATTTTCGATCATGCTTAAAAAAATCTAGGAATGAGTGTTTTCATGAGTTGGCAACATGTTTGAATATTGCCGAAAAAGAGTGTGAGGATATGAGAAAAGCCCTCAGCAGTCAATATGCACATAATAGTGCAGTTTCAGTCAAAGATCCTGAGCTTTGCCATTTGTACACTCTTGTTGACAGGTGTGGGTCAATAGAAGGGCAGTCAATTCTATCTGATTTAGGTTGTTCTTTGTTAAGTTGTGATCCACGTCACAAAGCAGAACATTTGAGGCAAGTAGCAGAGAGCTTCCATCTGCACAATAAAGATAATATTTTCACCAATTATTTTTCAGATAAATCTGTCCACCACCACCACAACATAGCCAATAGAGATGAGGAAAAGCAGCGAGAGGAAGATCGACAGATGATGCAATTGAAATCTCTTCTAACCAGCATTGATCTGAACAAAGTAGAAGAAGGAAGAGGAAGATTTGTATTTAAAAGACCAGCTCTTGTCTATGATGTTCTCCTACCAAGACTTTCAGATTACCCTCGGCCCTCTGGAAAACCTGATATACAGAAGCTTAATGAAATGCTGAGCACAAATGGTGCAGTGGGTCATGATATGCTGTTGAGTTCATTAAAAGAGTTCTGCACTTTTGGAACTAGAGTATGCCCTACAAGTATGCAGATCACAGAAGATGCAGAGAAAAGGGACTACCTACGAAGTATCTCATCTGCTTCTTATGGCGTCATATCAGAAGCTGTAAGCCTTGGACTGAAATATGAAGCAGTTCGACCTTTTTACCTATCTGCAGTAATTTTGTGGCGACAAGATCGGGAAGATCAAGTAAAAACTGTTGGTTTGCTTATGGTTGCACTTAGTGCAGTAAGAAACATTGCCTTTGTCCCAACAACTTACACAGAGGCAAATACAGTGTTTGTTACACCAGCAGCCTTTGGTCAAGGTAACCTCAGGATACGAGATATGAACATTGTCATCCAAGAGGAAGGGTTGCAGATTACTTGTGAAAGGGTCATGGATAAAGTCCTTCAGTCCATGAAGAGGAAGGTGAATGTATATATTTGAATAATAAAAAAAAAAAAAAATTATAATAAAAAATAGAAGATTAAGCAGTAGTTTTCTTTATTTGTTTCATTTGTTTTCAGTTTTCATACAACTTAGAAAGATTAACATTTTGTCCAACAAAACCTATTGCATTGATTATGTTAGAAATCATTGGAAAGCATTTTGGAGGAACAAGAACATGGCTCTCTTCTATTTCAATCTCTGGGCTGACTTCATGAGATTGAAACACATACTGAGGCAACAGGCCAGGAAACTCAAACATAAAGAACTTCTGGTAATTCATTACACTCAGACTCTTTCTCTTGGAACTGGGATTTAAGATGAAAGAGGTTATTTTCTGCATGTGACACAGAATGCAACAAGGTGGTGACCAAAAGTCTCTTGCCAGATGATATGCAGTAAAAAATCCAGCTTCCCTTTTTTCTCTCAACAACTGTTTCCAGGATTCAGTTGTGTAGCCCATGGCAATGTGTTCCTTGTAGGACTGGATTGTTCTAAGTGGTACCATCTCTGGCAAGTTAAGCTGCTTCTGGTACTGCTGACGTCCTTTGATGTATTGTCCGAAGCATGGAATAGATGTGCAAGGTCTTGAAAAGAAAGGGTTTTCAACATCATCTATAAACCATTGCAAACAGAGCTTGATATCTTCTCTCCCATATGAAATGGGCATCATTTCAAATGAAGAAAGTTTGGTCATACTTTGTATCCGATCAGTAAGACTTAGAATTTCTTTGGTGTTCATTAGTTTTTTTTCTAACCATGGCTCCCTATTCTCTGCTCTTTTTTGTAATTCTTCTGTCACAAAGTCATCCATTCTCTCATTGGCAGTTTCAATCATTTCATTGTCCTGCAGTGGAAGGTTAAGATTATCTTTGCATTTTCTGAGAAGGGTTTTGTCCAGTCTCAGCATACCTACAGTGCACTTTCCTTTGTGTGTTATGAAATGAGCACTTGTTTTAGTTTTAACTCTATTTGGAAGAACAGTTGGTGCTGGTGCTGCTGTAGTAGCAGAAATTGTATTACTTTCTGTTCTTCTTTTTTTAATAACTTGAACTGCAAAGCTAGTGTCTTCAAGTTCAGACAGTCTCTTCATTTCTTTTTTGTTATGTTTTTGTAACCCTTTGATTAAGCTGTTCCACTTTCTCACCTATTCAACAAGTGATACAATTTTTAGAGAAAATCTGATTTTAAAAACACTTCATTCCTCTGCACTTGATAATAGCAAACAGAAAAAATACAAGCAGAAATACCAGAATTAAAAAAAAACAACAGCAGCAAGCTTGAGCAAAGTTACAAGAACATTTGATACAACTATTCAATGTTACACAAAACTGTAAGCAGCACTCAGTCAAAGTAATATTTTTGTTGTTGTTCTGTGTAACGATCTTCTTGGTTTCGTTTCCTCTGTGCTCGCTGGACAAATCCATAGAGAAGTCTTGAGAATTCTTTACCTGTGAAATCGTCATTTTCTGTTCAATGAAAAGAAAAAAGGATAAAGAAAACAGTTTAAAATGGCCTACTTACAACTGAGAGTGACCAAGCTATAATACAAGAAAGCAGTATAATAATTACTTACTGTATCCTCGAAGTCTCATGGCAACACATGCGTCTTCTTTTCCCAATGTACGGGCATAAGTTTCTTTAACCAAATGGATTTCATCGTATTTCTCCTTTTTGTTTGATATGATAAGGCAAACTGACAGGAGAATTGTCCAAAACCCAAAAGTCAGTAGTGTTATGAGTGAGACAGTATCTCTAGCAATGAGAAGAAGTGGTATGCATATCAGAATCATGAAAAAAGAGCACACCGGCATCACATAGAACAAAACCATAGACACCAGTATTGCAAACTCTAGAGTATTTGTTTTGCTTGATGTAAACATGGTGAAGGGAAGAAGAAGTGTTCCGATTACACTGATGACAAGAAAGCTAAACCATGCCCATCTCTTGAAATGATATGACAAATAAATTTCTGAGAAGATGCACGATGACAAATGTACTGCGAATTTTGAAGCAGTGGCGTCAGTGTGATGATCCACAGGACCATATGGGCAAGATTTTGCTGATAAAAGTGGGCATTTGAATGGAACATTTTCTAACTGACTGATGATTTTGCAGAGTGCATCTTTTTCTTGAATTATCGTTTGTCTTTCTATGTTGTTTCTAATTTCTTGTGCTATGGAACATTTCCAGTGATGTCTTGTGGCAATGATGGCTAAGATACGACCAAAAATTACCCCACATGAGCCAAAGACAAGGACAAGAAGAGAATTAAAATCCACATAACCAGTTGGCTGTCTCCATGGAGGGCAAGGGATCAGGGTTGTTGCTGTTCCTTTGCTGTATTTTTTTCTGCAACCATATATGTGATACATTTCTAAGAAGTAAAACTTAAATAAAACAAATGATGTTATACCCACCAGTGAGGTCAACAAATTCACCCTCAATATATTTTTTTTATGATAAGGAAATCCAAAAAAGCACCAAGACCATGACTGAATTGACCTAAGTGTCAATAGACTTCCACTACCCCTCTTGCTTTTTGCATTCCCATGTCTTCTGTTATTCAAATACTGATACTGAAATTTCATGAAGAATAAAAACTTTACACTGACAAATTAATTTCTGTGCTGTGTTGCAGTTTAATACCTTCAAATATCAGTTTAAACATCTTTTATAATTTAACTGGTTTGTGTTGGGCTATTGGATCCAGGGGTCCCTTTCTTCTTAATTACAAATCCAATCACTTCTCCTTCTTTATAGTCCTAGATACCAAACAATCTGATGTGCTTCATTTCTGCTGCACCTGCAGCATATTTGGTGAAGTTCTTCTGCTGTGTTGGCTGCAATGTTCATTTGCTTTGATCAGGTTAGTTGAAAAAAAAGAAAAATAGTGCTTGAGAAAATTGTACATCCTTTCATGTTGACAAAAGTTTTTGTAGCATAACTTTAATTTTGGACATGAACTGTGGTTTTCAAATATTACTGTCCTATTGGAATGAAAAGTATGTCAGAAAAAAAAGACAAACAAAAAAAACCCCAGAAATGCCCGATTTTCACAACTTATTGAGTGTTTGTTCTGGACTCACTGCTGCTCTTGGCTTATGGGTAATGGTTTTACAGGTACCCTCTTTATCTCCTCCTGTTCCTTCACCTCCTTGTTCTTTTTTTCCGTGCTTTGAAAACTGTTCTTTTTCATCAGAATTTAAATCACGTGTGTCAGAAGAACATGTAGTAGCCTTTCAAAGCAATTCATCGTCAATGATACGAAGCTTAGCTATTTTGAGAGAAGAAATCATGCTAGAATTCTATGCACCAGTGACATTGTGTTATTTTCACAGAGGTTGTAGTAACACCATTTTAATTCTGGCCAACCATGACTCTTCTGTAGTGACTCTTCCATGTAAGTTCTCATGTGGTGCATGTAAGGGTCTGCAATCTGCTTTGTCCTTTGTTTGTGATGATCAAGAAGATGCTTTGTTCTGGTTAGACCATTCGGGTGATGGAGGTCATAGTAATGGTGACTCTAGACACCTGAGAATGGCCATTCAAGTAAATAATACACACTTTGCTGCTCAAAACAGCAGCGCTTGTGACAAACAGTTAGTTATTCGTTTATGATGCTGTCCTTGCCATAATTATTGCAAGGACACCCGAAACACTGCTGAAGCTCAATAAAAAACAAAGATAAATCTTAAAGCCATGGCATCCTTCTATATTTGGTTGGAAAATTGAAGTGAAGAAAATTCCACAAATCAAAGACAAAATAAAGATCATTCCAAACACTGCACTGAAAATAGTTCTCCTTTTCGTTATAGCTCTCTGTGATATTCTGCCTTCAGTTTCATCTTCTTTCATCAGATCTCCTCTGCTCCTCGTTTGAACTGAGGGTAAATTCAAAAGCTGAAGTTGATTTTCTATCTTTGTTTTCAAAATAGAGTACTCTTCATCGATTCGAGCTTTTCTTGCTGGAACTGAAATACAACTTGCCAAAAACACAGAACAACTATACAGGGAGCAAAGTGCTCCATGAAAAATCATCCACGTACAAATGGATAGAGGGCAATGACGCTGAAGTGATATTAAACCCACAACAAAACTACTTGCAGACACTAAAGCAAACATCGTTCTAAATATTACACAGAGAATATGCACTGTCTTAGAGTTCATTTTCACTTTATTTGTCTGACACACATAACATAAATAATCATTTCTCCTGACTGTATGGATATTGTGCATCTTGTTCTACATCAGAAGATGAGGTGGAGGGGAAAAAATCTTGCCCGATGGTATCAACTTCTTTCGAAAGAGACATTTCCAAATGTAGACTGATTGGGGGAGCAGAATAAATATCCTGCATCTCATCATGTGTGATGGACTCTGTTAGAGTGGGTGTTATCGTTTGCTGTATATCTCTATTGTCGTCTCTGTGAATTTCTGGTGCAATATCTATTGACAGTTCACGTTCATCTTCTTCTGTCTCCTTGTTTCTTTCACCATCCTCATATAGAATCTCTTGCCAAAGAATTTGTGAGAAGAAAAAGTTGTCCAAATACGTCCAAGGCATTTTTCTCCCTAGACTCGTTTTGATAAGAATTGCACTAGTAACCTTTTCAGTAAATCAGCTGACTGGAATGCAAAATCTAGGCGATGCTCTCTGTTTATGTTGATGTACCACTGAACGGCGTGACTTGGAGTGGTACAGGCACAACACTTTTCATGTAGCGTGCTTGAAGCTTTCAGAGCAAATTTCAACCTTTTTCGCTGTGTCAATTTCACGAATCCTGGAAGAGTTGTGCACCACAGGAGCAGGTCTTGTTCCTTGTCATAAACAATGGAAACAATTTCAAAGTTGAACATGGTAATCTTAAAGATGCATCTTGCCATGCTGTTTGTCAAGTAGCAAGAGAACCTTTTTGCTAAACACCATCTAGGCATTTTATGTTTCTGGGTTGGTTGCCTCCTTTCTACTTCTTCATGGTTGCTTAGTGTCTGGAGACATTTTTCTGCACTGTCTCTTAGACTCTGAACTGGATGACACACACCACAAATGGCCTCACTAAATGAGCTTCCATATACCATAGAGAGAATTTGCTCTGATCCAAAAGATGGTGTTTGTAATTGCTGCAAGATGTTCTGCAAAATGGCATGTCTTTTCGAATCCAGTGGGCGAGATATGGCTCTTGCAGAGTCCACCAACATTATACGCAGAACTTCGACTTCTGCTAAATTCAGGCTTCCACGAACTTTGGACAAAAATGTCAACATTCCTTCTACTCCCTCCTCTTTCAGGTGCCCATTCATAGAGTGCAACACCACCATGGCAGATGCAAATACATCTGTCATATGGTCATGGTTGAGGCCTGCTACTGTCCCAAGAGCCTCTGCACAAATTAGAGTAGGATCTCTATAAGCAAAATTGTATACATAGTTTTTTATTTCCAGTTGGCTTTGAGGAAGGAAAGGAAAGTCTTGGACCACAAAAGGTACCGGACCCTGTGTGTTGAAAGGGAATGTTTGGTCTTTGGCACAGCTCTTTCCTTCCCTTATTACACAGACTTTCTCATCCGTTGATAACTCCATGCTTTCTAGGCAAGAAAGCCCACTTACTTTTGCAGAGGATGTCAGCTGGGAACAACCAAAATCAATGAGTTTAATTTGCCCTTTGTCTAAATCAAGAGTTGCATTGTTTGATTTGATGTCTAGGTGGAGCACACCAGCATTCTGAAGAAACCTGCATGCCTCCATCATGTCCTTCAAAATTATCATAGGGTTTACTAACAAACCATATTGTCTGCAAGTAAATAGATCTGGACCAACAAACTCTTGATGAATGCAAGTCACCATGTCAAGGGTTTCTGAAGTGATATGGTCAGTCCAGAAAAGCTCGGGAAACAAACTTTTCTCATCCTTCAGATACCAAAGTATGGTTGCTTCTTTGGCTAGACACAATTGGTTGTACAGCTGTCCAATCCCATTTCTTCTGGCTCTTTTGGAAACTATTGCTGTTCCTTGTGGTGTTCTGGTGATCTGAACTGCCCCATATGTTCCAGGACACAAAGTGTCCCCAAAAGATTCAATGAACTTTAAATTCAAGCTGGTCATGCTTGATCATATGCAGTAGACACAGTTCGAAGTGACATAGCTTTAACTGAGAAATTGGTAAAATCCAACTTTCAATTGACAAGTTTTTGAAAATTACGAGTGATTCCTGTCAAGGGCCTGGAATCATGTCTATAGAGATGATAATCAATTGCATACCGATGACTCACTTTCTTTGGTTCCTTAAGCTTTTCTAATGATGGAGGAAACTCGGATCGTTTACCAACCAAATATTCTACTATTTCTTCCTCACTATCACCTTGTGCGATTCCCTTGTATATGAAATACGCTTCTCTAACAAAAAGAGCTGCATCGGCTGACATGACCCAGTCATTAACTTCGATAAAGGGCTTATAGCTGACTGGGATGTCCCATTTTCTTGAGATGCAACTCTCATAGTCTTCTTTGAGTCCCGGTTTGGGTTCATGGAATGGTATCATATGACGACGGAGAAAATCCAAAAAGACAGGGCTCTCTCTCATTGAACTTATATAACAGTCTTTGAATCCAGAAAATGGACTACCGCAACCCTCCAATGAGTAAGCACCAGCAAACTTGGTGGGTTCTCTTTGGGAAACAAAATTGTCTATTTTTTCTTGACCTTCCTGAAGAATTTGGTGATAAACGAACTGGACTTCTGAGTTGCTTGGAGTATGTGATGCTGCTAATCTAAGGCTGGCATACTCTGCACAACAATTAAGTACTGTTGCATATGCTTTCACATTTTTAATAGGACTAGATGCACTGTCAAGCCATTTTACTATAGAATCTTCTACCCTTGGAAGAAATGATTTTGTAAGAAACAAAGAATAATTAAGTGCTCTAACAGGTGCAAAAGGAAGGTTTCTCGTTTCATGACAAAACACAAGGTAGGATAGAATGGCCTCAAGAGGAAATTCCACAGAGTCATACATAAGGGAAGATTCTAGCAAAACAAAAAGTTCTGGTTTGGTAATTTGTTTCATCAATTTTTGAAATAATTCTCCTTCACCTTCGGGTAAAGTTGGCCCAAGGAAAGCAGAAGTGAGATCCTGATCTGAAAAGTTACCATGAAGCTCAGCTGTCTCAATATAGTTCACAGCTATAGACCTTAGTTGTCCTAGCAAGTGTAAAGAACTTGATGAAGTATTGTGATTTGTGTCATTCAGAAACCGGCATGAAATCCACAACAGGCACAGTGAATGCAAAGACATGCAGTTCTCTTCTTGGTTGATGTTAATGTACTTCCACTTTTCTATGTCAGCCTCGGTCTTGATATACGACACCAGAGCAACCTCATCTTCGAATTGAGGGTGTGCCAGAATAGCATGCACATTTGCCTTGCTATTTCTTCTGCTTTTATCATTATACTCATAGTGGTTGAACCCATCTTCCAAAATTTTAATGACAGTGCATGACAAATATACTGACTTCATTTGATTTTCCACACTCTCAATATTAGAGGCAATTGCAATGCACTCTTCAAAGTTCTTCAATATGTTCATGTAGACTGGGGTAGTAGCCACAAAATGGATAATTCCCTTTAAATTAGGGTGGACCTTAAGATTTTGCCTCATACCTCCCTGTTGTTTCAGCTTAGACCACCAGGGATAGTTCAAAATCGTCTCTATATTTTTGGTCATGCAAAGTTTTCTTGCAATTTGGTGGAAAGTGTTATAGCAGCAGTCTGGACTGAAGTGTTGAATCTGTGCTATAACTCCAGGAAATAATTGGCACGTGCTCAGCCTTAACTTTCCTTCTTCGGGTTTCTTCCAACCATCTTGGTATAGTTTTCCTATGAGGAAACACCTATTGTCTTTCGATTTTGCAACAAGCTCTTTACCTTCCCTCAGACCAAAAGTGTAGTTTCCATGATCGTTACCTAGGAAGATAGTTTCTGGTAACTTGGATGACTTATTTGATTTGTTGGGAACCCAAATCTGTGATGAAGATGATGATATTGGTCCAGAAATCTGACGTATGGGAATAGGGTACATTTTTGCTATTATTGTTTTTTTTTCCTCTCAGGGAAAGTATGATTAGTAAAATTGGATTTTAGCCAATATGCTATACTAAAGAATAGGAGATTAGCTGCTAAAGAAACAAGAAATCAAAATGTGCCACAAACTAAAAATTGTTGATGACTCTACAGGAAAAACATTTTGTACTTTCATGTTACCTTTAGAATATTGTTGCATCCCTGAAAGTCGAGTTTTCATACAAAACATAGTAGAGAGCCTAGCTGGATATAAGAGGAAACGTCTGCTTCACAATCTTGAGGAAGCAATATCAAACGTATCACTGAAAACAACAGAAGAGGAAAACTGGACTGCCTTCTATTTCACGTTGCATGAAATTCAGGAATTCTTACTTGAGAATCAGAATTGCAGGATCAACCTGGCTTAAATTCTAATTTTGACTGCACAGTTTGCTGTATTTCTTTTAAGATTATTGAGATCGACTGAAAACTACAAACACACAATGGGTTATCATCTAACAGTCAGACACCCCATGACAAAAATGGTACTGGTCTCTATCGAGCTGCCACATCAGATTTCAGGACACCAAGGAAGTAGACAAATTCTCCAGGAAATCAAGGAATCATTGGAAGGATTCACTTGTGACATTGCTGTAGATAATCTCTTGGACATACTTTCTTGGCTTTATTCTTTGGTGTTTGAAAAGAAACATTGCACTTCCCAACTGAAAGAGTGGGTGATGCTGTATGAACAACTTGAATTGTTTTCATCAGAGCTACAGCAATATCCTCATTGTGTTGTTGTCGATGGAAACAGAAATTGGATTTTAGGGATGGCTGAAGAATCATCATAACGACACATACATATGATGACACTCTGATGACATGATGGATCTGCCATTGCCTGAAGGTTTTAAGATTGATCCTGATTATGACCTATATGCTTTCAATGATCAAGGAGAATGTATGCACATTGGAAAGCGGACAATATTCAGAGGTCATTTAACTAATATGGGATACAGGAATGTGAGGGTACGGAGTCGAGAAGGTTTGACGTGGTACATGGTTCTGGTGCATCAGCGAGTGTATCGTATCTTCAATGGTGAATTGAAAAAACCTCTTGTAATTGACCATTTGAATGGCAATAAACTGGACAACAGAGCATGCAATCTTCAGCAAATAACTCAAAAAGAAAACTGCAAGAGGGCTGCCGCAACGAGAGATTCTGAATTTTATCATGGCAGAATGCCAAAGAGAATAAAGGCTACAAACTTGACCACTGGCCAGACAAAATTCTACAGATCAACTTATGCAGCAGGAAAAGACCTCTGTATAAATAATGGTTCCATTCAGTTGGTGTGCAGGGGAACAACAATGTCAGCGAAGTCCAAGAAGGATGGATATTGGTATAAATTTATTGTTCTTACAGAAGAAGAATTGTGCGACTATTATTAGATTACCAATTAAAGTATGAAATCATACCAAACACAAAAAGAAAACTATGTGTTGTTTTGTTGATCTATATACTTTGAATCTCAGGCTAACTTTCTCTGAGCCTCTAGAATATCATAAAGATTCTATCACAATGGTCATTCGATTGGAGCCTGTGAGAGGGGAGTCCTATGTTTTTCCAGTTACTTCTGCTAATTTGATGAATACAGAGTTTCAGATTGAATGTCAGCTACCAACTGCCTGGGTGGATGGAAACTCATTCCTTTGCATTTGGCTGTATTTAGACAAAGAAGAAGAAGTTATTTTTTCACAAACTTTGCCTCACAGCTGGGTCATAGCTGCCAGAAATTGTCTTGCTACAGGCTCACAACTGTCCGATCATTTTTCAGGAAATGACTCATCAGTGTGCATTCAGGTTGAGAAGCTTGGTAGCAGGGTTGGTTTCAATGAAGTTCCTCGCCAAATGAAAAGAAGGAGCACCCTTTTCCTTGATTTTGAGACTTGGGTAAAAATGAATGACCTAAGTTTTCCTGACAAGTTCATTTACAAAAACAACCTCTCCTTAATTTCTGCATTCGCCTTAATGCAGAGATGCAATAAAGAGAGTTTTAACTTCAAAGGTTTTCTCAGGGGCCAGTTTGTGAACTCTTGGATTTCCGACTGGCGCGTTTGCCTGGCAATGGCTGAAAAATTGTCAGGTCAACATGAATCTGTTGAAAAGAAATTCACACTTGCCCTAGACTTCCTTACAGCTAATGTTTCTTGCACTGTTCCCACCTTCCCACATTTGACTTCAGCTTTCTTCTGCACTTGTCGCAATGAATGGGACAGGGCCGTGACTAGACTTGTTTTTGCACATTGCATGCAAGGAGAAAGAGCTCTGATGGACACAAGGCTTCAAAGGGACATTTGGCGAATGTTAAAGTTACATCACTTCGCTCTGATCATAAAAAAAGAGGACAATTTTAGTTGTTCTTTTGCCATCATTGACAGCTCTCTGTTAGAAAGGCATGAGGGATCTTTAGTCATTTGGTATGACAGACAGGACACCTATATACACTGTTCACTGAAAGGCAGCCATTTTCAGATTGATTACAAAACCTTGGTTGATGCAAGTTGGACTGCAATTTGTCTGAATGAAGGAGAAATATACCGACCTTTGCTTTGCACTGATGAGGTTGTTGAGAAGCAACAACATTGGCACAAAGGTTTTATATTTTGTAAAAACTTATCAAAATGGGAAACTAGTCATCTTAAGGATTTAGTCATTGATCCACCAAATTGTATTATCCAAGAATATCTATCATCATGAGTAAGAAAAGAGAATGTCATTAATTTTGAATGATGCCGCAACCATCAAAATAAATCGTCCAATCAAATTATCAGGCCAGAGACTGGATAGGAACTCTATAAACATAAGCCCAAATCGAAGTGATATTTTCACTGCACTTCAGGGAATGACAGGTTTGTCTAAACTTCTATCTAAAGTGGTCTACTCCTGCCGATGGAATGAATATTTTGATCTTGCAAAATTAGACTTTTCCTGGAAATTTGATGGTGTGGTCTACAAAAGCAGCAGCCCCTTCTTTGAACTGCTCATGATTGGGATGTGCAGACTTGCTTATTCTATTAATCATGGTCTGGAATCTCAAGAACAATTAGACCAGTTGGCCAAGAGTCTCAATCTAGCATGCAGTGGTATTACTGGTGATGTGGATTGGGCATGCCATGTGGTTTCTCCAGCACTCATCTGGCCAGTCAGTGTCAGATACTGCAAGATTCATACAAAAGAACAGGACGTCCTCCTTGGTCTGAACATTCAATTTATTCAAGCTCTGCTCAATGTCACAGTTTTGGAGAAATGGTTTGTGCTCATGGAGAAATACATAATGCAGATGATAACTGAAAGACGCGAGAAGGTTGGGTATACATTAAACAATGTGCAGAGTTTGACTGATGGAATGCATGATTTAACCAGAAGACTGCCAGCATGTCTACAAGGATACATATCCCTTCGGTTGGATCAGAACAATGACAAGAGTGACCTGAGTAGGTTAGTTCATTTGGCTCAGATGATTGCTCATCCTCCTCAAAATTTAGAAAAGCTGCATATGCTTCTTCCTGGTATTCAAAACAATGTGATGCCACAGCTGACAAACTGCTTCCCAGAATACTTCTCTCGAGGATTGCGCCGTTCTATCACTACTAGCTATACTTTTCCTGGTGATAGAGTCTTTGAACTATTTCACGATGAGTCAGGTGTTGCTGACTCACATTTTCAGATAGAAGAAGAAAATGATTGTGAAAACTTTGAAGTGCATCGACTTGAACTGAAGACTACATCCAAAAAAGAAGCTGAAGAAAAGCTCCAAATTCATTACAAAATAGAACAAGAAACAGAAGTAGAAGAGTCAGATGAGGAAGCCAGTTCATTTCCGTGTTGTTTAATCACATGAAAATTTTTGCAGTTTTCAGAGATAGCCCTATTAAAATTGAAGAGAAAGTGAACACCCCAACTCCTGATGAAACAATTGACCTTTTCATTCGGTGTCTTTTTTTTATTAGAAACTCGTTGTGCTGCTCATTTTCCCCAACCAACATAGAACAAGATGTACCGGTAGCGTTGGTTTGAAACTCCTCCATCAGCATTTTTATTGGTAGTGAGTCCAGGTCAATCTCAAATTTTCTTTGAGCCAAATGATTACCAAAAGGGCATTTCGCTTCTAGTCTATCTGCTTTAAGGTATTTGGACTGCAGTCTGTCTTTCTTGAGACACCAATATCCCTGACCGATACTGTTTGTTCTTGCCCGACACAGTGTGTCATGTACTCCAAATACTTCACAGGAAGATGCTGGATGTATCTTCAACTTGAACTCAATGCATACCACATGGGTATAATCAATCCGAGCAAGGGGCGCTAAAAAGCTTGTTGCTGGTTGTCGAATCAAGTTGTTACCATAGCAGATGGATTGGCCTGTGTCGTGATGTAATGCAGAACATGTAGGAATGCAATTTCTACATGCAGTGCACAATTTGGAATTCAAATTGTCATTTCTTCTGGTAGGTATATCTGCGGTATTGCCAATGAATCCATTTCTTTTCAAGTGCATTTCAAAATGCCTGTTGTCATTTTTCATTTCAAACACACCAAGAACCCCTAACACAGTACTGACGTCTGCATTCATCTTTCTACAAATGTAGGTGCTATGGTACTTTTCCTCTTGAACAAACTGTACATAAGGTTTGCATATGTTGCTTTGGTCCTTCATCTCTAAAGTTCTTGGTCTTGACTCCATAGATTCTCCGCTATAGTACTTTATCTTCATATCAAAATGTGATCCGAACATATCCTCTTCGAAAGGAATACCTTTGATGAGAAGACGGATACAAATTACTTTCATTCTTGTCACAATTTTCACATGTGTGATAAAGGTTTGAAGTGAATGAACTGTCGTTATGCTCGACACTAAAACCAACGCAAGGAAAACGAATGCATTCTTCATTTTTTTGGCCCAACAACAATGCCACAAATTAATACAGAATTATTCTTTTGTTTTTGTACTTTTTGTGACTCAGCGAAAAGGGATATGGTCCTGATCCATCCAGATGTAAAGTATGATAGCCCTAGTGGGTCCATATCATTCTTAGTGTTCTGCAACCTGACACTTTCTTGAATTTCTTTGTCATGAAGGAGAAAAAATGGTTTGTATTCTTTGCTCATGGTTTTTAAGCTTTCATTTGTTCTGATTTCTCAACTTTTATTGTTCTCATGCTATCCTCTTCCAAAAATTCAATTTCTCAAAGGGAATTTGACCCCAAGAAATTCCTCAAGAAAAGTCAAGTATACAGTGCATAGTGTCAGTATATCCCCAGTTGTTGCATACAATCTGATATCACCTAATACTAGACCTACTTGTTCATTATCATAGAGGGCAAACAAACAAGTGTTCTTGAAAAACTCAGGCCTCGTCCAGGACAAATAGTATGCTTTTGAAACATTCCCGTTGAAATTAAGCCACATGTTAAAAATATGTACAACAAGCACTGCATAAGTTAACCTGTCCTTTATACCATCAAATTTGGAATAGATCAGTGTGTTTGAATCCATATTTTCCCATTTGGCACGCATGGTGAGGATTTCTTTTGCAGAAATTCCACGAGCTAGGTAAAAACGTTTGGCTATGATACTAGGCCGCAAGAACTTGCTATCAAGACTGTTTGCCATCCAAGGATCCACCAGAAGGTAATCTGAAACTTCTAGAGCATTTTTTCTGTCCTTTCTTGTCAACACTACTTTGGACAGAGCTATGACCAACTGGGATTGTTTTTCTGTCAAACTTCTGCTATAAACAGAAGAGGCAGCAGGACAAGCAGCTGAAGCAGAAGGTGAAAAGTACAGCACAGTTTTGATTCTCCTTAATAGGTAGATGAATATCATAGCTAGATCTGAGTAAAGGCCCAAGTTCAAACCACAAGGCAAGGTTTTCTCTCTAAGTTTTTTAAGCACTTCTTCTTCCTGGCTAGTAATTGATTTCAGTTCTTCCCTTGCTTTTTTAATGGCATGAAGTTTCTTATCCATCCCAATGGATTTATTCAATGATGAAACAAGACACTCTCTATAATTTAATTGTTCCTTCTGCTGCTGCTGTTGCTGCTGCTGCTGCTGCTGCATGTTCTTCTGCTTCCTTCCTTCCTCTTTTCTCGCTGCTATGTAATGTTTACAAAAGTCAGAGGTGTCTGCTTTTTCTACTGTAACCAAATCATGGAGTCTTATTTCTGCAGATGCCAAATTACACCTGTGACATCTTAAATCAGAATATGCATGAGTGGGGAAAATGTTTGATTTTCCTTTGGCAGCAGCAAAACGAATTACACTTTTTAGCAGTGACATTAGTTCCAAGCTGTTAGTCTGAGACCACTGAAACAGTATTTGGTTTTCCACTATCTCACTGAATTGTTGTAGTGTAGGTAAATCAGAATCAATATCTTCAAGGCCCAAAAGGGTCATGCAACAGCATATGCCTCTCATAATCAAAGAAGCAAACAAGTAATCTTCCTGAGGATCGAGATGCACTATTTCAGAACATAATTTCTCCTTCATTAGGAAAAGTTCTTTTGCACTGAGAAATAGGATGGCACTATCTGAACTTATATTGGTTAACTCTTCTTCAACTCGGTGGCATTCCATAAGAAACATTTGGTCTTCCAGAATGTATAAACAGTCTATTAAATCCATGCTTGAGTAGAACAATGGTCTCTCGCATTCCCTTAATATATTTGTTATATGCTTCCGTCTTTTTTTCAGTATGTATTTTTACAAAAATATGCCTCGATTTGATCCATTCTAGTACTAACCTTCCGGCGGCATCTTTGGCATACATATTCACAGAGTCACATCCATACTTCATAAAACAATGGCAGAATCAATCAAAGGTATTTCAGCATCAAACAACGATGGCAGCAGTTTGCATCCTCCAATCGATCAGCACGATGCAGAAATGTCACTGGAAAAGATTCAATTCAATACCAATAATAAGAGACTTTCATCTCGACTTCGGAATACAGAGGATACACAGAAATTGCTTGTCGAACCCAAGGCAGATGATCATGCTACGCAATGTAACTTCAACTCAAGTCAGCAACGGACAGAACCAAATCCAGGAGATTATGTCATTACACAAGATAAGAACGCGCCATATGTATTCCTAGTATTCTCCAGTCTCTTTGTCATTATGATCAACATAGCCCTTTTGACTATGAGCAGTACTGTCAGCACAAGATCAGCAACTGCAACATTTAACTCAATCATGCCCAATGGGGACAGAATAGTGCCATGTGCAGAGAAACCCCAAAATCCTGTTTGTTTTGATGTTGTTGATTATCAAGGAGAAACAATATATAGAAGTGAAGGAGATAAAAGGTTCCTGAACCTCAGGAAATGCTCAAAGTTTGCTTCAAACACCAAAGCTCTACAGTGCAAAGGAGAATTTTTGTTTGCTCACAACTCAAGCGTCTACTGGTTTCAAAGACTGTATTACGATTCAGTGGATTCCTCATATAGTTTAGTTGCAGGTGCAACCACACATGCAGGGGATGTAGAAGGAGCTCTACATGTCAGACATATGTTGTCTAGTCCATACAACTGGATTCTTGGTTATGAAGATGTGCCTCCAAACTATTACCCCGATTCTGCTCTCTATGTACGAGGAACTATTGTTTCTGAACACTGCATGGAAGAATAGAATTTCGATTTTCCCAGTGACAACAATGAATGTAATTTATGATACTGAATTTAATTTGTTTTTTTGTTTTTTTGTTTTCAAAACAAATATGCATTCAAACTTGGAATTCTGCTGTTCTTTGAAGAAAGACTATAGCTGGTGCATATTACTCATGAAAAAATGTAATCAAAAAAAGGCAGATGTTTTAGACGCTTTGTGTAGAAAACCTGAAATTGTGGGTTTGCAAGGTAACCTTGTCCGGCTAAAAATTTCATTGAGTGGAAGCAACTGTACCAACAAGGAAAATAGAAGAGCTCCCTTTTTTCTTATAGTACATTTCTCAGTCTACTTTGAGAAACAAACAAAATATGGACAGTTTTACGACGAAGAAGCAATGTTGGATATCTTCATTTCTGAAGCCTATGAGTTAAATAAAGAACAAGAGTTCATCTCAGATGTCACAAACATATACAGAATTCAACTTGACACATGTGAATTAACACCTGCTATCAGATTTCTTCACCAAAAGCTCATGAACTCAATTCATCTCAATGAGGTTTTCACAACAGCTCTGTTGCCAGACATCCCTGCCCCATTGAGTCAGTGCATCTTTGAGTTCGGCTGTTTTGCACGCAAGCAGCCTGGTTTGGTGCAGGTATTGTATGAAACTATTGATATAAAGAATCAAGAAGAATGGGAGACAGTTGAATTTTACCGCTCCCTTTGTGGAATTTGTAAGTGGACCAAAAAGAAGAGGCCTAAAAAATGTGTCTTGCCAGCTTGGTCATTTGAATGCATTTCAGTCTCAATTTCCTATGGAGGTAACAGATATTACGAGCGCATAGATGAGAGACTTCATTGGGTTTCTGTCTGGTTTGCTTTTGCTCGACGGAACCCTAAGGTCATTCTGGAAAGCACCCCTAAGAAAATAGTCATTGCATTATTGACATGAAAATCATAGAAGGAAACATGAAACGAAAAATAGGGGAAGACTGGGATAGTTGTGAACAGGATCGTTATTGCAAAATGAAAAAGAGAAGAAAGTTTGATTCCATTTACCTAAGTGCTACAAAAGTCACTCTGCTTAACCTGCACATACTGCACAAATTTATCGGGCCGTTTTGTTTGAGCGTTGAAGAAAATTTGGCACTGAGAGAGGAAGATTGCATCACATGTCAGCAAAAGTTGAAGGGAGAGTATCCTTCTCATATTTGGGAGAACATACAGAAAACTGGTGTAGAAAGTTACATCATCGATGCGCTCATAAGAGATCTCTTTCACAGAGGTGGTGGCAGAGAACTCAACAGTACTATGGACGAAGGTTCTGGTGTTCAATTTCACTTTTTCGGAATCAAGCACATACCATGGTTTGCTTCACATATAATTTTGTTCAGATGTCATACTTTGCAAATTAACTTGAACTTACAACAAGCTCACTTGGTTCTGAAGTGCACCGTGGAACAAAATGAGAAGACAAAAGAAAAAGATGAAAACCTCATGATTAGAAAATGGACAAGTGAAATCTTAGAATCAATGCAAAAGGTCTGGCTGAAGAAAAGTCTCAATCATTTTTGTAAAAATGAATAAAACAGACAAACAAACAATTAATTTTTTACTTTATTTTATTTTCCACATGACTTTAATCACTTTCAACTGGAGACACTTTTTTTCTAGCTTGTTCAAGTCGGAATGAGACATAGCACAACAGATAACATGCAATAAACCATTTCTTCTTATTTTTTTTCTGTCCATCGCATCCATATTTTGCAAACTGTATCATAGAAGTCAGCCGCCTCTGCCATTCTGCAAACCTTTTATCCTTTGACTTCTCTACCACTGTCTGGTTCCTTGTTTCAGGAGAAAGTTTTTCTTCTTTACCTCTACTTATGAAAGGTAGGAATGATGCATTGTGATCTGATTGACTAGGAGTATAGTCAACAGTTGGGGATGGCAAATGTTCCATATTCTCCATCACCATGGCGATTATTTTTTTAACTTTTTTCTCTCCTTTCTGAATACCAAATGCTTCAAATGCCTGATCCAAATTGTTGTCTGAGTCCGGGCCTGACGTGTAGACTTTTTCCAAGATTGAAGTTGACAGACTATCAAATACAGTCGACCTGTTTCTTTGTTTTCGCTGCTTCATAGGTTTTGCATCTGGATTACTTTCATTATCATCACTTTTCCTTTTCTTGGTAACCTTTCTTGGTTTTTGGTCTTTCTCTACTTCTTCTACCACTTTTTCATTTTGCGTACTATTTTCCAACATCATTTGCTCGACAAGCCTTTGCTCAACAGACTTTTCAGTATGTTTCAATCTCACATGCCTCAGGAAAGCCTGAACAGATCTGGTGCAAAGAGGGCAGTTTGTTGTTGCTCGTACTTCCTTTCTTTTTTCTGAGAAGTCCATTGCAGAATATGGTGTCTTTTTTCCTCCAAATCAGCATCCCTAAAGTAGAGGTCATGATTAACCGTAAAATCCAAATTTAGAATATTTAATTAATGACATTAAAATTTGTTTCCTTGAGATAAGTGTATATACATGGTGCAGTAGCCCAGTGAACGTTTGTATTCATTGCAAAACTTTCACAACTCCTCCTCCATCTCCTCTTCCAAATATTTTCTTTTTTCTTGTTTTGGAATGAGACTTTGAAGTTTGCTATTGATATCTTGCAACTCTGCAATGATCATCTCCAACCATTCTATCATAGCTTTTTTTCTTTTATAGTCTAGTGAATTCATCATAGATTTGAGGTGACTGGTAGATGATTGTATTTGCTTGATGTCAAGGTTGATCCATGCTTTGATTGAAGATATGAGCTGTGATCTGAAATACGACATTGTGTTCCAGTCTATGTGAAGCCTCCTTCTTTAATAGTGATCATTTCAATAGCCTGCACATATTCAATTTATATTCTGCCCAGTCAATTGACTTCTTAAAAGCTTTGCGTTTTCTGGCTTCTTTTTTCTGAAGTATAGACTCAGTTGCAGCGGCGGCGGCAGCAGCAGCAGCAGCAATGGCCTCAGGTGTAGTAGCTTCATGATGAGGAGACTTATAAAGAATCAATCTAGAATGGATACCTGCATCATATTTGAGTATGTAATTACAGGTCACGCAAGCTCTTTCTACTCCTTCAGATAAGCATGTTCCTGAATGAATAAATTGTTCGTTTTCGTTTTCTTCTTCAGAGATTCTGCTGGAACACTTTCCACATATTCTTTCCTCAGTACTCCTACTGCTGCAGCTCCTGTCAGTGTCGCAAACCATTTCAAAGCATGTCCTTCCTCCTTGGCAAAGACATATCGTTTTCTCGTTCTGCTCAACACTTAATACTGAGTGGTTCTCTGGATTGAAAAGGGGCAGCATCACTAGTCTGCTAGTGTCGTCTCGGTAGCATCGATGTTCAAGTCGTTCAGTGTCGAGAAAGTATCCGAAAGACTGTGGTCTCTTCTTGTAACCCCAGAAGGTGAGGACCTCCATGCAATGCAAACAGATGACCAGACTGCATTTTTTGACATAATCCTTAGTTTTTGCTGCAGACCACATACATTTAAGTCTCATAGATGGAAATATAGAATATTGCACACGTAGGCCACAGATCTTTTGGTACAAAAGGGTTACAAAATACACATACTTTTTCTGATGTGGAAGCAGTTGGTTCTTCACAAAAGAAGCAAGAGATTTTGCCCCTGACATAGGAATATCCCAACACAAACCAGAAATGCTCTCCAAATGTCTAAGTATATCTAGAGGGAAATGGTGTGTTACTTTCCTTGAGAGAAGCAAATGAAGTAGATGTAAATCTTGAAACTCTTGGTGTGATTCTGGATCTAGGCTTGTTCCACTCAAACTTTTCATGATGATAGAGTTCTGGCATGACACTGGAAGAAATCTTGGCACTATTTGTTGTTGGGGACCCTTCTGTCTATGCCTCTGTTTGTCTTCCTTGATTTCAAAATATGGAGACAGAAACTGATTTCCTGGTCTTGCAATGGTTTTCATAACCAGTTCCAATGCTGAACTTTTTATAGTATTATTTATGGCTTCACGAAACTTTGGATGCCACATATCTGAATATGAGGCTAGCTTCTTTTTGCGGTTGCTGTTTTTAAGAAGTTTTTCCAGCCAAAGTTCAAAACTGGACAAGCAACCAAAAGAAGGTTTTGTAGGAATGAGAGAAGGATTCACAAGTCGTAGGAGTACCAACACAACACTTTTGTTCAAGCATTCCTCAAAATAAGAGGTACATGAAAATGGCGACAAGCAATACTCCGCACAGAACATATTTTGTCAAATATATACAAGAAATTTTCTTTAATTCTTGGTTGATATAGGATTCCTCTGTAAAATCCAATTTCCTTTCTGTTGTCACAAGTAATGCTAATTCAGTCCAATCACTTTGGGACTCAGTCAACAACACAAACTCTGTTAAGTTGAGTCCCATAGTATCTAGAATTCTTTTGGAGATCTGAGTGATAAAGTTTCTTCCAGGAATTGTAATGCTTGTCTGTTCAGGTTCAGGAAAAAACTTGATTCTGATGGTCATTGACACGAAATCTTGACAAATTACTTGTTTATCTGTAGTTACTTTAGTTGCTGTTGTGGATGCAGTTGTTTCTGACAAACAAGTTGCAATTATTTGTTCTAAAGCAGTTGCATTAGCTGGAGTGGCAGTAGAAGAAGATGACTTGGTTATTTTATGGTCTGAATGACACATGATACCGTTGATTTCATTTTCTGCTAGCTCATTACAACCTAATAGAACAACCAATACATCTTCCGGTTTATTACTTAGCTTCATTACACCCCACCAAATTATGTCTCTCCATCTTTTTGTAAAGTTATGGAACTCCAATAGGTTGATAGTACTCAGGCTGCTGTGGCTATGTTGATGGTGATGAGCTTCCCCATCTGAAACAAAAAATATGATGGTTGTCTTGGCAGAGAGAGAACCTGCCTGCTGTAAAAATCGTTTTGAAGCCACTTTCTTACGAAATTTGAAGTTTATTTCTTGAATTAAAAGGTCCATTTCAGTCTGTGCCAAGCTTGGGACGATGTCATCAGTAGTGACAGGCTTATAATTCCCAGAATTAGAGTTGAAAGCTCAGCAAATACAAATATGTGCAAATTTTTCTTTCTCATCTTTCTCAATGTTGATGGTTCTGGAACCAAGACCACTTTAGTTTCGAGGACAGAAGAGGAGGAGGAATAAGAAAAAATAGAATATCTATGCTCCTGTTGGTTGTATTTGATCTCTTCCCAAAAAGAGCTGGAGTTGAAAAATTTTTGCACTTGCAAGAGAGATTCTACACAAAGCTTAAGCAAATCAGGTCTAGTGCGAGTTATGCAGAAGACTAGAGGATCACTTAGTGGCTGTACCATGGCTTCATGAGCAGAGGAACGATCATAAATAATAGTAATGTCAGTTGGATTGGGGTATGATTTTATGTTGTAGAAGTTGTGTTGCTTCTGTTCATGTTTCATTAGGTGACAAGGCTTCCTGTAGCATACTCCATTTGCTGTTATTTTAGAACAGTCATAAAAAGAAGGAGGGTTTCCGCAGATTAGCTGCAAATGCTTTGTTGTTAAGGACTTGGAATGTGTACTCATAGAGTAAAGTCTAGAAGTAAGATCAGTGAACATAATATCTTCTCCAGAAATAAAGCTGCTAATGCTGCTGCTATGTCTAGGTGCATGACAGATTTCAGAATGTGAAAAGCAGTCTTTTAAACAATCCTTGCTATTGCTGCTGTTTTCATGATCAACAAATCTCGGCAGTATAAGGCGATGCATTCTGATTTTCATTTTTTGGTTTCTTATGAAAACCTGCTCAATATGATACAATGATCCATCTGGTAATTTTCTCCTGAGGCTCAAAACTCTACAGTTTTGAAAAACAACTATCTGCTCCCGAGTTATCTGCAGTTGAGAAGAGGCGCCAGGAGGTAACTCATAGCACTGAACAGATGTGAATCCATAATAATGTGACTGTATATGACTAGAAAGACAATGCAGATTTAAGGAAATGCCTTGTTCAGAAAGTAGCAATGGAATCTCTGGACTTTCATTTAAGAAAGGATCTTTGAAGTCTGGTTTGTGTCTTTGGTAAAGGAGCTTAAATCGAATCAATAAACAAAAGAGTCTGTCCTCCTTCAGAAACTTGCCTTTTATTTCCAGCGGAACAAATTCATTTTCAGCAAACGCACCTGATAGTGTAGTTACTGAAACAATAAACAGAATTAAAAGAATCATTATTGGGTATACAGTATTATTATGCTATTGGTAATATATTCAACTATGTTTCTTCTTCTTTCGGCCTTTATTCAATTTGCTTTGAGTGAAGCACTGCTCTGTTCCAAGTCAGTTTGCTATGGAACATTGCTAGAAACTGAGCTAGTAAAACAGAGATATTATAACCAGCACCATCATGGTGGTCATGCTAAGCTGACTTATTTCCTTAAACCGGACAATGCACGAGATATAGGGGGAGATATTTTTCTACAGGACAAAGGCCTACCCGTTTCTTGTGGAAAATATGTAGCCACTAAAGTCTTTGATCCAGTCCACATTCCAGCTGGTATGACTCTTCTGCCAAGTTGTATTGAAAGACAGACTCTGCAGAGAATTTCAAGACCAAGTGAAGAGATTGCATCTGACAGGAGTTTTTTTCTTGCCATATCTTCCATGGATGATGGCTATATGCCTTGCACCATGTTAGTTTTGGAATCAGAAAACGTGTCAGTCAGGCACTTTGATTTTGATAACTCTTTATGCCTCAACCAGACATACTCCATCTCCTCTTCCCCATGGGCTACTCTTCCAAGATATCTAACTTCATCAATTGTTTCAATCTCAACTAAAGGACAAATGAAGAACCTGCACCTTGAAGACCTTGGAAACCACATACCAGACGCAGTTCTTCTTTACATGTCTGGAAGTAGGAGCTTTATTCCGACTCAAGTGCAAAACGTGTCACTCACAAAGTTTCATCATCAAGAGGTTTTGGTGGAAATGCTGTCAGGGGATTTAATGACAGATGACAGTGTACACCTCACTTCCTTCTGCTTAAATTGCAATTCTTCCAATAATGTTGAACGGTTTCTAGGACCCCTCGTACTCAGCAAATTGTTTGATGGGAAGCAGGAGAAAACAATGCCAAATGAAAACAAGTTTCTACTGATGATTTGCACCTTCCTTTTGACTCTTTGCCTTGCTCTTATTATCACTTCTTCTTTTTCTTGTTCTGTGGATGAAGGGCATGAAACCAAGATACCAACTTCTTCCATCCAGACCTAATGATTTCACAAGCAATACTACACAAGCATGATATCAGAGGACTTAGAACAGATAACCAAAAGTATATCCATATGCCTTTAGTGAATGTAAACTTTGTCACGGCTTTACCCCCAATCACTGCTGCACACATTTGCATTTCATTTATGTTCACACACTCTATTGAAAGGAGTTTCATTGGATAGATTATAAATATTCTAGTCAATGTAGAGCCTTCGTACTGGGCCATTTTCTGGCAGTAAAGAGGCTTTCCAACAAGTTTCACAACGAAGTACTTCAATATCACAGAAAATTTGTTATAGTCATCACATGTTCCATCTACTAGAACTGCTACATTATGAAGTTTTTCATGAGTTTTATGGTCGAATATTCCTACAATTTTGTCAATGATAAGAGCAAAGGTTCCACCAACATGTTGGACAACACATAAAATTCCATATACCAACACAGACAGAATTAAAAGTCCAAAAAAAACATACCAAAATGCTGGGTTAATTAGAACGAGGCAGCACTTGAAAAGCGATGCAATAATTCGAGATAAATAGTATTTTGTTTTCATATAGTAGGTTATGAATATGTTTATTTCATTTCTCTCTTGCCACATAAGTACTTACAAGTTATGAAAAGGGACACAGTGATAGATATCAACAATTAACAACTATCACACACTGAAAGAATGTACTGAGCTTTCATCAATGACTTCGGTTCGTCTATAAATCTTTCAAACATGAGAAGGGGATTTCTGTCTTTCATCACAACCGCATCATTTGCAGAGGATGCAGTGGTAGCTGTCACATATTTAGCAAGAAACTTTGTGTATTCAGGACCACGATATACTTTTCCAAAGTGATGCTCCTCTTTCTGTCCTTTTTTTGTGATGCCACAAACCTCCTGCATCTTTCCGAAATCTCTCATGATCTGTGGAGCCTGAACGGCAACAGTATTGTTAAATGTGTCCGCATGAGCAGCAGAACATGTAGCACGTCTTTGGATTTTAAGATCAATGATATTGTCTGTTTTTAATGCCTTTATATCATCTTCCAAACCTGCATAGATTGTAGAAGCCACTTTGTTTATGTTGCAAAGAATTATGTCTTTTTCTCCCTTGTCATAGATTTCGTAGGAGCAGGAGGGACATTTGATTGCATCACTTTCTGTATTCACAGCTTGGAGTTGAATCCAACGCCTAATACAATCTTTGTGAAAGAGATGCATTCCATTGTTGTCTTGCGAATTCATACGCGAGTCTATTCCATCAATTTTATGTGATATATATTCATAGTATGTTGCTCTTGCTGCTGCTCTTGCTGCACTAACCTGTTTGTATATCCTCTCTTCTCTACGGTAGACACAGTTTAGACCCTCTATCGGACGGTTAAAAAATGGTTCATAGCAAATTGGGCAATTCTGTCCCCTGAAATTCTCTTCCTGTTTCTTATACTGATTAAGTGCTTCTATAGATTTTGGATTCCACAAAATGACCTCTCCTCCTGATCTTGAGGTAAACTGAGAAAGGGTTCTGAAGAGGGCATTATTTATGCCACTGCTTCTGTCTTGGTGACTGCCTTTATGTTTTATGGTGAGGGTGAGATCCTTCTCTTGTATGGCATTTACACCATTTAACAAATTTTGCAAGTCCAGTTCTGGATCTTTCTCTGTTCCATATGAGACATTGTGATCTTCTAGGAGCTTTGCAATGCTGACGGAGAAGTCACCATGGCTAGCAAGTCGGACTCTAAAGATGAACCTTAACTTCCCTGCAGCATTACAATTTATGTAGTGTACAACCTTACAAAACACATACCAACAATCCCTTTGGAGAGATAATGGAGTCTTATTGGAGCTTTCAAACTGTGTGTAGGCCAAGTTAAATGCCAAATTAAAAACATTGAAGACCAGGTTATAGCCTTGATCAGTTAAAAGGAATAATGAATTCACTGTGTTTGCACATGCCCTTGCTGCGGGCAAGACAAACTGCTCTCTGTTTTGGAACTTGAGTTTGTGGTGCAACACTCCCATCAGGTATACTAATACTTCCCGATAGTCTGCGAGACTGACCTGAAACTCATTTGGTTGTACAATATCAAGAGTATTTTCTGACACTGGGATGTCAAGAGTAGGGCCCTCCAATTCTTTTGCCCTTTCAAATTCGATTAGGCTTAAATGTGGATGACTGGTATTTTGTTCACACCGTTTAAGTTTCTTGTAAGTGTCAAGAGTGTCTTCTTTTATTCCTTCTGAAAAACATTTTCTTTTAGTTGATGTCTTGGATTGGTTTTCATTTAATGCTCCTCTGTAGACTTGGACTGTTTCCCTTGCAGCTTCATCGTTGTGTTTTGTCAATGAAGATATCATTGCCAAAGCTAGCATGGATGAGGATGGTCCTTGATGGTTTGATTGCAAAGGAATTCTCTGCACCAGTGAGTTCGTTTTTAATGTACCGAAATTTAGGTTTCCTGCACGTTCCAATTCCCTGTTCAGATCAGAAGTGAAGATGCTTGAGACTTTCCTTGCTATTTGCTGAGTCTTTTCTATGCGCTCATTGAAATCATTCAAACTAGACAATACTGAGGCCTGCAGTTTTATGGCACAGAGCCAGGCATGTAAGTAATTTTCCAGTTCATCAGGAGGAAAAGTGTTCTTTTGCAAAAATTCCAAATGCTTCTGGCAAATGGAAAGGATCACTTGAGGTTTTGCATGGTCTTCTTCACTCTCTGCAAGCATGCATTCTTCATGCATCTCCTTTAACCTCTTCAGCTCAGCTATCGTTTGCCAGTTCATGAAGTTGATCTGTGTGAATTCAGAAACTATGAGGCCCAAGTCCTCTCTCTGCCTTAGAACATCCACATCAAACACATTTAAAAGACCTTTTTCCTCAACCCACAAGTACTCATTGGAAACTTCCTCTCTGGACCATTGGGAGTCGAGAGCCGCAAGTATTCTGCTTTCTGCCATTGTTATGCCATGCACCTGCTCAACATGCCTGCTTCTGTCAAGCATTGATCTAAAACGATATTCACAGATTTGATTGAAATTGGTGGCATTTCTGAATCCACAAGGGAAAGGAAATCCTACAATGACTTTTTTTGAGAAATCATTGTCCTCTGCCAAAAGAACATTATGATGCTGCTGGAAAGTATTAAGGTTCCTCCAGATGGAACTTCTCAGGTTTTCTTCTCTGAACTCCAAAGCAGTAGCTGGAAGGGTTGTTTCTTTCTCTCCCCTATAAGCAAGATCACGGTTATAAGCAAAAATCCATGGGGTTGATTTTGTTACACTGAGGTCTTCCTGGCTTTCTCTAGTAACATGTATGAGTATGTTGATCATCTTACTTATAGAATGCACATCAATATTGTTCTCGTCAAGGTAAGTCTGTACAAGGTAGATGACTAAACCTGAAAATGAACGCCTGCCTTTGTTTTCGATCAAGTGCTGATTTACCAAATGGCAAAAATTCTTGGGGACACGCAGGAATATATTATCTACATGACTTCTTTCGACAGTGTATGAATATAGAAATACTTTAGCTGCTGTTTTCAGTCTGACAAGGGCAACAGATTCTGGTAGACAGTCATGTGGGTTCAGTTCAATTTGATCGTATTCCTTTAAAGCCACCAGAAACTGATTCACCCTATTAGTCCAACAGTGATGAGAAAAAATAATCCATCCACTTCTCATATCATCAGCGATTCCATCTTGATTGAGACGAAGCATTGACTGCCAACAACTCAATGAGTTGTCAGTTGTGGACAAAGGATCTTTCAAACTGCAGTTGCTAAAAATGCCCTGCAGATTATGTTCTTGGTAAATGTTGAATTGCAATGCATCACTGCAGGTTCGTTCGATGGCTCGCCTCAGTATGCTCCTTGTATTACTTGTATTCCTGCTGCTGTCGCTGCTGTGCAATGCTTTGGTACTAGGTAGAATCGCTTTTATCATAGAAAAGGTGACATATGGCAAAAGGTGGAGTGAAAGGCCCTTTGTTTTCATATCTAGTTTAAGGGAGTGAACTAGGTCATCTTCTGTGACTGAAATTGCTCCTGTTTTTGAACTACAAGCCATGGCCTCAAGACACATGTCAACTAGCTGGTCTATATTTGAACTGACATGAAACCTTCCATCTTCTTTTAATCCAGTTGGGCCTCCTTGTTTTATGAATGAATATACAGGGGAAAGCTTCTGTCCCTTTTGTTTCTCCTTTGAAAAATAGTTTGCCCTTCGTTGTCTAAGATCATGAAATGATAGTGACATTTTACTTGTAGAGTAAAAAATTTATTTCATCAATAATAACAGTAGGAAATCAATTTACACTAGCAGCGGATTCATTCAATTCCACTCTGGTATACTTTTCTCTTTTTGTTTTCCATTTCTTTCCGTGAGAATATATGCTATGGATTGCCTTAACATGATAGAGGAACATTACAATTGCAGCAAAAATGATGAGAGATTCAATGGCCGACCATGAGAAAACAGAGCATATAGATTCCGAACCTGGTCTTTTCACTATGCACTTGGAAGTAAGTAATGATGTCAGACCAAATACCAAGTAAACTAGTAAAGGAAGACTGTGTTCTGCTATTTGGATCCAGCCTTTAGGCTCAGCAAGCAAGTGTAAAATTTTTGAGCGGGGTTCTGTGCTACATGTCCGATAGCTAACATAAATCAGCATGATGAGAACCATAAAAAGTTTTAAAAAAAAACACAAGTGCAAAGGAACCATGACAACAAACCAGTTGGGCACATTGCTGATATCTCCTTCAGCTGTGTGGAATGCTCTGACCAGCAATATTACTTGCACTCCTTCTAGGAAGGTGTCAACTGTCTTGCAAAGGTTGTTAGCCAAGTTAGCCGAAAAAAGTCGATTCATACGGAATTTCCACCAGCTCATTGACTTGCTTAATTCATTTCCTACAGATTCCAACTCAGTGAATATGTTTTTGTGCTTTAGCGGGGTCATTCCTATGGCATCGTCATGAATTTCCCACTTGTTCTCTAATGGGGAAGTGTGTCTATAGTGGTGATAGATACCAAGGAGATGATGAATCAACTGTATCACCACAGCTGTGCATATGATGCCCTCAACAGATGACACATTCATGTTTTTGCAAAAAGCATTATTAAATGCATTAGGGTTTGAATACATGTGACAACAGCCTATTGCAAGAGTACACAGCAGAAGCATCACATACGTCAAAACTGGGAGCAAATGTTCCAGGACAGGAAAGAGTGAATGAAGTTCATTGAAACTTAGAAACACTGGATGCTTTCTTTCCTTTGTCACTGCATTTTCGGCCACACTAACAAAAGCTGCCACTTGAATCAAGATCTTCAGAGAAAAATGAATATAAGTGGGTAGCATTAGGACGTAAGTGGATAACTCATTAAATTTGCCGTGTGAATTACTGATGAATTCTATTATCATCAAAACCTGCATGACATTTAGAACTAAGGAAACCATGCTTTGTACATGGAGAACAAAGTTGGGAGTAAATATGCGGCCCATTCTAAATTCCCAGTAGTTCCAAGAGTTTGACAACTCCTGATCTATTGAGTCACATTCTTTCAAAGCAGCATCTGCGGAACGGGCCCAGTGCTTCTTTTTGGGAGATTGTTGGTAATGTTGATGTGGTTGAAGATTTGAATAACCCTGATATATTCTAGGTGAGTATGGTGCCATTAATTTTTCTTCTCTTTGCAACATCAGAAATAGTGAACAACATTAATGTTTGAGGAACTGTGAATTGGAACAACTGAAATATGAACTGGTGGAAAGCCTATTTAATTGAAGGAAAGAAAACTGAGCTGGTCAGTCCCTATCTTCATAAAATGCAGAGAGTTTGTGTAATACAGGGAACAGAACCAATTGAAGTTGAAGCTAGACCTTCTAAGCCAGTTCATGAACTTCTTTCTCAGGGCTCTGGTATCCCAATAGAATTGCCTCCTCCACGCTATGTCATAAAATCCTTGGGGAAAAAGTGGTTTGTCTCAGGACACCATGCCCACGGTATCACCTTCCCAATTGGCAAACAGCTTGGCGATAGGTGGCTTTTCTCTGGAAGAAGGAGAAAGAAACGTAGACTGAGAGGCTACCATAGATATTGTGCAACCAGCTGCCTAAGAGTAGGTATAGCTGTAGATAGAGAATTGAAAGAATTTGCCACAGGAAAGCTAAAATTTTCTGACCTTGTTTATTTAGATTCAATCAATATTGTCATGCACCTGGCAAAAAGGGATATAAGCCTTGTTTCTTCAGCTGTTCTAGTAAGCAATTGGACAAACTACACTTCTCAGCAAGAAGAAGTATCTCTGTTTTCAGGCACAGAAATAGACCTGGTTGGATTTGATCATATGAACAGAAATTTTGTTGTAATTGAAATTAAGGTCACAGGAACTAGCTGCCAAGATTTGAGTCACTACTACAGGAAAGCTAAAACAGACAACACGAGTGGATTCAGGAAATGCATTCTTGGTCAGTACGAGGCTCAGTTGGTGTGCAGCTTAAAAATGTTTCAACAAACCTATGATGTACCAAACGCTACAGGACTTCTGGTTATATGTGAACACCGAAATGCTACACCATATTCTTTATCTGTTAAAAGTACTGAATATGACACAAAGAGGTTTTCAGGATGGCTCCCTGGTTACTGAGTTGATATAAGTAAAATAATATATATATGTATATATGAAGAAAAGGTTTTTGATTTTGTGATTTTTTTTTGTGTGTGTTTTAGTTTTAGTTTTTATTTAAATTAACTTTCTATAAAGTTATTTGGTTCTTTCTGTTGTAAATCTTCCTTTGACACCTGTTCTCAGAGGATGAGATTCTGGATTTGATCCATATGGATTAGACATCACTCCAATGCCAGAGTCTGTTCTTCTTGCAGTTAGTCTCAAGGCCTCAGCAAACTTCGTATCACTACAGCTGTTTTCCTTCAGGGGTGATTTGCTCAGCCAGCCATCGTTCACTTCAGACACAGCAGTCATCTCTGAACAATCAGCAGTCAACCTAGCATGTGTCCCACGTACTTCTATATACTGCCTTTCCAAGAAACCTATGTTTGATCTCCCACTGAAGGATGAGTGACAATTATGAATTTTTTCCACAACTTTCCCTGCCATCTCTTTCCTTTCTACTGTAGCCTTCTGGTGTATCTTGTAAAGACCCTCATATGTAGTGGCCTCATCAAAGAGAGGCACCTTGTTCTTAGGAAATAGCAAGCCATACACAAGATGGGCCTCACTGTAGCCTCTAGTTGCATATGGGTTCTCTGTGAACCATCCTCCATTACTTTTTCCCACAATATCTATTTGAGTAAGATCGAATCCTGCTGGATTGAAGTTGTCAACTACGTGGCGGCCATTGAGAGGAATGAAATGATGCTGGTCAAGTAAAGGATGTGTTCCTGGCAAGCCTTCAACTACAAAGCCAGTGTTCTTCCACCAGTAGGATGGCAATGAAAACCGACTTTCTTTGGAAATGTGATCTGTCACATTGACTAGAGTCGATGTCATTCCCGAGTTCAAATTCTTGGATACAGCATTGTGGATCACACGCCCAGAACTCAGGGGATCAGGGATGAAACAGTTGCCACTCACTCTGTTGGTGATCATGATGCCATTGTTGGCAGTCGCCTTTGTTACGGTGCTCAAATTACCAACGGCATACATAATTGAGCCTTTGTGACCAGAATAGAGTCCCACCATGCCTACAGTCATATTGCACTGACGGATAACTCTATACTTTCTGTTCATTAAACAGTCATGTCCAAGTGTATTTTCTATTGTGGGAGTGTACCTCATCATATTTAGAAAAGCTGCCATAACTCTGACCATGAAAGGCTCATCTGTTGTCTCACGTAGGAATTTGTACCTGTGACTCACAAAGTGATCGAAAAAGTTCTTGCTCCTGGAGTACTGCTCTTCCTTGATTACCTCCAAGTCAAAGGTAAGCAGTGGATCATAGCATCCGACATTCTTAAGGACCATGCCACCGTCCTTGAACATTTCATTGAAGTTTCTGAAACAACTGTCCATGTTACTAAACGAAACATTAGTCACAATGATCCTCTTAAAATAGGGTTGCAGGAATGTTTCCTCTCCTCCTCCTTGATGCTGGTAGAGATGTTTTCGACATGGATTGACCAACTTGTAATTTTTGAACTTCACCTCCTCACCTTCCTCTTGGATGGCATAGATATTTTTGAAAACAAGTGGTACCACACACAACAAGTAGAACTGGTATATTGCTTTGGTTTCACAACTCTTTGGTTGATGGCCTTCATAATTAGGTATAGTGCTTGGACAGTCGGTCAGCACACCCTCAGGGATATCAATCCTGGAGATCAACCCAGTGAGACGCTTTCCGATGCGAAAAAGCAAAGCTCTTGCAGACACAACTTTGTTAAGCCAGAGTGTCACATCACTTTTCTCTGGGCGGTCCATCAGGGATGCCATGTTGTCCTCCTCAATGGGAAACAACTCATTAAACACTCTGTTGTTGTCTGATGCCTGAATCATGCGAGAGGCCAGAGTTGCTACCAGATCAAAATATCTTGGAATTCCCACAAACTTGGAATAACCTTCGTTGCGAATCAAGTCTTTTATCAAATCCCGTATGTAGGGATGTTCTAGATTAGTGTATGCCAAATCACCCTCTCCTCCCAATTGTTCTTCTCCTGTCTCTAGGTGGTCTGGGAATTCTGTCTCAATTTTGTCGACCAAGCGAAAATCCTCTGGAACCCATGGTATTTCTGCACATTTTCTCAGATACATTTCTAACTCCTCCAATTCCTTCTCTCCAATGTGGACTTTGTTTGCTAGCCAGTCTTTGGCAGCCTCCAGGTCTCCCTGTGGTGGGTGCCAATTGTCAAAAGAGGGTCGGTTTCCATAGATTCCTGTGCTTCTATACAGAGCCCGATTTAATGTGCTGCTGCCAGCTCTACTTCTTGTGCCATTGTTGCCTGCACCATCACAGATGTATCGCACTTTTGGACTAGGAAAGTAGAAAACATAGGGAGAACTCATAGGTAGTTTCTTACCAATGTAATTGAGCATACCAGTCTGATTTGTCTTTTCTTGTAGAAACTGAAGCAAGCCTGGTACGCTCCTCAACATCTCTTGATATTTATACCTGTCAAATGTCTCAGGTAGCAAGCCTCCCCCTGAGCGCAAGCAATCTTCCATAGTGAACTTGCCATCCCTGCCACTGTGAAGATCTGTCACTCGAATTCCAGTTCTGACCACAGGCTTGAAATCTTGTACTCTTGCACCATTAAGACCAGAAAGGTATCCTATTTCATTAAAAACCCAAAAACTTTCATTGTGTTCGAAAACGTTATACTTGCTGTTGGACTCTCTGTTTAAATGAGGTACTTGTAGAATGGGTAGGGTGGCTCCACACACATTTAAAGCTCTTGTCGTCAGAGTTACCTTTTTATTCACACCCTCATAAGGAACTATTTGTCCGGGCACAAACAGACCCTTGTCATCAGAAAACGAAACAGTGTACAGCACGTCATTTTCAGTTGTTTTGTGGAAATCAATCTGGGAGATGAAATCAGCTATCTCAGGAGTTGTGACTATGTAATTCGGCTTCTGTTCTGATTTGCTCTCAAACAACAATGAAGTATAAGCATCCTGCAATGCTCCTTGAGGGGAGATGGCATTCAGTGTCCAGGAACAGAATTCTCTTGCTTCCTTTTGAATCTCAGAATAGACAAATTCCTTAAGAGTTTCAGGCATGGAACAAAGTCTGGAAATATTTGAGTAATCATTTCTCAACCTCATCATGGTCAAAGTCGGACAGTTTGCAAGAGCATGAGTAATCTGTTCTTGCATTGTTTGATTGATGCTTTTTGAAATCTGTTCTTTACGAAGCAGGTATTCTTGCAATCTGGCTTCTGGTGTACACAGCAAGTTGGCCTCCAGTTCTATAGTCACTTTGATACCAAACATGTCGACACTAAATGAAACGTCAAAGCTCTCTGCTGGAAGAGTAGGGGCATCGGATCGAGCTGTTATTGGTCCAGCAGTATAGCTGGGATAGTTCAGAAACCTACAGGTAAACTTTTGCTTTCCTTTGAATAGAACCACTGGGGACAGAACACAAAAGTTATTTTCAGAGCTGGTGAAACCAGTCCTCGAGTTGATTCCTCCCATGAACAAGTGGACTCTGAGTAGAGCATCACAAAGTGGTCCGACATCTTGACCTCTCATTGTGTTGCCTAGGCTATGATAAATCTGGTCAGTTGCATCCCTCCCATACAGATAATTCTGTATGTTATGATGGAAGGGTTTCTCTGTATTGAAAGAGGCTACACCTTTACGAGTGAAATCATGATAGAAATTGAATGGATCATCCGGTCTTTTGTTCATATTTTGCTTTTATGTTTTCAATTAGAAAAAAACAAGAAGTCAATAATAGTCACAATCAAACTAAAACACATCTCATCATATCACCACATTCAGCATGACCTTTCAGATGGGGTTGGGCGCAGTCAAAATCTAAGCAGCGAGCTAAAAGGACTGGAGGTTTCAAAGAAGAAGCAAATGCAACTGATGCTTTAGCAATCTGCAAAATAGTCAGGAAACCAGAATCTTGCATCAGCAAAGGACTTGTTTCAACTTCCATATCTTTTTTAATGCAATTCCTCATCTCTTGTTGCACTTCTTCAGATGATTCATGGTAGGATTCGAGCACTTTTCCCACAAGTTTCAAAAGGGCAGGAAACTGTTCGTGTTTTAAAGCAGCAAAATTATCTCTGCACCCGGCACTACCATCAACATAGGTGCCAACTTCAATTTGACTTCTCATCGCATCAGCATCATGGTAAAAACGGTTGTATTTCAATAGATCATAGTTTTCTCTTACGGGGTAGGTAGCAAACTTGCAGATGCAAGGACCAGACAATGACTGATTTCTCTTTTGATGCCACACCTCTGCTTGGCATCTAACGTCCTCCTGCAAAGGAAAACGCACTGCAACATAATCAAAACGGTGGATTGGTTCACAACCAGTGTGCAAAATATTTGCCGGTTGGCCAGGAGTCAGACTAATATCCCAGCCATAGCCTGTTGCTGTGTGAGCCATCCCTACTCCCTTTTCAACCTGATTCACTCCAACCTGGTATTTCTTTATTTCCCGCTCTAACAATGACTGCAACTGGCTTGGGGAAATTACTTTTGGATTGAAATTTGTCCTGAATCCAGCAGCATCTGGAATTACCTCCAGCTTTTCATAATGATATGAACCTTCTTCTCTTAAGTTGTTGTAGAGAAGAACAACTTGGCCTGCTTCGGCTACATTATCTTTTGGGTCTATTTGGGCATGCAAGAAATTTGAGGCAGAACCCAAGGTCGCCGCAGCAGTAGTATCATTATTGCTCAGGTAATTGCTAGATATTTCAACTCTCTGAGAGACGCCGAATGATGGTACTGCCATTTTTTCTTTAACGAAAAGTGTTCTCCTTCACTAATATGAAAACTCAACTTCAAGTCTGTTGCATGTGTTTTGTAACTTCTTTTATTTAAGAGCTGGTTTATGTTGGCTAGGCTAATTTGGTGTTCGTGGCAGACTTTGTTCCTGTCAAAACTACAAATCAAACAAAACAGCAGGCTGCTTGAAACTTGCATCTGTAGTTTCCTGTTGCTGTGGCTCCTGTGGCTTTTGTCCTTGATTCACTGTAGGAGCTGCAGATTTCATGTGAGTTAAAAGATTTCTGATGTTTTCATTCAGTTCCATAAAAGCCTTGTGTTTTTCTTTTTTTTGCTTTTCCCTCTCAATGAAATATTGATCTTTCAGATTTTCATATTGTTTTTTCTCTGCACTGTACTGTTTTGCTCTTGCCTCTGCAAACTTCAAAAAATCATCTTTGTACTTGGAAGGAATCAAAGTCTGCTGTTCCTCATCAAATTCTACCTTACGTTTTTTCTTAGGAGGATGTTGGTGCTCCGTCTGCTGCTCCACTGGTATTGATGCAGTCCTGGAGCAGTCTACTGTTTCATATAAGCATTCATCTAATCCTCTTTGTTTCAAGTAATCTGTAAAGCTCATGTTTTTCTTCTCATTGCTGTTTTCATTCATGTTAATAGTAGCAGTCAATTCTTGTTGCTTTCTTACAGCATTGTATTGTTGGTTAGCTAGAGCCAGAGCTTTCTTGTTTAGATCAGTGCTTTTTTTCTGCAGTGCGCATGCTTCTCGTCGCTGCATTTCTTGTCGGAGTAGACTAAAAGCCGCATCAACTGTGTCCACAACTTTCTCAGCTGCTGTTACTTTTCCTTCCAGTTCTGGAAACCTCGAAGAGAATTTACTCATAACTTCGTCAGCCAGCTTCTTAGATTCTATATGTTCTTCAGATGCTAAACATTCATGACAAAGAGCCATCAACTCTCTGAGGGATTCAATATTTGTCTTCCCATTCTGAATCACACCTCTTTGCCTTAGTATTTCTAGGTCCTTGCATCTCTTGGAAGCTAAGTCGCTGTCACTCTGGTGCTCTAGTGAAATTCGCGAGGCAATCATGTCTGTCATCCATTTAGCCATCAAGTCTAAAGATTCTTTTGTCTGTTCGTGCTCTTGGCAAATAGATTCCAAAGACTTCTGGCTTTCAACCAGCTTTTCCTTAATTGAATTGAATTCCTTTTCTGAGAGGGTGCTCATTGTGTCGGCAAAGTTTTTCTCTTCTCCTTCTGCTGATGACATACTTTTGAAGCTTGCATTGATAAGTCGTTTATAATTCGGAAAACCAAAACAACCCGCTTTCTCTAAGACTCTTTTGCCTTTCAGGAAAATGCCACAGCATCCATCACGTGCCCCAGAATAACAGATAGAAATTTCAACAGCAAAAGACATGTCTTTCTTCAAAGTTGAGAGACTGGCACAAGTCTCAGACATCATCATCAATTTAACAGATGAGTTTAAGAATGTTTCATTATCTATGTGAGCTAGAAATGCAATGGCAAATTCAGACCCAGAATCCACTCTTTCACTGAATTCATTGTCGTGCCAACTTAACAGAACTTTTCCTAAAGTTATTCCTTTCTTATCATGATTGTATTTGATTGGAATACCTGTCAGATCCAACTTTTTGGCTTCTTCTGTGCTCATGTCATAAGGGCAACTCTCATCTGGATTTTGTTTTGGATCACAGAGAAGGTAACCTATCCAGTAAGTAGCATTTTCATCTATTGTCTTTCCTAATAATTGTTTTTCTTCAGGAAACCTTTCTGGAAAACAGATTGAGCACAAAGCCATGATGATGAGTTGATTAATCTCCCATTAATCAATTAAACTGGTCTGAAATAGAAAATATTAAATTTCCAATGGGTTGAATTTAAACCTTCGGGTGAGCTCAAGTATAATTTCCTGATTTGCATATAAGTTCAGTAGAGACGGGACAGATTGCTCATTTGCATATATATGACCAGATATAAGCTTGTGGATTTGCCAGTCCCATATCAGTGTTCATTTGTTCACCCTGAACAGCATCAAGTCAGTAGATTTTCATAAGAAGAACCTACTAACCTAGACTTTGCAGTCAAATTATACAGTGTGAACGAAATCATGTTTACCGACAGTGATGATATGCACAACAGCTGCCCTGACATCACACATTGGATTGATGCAGTTTGCTGTAAAGACAAATCCATCGCTATGGCTGTACAGAAGAGGTTGAACCCTGCAGAATTTCAACCATCCGAGTTCATTCACATGCTGTTAAAACACTTTGGAATGGCGGAAGCAGATACTTTAGAATGTGTAGCAAGGGCATGTGAGGATCCCAAGTGGTGCACCGAGATATTAGTCGACCGACTGAAATGGAGTGACTATCCTGCTCTCATGTCAGTTTTAGCCCTTAATGTGTCAGCTGAACTCTTCAAGAGCTCTTCTGGAGAAGTGGTTCTTCCAGAAGCAGTCGCCCCTGGACTTAGTGATTCTGAACTGGAAGTGCAGAAGGAGTACAGCAATCAAGTATGTGTCGGCATGGTTCTTACTACATTTAAGGAAGGTTGGCAGGCAGTGTCTTACAAGACCCTTCTGCTAAGCATAGCATTGATGACACTGATTTACTATGATGGGAAAGAATATGATGACGGTGAACTGAGACTCAGATACACTCTGTCGATAGACATGCATTCCCCTCGCCCCACCCTTAGCCAGGTGGCTTTGGACTTGGTATTGAGGGACGAGACAGACGAGGAGATGAGGAAAGCTCTCAAAAGCCTTATCTACATGTGTGACATACAGGATGTTGTATCGTTCAAAGTACTTCACGTTGCAGTCTGCAGGAAGTGGCTCTTTCACGGCCCTTTGAGAATTCCATCTACAGTGGCATGTACAAATGTGTCTGTGAATGACATTCCCAAATGGGATTGGGAAAAGGAGGAGCATGTTGAATGTTTTGAGACACACCGCAAAGGGTTTGTTGACTGTCTGCCAGATTTTGTAACTAAACCAGTTAGAGAAACAATAGTAGACAACATGAGAGAAGATGGGACTCTGAAGATTGACAAGAATCTCTTCAAGCAGGACATGCAGAAGGAATTCCCTACCTTGTTCTACCCAGATTCCAAATTCTACATAGGTAGTTACTTCTTGACTACTTTCATACATTCATACATGACAAGAAGGTCACTCTCTGTCAAGAGTCTGAGGGCTGCTGGCAAGAAATCTAAAACCAAGAAGACTGGCGTTTGGAAAAGGGGAAAGTCACTGAGGTCAAGATTGCATAAATACCTGTTCTAAATGCATGCATAGACTGGACTCATTCAGTACCACTCGCAGGTGTGACTTATTATATACAGATTATAATATTGTTGTACTGAGGGGCAATGAAAACAGGCACTTAGCCTATTTATACTATGTTAGAGGAATAAAGTATTGAAAAAAAAAGAAAAAAGAATACATGTCTTCTGTGTTGATTCACTTACTTTCGAATTACCATAAGGTGGCCTTCAAATAAAGTAAACGTTGAATGGAGGGCAAAGGATAAGCCCAAGTCTATTTCCTCATTTGCATATAAGTTCAGTGGAGAAGGGACCGATTGTTCATTTGCATATAGGTTAAGTGGAGAAGGGGCTCATTTGCATATATGAAGAGAAGGGTATATAAGCTTGTGCATTTGCCAGTCCACAATCAGTCTTCATTTGTTCACCCTGAGCAGCATCACATCCAGATCTTTTGTGAACCATACATCACACTTGATTGATCATATTTGGTTGAAAGCAAGTAGTTGTTTATTAGGAGAACCTATTAACCTATACTTTGCAATCAAACAACAGTGTGAGCTAAATCATGTTTACTGACAGCGATGAGGAGGACAAGAGCCGGCCTGACATCTCGAATTGGATTGATGCAGTTTGCTGTAAAGACAAATCCATCGCTATGGCTGTACAGAAGTTGCTAGGTCCTGCAAAATTTCCACCATCTGAATTCATCCGAATGCTATTGATACACTTCGGAATGGCGGGAGCAGATGCTTTAGAATGTGTAGCAAGGGCATGTGAGGATCCCAAGTGGTGCACCGAGATATTAGTGGACAGGCTGAAATACAGTGACTATGCCGCCGCCATCTCAGCTTTAGCCCATGATACAGCGGAACTCTACAATAATTCTTCTGGAGAAGTGGTTATTCCAGAAGCAGTCGCCCCTGGACTTAGTGATTCTGAACTGGAAGTGCAAGAGGAGTACTGCAATGAAGTATGCGTCGGCATGGTTCTTACTACATTTAAGGAAGGTTGGCGTGCAGTGTCTTACAAGACTCTCATGCTGAGCATGGCATTGATGACACTGATTTACTATGATGGGAAAAAATATCATGACGGTGAATATCTTGACGATGAACTGAGACTCAAATACACTCTGTCGGTAGACAGGCATAAACATGCACAATCCGCACGCTCCACCCTTAGCCAGGTGGCTTTGGACTTGGTCTTAAGGGACGAGACAGACGAGGAGATGAGGAAAGCTCTCAAAAGCCTTATCTACATGTGCGACATACAGGATGTTAAATCATATACAGTACTTCACGTTGCAGTCTGCAGGAAGTGGCTCTGCCATGGCCCTTTGAGAATTCCATCCACAGTGGCGTGTACCAATGTGTCTGTGAATGACATTCCCAAATGGGATTGGGAAAAGGAGGAGCATGTGGAAAGTTTTGAGACAAGACGTAGAGGGTTTCTTGACTGTCTGCCTGATTCTCTAACTAAACCAGTTAAAGACATTCTGGTAGACAACATGGATGAGGATGGGTATCTGCAGATGGACAAGGAGCTCTTCAAGCAGAGCATCCAGAAGGAATTCCCCACCTTGTTCTACCCAGATTCCAAATTCTCCTATATAGGTTATAGCTTCTTGACAACTTATACACATCCATACTTGAGAAAAAGGTCACTCTCTGTCAAGAGTTTGAGGGCTGGCAAGAAATTTAAAAGTAAGCAGGGTGGTGTTTGGAAAAGGGGAAAGTCACTGAGGTCGAGATTGCGTAAATACCTGTTCTAAATGTATGTATTGACTAGATTCATTCACCACCACTCACAGGTGTGACTTATTATATACAGATTATAATATTGTTGTATTGTGAAGCAATGAAAACAGGCACTTGGCCTAGATGTACTATGTTGGAGGAATAAAGTATTGAAGAAGAAAAAAGAAAAGAAACACATGTCTTGGTTTATTGACTTATTTTTAAATACCCTCAAATAATGGAGGGCAAAGTATAAGCCCAATTTTATCTCTTCATATAGATATATATATATATATTTTTCTGCAGTCAATGCTTTCAATGTAACTAATTTTCAGCCAATAGTAGTTGGTGCAAATCTGAGATTTTCTGGTTCAGTTTGCCTGAATACAAATACTAGTAAAACCTTACTTACTACTTTTCACTTGAAAGTTAGGTAAATAAAACAGAACATATGTATTTCAAATTGGTATTCACTAAAATGAATAAACACATGTAATCAAGGTTCTATATTTATGTTTACTTCTGGTTGCATATATATATATGCAAATGATCAATTTTCTGGTTATCCAATGAAAAGGTTGCTCATCTGCATATAAACATCAACAAGGGTATATAACATTGAGGAATATCAGCAAGAGCAACAGTCACCAATGTGTTATGACCATGTTAGATTCATCAGGAGCAACTTTTCCTCATTCTTTGTCAAAACACAAACATCAAATCAAATATGGGCCTAGAGCAATCAAGAACAGAGGATCTAGAACTACTGTTTCTGTACCCGCTGATGCCACTGTTGACAAGTTGCCTGTTTCAGAGGGTGCTGCTGCTAATACTGTGAGACTTAGGGTTCAGCGCCAGTATGGACCTCGAGGGGTTATGATGCAGCAGAAACAAAAAGAAAAGGAACTATTAAGGCTGCAGCTACCTCCTCCTGCTGCATGTCGCATTGCAAGTAAAACTGCTACAACCCCATGGATTCCTTGGATCTTCCCTGCAACTCTCCCTGAGCAAAAGAAAGAAACATGGGAAGAATTTGTGGCAAGGATGAGGAGGGGGAGGCAGCCTCTACCTCCACCAATGACAATGACACAATTAGACGCGGAGCTGGGCTGGATTGGCTACAGGGCACCTAAAGAGATGGAACCTAGAAGACAGAGCAGTCTCCGGTACAGGGTGCTATACAAGATCATGGAAGAACAGATCCCCACTTCCCAGCTGCCAACGAGCCTACAGAAGGAAATCGAGGAGTTGGAGAGGGAGAAATACTTGCACTGTGTGAAATACACTGCTTATTATTCACAAACCTGTAGCTTCTGCAGAAACAGTGGATTCAAGCATCCAAGGAAGGAGTCTTGCGCATATTGCAGGAACAGGGTGCGTGGATATCAAGTGTATGAGAAATACAGAGCAGAAGAAAATGCTTCCTCATGAATCAAATAAATTGCCCTTTGTTTATGGGGACAGAAATTGACAAGTGTTGTTCCTGATTTTGTTTAGTATTTTTTTGTCTCCCATTCGGCCATCAGTTAACCTATCAAGATCAAATGTGAAGGAGAATGACCAGCACTGTAGGCCGCATCTTTTTGTTGGGGGGAAACTAAGCCCTACGACTAGTCCTAAGGGGAGATTTTCTCACTTTAATGAAATCTGGCCTACCTTCGACAGTGGTTTTTTGTCTCCCATTCGGCCATCGGTTAACCAATCGACATCAAATGTGAAGGAGAAGGACCAGCAGTGCAGGCTGCTTCTTTTTGTTGGGGGCAAGCTAAGCCCTACGACCAGTCCTAAGGGGAGATTTTCTCACTTTTATGAAATCTCTGTGAGCTGGACTTTTTTAAAGTAGGTCATGACCTACTTTCAAGTTTCAGGATGAGAAAGGGCCCATACTATAAACTGTAGCTCTAGTAAGTAGGTCATGACCTAGTTTTTTTAAATGTTCAGGATGAAAAAGGAGATATAGACTGTAGCTCTAGTAAGTAGGTCATGACCTAGTTTTTTTTAATGCTCAGTATAATAAGGAGATATTTTACCCCAGACTATATGCTGTAGCTCTAGTAAGTAGGCAATGACCTAGTTTCAAAGTTCAGTATAAGGGGGAGACATTTGGCCCAAGTAGACAGGCTCCTCGGTGGCCCAGTTGGTTAAGCATCCGCTTTCTGTGTGAGAGGTCCCGGGTTCGAATCCCGGTGGTGCCAAGTGAGAAAACCACAGAAAAGAAAAGATGAGTCACGTCTGTGAGTGTCAGTAGACAGACCAAGGTTGGCCTTCAGTGTTCTGGTTGTAAGACTTGCACTGACCCGTTTCTACCCGCAGAATGGTTTCACTTGCGACAGGTAAAAAGGATAGTAGATATCAGTGTTGTTGAGAATGGTCCTGAGCCGGGAGGGAAAAAGGCAATGATGGACTGAAGGAGACACTGAGAAAAGGTTGTGACACAAGCAGCCCTCCCCCACTATCCTGACTTGAGTGTATGGTCATAGCACATTTCGCCTCAGTCACCTGTTGGTTATCAAGTGAGATATCAATTCGCCAGGGCTTTAGAAGCTAAGGGTGTGTCGATCATGGTTGACTAAGACTATCATCACTGTTGCTTTAAAAACCCTAATGTTGGTTTCTACTAATACTGCTTCAAACAAGTGGTATTTTGTTTCCCATTCAGCCATCTGTTGACCTATCAGCACCAAATTTGAAGGAGAAGGACCAACAATGCATGCTGCTTCTTTTTGTTGGGGGCAAGCTAAGCCCTACGACCAGTCCTAAGGGGAGATTTTCTCACTTTTATGTAATCTCTGTGAGCTGGACTTTTTAAGTGGGTCATGACCTACTTTCAAGTTTCAGGATGAAAAAGGGCCCAGACTATAGACTGTAGCTATAGTAAGTAGGCAATGAAATGGTTTCAAAGTTAAGTATAAGGAGGAGATATTTGGCCCAGTGGTCCAGTTGGTTAAGCTTCCACTTTCTATTTGAGAGGTCCCCGGTTCAAATCCCTTTGGTGCCAGGTGAGAAAGTGGTATTTTGTCTCCCATTCGGCCATCAGTTAACCTATCAAGATCAAATGTGAAGGAGAATGACCAGCACTGTAGGCCGCATCTTTTTGTTGGGGGGAAACTAAGCCCTACGACTAGTCCTAAGGGGAGATTTTCTCACTTTAATGAAATCTGGCCTACCTCCGACAGTGGTTTTTTGTCTCCCATTCGGCCATCGGTTAACCAATCGACATCAAATGTGAAGGAGAAGGACCAGCAGTGCAGGCTGCTTCTTTTTGTTGGGGGCAAGCTAAGCCCTACGACCAGTCCTAAGGGGAGATTTTCTCACTTTTATGAAATCTCTGTGAGCTGGACTTTTTAAAAGTAGGTCATGACCTACTTTCAAGTTTCAGGATGAGAAAGGGCCCATACTATAAACTGTAGCTCTAGTAAGTAGGTCATGACCTAGTTTTTTTAAATGTTCAGGATGAAAAAGGAGATATAGACTGTAGCTCTAGTAAGTAGGTCATGACCTAGTTTTTTTTAATGCTCAGTATAATAAGGAGATATTTTACCCCAGACTATATGCTGTAGCTCTAGTAAGTAGGCAATGACCTAGTTTCAAAGTTCAGTATAAGGGGGAGACATTTGGCCCAAGTAGACAGGCTCCTCGGTGGCCCAGTTGGTTAAGCATCCGCTTTCTGTGTGAGAGGTCCCGGGTTCGAATCCCGGTGGTGCCAAGTGAGAAAACCACAGAAAAGAAAAGATGAGTCACGTCTGTGAGTGTCAGTAGACAGACCAAGGTTGGCCTTCAGTGTTCTGGTTGTAAGACTTGCACTGACCCGTTTCTACCCGCAGAATGGTTTCACTTGCGACAGGTAAAAAGGATAGTAGATATCAGTGTTGTTGAGAATGGTCCTGAGCCGGGAGGGAAAAAGGCAATGATGGACTGAAGGAGACACTGAGAAAAGGTTGTGACACAAGCAGCCCTCCCCCACTATCCTGACTTGAGTGTATGGTCATAGCACATTTCGCCTCAGTCACCTGTTGGTTATCAAGTGAGATATCAATTCGCCAGGGCTTTAGAAGCTAAGGGTGTGTCGATCATGGTTGACTAAGACTATCATCACTGTTGCTTTAAAAACCCTAATGTTGGTTTCTACTAATACTGCTTCAAACAAGTGGTATTTTGTTTCCCATTCAGCCATCTGTTGACCTATCAGCACCAAATTTGAAGGAGAAGGACCAACAATGCATGCTGCTTCTTTTTGTTGGGGGCAAGCTAAGCCCTACGACCAGTCCTAAGGGGAGATTTTCTCACTTTTATGTAATCTCTGTGAGCTGGACTTTTTAAGTGGGTCATGACCTACTTTCAAGTTTCAGGATGAAAAAGGGCCCAGACTATAGACTGTAGCTATAGTAAGTAGGCAATGAAATGGTTTCAAAGTTAAGTATAAGGAGGAGATATTTGGCCCAGTGGTCCAGTTGGTTAAGCTTCCACTTTCTATTTGAGAGGTCCCCGGTTCAAATCCCTTTGGTGCCAGGTGAGAAAGTGGTATTTTGTCTCCCATTCGGCCATCAGTTAACCTATCAAGATCAAATGTGAAGGAGAATGACCAGCACTGTAGGCCGCATCTTTTTGTTGGGGGGAAACTAAGCCCTACGACTAGTCCTAAGGGGAGATTTTCTCACTTTAATGAAATCTGGCCTACCTCCGACAGTGGTTTTTTGTCTCCCATTCGGCCATCGGTTAACCAATCGACACCAAGTTTGAAGGAGAAGGACCAGCAGTGCATGCTGCTTCTTTTTGGTGAGGGCAAGCTAAGCCCTACGACCAGTCCTAAGGGGAGATTTTCTCACTTTTATGAAATCTCTGTAAGCTGGACTTTTTAAAAGTAGGTCATGACCTACTTTCAAGGTTCAGGATAAAAAAGGGCCCAGACTATAGACTGTAGCTCTAGTAAGTAGGTCATGACCTAGTTCTTTTTTAATGCTCAGGATGAAAAAGGAGATATAGACTATAGCTTTAGTAAGTAGGCAATGACCTAGTTTCACAGTTCAGTATAAGGGGGAGACATTTGGCCCAAGTAGACAGGCTCCTCGGTGGCCCAGTTGGTTGAGCATCCGCTTTCTGTGTGAGAGGTCCCGGGTTCGAATCCCGGTGGTGCCAAGTGAGAAAAACACAGAAAAGAAATGATGAGTCACGTCTGTGAGTGTCAGTTGACAGACCAAGGTTGGCCTTCAGTGTTCTGGTTGTAAGACTTGCACTGACCCGTTTCTACCCGCAGAATGGTTTCACTTGCGACAGGTAAAAAGGATAGTAGATATCAGTGTTGTTGAGAATGGTCCTGAGCCGGGAGGGAAAAAGGCAATGATGGACTGAAGGAGACACTGAGAAAAGGTTGTGACACAAGCAGCCCTCCCCCACTATCCTGACTTGAGTGTATGGTCATAGCACATTTCGCCTCAGTCACCTGTTGGTTATCAAGTGAGATATCAATTCGCCAGGGCTTTAGAAGCTAAGGGTGTGTCGATCATGGTTGACTAAGACTATCATCACTGTTGCTTTAAAAACCCTAATGTTCGTTTCTACTAATACTGCTTCAAACAAGTGGTATTTTGTTTCCCATTCAGCCATCTGTTGACCTATCAGCACCAAATTTGAAGGAGAAGGACCAACAATGCATGCTGCTTCTTTTTGTTGGGGGCAAGCTAAGCCCTACGACCAGTCCTAAGGGGAGATTTTCTCACTTTTATGTAATCTCTGTGAGCTGGACTTTTTAAGTGGGTCATGACCTACTTTCAAGTTTCAGGATGAAAAAGGGCCCAGACTATAGACTGTAGCTATAGTAAGTAGGCAATGAAATGGTTTCAAAGTTAAGTATAAGGAGGAGATATTTGGCCCAGTGGTCCAGTTGGTTAAGCTTCCACTTTCTATTTGAGAGGTCCCCGGTTCAAATCCCTTTGGTGCCAGGTGAGAAAGTGGTATTTTGACTCCCATTCGGCCATCAGTTAACCTATCAAGATCAAATCTGAAGGAGAAGGACCAGCAGTGCAGGGCGCTTCTTTTTGTTGGGGGCAAGCTAAGCCCTACGACCAGTCCTAAGGGGATATTTTCTCACTTCAATGAAATCTGGCCTACCTCCGACTGGTTTTTTGTCTCCCATTAGGCCATCGGTCAACCAATCATCACCAAGTTTGAAGGAGAAGAACCAGCAGTGCATGCTGCTTCTTTTTGGTGAGGGCAAGCTAAGCCCTACGACCAGTCCTAAGGGGAGATTTTCTCACTTTTATGAAATCTCTGTGAGCTGGACTTTTTAAAAGTAGGTCATGACCTACTTTCAAGTTTCAGGATGAAAAAGGGCCCATACTATAGACTGTGGCTCTAGTAAGTAGGTCATGACCTAGTTTTTTTTAATGCTCAGTATAATTAGGAGATATTTTACCCCAGACTATATGCTGTAGCTCTAGTAAGTAGGTAATGACCTGGTTTCAAAGTTCAGTATAAGGGGGAGACATTTGGCCCAAGTAGACAGGCTCCTCGGTGGCCTAGTTGGTTGAGCATCCGCTTTCTGTGTGAGAGGTCCCGGGTTCGAATCCCGGTGGTGCCAAGTGAGAAAAACACAGAAAAGAAATGATGAGTCACGTCTGTGAGTGTCAGCAGACAGACCAAGGTTGGCCTTCAGTGTTCTGGTTGTAAGACTTGCACTGACCCGCTTCTACCCGCAGAATGGTTTCACTTGCGACAGGTAAAAAGGATAGTAGATATCAGTGTTGTTGAGAATGGTCCTGAGCCGGGAGGGAAAAAGGCAATGATGGACTAAAGGAGACACTGAGAAAAGGTTGTGACACAAGCAACCCTCCCCCACTATCCTGACTTGAGTGTATGGTCATAGCACAATTCGCCTCAGTCACCTGTTGGTTATCAAGTGAGATATCAATTCGCCAGGGCTTTAGAAGCTAAGGGTGTGTCGATCATGGTTGACTAAGACTATCATCACTGTTGCTTTAAAAACCCTAATGTTGGTTTCTACTAATACTGCTTCAAACAAGTGGTATTTTGTTTCACATTCAGCCATCTGTTGACCTATCAGCACCAAATTTGAAGGAGAAGGACCAACAATGCATGCTGCTTCTTTTTGTTGGGGGCGAGCTAAGCCCTACGACCAGTCCTAAGGGGAGATTTTCTCACTTTTATGTAATCTCTGTGAGCTGGACTTTTTAAGTAGGTCATGACCTACTTTCAAGTTTCAGGATGAAAAAGGGCCCAGACTATAGACTGTAGCTCTAGTAAGTAGGCAATGAAATGGTTTCAAAGTTAAGTATAAGGAGGAGATATTTGGCCCAGTGGTCCAGTCGGTTAAGCTTCCACTTTCTATTTGAGAGGTCCCCGGTTCAAATCCCTTTGGTGCCAGGTGAGAAAGTGGTATTTTGTCTCCCATTCGGCCATCAGTTAACCTATCAAGATCAAATCTGAAGGAGAAGGACCAGCAGTGCAGGCCGCTTCTTTTTGTTGGGGGCAAGCTAAGCCCTACGACCAGTCCTAAGGGGAGATTTTCTCACTTTAATGAAATCTGGCCTACCTCCGACAGTGGTTTTTTCTCTCCCGTTCGGCCATCGGTTAACCAATCGACACCAAGTTTGAAGGAGAAGGACCAGCAGTGCATGCTGCTTCTTTTTGATGAGGGCAAGCTAAGCCCTACGACCAGTCCTAAGGGGAGATTTTCTCACTTTTATGAAATCTCTGTGAGCTGGACTTTTTAAAAGTAGGTCATGACCTACTTTCAAGGTTCAGGATAAAAAAGGGCCCAGACCAGAGACTGTAGCTCTAGTAAGTAGGTCATGACCTAGTTTTTTTTTAATGTTCAGGATGAAAAAGGAGATATATAGACTATAGCTTTAGTAAGTAGGCAATGACCTAGTTTCAAAGTTCAGTATAAGGGGGAGACATTTGGCCCAAGTAGACAGGCTCCTCGGTGGCCCAGTTGGTTAAGCATCTGCTTTCTGTGTGAGAGGTCCCGGGTTCGAATCCCGGTGGTGCCAAGTGAGAAAACCACAGAAAAGAAAAGATGAGTCACGTCTGTGAGTGTCAGTTGACAGACCAAGGTTGGCCTTCAGTGTTCTGGTTGTAAGACTTGCACTGACCCGCTTCTACCCGCAGAATGGTTTCACTTGCGACAGGTAAAAAGGATAGTAGATATCAGTGTTGTTGAGAATGGTCCTGAGCCGGGAGGGAAAAAGGCAATGATGGACTGAAGGAGACACTGAGAAAAGGTTGTGACACAAGCAGCCCTCCCCCACTATCCTGACTTGAGTGTATGGTCATAGCACATTTCGCCTCAGTCACCTGTTGGTTATCAAGTGAGATATCAATTCGCCAGGGCTTTAGAAGCTAAGGGTGTGTCGATCATGGTTGACTAAGACTATCATCACTGTTGCTTTAAAAAAAAAACCTAATGTTGGTTTCTACTAATACTGCTTCAAACAAGTGGTATTTTGTTTCCCATTCAGCCATCTGTTGACCTATCAGCACCAAATTTGAAGGAGAAGGACCAACAATGCATGCTGCTTCTTTTTGTTGGGGGCAAGCTAAGCCCTACGACCAGTCCTAAGGGGAGATTTTCTCACTTTTATGTAATCTCTGTGAGCTGGACTTTTTAAGTAGGTCATGACCTACTTTCAAGTTTCAGGATGAAAAAGGGCCCAGACTATAGACTGTAGCTATAGTAAGTAGGCAATGAAATGGTTTCAAAGTTAAGTATAAGGAGGAGATATTTGGCCCAGTGGTCCAGTTGGTTAAGCTTCCACTTTCTATTTGAGAGGTCCCCGGTTCAAATCCCTTTGGTGCCAGGTGAGAAAGTGGTATTTTGTCTCCCATTCGGCCATCAGTTAACCTATCAAGATCAAATGTGAAGGAGAATGACCAGCACTGTAGGCCGCATCTTTTTGTTGGGGGGAAACTAAGCCCTACGACTAGTCCTAAGGGGAGATTTTCTCACTTTAATGAAATCTGGCCTACCTCCGACAGTGGTTTTTTGTCTCCCATTCGGCCATCGGTTAACCAATCGACACCAAGTTTGAAGAAGAAGGACCAGCAGTGCATGCTGCTTCTTTTTGGTGAGGGCAAGCTAAGCCCTACGACCAGTCCTAAGGGGAGATTTTCTCACTTTTATGAAATCTCTGTGAGCTGGACTTTTTAAAAGTAGGTCATGACCTACTTTCAAGGTTCAGGATAAAAAAGGGCCCAGACTATAGACTGTAGCTCTAGTAAGTAGGTCATGACCTAGTTCTTTTTTAATGCTCAGGATGAAAAAGGAGATATAGACTATAGCTTTAGTAAGTAGGCAATGACCTAGTTTCACAGTTCAGTATAAGGGGGAGACATTTGGCCCAAGTAGACAGGCTCCTCGGTGGCCCAGTTGGTTAAGCATCCGCTTTCTGTGTGAGAGGTCCCGGGTTCGAATCCCGGTGGTGCCAAGTGAGAAAACCACAGAAAAGAAAAGATGAGTCACATCTGTGAGTGTCAGTTGACAGACCAAGGTTGGCCTTCAGTGTTCTGGTTGTAAGACTTGCACTGACCCGCTTCTACCCGCAGAATGGTTTCACTTGCGACAGGTAAAAAGGATAGTAGATATCAGTGTTGTTGAGAATGGTCCTGAGCCGGGAGGGAAAAAGGCAATGATGGACTGAAGGAGACACTGAGAAAAGGTTGTGACACAAGCAGCCCTCCCCCACTATCCTGACTTGAGTGTATGGTCATAGCACATTTCGCCTCAGTCACCTGTTGGTTATCAAGTGAGATATCAATTCGCCAGGGCTTTAGAAGCTAAGGGTGTGTCGATCATGGTTGACTAAGACTATCATCACTGTTGCTTTAAAAAAAACCTAATGTAATTTGGGTTCTTCTATACCTCATAAGCCTATTATTGTTTTTTTACCATTTTAAAAGTTGACATAGTCTATTACAACTTTGCTCTCATATTTCAGGGTTGTTTTTTTTCCCCCTTTTTATTCAAATTTAAAAAGTAAATCATCCCCCTTGCTTCCATTTTCACCATTCAACCAAAACCTGATCACTTTTATTGTACAGTTCTAAATGACTGGATTGGCTGGTGCCTCTGTAATTTCTCAATTTAGCTGCTTAATAAAGATTCCATGAGAATTTCCTTTTTTTCAAAACATGTAGAAGCATTAAAAATAAAAACTATTAGCCTAGTTCCACATGACTAATGTTGAACACACCAGTTTTGGTGTTTTCTGAATCCGATTTCCCAGGGTCAGACTGAAACTTGGTGAATCTGAAATTGGATTTTCCAAGTCAGACTTGATGTTGACTGAATCTGAAATCGGATTTTCGGGGTCAACTTGGAGGGTACTTCAGTAAGCTCCACATCAGGTTTTGACAAGAAGAAGAGAAATCTTCTTCTTCTGGAGACGACAAATTTGCTGGGTTTTTTGCTGTTGTTGTTGCTGCTGCTGCTACCACTGTTACTGCTACTCACAATGTTCGGCCTGTTCCATTTCAGGCGAGACAGTAGTAATGGTAGTAGTAAGTGGCTAACCGGCAGGAGTGGCATAATCAGCATCAGACTCCCATTTTTTATTTTTCTCCCACGAGGAAGAAAAAAAAAGAGAAAAAATGGGGGTGAAGGTTCGTCACAGCTGGTTGGCGTGGTTGGGGCCCTCCAGCAGTAACAGAATTTCAGAGTTGGACTGGGATCGGCTCTGAAATCAGTTACCAAAGTCAGTGCTACTATATAGTCCGGCTGCTGCTATTTGCTTCTTTGATGTTCCCCTGGTTCGATGGTTACTATCTTTGTGGAAAGAGTGGATCGCCATTGTCAGCTCCTCCCCCAACATTGTATTGGGAGTAGATCTCTGTCTTATGACAGTTTGAAACAAGCGAGGGTCTTCCAGGCACCTGAAAGGGAGCCTAGGGAGTGTAAGGGTCATGAGTCCATCTCCAACACAAGGTCATCGAATTGGGTGGAAAATTGAAGGGGCTTATTGTTGGCATCCGGGAGCACTGCATTTACTAGAGATGAGGAAGCTGCTTCTATTACTGCTGCTATGTTTTTGCTACTACTTGTTGTCAAACCAACTACTACTGCTACTGTTACCGATGATCATGACATGTCAACCTTGTGTTTGGTTAGAAGGAGAAGAAGAAATTTGAGGGATTTGAATTTCGTGTGGGAAAGTGGCGGTGAATTTCTCTGTTTGCTGTGGCCGGGCAATCAGAAGGGATGAACCTCCCTTTACTCTCATGAAGTTCAGGCTTACTTTTTTTTTTCGCGGCCAGGAAAAAAAGATTAGGTTACTTGCGATCGGAGTAATTCCTCTTAATACTGATTTTTCTTACGAGCTGACACTTTGTTGATGTGTGGGTACAGTGGTATTGATAGTAATGACAACAAGTACGGCAAAGGTAGTAGCAGTGGAGGCAGTCTTTTATTCTGTCTCGTCATCCTCCATCATTTCTCCCTTTCCATCTCATCATTACTGCTCTTTTTAACCTAATCCATGTACCACTCTTCCTTTTCAGCTTTTTAATTTCTTTTTTTTTTTAATTTAATTTTTTCTTCTTTTCTTTTGGGTGTTGAGGTGCTCGGTTGTAGTTGCTCTGTGCGTTGAAGTCGGTTTTACATGCCCCAAGGGTTGGTGAGACTGAGTTGGATCTCCCCCTAGGGTCGGCTGATTCCTGTGTTGAAACGAAGTGTTGCTGTAAGTAGCCCACCAGGAGCCTAGGCAACTTACAACTGAATGATGCCCTCAATCTTATTTTCTTTGGCAAACTTTTTTTTTTTCTTGAGAGAAACCTGGTTTGGCTGCTCTGTGCGTTGCAGTCGGTTTTACATGCCCCAAGGGTTGGTGAGACTGAGTTGGATCTCCCCCTCGGGTCGGCTGATCCCTGCGTTGAAACGAAGTGTTGCTGTAAGTAACCCACCAGGAGCCTAGGCACCAGACCTTAAGGGTGGACCTCATTCAAAATTCATTTTTATTCCAAATTCTTTTTTTTTTTTTTTGATTTTCTTGATTGCTACTGATTGTCTTTGTTCTCGTAAGAGGGGCCAAGACAAACAGGAGACACATATAACTGGAGGTGAGACTTTTGGCCTTTAGATTTGGTATGCTCACCACATGAGTGTTCAGCGAAGGTTGGGGCTGGCACCAAACACTGTGTAGTTTTTAACCTAATCCATGTACCACTCTTCCTTTTCAGCTTTTTAGATTTTTTATTTAATTTTTTATTTTTATTTTCTTTTTTTCTTTTCTTTTGGGTGTTGAGGTGCTCGGTTGTAGTTGCTCTGTGCGTTGAAGTCGGTTTTACATGCCCCAAGGGTTGGTGAGACTGAGTTGGATCTCCCCCTAGGGTCGGCTGATTCCTGCGTCGAGATGCCTGTGGGTGTTGCCCACACACCAGGAGCCTAGGCAACTTATAACTGAATGATGCCCTCAATCTTATTTTCTTTGGCAAACTTTTTTTTTTTCTTGAGAGAAACCTGGTTTGGCTGCTCTGTGCGTTGCAGTCGGTTTTACATGCCCCAAGGGTTGGTGAGACTGAGTTGGATCTCCCCCTAGGGTCGGCTGATTCCTGTGTTGAAACGAAGTGTTGCTGTAAGTAGCCCACCAGGAGCCTAGGCAACTTACAACTGAATGATGCCCTCAATCTTATTTTCTTTGGCAAACTTTTTTTTTTTCTTGAGAGAAACCTGGTTTGGCTGCTCTGTGCGTTGCAGTCGGTTTTACATGCCCCAAGGGTTGGTGAGACTGAGTTGGATCTCCCCCTCGGGTCGGCTGATCCCTGCGTTGAAACGAAGTGTTGCTGTAAGTAACCCACCAGGAGCCTAGGCACCAGACCTTAAGGGTGGACCTCATTCAAAATTCATTTTTATTCCAAATTCTTTTTTTTTTTTTTTGATTTTCTTGATTGCTACTGATTGTCTTTGTTCTCGTAAGAGGGGCCAAGACAAACAGGAGACACATATAACTGGAGGTGAGACTTTTGGCCTTTAGATTTGGTATGCTCACCACATGAGTGTTCAGCGAAGGTTGGGGCTGGCACCAAACACTGTGTAGTTTTTAACCTAATCCATGTACCACTCTTCCTTTTCAGCTTTTTAGATTTTTTATTTAATTTTTTATTTTTATTTTCTTTTTTTCTTTTCTTTTGGGTGTTGAGGTGCTCGGTTGTAGTTGCTCTGTGCGTTGAAGTCGGTTTTACATGCCCCAAGGGTTGGTGAGACTGAGTTGGATCTCCCCCTAGGGTCGGCTGATTCCTGCGTCGAGATGCCTGTGGGTGTTGCCCACACACCAGGAGCCTAGGCAACTTATAACTGAATGATGCCCTCAATCTTATTTTCTTTGGCAAACTTTTTTTTTTTCTTGAGAGAAACCTGGTTTGGCTGCTCTGTGCGTTGCAGTCGGTTTTACATGCCCCAAGGGTTGGTGAGACTGAGTTGGATCTCCCCCTCGGGTCGGCTGATCCCTGCGTCGAGATGCCTGTGGGTGTTGCCCACACACCAGGAGCCTAGGCACCAGACCTTAAGGGTGGACCTCATTCAAAATTCATTTTTATTCCAAATTCTCTTTTTTTATATGATTTTCTTGATTGCTACTGATTGTCTTTGTTCTCGTAAGAGGGCCAAGACAAACAGGAGACACATATAACTGGAGGTGAGACTTTTGGCCTTTAGATTTGGTATGCTCACCACATGAGTGTTCAGCGAAGGTTGGGGCTGGCACCAAACACTGTGTTTTTTCATCATTGTCATCACACCTACACACATTTGCACATACATGAACAAACATACATACATAATTTACTACACATACTTACACATACATAATCAAAGAATTATACTTTATCGTTTCATGAGGTCTAGATATGGAGTGCACTTTTGAAAATTTAACTTGATTCAACCTAATTGTGTCTACAATAGAAGTGTAGTAAACTTCTTAGAGTAGGTATAAACCATTTTAGCTTCTTAAAGTAGGTAGGGCATAAACCATTTTAGCTTCTTAGAGTAGGTACGACATAAACCATTTTAGCTTCTTAGAGTAGGTAGGACATAAACTATTTTAGCTTCTTAGAGTAGGTAGGGCATAAACCATTTTAGCTTCTTAGAGCAGGTAGGGCATAAACCATTTAGCTTCTTAGAGTAGGTAGGGCATAAACCATTTAGCTTCTTAGAGCAGGTTGGGCATAAACCATTTAGCTTCTTAGAGTAGGTAGGGCATAAACCATTTAGCTTCTTAGAGTAGGTAGGGCATAAACCATTTAGCTTCTTAGAGTAGGTAGGATATAAACTATTTTAGCTTCTTACAGTAGGTAGGGCATAAAAAATTTAGCTTCTTAGAGCAGGTAGGGCATAAACCATTTAGCTTCTTAGAGTAGGTAGGGCATAAACCATTTAGCTTCTTAGAGCAGGTTGGGCATAAACCATTTAGCTTCTTAGAGTAGGTAGGGCATAAACCATTTAGCTTCTTAGAGTAGGTAGGGCATAAACCATTTAGCTTCTTAGAGTAGGTAGGGCATAAACCATTTAGCTTCTTAGAGTAGGTACGACATAAACCATTTTAGCTTCTTAGAGCAGGTAGGGCATAAACCATTTAGCTTCTTAGAGTAGGTAGGGCATAAACCATTTTAGCTTCTTAGAGTAGGTACGACATAAACCATTTTAGCTTCTTAGAGTAGGTAGGATATAAACTATTTTAGCTTCTTACAGTAGGTAGGGCATAAAAAATTTAGCTTCTTAGAGCAGGTAGGGCATAAACCATTTAGCTTCTTAGAGTAGGTAGGGCATAAACCATTTAGCTTCTTAGAGTAGGTACGACATAAACCATTTTAGCTTCTTAGAGTAGGTAGGACATAAATCATTTTAGCTTCTTAGAGTACAGTTTCATAGTACAGGCAAGAGAACAAAAGGAGGCAATGAAACCTATCGGGTAATTGAAGGCTGATTGCCACTTAATGACAGCGAGGTCGGGGCTGTCATTTTATCTATTTTAAACATTCTATCTTTTTTTCATATATTCTGTGTCACACTGCCTTCACCGACTGGAGTGCTCAGGGTATCGACTGCATTAGGAAGAATGATGTGCGAGTGGTTTTGGCACTTGCCATGCTTACCTGTACCCTAAACCTAACCTGTTTGATGCTAACCAGCTCTGTCCTACTATATTGGCAGTTAAACCTGTGCTTCAAAATACATTATAACACCAGTAAAATTGGAAAAGTTTTCTGAATTCTCCCAACCAAACAAAGAGGAGAAAAATGTCAAATAAACGGGAAAAAAAAAAAGTGAATCAACGTGTTTCGTGTCATTTTTCCTTATTATCTCTTCTAATAAAGTCATGGTATTCTCATTGAAATGCTGCTATATTTTGCAAATAGTTTCGGCCATCTATATTTCTGCTACTACAACAACGATCGATCTGAACGCTTTCAAATTCCTTCAAAAGTAATAATGATACTGAGAACTCTGCAATCAAAACCATGACTCCTTGGTAACTTTTTATGAGCTCTATCTTTCTTGAGACCAGCTTGGTCGAATACTAACACCATTACTGATGCTGATTCCTAATAGCTTTATCCTTGGTATATCCTAACTTCTGCAATAAGCTGTTTCTAGTCCCCTTCCCAACACCACTTGAAGTGAAAATAGGATTTTACGGAGCGACGTTAGCACTACTTCAGAACGATGAATTCCTAAATTATTAGCCCATGGCAAGCAGAGAAGAATAATAAGCATCAAGATGAATAAAGAATCAACCATATACGATCCAGATTATTTTGGGTGCATGCAGAAAGAACATCTGCTCCGTGAAGAAAGAATCTTTTTCCTACTAGACATCAAAAGAGGAGACATGCCAACTAAATGTTTGGATAGTGCTAATGAAACAATCCAGAAACTCTTCGACTTTTTTGTGTTTGTTCACAAAATGTTCTACAAAAAAAGGAGCTCAACAGACATATTTCTCATACAGCAGGAACATCTCATCAATGGCAGCAAGTGGCTGAGAGCCAAGGCTTCATCTGGCTACTTGGTTGTATTCTCTTTTTTGAAGCAGGATTTCGAGAAACATTTCCCCCTAGTTGCCAGGGCAACTCTAGCTGTTGCCAATGGATTCCTAAAGACAGGAGAAGCATTTGCCACTGAAAGCGATTGGGAGAAACTGGAGGAGAAACTGGAGGGCTTTGATTCGTTCACGGGGGACAGTTCCATGAACAAAAGACGTGTAGCGGTACCTAGTAAGGGTGCTCCTTCTGGTTTCCCTGCAATCAAGACCACTTTGGAGTTTGACGACCTGATAAGAGCATATTATTTTTTCAGCAACGACATGCCAAATGATGTGGAAGACGAGGAGAGTGACGAAGATGAAACATGGAGAAAGCGAGCTTTCATGTTTAGCCCATTCTACTTGTTCAGAGTGAGTGACAGAATGACTATGAGGTACGAGCTACTCTTAGTACTTGCAAAATCCTTGTTAAAGAAAGAACAAGTTGAAGGTCGTCACAATTTCAACAAAAACTTCTCAGGTATAGAGGCAGCTGCCAAAGTTCTTCAAGGAAAAAACATTCACGACGAGGCATTTCAGCGTCACTTTGATCTCTACAAGTGGGAAGATACCATCACTGGTGCAACTGATGCCGTGGGATACACTTTCTTCAATTTGACCAACTACATTGCCTGGAAACTCAGCCCCATCCACACCCACACTGGTTTCTTCTACCACCATGATTTCTATGAGCTAGCGTACGACTGCAGTTTGGCAGAATGCGGAATGAGCTACATCTCTAAATGCAGGGAGGATGAAAGAGATGTAGAAATGACACCAGAGTCATTGTCACCATCACAGAACATCTCTCTTCTTAGGGCAACTCAGGTGGGCCTGCTACTGAACAGATCCAAAAGAAGAAGACAGCCAACAGAGGAGGAAAAGCACTTCGATCTTCTCTACCCCTCTCTCAGCGAGCTATCCAGAATGTTTGAAAGTTTAGCTAACTGCAGAAAGGACGGCCAGGTGGCCAAGCTTTTCATAGAGGACTGGTCTTTCATGCTTAACATCTATAGGATATACATGGCAAACAATGATGCTCTCTGTGGTACAGCACGCAGGGAACAGTACACCAAACAGAGATTGATTCGCAAGACCTTCACTGATGACAATCTGAATGGCACCCGCCTCATGTGCATTCAGAAGACAAGCGGAGGAGTGGAAGCATACCAGGACATCTTCGTGCAACAGATGTTAGCTGGTGCCAATGTAACGAGCATCAAGCAGTTGATGGTCGAGTTTGTCATGATGCTGATGGGCAACATATTGGGTTTCACGACCAAGACTCCTAAACCAGCCATCGTCCTCAACGGGCCACCTGGAGCGGGAAAGTCACACACGGCACATGCCTGTAGGATGATTGCAGTGGGATCGAGGGAAACAGCCAATCCGTTGGCATTCATCGAGCAGCACTATGCAACTGCAAGGTCTTTCACTGCTTCGAGCGAAAACAAGTACGACAGCGTTTCAGGATCGAGATTGATAGAGGAATGGCAGTCTGGAGAAGGAAAAGAAAACAACTTTGCCAAGAACACTAGCCTAGAGTCCACAACACTGAAGAATGTGTTGGACCATGGTCTCTGCATTTCAGAACGAGGAAAAGTTAAGGAATCAGGTGGTGAAATCTACTCTACTCGTGACTTTGCTCTGAATGACCGCTCCTACATCATACTGGCTAACGGCTTCTCTGTGTGCTCCAGCCTAGAGGACAGATGTCTGGTCTATGAGATCCCTGGCCTACTCTCCTCTGAAAGCTGTAGGGACAGCGATCAGGTTCAAGTAGAGAGAAAGCTCTATTCAATGAAGATACCAGAGATGTTTGCTTTCTATAGATTCCACATCTCAGAGGCCATCAACAGGAAGAGGATCGGCTTGCAGATCAAAGAGCTCGAGGCCCATGATGAGTTGGATGACTACGAAGCTGACTTGACAAGAGCTAGGATGAGGGCTGTTCTCAAGGAAATGGGGTACGATACCTCTGTGATGATGCCAAAACGGAAATGGATTCAGATAAGGAATTATGCTGAGATCTTTTCCTGTTGGAGGGCAGTAACCGAGGTCTGTGGATTCAGGAATACTAGAGTACTGTCAAATGCAGACATGCCACCGGCAACCCAACTGCAGAATAATAATTTGTTCTTGCAACAGCTGACCGTAGAAGAGAAGACCTTGATGATGGAAAAACAAACAGTGCTTGACCCTGCAGACTTGCTGTCTGCTGCAACAATGGTACTCAAGTTCACGGATGACCACAGCAGAGTTGTGCGGGCACTCTGTTGTCACCTGGTGGATCCCACCTGTGTAGAGTTGCCAGAGTACAACTGGAATGCTGTCAAGGAGAGTTACTTTCTGATCAAGGGAGTGAGCCTCAAGTGGATGAGTCATGAGATGAAGAGCAAAGGAACACCGATATTGGAGGAGACATTGGAAGACTGCTTCTCTGACTTGGAGGAAAAGAGAATGGCAAACTCGGGTGGATCTGCTGTGTTCAGACGGTTCGATGGTAACGCAGCTCGATGGGACAGACAAAAGAGGCGGTTTGACTTGCTCCTACACACTAGGTATGCAGCTTCGATCTTCTGCCAGTTCGAGAAACGTGCAGTGGAAACATGCATTTCCTTTGTAGTGGAACAACTGCTGAACGCAAATGCACAAGTCAAGTGGCACACTTCCTGGCCCAGGAGCACTGTGGCAGGGAAACTTGCAGCAACAGATGGAAGCGTAGAGGTGACAGTACCACAAGAATTGCTCAAAACCTTCCACTTTCTCTGTAGTCTGAGAGAGGAAGGAGGCCCCATGCATCTTGAGTATAACAAGTTTGCATGGCCAGTTGACTTTGCAGACACAAGAAGGAAGATCGCTCAATATCTGCTCGTGCAAAGTTTGGCCACTGGCAAAAGTCCACTGGAGACTGATAACGATGGCTATTTTTCTGTCCAAACCACAGAGGAACTGAAACAACTGTTTAGGCACAGGCAGACAGTGTTCCATAGAGAAGAGGAGGATATGGAGGTAGACATAGAGGTAGACGACATTCCAGTTCATTTCCCACAAAGAGATGACACAAGAGACAGCAGCACCGATGACAATGGCACCGATGACAGCAGCAGCAGCAGCAGCATGATCCACTATGCCATTTTCACACCACAGTTTGCCCACTACCAAGAACTACGCAATAAAATCATGCTAAGTGGTAGTCTTCTGGCCAACAAAGAAGGTTATCTCAGAGTGAACACTCCCATTGTTCGCACACCTAATGAACAGGTACCACACAACATTTTCCCCAAAGTTGGGCTATGGATCACTAAACCTCTAGCTATGAAACTTCACTGCAGTCTGCTTCAAGAAATCCCTGAAATGTCTGTTGAAATAGCAGAAGGAGCAAGAGGAGGAGTAGGAGCAGCAGCAGCAGGTCAAAGTCCAGCAGAGATCTTTGTCAGAAAGGCTCTGTGCCAAAACATGACGGACATGTCATCAGTGTTAGTGTTCAATCGCGACAGATGCTATGAAACACAGAAACCAGAGGATGCATTCTCATTCGTCCAAGTACCAGCTGTGCTGCCAGAATTCTGGGAAAATCTAGAGGAGAAATGGGACAGACAAAACGATTTGAATCTTAACAAATGGAAACATCCACACACCAAAAAGTCCTCCTTTGCTCCGGGCCACATCAACATTAAGTTGGCCTACAAACATCTCTTGCTTGAAGGGAAAGTAGCCCAGCTGAGGAATGACAAAGAAGCGTCGGCAACAGATGGCGACTTCAGGAAAAACCTGAAGAAGATGGTGATGTCACAGGCCAGGCAGATGAAACCTTATGTGGCTCTGCAAGCTGAGCATCTCCTTCCTTATCCAAACTCTGTTATGTCGTATTGAAATAAAAAGTGAAAGAAAATACACACACACACGAAAATTAGTTGTCAATGTTTATGTCCCTGTCCACTTTATTGATACAGACAAATTCACCTAATCTTTACTGGTGCTCCATAAGCATGTGGAAATGGGATTTTAGACTGTAATCTAGCTGTGACTTCAGGTGAATGTGTTCTTATGATTAGGGAAAGAAGCAAGATGCGTAATTTGAGTACAGAGTTTTTCTTCACAAAGAACAGTATGTTGTTAGATGAAGTCATCTCTTTGCTTTATAAGGCACTGAGAAGAAAAGACACTGTGTTTGTTCACAGAGCCACCAGGGAGCTATTGCTAGGAAATCAGCTGAGGTGGTGCAACATTTTGTGTTCTTTCTTTGAAGATCATTGCCTAGCTGATGTGGAGTGTCTTCAATACATTTTGGAAAACCACAATCGCAAAGGCAAACAGAACAAGTTCAACTGTGTGGAAATGATTCTCACTCAATGTAGAACATGCAGGATAGCTCCTAGGATGGCAAGGCATTTCGCAAAAAACTGCAAACCAGAAAAACTGACGACATGCAACAAAGAACCCACTGTCCTAGGATTAGTGGAGCCACTGTATGGATCCATCGACTGTGATGAACTGCTTACTCAACTTCTGTGTGCTTGGAAGACCAAAAACTGGAATCAAGTTGGGGCCTATGCTGCTGTGGCTGCTTCAGTGATCCAAGTAGAGGGCTGTGGTCGAAAACTTACAGAGAAAGGGAAAAGGTATGTTACGATGAGCAAAGAAAAGACAGGCAGAGGATCACTCGTGTATCCACAGTTTTACCATGTAGTTTTTGCCATGTTGCACAAAAACACTTCTCCAGAAGAAGAAAACCTCAAGTCTTACATTCAAGCTTGCTGGCAAGTTGCCGCTCATATCAATGAGAACATCAACCTGTTGCAGAAAATGTTAGTGTCAATGCTCTACTCTATTTTGGCACGTTGCATGTATCTAGACGAATCGGGAACCACTGCCAACATAACTGCTGATAGCCCTTCTACTTTACAAAAGTGGAATGATTTTGATGACTTGGATGAAATCCCAGACTGGGCAATCGACATAGAAACTTATCGCGGACGCACAGGTGCAAAGGTTCCAGATGAGGAGACCTATCGTGGATATCATGGCATTAAGATTCCAGATCTGGGAGAGAAATATGTTGAAAAGTTTCATGGCTGTAAACCCAAAAGGTCCACAGAGGATTATTTGCAGGAGAGCTTTATCTGCTGTAATGAGGCAGTGGTTTCAGAAAATATGTTTCCTTGTGAAATATCAGTGGAAACTTACAAGACAGGAAAACCAGCAAACAATTATGTTCACCAGTTTACCTACAGGAAAATGCTGAGCGAACAAAACAAAGAGTTAATTCTAGGAGGAAAGATGTTGTGCACAAACTTCGTAGTTCTTAAAAAAATGAACAAAGCCATTCAGTTAGCAGAGGAAAAGAAGGAGCAAATGACAAGGAGGAAGAGAAAGAGGGAAACAAGTGAATGAACAAAAAAAAAAAATAAAATGTTTGAAAACCACAAAAATGTTATTTCATGATTTCCCATGAAATAAACCTGGGTAGGAGATAAGGAGCAAATACACATCGTCATAGTAGGATACACTTGGAGGAAACGTTTGAAATTGGATTTTACAGTGGTACACATAGTTAACTTGGTTGAGAGAAACTATTAATCACAAAAAAGGCAAGGAAGATAATAAAGATGACCATGAAAAAGAACAAGAACAAAGTGGCAGCAGCGGCAGTGGCAGCAGCAGCAGCAGTGGCAGCAGCTGAAGAAGCAGAGGAAGAAATGCTGAGATATAATGTACGTCTCAGGAAAGAAGGGAAAGCCAAAGAGTATGCCCTTAGGTTTCCCCAAAGAAGGAACAACAGGCTGAAGAAGATGGTAGTGAATACAGGAGTAATCATGAAAAGAAATCTGAGTGTTTTAACTGACGTTCACAAGCATCCTCTTGTGAGATGTCGAAACCAAGATAAAAGGAAACAGCTGCTTGCATTGTGGCTCAAGAAGGAAGCTGTCCGGCAAGAAGAAACAGAAGAAGGAAACAACAAAAAGAGAAATAACAATACCACAACAAAATGGCTTGCTCATGTAAGGACACGCCTTGCTCGTTCCAGTGCAAACATTATGGCCCAAGATGTACTTGACACAGTTGATCATTATAAAGATATGTTCGTAAGAGGTCAAAGGATTGGCTCTGCCACTTGGGGAAAAAAATCATTCCCACAAGTTGCTGTCCTTGTAGACCTATCACCATCAGCAACATTGTACGATCATCTCTTTAAAAATTCGGAGAAGCAGCACCAGCAACTTTTGGTGAACCCTGAAAAACTACATGCTGAACTCCCAGTGGCCTATGCCCGCATACAGGGGAATGCTGAGGTCCCAGTCATTATAACTCGTTTGAAAACTCCCCTTGATCGCCTGCAATCTAGCTGGAGCTCTCTCCACAAGAGGAAAAAAGAACAGGCTACCATATTCCAGGACATGGATGCAGTGCGCACTGCTACTCTGCAGCTGTTGGACGAAGCTTTAGAGAAGGAGGGAAAGCTACTGGGAGTGAACCTTAAAATGCTGGTATGCTACGATGCTAAGAAGTGGGATTTTGGAGGTTCAATCGACTTAGTCCACTGTCCATATGACGATGTGATCGACGCTATCAAGAGCCGCATGTCTACCAAGCTGGATGTTAGAGCTGATTTCAATTGAAATTTAAAAAAAAAAAAAAAAAAAAAAACAATAAAAATTATTAAAAAAAAAAAATGAAAAAAAAAAAAAGTGTTTCTTTGTTTTATTTGTTGCGAGCCAAAATATCCATGAAATTTAGTTTTTTGTTCCTGTTCCCATCAGGATTAAGTCCAGAGGAAAATATTACCATGTGCATGCAAGACTTGCACCAGTTTCTTAACAGAGCAGAGGCTATTTCTTTGTCTTCTGGATGATATCTTTCCAGATATTTCTCGGGAACATTGAAAATATTTGGGATGGTTGTTGATTGGGGTGTGATGCTGCGCTCTAGTCTGCATGCCAGCATGTCAAGCACACTTTCCTGAATAGCAAGGAAAGACATCTGCTGCTGCTGCTGCTCCTTCTCCTTGGAGAACTGAGGATGGTGGTCATTACTTTGTAAATGGTGTAAAAGAGCCTTTTCCCACATTTCCTTCTCTTGTGCTTCTTCTCTTTTGTCAACTTGAATGTTGTCAGAACCAAACTTTGCTGCATATCCTATTACCTCAATGGCAGAAAACTTGGAGAGATCGTGGTGTTTTATCCTCAACAGTAACTTTTCCCTCAAAATCGAAGGAAAACATTCCGATATATCCATCAAGTGAAATGCCCTACGTATCCAGAGCCTGTGACTAATGGTTTGGCTGAAATGAGCAAACACCTTGGGGATAAAGTCTGGTCTGCACTTGATTATCTCATCTCTCTCTTCCAAGTATAAGCGGGCTGCCTCGTAGTCACCGCTTTGTGACTTCAAACTTGGAGCAGCAAACTCATGAAATAAATCGAGAAGTTTATAACTTTGTTGCCTTTCATCCATTATCGAGAAATAATAATGCTTTTCTAAATAATCCTGGACGAATTAATAGAAGTCGCGAGAAAATCGAATTCCAAAGTAGACGGCAGATGTCTCAGGAAGCATTTGGTTTTCCATCCGTTTTCTCACCTACTCGCCAGTGGGCATCACTTGTTGTCTGCTGGTGATGTCATACCCAAAGCCCATTTGATATATATATTTGAAAATAAAATAATGAGTGACGACAGGAGCAGCAGCAATGATCTTTTCCTACAACTCATCGAACCTGATTCTTCTGGATCTACTGCAATACATTATGCTGCTGAATTTGAAATTGAAGAAATTTTCAAAAGCATAATGAAATTCTGTATACAGAAAAGCAGCCAGAAGGGTAGCCAAACCAGCATCAGCACCAGTCTGAGTAAAGAAGCAGATGAAGAAATTGACTGTATTGAAAAACTGAGAAATGCTTGTCTAAGCGTTAGGCCAAACGACTATCACAGCGTTTGTTCACTTCTCATTGAGAGAGATCGAGACGATATTCTTCACAAGTATTTAGTTAAAATTCTTAAGATAGATCCTTTTGAAACAGAATTCCAAGACATATATTTCACTTGGTTAGATGAAGCTCTGTTTTGTGGTTCCACGAACATCATCTTTTACTTGTTTAATCATCACAGAGAGAAAATGTGTCTGATGCTACTGGAAGGAAATCAAGCTACTTCTGTTGCTGGTACTTCTAAGCATAAAAGGTTTTCCTCTTTTGATTTGGTTTTGTTATCTCCCCATCTCAGTGAGACACAGCGACAAATTTACGTGGATGAAATTCTATCTGAAATTCCTGGTGGGCTAACAATATTTAATCATACTCCAGAGTACATAATCAAATTTTGTTCACCCAAATTAATCCGACACATAACAGCAAAAATGGGCCCGATTGATTTTCTTTGGAAATGCATTGAGCACAACATGTTTAGATGATTAGTTCAAGAGCCAAAAAAAAAATAATAATAACAATAATTTAAAAGAAATAGAGAGAAATAAAAAAAAATATATATAAAAAAACAAACAGAAAAGAGATCATTTACATTTGAAAAAATACCTTTTATTTATTCTTTCTTAGCCTAATACATGATCATGCACCTTGTTTTATATATTATGACTTGAGGAATTTTACCTATTTTCACAAAGAAAAAAAAAAGTAATATGGTAGAAAGTTGAATTCAGCTCAGCTGGATGCTTTATGAGTATAATTGTTTTAACATTCTTTTTTTTCATGCTGTGACAGGAACTGCAAGCTATACACTTCGTTCATACTTTAGGAACCTCATACATACTTCATTTTCAATGCTTGCTTGAGATTGAACTCGTTCAACAACATCATTCATCATCCTCGGAGAAAGAGGAAAATAACTTTTGGGCGTAGATTCCCTGCTATTTATCCTGCCCTCCTCCACCAAAGTTGAATTCAGCTCAACTGGATGCTTTACGAGAAGCTGTTTTGGTACCAACATCATACCTCATATTTTCTTTTATACATTAGGAACCCAATACGTACATCATTTTCACTTTCTGTCTTTCTTCTTTTAAATAGAACACTGTACCAAAACCTTTTTCATGCTACAGGAACAGGAACTACGTGCTTCACACTTCTTTCATACTTTAGGAACCTCATACATACATGTTTCTCAATGCCTGGTTAATGAACAAATCATAAGTACAGCAAAATGATAGTAATACAATAAACTTTGGAGAACAGAACATGTGGAACTAACAAGAAAAGTGATAAAATGGCACATGTCGGGGAAATGCATGTATATACATGCTGAAACTACTTTTGATAGCCACGTGGAACAACGTTCAAGAGAATAAGAACCAAATTGTTCGCGACACAATGGAAAGGAACACTGATCATTTCTCCAACACAAAGAAAGTTCCAAAACCATAAACTATTTTATCTGTCAGAAGTGACAAACATGCTGCATAATGTGGTGGTTGACACACAAACTTGCAGATGAACTGTAGACTGATAACACAGTCCGTCAATGAGATCAAAGAAACTTTCTTTTCACAACCACTGTGTTGAGTACCATAATTTCGGCAAGCATCTACTCTTTTCATCAATAAATGGAAAATCTTCTGTCTGTAACATATACAGATGAACTTGCAACTTAATGTATGCATTTCAAGTGATGAAAACACATAACCCAGATTACATCTTCAAAGGATGCCTCTCCTTTACTGGACAAGCACTCCTAAGGAATCTTAAGTTCACCCTTGAGCTTTTGCAAAGAATTTTGCTTTCTGGCTTTTTTTTTTCTTTCTGATGCATTGGCCATATGTGACTCTTTCACACTCTTTTCACACTCCCTCATCTGGCATCTGTGCAGGTGCCACACTATGATTTTGTCATATTTGCAAACACAATATTTAGTAGACTGTAATGGTAACTCATGTCGTAACCCTTTAATGACAAATACCAATGCTTCACATACTAGTGCTAGATGTAGGTAACTCGATGGGGTTTCTGAATCTAACTTGCCAACACATCTCTCTACAACAACTGCACTTTTTTTTGAGACACCATCCTATGAACGCAATCATGCAAAAAATACACATGATCAACAGCATATTAACTAAGATTTTAAGAGGCAAAAGTACACCGTCGTTTGCTACAGTATTCAAACTTGTAGTATTTTGCAACAATCCTCCATTCATCTTTTCACTCTGTACATCAGATATATATTGAAATATAAGTAACCAGATCATTGTCACCTTGAAAAACATAGTTGGAAAAACAGTTTGAACTCCAAGACAAAATGCTACACCTACAACATTCTAAACCTCTACATTATGTGTCTGTACACCAATTGTAGTTAATCGCCTAATGTACTGGTACTGTTCTAATTTCTGTCTGCAACACATGCAGTGCTCCATGAAAACCCATACAATGAATGAAACGAAGAAAAAAATGAATACAATCTGTGCCACCCAAAGCATGACCAGTATAACTGACTCACACATTTCAAGTGTAGAATGAACAGGAGCCTCAGCCTATACTATATCACTTTCTCTGGTGCCTGTATGTTTCCCGGTCTCTGCTACTAGTACTGTCACTACTTCAGGTGTCCATAGGGTACTAGCTGCTGTGGCCACTGCTGCGCTTCTTCAACTTCTAGTTTGAGACTGCAAAGGAAAATTTAGAAAATGTTTAAACCAAAATACCTATTTTGTATGTAAACTAGATAATGTGTAATTTACTTTTTTTTAAATTTTATTTCCTTGGTGAATTCAGTGGTACAATATATGCAGCACAATATTTATCTATACATGTTGAGACAATAATCAAATAAGAAAGAAACAATTAAGTAACATCGAAAGAAAAAAAGAATAAAGTAGTCTGTTTACGATCTATACCTCTAGTTGTCTTTCATTGAGGAACGTTCAGCACCAGCAGCAGCAGCAGCAGCAGCAGCAACAACAACATCAGCACCACGAAATAGGAGCACCAGTCACAGGAGAGTAAACTATGAGCACAAATAAAAATAGCACCAGCAATATACAACATCAAAATACATTAATCAAGCATGGGACATGTTTATATTTGTTTGTGTTTACATGACATTTTCACCAATTAAAAGAAGTAGACATTTGTCATACTTCGAGCAGTCTAATCTCCAAAGCAAAGTACCTCCTTTTTTTTTTTTTTTTTTTTTTTTTTTGACATATAGTCAGGATCCCCAGTGAATTTGACAATAGTATGAGGGTGTCTTGTTTTGTTTTCCCTTTTTCAGTAGCTTGTGAAGACAATTTGACAAAAAGAGCATCAGCTTGTGCAGTTCCTTCAATTATCCCACCTCTAATGATTCTTTATATATATATATGTAGAAAAAGAAAATCAATTCTAATGTCTAGTCTTAACTCATAATAACCCCTTCAAGGAACTCAATGTCACAGGCCAGCATCAGCATACTCTCCCTAAGAAGAAGGAGGAGGCTGCAAAATTTCAAAAACAGATCACGGGATGGACTACAGCAACCCACCCAGCAGGGCAACAGAGGGAAAAAAGACACTGATCCTAAGTTTGTACTACTGTAGGGCTGATCCTAAGTTTGTGCCACTATGGGGCTGATTGATCCTAAGTTTGTGTCAGTGAGAGAGTGTTTGGCGTACAACAATGTAAATTCATGGCAGAACGAGGAAGAAACAGCATCAAGCACCTGCTCACAGGGGCGATTCACTGCAAGGGATTCTCCTTCAGTGTCTTCGGAAACAACTTGTCCTGCTTCCAAGTTGTTATGCCGCTGGGGATAGAGGTCGTCATCAGCGCCTCCAGATCCCTCAAGGCAGCACGGGAGAAGTCTTGGTCTTGGCCCATGCCAGCCTTTCCCCAGTGGCGGGCCTCTGGTCTACCGGTCCCTCGTTACCCGGACTCAACCATCAACCCAAGACTAAGACAATATATTTCTACATTTTCATTTGGTTTCCTTCAGTATTCCACTCATATCCGTCTTCTTCTTTCATTGGTCACCCACCCGGATGCCGGGTGTCTTTCTGACCCCCCGACCGGGTGACTCTCGTCCCATCCTTCCATAATTACTTTTTCCAATATTTCAGGCCGCTCGGTCCATCGCTCCTTCGGCCCTCGTGACCGAGCAGTCCCCTCTTCCTTAGATACTCTGTGGTTCAACCTGCTTGGTCCCGACCAACATGCACGGCTCTCTGAGAAGAAATGGAACAATTTTTCATCCTTCGCCGACTGCCTCCTCCCATTCGTACAGCCCCATCAGCAAGGTAAGTTGTTTTCCGTGCATAGTTCCATTTAGTGCCAATTTTTTTCCCCCGTTTTGACCATCTCAGATTTCGACTGGACCCTCATCATCAGACTACACTACAAGCATGCTGATAACAGCCAACACCTCCTAACACATGGCCATGTCCGATTCTCAAAGAAGAAGATCCTCCTGAAGAAACTCCCATTTTTGGAGGATGATTAAGATGACAGAGTAGAAGGAATCGGTTCCGGAAATTTGTGGTCCCGATGTTTCACTCTTAATTTATGAGCCTGCCAGTCCGTATCCGATGTGAAGAAGAAAAAGTTCGGTTCCGGCCAGCGGTCTTTGGGTTAGGGTTATCCGGACCTCGGATCCCCATGCGGCTCGGGTACCACCACCTCAGTCTGGTCCCCACCCCCACCCCCTCCCCACCCCTAGGGGTTTAACATTATGGGTGAGGAGCCAACCCCCGTAATCCCTCCCCACCCGAACTCGTGGCGCGCCGGTTCCGCGCCGGTTCCGCCACATCCATATCCGTGTCATTCTATAAATATTTATAAAGTCTATCTTATCATTGCAGACAAGGTGCAGACGATGTGAACCCACAGCTGTAGTAGCTTTCCAAGAGATACTCTTTCCTTGATCGGCCAACACCACCCTTCACAGTCCTACCCAGGAGATAGTCTCAAAGAAAGATATAGAAGAAAAAAGTGGAGAAAGTTCATGGCTCCAATCGCCCCCTGGAGGGATGAAATACATCTCCACTAGTCCATACACTGAGGGGTTTGATTTCAATCTTCCTTCTGCAATAGACTAGCATTTTTCAGTTTCAGCTTATCTTTGAAATGTGCAGGAAAGCACTGGAGTAGCTGGTCAACATCCACCCATACACTTCTCTCATGACAAGGACGAGAGTTCCTGATATGAGTTCTGACTGCTCTTACAGAGAGCTTTGCAAGTGTCATAGGTTTTGAGGTCTTTTTCGTGAGTTGACTCCAGAGTTTCTCAGTGACAAAGGCCTCAGACACTCGCTTGTCCATCGAACACGCTCCAGATACAAGAAGGCTTTCGACGAAATCTTGAGGAAAGCTTTCAACAAGAGTGATGTGCGTGCAGTCATGACACAGCCAGTCAGGAATAGCTCCATGAGCCAGTAAAAGCGTTGCCAGTCTGTACAAACCTTGGCAGATAGCTTGATTCAACAGGCCTCGATTGTCCATGTGACACCGACAGCGGGCGTCTATGGGCATTCCTCGAGATATCAGGGTCTGTATGATGTCCAAATGATCATTAAGTGAAAAGATAAGGTTACTGTTCATGAGGCACAGATTGTGCCTAGCTTTGGTAAGATCCAAGTTACCAAACTCAATTAGGTCCCTCACAATGTCCAACCTGTTGGTACCACATGCAATTGATAGAGCAGACTGACGCCCTATCAAGTGTTTGAAGTCAAAAGGAAATTTGCTTACGTGGACAACTTCGTTTACTGAAGCACCTTCTTTGATGAGGATCCTCACCATATCTTCTCTTCCCATGATTGTGGCAGCATGGAGTGGTCCGAAAGGATGATATTCTGTGGGATTTACTCGACCTCCACAACGTAAGACAACATTTAGACACTCTGCATTATCTTGGAATATTGCACATGTAGAGGGCAAAGAGGAGAACCTCTTCGCACAGCAAGGTCTGTTTGCAAGCGAAGGTCGAAGCTCGAGCATCATTCGAAGGATAGTAGGTTTGTCTTGAATAATGGCTTCATGTACAAGGGTGGCACCATCAGGCATCGTAAGATTAGCCCCAGCACGGAGCAGCCTTTCGAAAATGACAGTATTGTTTCTGGAAAAACTAATGTAGAGTGGATAAGTGGAATACCTTTGTTTTTTTTCCAATTCCACACTTGCACCTGCACCAATGAGCATATCAACAATTTCCACATTATCTTGCAGACAAGCTCGACCCAAATAGGAAAAGATCATCTGACGATGAAAGAAATTGACGTCTGGTCTTTCAGGCACACGTAACTCAAGGAGAAGACGGCAGGCTGTTTCATCATTCTTGATGACGGCCAACATTAAAGGTGTCATAATCCTCTGCCTGATTCTTGCTGACGTGTCGTTTGCATCTGCTCCATAACTCAGTAAAAGTTTTGTCATTTCGTGGTGTCCCTTTGCAATTGCTAGGAGAAGAGGACTTGCGTGCAGTGTGACAGAATGGGCGTTCACTCGAGCATGGTGTTTCTCAATCAATAGCTTGGCAATTTCAGTTTTTCCATGGTATGCAGCTAGGTGGAGAGGGGTCCACTCATCCTGCTCAATAATAGGTGATCCAACAGGATCTGTCTCAAACAACCTCGCATTGTAGAAAGTCATGAAAAAGTCATGTCTACTAAACAATCCAGAATACATAGCATAGTTTATCAATGTAATGTCACTTGAGCAGATTGCTACATAAAGGTCATTTGGAAAGTTGAACTCATTTTGTTGGTAAACAGCTTTGAGCAGATTATGGTATCTGTCTACGTACTGACTGTCATGATCATAGTCCATTTCAATGGTTGTTGGAGAAGACACGATGATGAGCCTTTCTTGTTTGATGGTTTCTTTGTGCGCCTTAAAGAAAAGGGGAAAAAAAGAGAAAATGTGATTGAGGTGAGCTATCAGTCAAATCCTCGTCATTTTCACTAGTCCAGTTCTTTCAAAAGTGGAAGAGATGCAGAATATGAGAAGTTGACTGCTAAAACTCAGCTATTTATACCAGTGAATGACCAGAGAGATTTATTTCTATTCAAATTAATTCACCTCAATAGAGTACTGATGTTGCTTCTGCTGCTGCCGATTGGTTTAGGACTGTGTGATGACTTTACCCCCTTCCCAACCCGCCAATAGGACCAATCCAGGACTGTTCACGCCATACCACGTGGACCAGGACTGTCTGCTTTGCATAGTAAGAGTTTATCACACATTTACATCTAATTGTTGATTTTCATCATCCCGTGACACTGGTTAGGGGAAGTCCTTCAATTCATTTCAACACAGTCGTGATTCTCTAGTCTGGATGCGAGGGTCGGTCACAACCCTCCGTCCTCCCAATTCCGTGCCCATTATGCCTGCCCAGCAACCTTTGCACTTCTTATCATGAGGATGATATAAAAATAGGAGTATTCTTGAAAAAGACTCTGTGATGTGATGTCGTTCTCCCGCAGGATGAGAAGAGAGAGAGAGAGTTTTTACAAGGCCCGATATCCCAACGTAAGGAGCCTCCCAATAATGGTTCTCGCTTTCATAGTTGGCAAGGACCAAATGTTCGTGCCAGGGGGAGGGGGACGATTCCCCTGCCTCCCCCAGGCCTTTTTCTTGAACTTCAGCTCACGCAGCAGTGGCTTCACAAATTCATAGTTTTCTTTGAGGAGAGAGATTTAATATATAAATAGTAAATAGTGGTGAATTGTGTGTCATTCTTTCATTCTTTGTATGTTAGGGGAGGCAGGAGCTCCAGGCAGATGGTAGCATTTACCAGCTGTGTCGCATGTCTTCAGGGGCAGTTTAATGCGAGTCGCCGGCCATGTCGGAAATGTATCCATGAGGTATTCCATGCACGTCGGAGCGGCGATACCTAAGCACTTCAGGTGTGTAGTTACAGTGTTCAAGCAGCTCAGGAGAGGGACCATTGAGTTTCTTCTGGCCTTGTCCATTATCACTGTTTTCGGTTATTTCTGAGAGTTTGATATAAAGTTGATGGTTCGTTCTTGTGAATGTGAGTTTTTTTTGGTTTTTTTTTTTGGTTTTTTTTTTGTATTATCATAAGTTATTGATGTGAGTAATAGTTGAATATCGGGTTTTCCGGATCCATGTCCAATTCTGATTCTGGCGGCGCGAGGCCCCTGGAGACTTCCAAAGCAACAGATCCAAACACAATATTCTCGGTCAGCTGACTGTTGGTGATGACCAAACATCCGTGGCCAGGCGAACAACCTCACTTGGAAGAGATCCATCTACCGGGAAAGTCATTTTTATGGTGCATGGCCGAACTCAACTTCCAAAGAGGCGAGCCAGAGACTGCATAAGACCATGGTTGGCCAGCCGTTGAAGCCGTCAGGGCAAAAGAGTTCAAGTTGGATGAAGTCACAATGAAATGTTTTTCTTCTTTAAGATTCTTCTTTAAGATACTACCAATGGGGAACGAGCGAGGGGCTTCAATTGACCGTCCTTGCCCGCACCCCGTCCCCTCTAGAGTTCTATATTACTTAATCACCGATAATACACTATGGTCGTTGGCGACAGTGAATAGATCACACCCTGATGGCCTTTACAAGACTTGTCCACTTGGTCCAGGCATGCCCATACTATTTGACCAGCGTACAGGTGGAAAAATTCCAAGTCGTCGTTCCGCATCCAAATGGAGACAGAAGAAGAAAGAAGATGACACATTACTCCATGGTTTTCGGTCCTGGCTGGAACCACCGCCTTCCAATCCACATCTGGTAATCCTCTCGCAGATTTAAGAAGATTCCTCAAAGGAAAGTTTGTGTGCCGACGGGGACAGAAGTCACAGTTCTTGTTCTTCCCGATCCCTCAAGGTGACACAGGAGATGTCCTTGCTCAGCCAGTGCCAGCCTTTCCCCAACAACGAGTCTCCGGCCTACCGATCCACAGTCCTCAGATTCAGCCATTGAGTCAAAGACAATAAGAGTGGAGAGCAACAGGGAATGTGATCTAATTATCTCAAGGTGTTCACCCTTAATAAAAATACATGACACATGGCATAGAAATCCCATCGTACTAAGGTTAGATGTGGAGTACTTTGCTTGAAAACATAGTGGAAATTATACAAGTCCTTCATACAGTGAACCGATTTGAGGAAGTAACATGTTGTACTTATGGCTCATCCTACTGACAGTGGATTAACAATACTTTCAAACACTCCAAATGTAAAATGGCTACCGAGTAAATGCATTTGCGCAAATTGTCCTTTTCAAGTGAAATATCATTGTTTCTACTGTTACAAAACCACAACACACAGAGACTATAGGTTGCTAGATGAAAGTGCTTTTCAGCTGTGCGCCTGTACCTGACCATACCTGGCAGAGAGTGTGCTCTTTGATTAGGTCACGGGGTCTGAGGGTATAACTCGTGTGTGTGTGTGTCTGTGTACACGGAAGTGACCCAGACTCCTGAACTGTATGCCACAGTATTCACAAAGGAAGCGCTTCTCACCAGTATTTGATATTTTATCCTTGGGCCTCATACTGTCCCTCATCTTCAACCAACGTTTGTAAAGAGAGGCTTTTGGGCAATGAAGATACACAAGTCTTTTTTCTTCTTCTTTTGTGTGTGTGTGTGTGAGCAGCTGGTTACTTCTCAACCTAGATTTCTTTATGAATCTCTGGTCATGATATGTGCACACATGTTCCTATACCTCTGTACTAAGGAGTGTGTCTCCCATAACACAGAACTGCTTTGTCGTGTCTTCACCTAGGCAAGAAATAATAAAAATATGAGGGAAAGAAAATTGTGTCTGCTGTTGCTGCTACTGTTACTTAAGTTTTTGCTGCCATTCTTGTTTATACAGTTGCATTTTCAACATGTCCTTCAAACGATTAGGAATCTGTAAGCAGGTGATTGCTGGCCAAATTGAGGTGGAATGGTAATTTGGCCTTTTCAACAAGTAACCTCTCCGGAATGCTTTTACACTCAGCATTGTCAGAGAATCTACATTTTTGTCATCATGTCCCACAAGGGTATCAAATCGACTTCTAAATAAGTCTAAACTTATCTCTGCTCCATGTGCAACTAGCACCTTTGCGACTTCATCTGCTTTTCTACTCAGACAAACTTCTAACAAGTTCAAGTTACCATGGCACTGACAGTTACCGTCGAGAGAAAGACCTTTGAGAAGCATGAAATTTACTAGTTTTGCTCTTGTTTGGTCCCCACTTGTTGATTCTCCAGGGGAAGGAAGAAACTTGACATTCTTGACGCACAAATTATGTTTGGAATGGACAACAGCAGCTCCTTTCAACAGAAGCAGCTCCACCATTTTGATGTGGCCCTGATTACAAGCTATAGATAGAGGTGTCTGGGGTCCTACCATGTGTGTAATCAGTAGTGATTTAGGGGGATACGGTACACAATCGTCGATCAGTGCATCATTATCTATGAGAAATGCAGCAGCTTGAAGTTTGTTTCCAAATGCAGCATTGTGAAGTGGCCCAAAGGAACCTGTTTGTGAGTTTACACATGCACCGTGGCTCATCAAAACCTTCATTGTTTTAGGGTTGTCTCTGAATACGGCTAGATTCATTGGTGTGGGAATAACTAAACCTCTTCGGGGATGACATGGTCTGTCAAGGAGAGATTGTTTCTCAGTTGAGTGTGAAAGCAAAGCATCCACCATATCTGGCAGATCCATGGCTATTGCCAGATAGAGAAACGAGAATCCAGCTGACGTTCTGAAAGAGTGGTCTCTGTCTGCCCCAAACTGAAGCAACAAGTCACAGATAACCTTGTCACCAGATGAAAAAGCTAGAACAAGTGGATGCTGAGAACATCGCTCTTTCATCATAAAATTGGGATCTGCTTTAGCTTTGAGCAGCATCTCTACAATTGTGGAAGACCCTGATTGAACTGCAAAACCTAAAGGAGAAAACTTGAGACCACTAGCTTGGTAGTTCACATCTCCCCCAGCCATGATTATCAGTTCGACACCTCTGATATCTTTCTGCATGATGGCTACTAAGAGGGGGGTAATGGGCACATTGGCTTCTACATGGCATGGTTTGTTGGGATCAGCATTATATTTCAACAATAGTTCAATCATGTCATAGCCATGTCTTTGCAAAGCTAAGCACAACGGTGTATATTTGTGCAATGAAGTCTCACAGTCAGGGTTACATCCTGACTCAAGAAGGGATTTGGCTTTCTCAAAATCTGCATTGCATACAGCTAAATGAATTTGTTGCCCTTGTTCAACAATGGCACCACTGAAGCACATCAGAATGCCATCTCTTTCTGATGGGTTTTGCTGCTGCATATCTTCAAGCTGCCCCTGCTGTTGCTGTACTTGAAGTAATGGGGGCTGTATTGCCATAGAAGTAGGATGATGGGCGAGAATGCTCTTCTGGATATAAGAACCTGATAGGAAATATGAAAAAGGGCAGAAATGGAAAGAATACAATGTACAGGAAATTCAAAGCAAAGAAAAATCCTGTATTCTCACACTGACCTGTACTAGAAGGATGGCAGTAGAAAAAATAGGTCTGAATGTATGCAACAACAAGGAAAACTACCAGGAAATACAGGACAAATTTTGAAAAAAGTAAATAAAAGATCAAGATAGTAAGGACCAAAAATAGAAAAGAATATTTCTTACAAGGAATGACACACGGTACCATACTAGAGGGGTAACAAGATAAGCAGCAAAACAAGTGACAGCTGCAGCAACATTTGTACTAGCAGGAGCTGAAGCAACATTAGCACATCCTCTGAATCTAGATCACAGAACCACATAATTCTCTTATTACTTGTAACAGAGACTTACACCAGACCCTGCTTCACTTGAAATTCTATTGTAACATCTATCAGGTCTTTCAAACTTATATCTAGGACAACTTCCTGTCTAATCAATGACTTTTGTACATGAAGAAAGTCAGCAAAGTCGTAAAAATGAACAATTAATATTGTATCTGTTAATTCAATGTATGAAAAGTCACACTTCTGAATTGTCAACAAGTCGCAGAGATTTAGGAACTCTGTTTTGTCTGATAGCAGTATTGGAAATGTCCTTTCCCACATCTTAACATAAAGAAAATAAGTGAGGATTTGTTCTAACTCACCAGGCACTCAACAAAAAAGACTCAATCCGAATTTAAGGAAGGCAGGGTCTAGCCATCAACTTCTTCAGAACGAAGTGATGTTTCTGGAACAAATTAGGAAAAAAAAATAAAAAAAGGTTTTTGAAAATAAGGAATGCTATGGCAAGATGCTTTTCTGTCAATTTCTTAAATATCACACACTCTTAAATACACGTATGTTAGTCAGAAGCTGTTCTTTTTTTTTCAAGTGCTTATAGAAGCACAATGAGTATGACTGAGGCTATCGTTTACCAAATGATAGTTGCCGCATCACAACTACGACAAGAACCATGTGGTCGGCGAGAAGATGATGGTTGAAAAATACGTCCATATAACCCTCTGGGGAAGCTCTGCTGAGGCTTACCACCATGATATGAATTATGACCACGTGGTACTTGAGAGGATTGTGACTGTTTTAACAAATGCGGTCGTAGTATACCACGACCCCTCATACTTTGTTGTGGTGGTAGAAACAAACATTGTTCAGGTAGACTATAAGAACCAGGAGAACATTGCTGTCTCATGAGCTCTTCTAAAGACCTTTGCTCTCTAGCTTTTTGATTCCTACAATTTTCTGATGCATTGGCCAAATGTGACTCTTGTATCTTTGCAGATCTCTCCTGATGCATGCGCTGCTGCTGTTCAATTAACGCAATCCTTACACAGTCCCTAATCTTTTGAAATGAATTTTGCAATTCTGTATTTTGTCTAGTACAGTTTTCTGAAGTATTAGCTACACTTGTCTTTTCACATTGCTGCTGCTGCATCCGTTGTTGTGGCAGGTCCACAGATGTCACAGGACGGTCACCTATAACAGTGTTTTACAGCTGATGAGAACTTCATAGGGAGGCATTATGAATTCAAAAAGGGACAGAAACTCTAAGCTAAAACGCATTTCCACAATAAAGGAGACTCACCCATATTGGCAGGAAGCAAGTAGTTGTAGCAGGCCAGGAGGTATGTGACAAACCCTGTGGGGGTTGGAAAGATAGAAATATGCTTTATTTGAAGGGGAAAAAATGCACCACTAGTCTCATGATTAAAATTGAAGGCAAAGTCTAAGATTAGTTTCATTAAATGATTTGTGTTTTATTCCATTCATGTCATTATGGTGGTCACAGAGAATAATTCCTGGTCCATCAATGACATTTTATTATGAACAAAGATAGCATAGTCATACAAACTGACAAAGTATCATTAGTTAACTAAACAAGAAACTAGCATAACCTGCAAAAAAAGGAAAATAATATGTCTTTACATCACATGTTCAGAAAACTCTTCTGCCTCACAAAAGTGTCGGAAATAAGCTTATCTACATCTAAATAAATTAAATGCTTTAGGATATATTCCAACTTACCAATCACTCTGAATGAATTCTTCGATACTGGTAGAGGACACTTATCCAGTTGCATCGACTGGAGGCTCTGAAATAAACAAGAATAAAATATCTATAATGAAGTCAGAATAGCTCATTGTACTGTCTCCCGACACATTAAAGAATAATCTGAGGAGGAAAATGAGAGAAAAAAAGTGTGTCGGCAGAGAGATAAATGGGCAAAGGTTCCAGAGTCTCTTTTGACAAACTATTGATTTTCCTATTTGGTTTAAAGTAGATGTTGTTAGGTGCTCATACAGCTGCTCACCTAGTCATTATCTACTTTTGCCAAAATGAGCTCTGGGGACCATGCCCATTTACCTCTCTGTCGACACGTCAAAAAAAAAAAAAAAAAAAAAAAAAAAAAAGGGAGAAAAATGAGAGAGAAAAAAGCGTGTCAGCAGAGAGATAAATGGGTGAGGCCTCCAGAGTCTCTTTTGACAAACTATTGAGTTTCCTATTTCGTTTAAAGTACATATTCTTACGTCCCCCTACACCTGCTCAATTTGCTGTTATCTACTTTTGTCAAAATTAGCCCTGGGAACCATGCCCATTTACCTCTCTGCCGACACGTCAAAAAATAATAATAAAAAAAATCTGAGGAGAAAAACGAGAGAAAGAAAGTGTGTCGGCAGAGAGGGAAATGGGTGAGGCCTCCAAATACTCTTTTGACAAACTAATTGAGTTTCCTATTTGGTTTAAAGTACATGTTCTTACGTACCCCTGCTTAATTTGCTGTTAACTACTTTGGCCAAAATTAGCCCTGATAATCATGTCCATGTACCTCTCTGCAGACATGTCAAAAAATGAAAAAAAAAATCTGAGGAGAAAAACGCGAGAAAAAAAAGCTCCACAGTCTCTTTTGACAAAATATTGATTTTCCTATTTGGTTTAAAGTAGATGTACCAACCCTTCAAAACAAGAACAAAGATTTGATTGTTCTGCTGACTGTGAAAGAAAATGAAAAGACTGCATTCAATGGTGAAATAAAAATGTACATTTAATGGTTTTCTTGTTGTCTTTGTGCTCTTCATTTGCATTGTGTCTCTTGTTGCAGCTACTGTAGCTTTAGTTTTTCATGCCATTCCTTTTTATACTGTTGCATTTTCTACATGTCCTTTGAAGAATTAAGAATTTGTAAGCAGGTGATTGCCGCTCACATTGAGGTGAAATGGTAACCGGGCTTTTTAAATATACATCACTTTCAAAGTCTGTTTTAACGTTATATGTCTAGTTAAAGATCTAGTTGTGCAAAATTTATGCCCTGTGATGCTACTCAGTTTATTCTATGCCAACACACCAAAACATAAACAATGATACTCTTTGCTCACACAAAGTGTTCTTAAAAGAGTGCACTAAATCTGTCATATAGATGCTAGTTTGGTCAATTTTCTTCAAAATCAGAAAATTGAGACCATTTTTAAGTATCAAAATTTCCTCAATCTGCTCAAAGTGATGTCTCCTTCAGTACTTGATCCTTTGATGCCAGGGGGAAAAAAATACTCACCACTCGTTGGAGTATCAAGAACGGGATCTGCAGCCTTGTCGACGAGGGACCGTCTCGGAGGGCAACAAGTATAGAAACAGCAGCACGGTTTCTTCGGCGTCTGAAAAGTGAAAAATTTAAAGCAACTTCATTTTTGGGTTATGTAGACCATACTTGTGGACACTTTACAATAATTTACAACACTTTACAATATTTTTTTTTGGAATCACATCCCATTTCTCCGGTTATATTCATAATAGGTGACATAAACATCACTGTGAATAATAAGGTGGGAAAACATAAAAACCTGAATTTGATACTCACCTCATCTACGGGCTCCGCAGCTGTTTTAGGGGTGTCATTGATTGACCCAATTGCTCGTGTGAGCAAAAGAAAGAGTACAAGCAGGTGAGCCTTTCCTAATCCTACTGTCATAATCTAAATAAAAAAGAGGGAACAAATATGTAAGAAACAGGTCTGGGTGCAGGTGATTTCTAATCATGATTCTTTGGAAATTATTTTGTTCTGTTTATACAAGAAAAAGAATTAACTCTAGATACATGCCCGGAGGTAAATAACAAATTTTGAATGTCATTTCCGAATGACTCAATCTTACATCTTTAATCTAGGAGACCCATACCAATGGTACCAAATTATGAAGGAAGAATAACTTCACTGAATGTTAAGAAATCAAAGTTATTCATTCTCGCAGATGACCCAGAAAGACAACACCCGAAAGTGTTAACTCGTTACGAAAATCGGCAGAAGGCTCTCCCCCTGCCCCTGATACCAAATTCTCAATTCATAAGTAGTATATTCTCTAAAATGATATCAATGAAAAGACTGATTACCAGAAAGGACTTCTCAAAAGATGGCCCAATGTGTCTGTTCAAGATGGCGCAGCTAGCCGTGGCCCACGAGGAAGAGATTTCACGATGAAGAGCTGAAATGACAATGTCCAGTTAGAATTCCTCAAATTGACTGTAAGGGAAGAATACTCTATTACAAGGGAAATAACTCTGGATAGAATTTGTTGTAGGATGGCAACACAAACCTTCTAGATTAAGATGGATTAGAAAACTTACATTTCAGTATGACGTTCCTCCACCTTTCTCGTCAGCGGCCATTAGCTTGTGGGATGTGACGTACCAGTGACGTCAGTCTCATCACATGATCGGTGACCTAGTTAAAATAGTCAGGTGACTGGACCATTGAGAGGAAACAACTCCAAATATGGAAATCCGAGCTAGGTTTAGTGTATGACATCAGCATCTAAATTAAATTGGTGTGGATGGATTCCAAATAAGGAAGAATTTATAAGTAGGTCAGGGTGGAGATTTTTCTCATATAACCTTGACGGAGGGTATCTTGGCTTAAACCAGCTGCTGAACCCAAGTGTTGCAGTGAAAGGAACAGCAAGATCAACAGAGTAAGTTTTATTTATTATTATCGCCATCACTTGGCATTCACTATCATGTTGGAATGTATTTTATCGTGCTGTTTTTTGTTTTAATTGTCACTCGATTGGCGCACTCAAATCCAACAGTTGGGGTCACAAAAATTAGATTCGAGCCTGACACAAAGCTTCTATGTCTTGACATAAATGTCATTTTTCCATATGAAACCAACCACCGTCACAAATTTCATATTCTTGGAAACAAACTACAAGTGAAGTTTTCTAACTTTTACACATCATACTTCACATCAGATGACTGCAAACCTGACACGATAAAAAAGTTTAAAAATACCACAACAGAAATTACAGATACTTTATGTAGCAAAATTAAAAGAAATTTTACAGACAGTCTGGCATTTGAACGGGAACTACAAGATGCTTCATTGTCAGGTACAATTTCTATAGCTGATAAAGAACAAGCTGTAAAACCAATGAAACTTGGTGAAATTGCACACATTGATAATGTACAACAGATTATAGTTGGTTATTCTATCTTAGGTGGTGCGATAGGCTTATGTAAATTGTATATCAAAACGTGCAAGGGTGTGTGCTACAGATATTGCAGGAATATAGGCAGATCTGAAAGGAATTTTATTATTGAATGCTCTGGCAAATCATATGACACCAGGCATGGGGAATCCCTATGGGAATATGAATCTAAAGAGTTTCCCCTTGAATTCAGAGCATCCAATATGGTACATCTTCTCAACAGGGAACTCCTATGTTTGAACATTACAAGTGTTGATGCTAGTAAGCACATTGACCAAGAGCTAATGAGTCATGTTAATCTAGGGGATGTAAAAAACTACAAGTTGCAGTTTCAGTGTTTAAAAGGCAAATTAAAAAATCAAGGGCATGTCAAGAGGGAATTTTCAGGAAGGAATTGTGATACTGAACAGGACTTTGACAGAAATAGGCCTAGCTTAGTCTGGTGCCTGCCTCTTACTAGGAACCAGTGCACTGAAGTTAGTGGACCTTTTTATTTGAAAGGACAGCGCCTCCAAATCAAACTAGAGAATCAGGATACAAAAGTTCTCGGGTCAAGTATAACTTTGAAAATTCCATATAAAACATTTGATTTAGGGAACATGACAGTAGACATGCTGAAAGATGTCAAGAGTAAAGAGGAGAGATGTTCCCTGTGTAGAAAGAACACTAGTTGTTCAGAGAAATGTGCAGATTTGGTAACCCCAGGATCAAAACAAGTGTGGTGTGATGGTGTGCTTTCTCCAGGTGTTAAACTTAAACCAGGGCCACCAGCGAGGTTATTGGTTCCTTTTATTGTTGTGATTGTTATTCCCATTGTTAGTGCGGTTGCTTTATCTATTTATGTTTACAGAACAGTATGCAAGAAAAGGCCAAGATCGAATGCGACCAGACGATTGGAAAGAAGGGGGGGATTTCATTGAATTAAGTTTGGAGTGTGAATTCTGTACAAAACATTTTCATAAATTTACTTGTAATATCTCCTTATACATCAGTCTAGTTATAGGAAATTTTGAAGCATCCCCTTGGTTTAAAGTATCAGACAATAGTGCAAAATCGTTGTTTGCCAAAAAGAATTTCAAAATTGTCAATCCGAAATTCTCAATCTCTTGATGGTTTTTGTTTAAAGAAATAAATTCATAGGAAATGTCGGTTGTGAATTCAATCAGTGTTTTTCTTTTATTGCAATCTAAAGGATAACAATCATTATTTTTCATTCTACAATTCATATTCTAACTCTTCAAAAACTTTCTGAAACTGTTCTTGATTCAATAACAAAATTTGAATGTAGAAGTCAACAGGGTTACATAAAGCACAGTATAAGTACTTGAAATTGTTGTTTTCTCTCATCATGTGAATGATTCCCAAGTCTGTTTTGATTGCTTCTTTTACTGTGTTCTTTAGGTCTTCCTCACTTATACTCGTCTGCATGGCATTCTGAACTAAATTTGCCCTCTCCTTGTGGCCACGTTTTATTTCATCCAATGAAAGTACCATCAGGTACTCTGGCACTGATTTGCTCTTGCAGATTCTGTCCGCCTTTTCAGCCAGTTCAGTAACAGGTGCTAAGTTCTTTTGTCCATCTACATGATTCATCAAATGCTTAAATTTGTGTTCATATTCTTGCTTCTTCAGCTTATGGTGTCGCTCTTCTCTGTCCTTCTTGGTCACTTCACGAGCATCTTTGACTTTGGGCCAGCAGACAGGGCACCTTACTCCGGAGGGACAAGAGTGTATAGGTTGTCTCTCGGTACAATAGACATGGTTCATCTCCAGCTGTTCCACTGCTTCTTGCTGTTTGCCTTCGTTGGAAAACAGTGACTTTTTCATGGTAAGGCAACTCATACAGCCTTTCTTCCCTGTCAACTTTCTCCCCTTTGATTCAATATTGTGAAGAAAGCCTTTTTTCTCACAAAACAACCGATGCAGTGCCTGCATGCATTTCTCTGGGTCCTTCGTCCCTCTCACTTCATATGCAGTGGAAGTATTTATACCAATTACAATAAAACAGCGAAACACATCTGGGTCATTCCAGGGTTTTTCATTTATCAGTTTTTGGGGGTCTCCATCTGACACATACAGTATCACAGAGGAAAGCTCCTTTGCTTCTTCACAGTGCCTTTTTGCACGGCAGTATACAACATTTTCTTGCATGTCCACAAAAATGCCTTTGTCAAACGGCAACTTTTCAGGCTTGTTGTCCTTCAAAATCCAAAGATTTTTTTCAGCTGTATGACATTGTGGTTTTAGGTTCAAATCCTCTGTCCCTTCGGATTCTTCCCCACTTTCTTCATCACTAGAGTAAACAAATGTTTTGTCTAGACTTTGCCTCAACAGAGACATTTCATTTTGTTTTTTCATTCCAGTCAAGAATTCCTCATTATCATTTGTTTTGAAAATTGGAGGGGTTTCTATGATCTGAATGTCATCTTCTTCTTCTATATTTTGATTTTTCAAATCTTTCAGAAATCCACTGTTCATGATCAAGGAAGGGGCATTCTCCTTAGTTGAAGCAGCAGCGGCAGTCAGTGGAGGAGGATATTCGATCAAGTTCACCACGGACAGGTCTTGCACCATTTCCTTCACGGTAGGTTTCCTTTTCTGTCCTGTTTGGATCATCTTCACCATTGATTCATGTAGCCCATTTATCTGTTCTTCGATTTCAGATGTAAAATTGTCCTTATCTACATCACCTTTAAAAAAAAAAATTGCGTTGTCAACACCTGTTTGGGGCTGCCTGTCTGTAGACAACTGGCACTTGGGGTTATTTTCATCACAAACCATAGATTCATCTACGACATCAGGTGCTTGACAATGATTTTCAGGGTGGTCCTTCTGAATTTTACCGGGTTGCATTTTCTCTATCACTGACACTTCATCCGACATAAGGGATTTTGGATGAAGCCAGTCATCTGTCAAATCAGTTTCTTTTAAAAATTCTTTCCATTCCTTTATTTCCTCACAATTTGTTTTTGGTTGCTCCTCTTCTATCTCCATAGATTCTGTTGGATAGTATTCCTTGTGAGTCCATTTATCATATAGTCCTCTTCCTCTCAAATACTCAGACCATTTTTTTTCAAACTCTTTGTCCTCCTCCTCCTCCTCCTCCTCAATGAAATCATTGTTGTCATTTTCCTCCTCCTCCTCCTCCTCCACCTCTTCAGGGTAAAAAGTGGCTGCATTTATATAGGGGATTTGTGTATGAACGTTTCTTCCTTCGTTTGACGTTTCTTCATGGAACCTATATGTTTCATTTGATTTCCCTTGAAGTTTTGTTATCCAAATACTATTGTTGTTTGTGATTTTTTGGCAATGAGGCAGCTCTGTATGTACAGTCTTTAGCTTTTTTTTGTTTAAAAAACTAGAGTTTTCAAATTCATCTGGAATCATTTTCCTCTTTTCTGTAGGAGGCACAAGTGCAGAATGAGAAGCAGAAGCAGGGGGCAGCACAGCATGACTGAAATCAGAGAAATGTGATTCAGCAACCACAGGGCAGTGGAAGATCACATTTCTTAGTCCTCCATCTTGAAAACAAAATCCGTATGATGCACCTGCAGTTTCTTTCGATGTCCCAAAGAGGAGAGTTTGAAGGCGTGGATCATACAGGAATTCTTCTCTACTCCTCCTGTTCTCAGAATCCATGAACTGTGTGTCTCTTCTCTTGTCATTTGGAATAGTATTTCTCCAGAGTATTCCAAACTTTCCTTCATTAAACATCCATCGTCTGACGTCTGAACCACCATACCTGTCTTCATCGCCTGGCCAAAAGCTGGTGAAAAGTCCAAACCATGGTTTGTTGGAGTCATTGTAAGGGAAGAAATGTGATGTCACTCGGTTAGCATCATAAAATACAACTGAACCCCCAGTGACTGAGTCTCTCGTCCCTGTCACTTCCTGGTCACTGAGCACAATAAGTGCCACAATACTGCGACTTGACCTGGAGATTCCTCTGTATTCCTGTCTCTTTCCATCCGGAACAAATTGAGCTGTGTCAAAAGTAAAGATTAGTTCTTCTCTCCTGTATGCAGTTTTAAAAACGTCAACTATACACGACTGCAGCTGGAGGTGAAGGCATCGGAATGGCATGTACTTCAACGGAGCTAGTCCAGCCACAGTTGACGTAACATCCAGCGATGATTCCTTGATTTGCTTGGCTAGGTCATGTCTGGCTCGCACTAGATAGGGCATAGCAAAATCTTCTTTAAACTTTGTTATGGCATACCCATAGTTCTTCAAACTCCTCAGTATATCTTCAGGGGATAATGTAAGTGACAAGTTCATGTTCATGTGTTATTGTGGGTTTGTTTGTTTTTTATTCCTCCTAGTACAGAATGTCAAGCGTTGGGTAATATCTAGGAGCAAAATAAAGTAAAATCCGATTTTCATTTCTGATTACCTGTTCCCCTGGCTAGGATTGAAATCCAATTTTGACCTTAATTTTTCTTTTTCCCTTTTTTAACAAAACCACAACACTATATAACTATACTGAAGGACAATTTTGAAAATGAAAACTTCTCAGATGGCTACTTTTATACTGATTCTTCTGATGATGATGTATTTCTTGCCTGCAGTAAGTGCTCATGATAAGATTGTTAGTGCTTCTACTTCGGAAATCAGGCTGATACTAGAACCTCAGTGGATCGCATGTTTCAAATTGAAATACAACTTATTTTCTGATGAGGAAACACTGTTGAAAAACAGCACCTCTATCATAATGACGGCTGAGGATGCTTGGAAACAGTTAATTTATCCCAGAGTCCAACTATTTTCTTTTTCCTCGGCTTCGTGTCAGTTAATTACAAACTTCTCTTCGACGTTAGCTGTTTGTTTTGAAATACCTGTAAATCCATTGTTGTTGACAAGGATTTCGGACATAAGTGGAATGAGTAGAGTCAGAAACACAATTACCAATGAAACATACCAAATAAGGTTTTCAGTAAAAACAAGCGAGAACTACACATCTTTCTACTACAACACTGATGCCTGTGTGCTAATCAAGAATAGTAGAATAGCACCAGCAACATGTCCAGCTACCTTATGAAGCCTGATCAAGTGACAATGAATAAACACAATGCTCTCATCAAATACAGGATGGTCATGATTGACAAACTAGTTAAGCTCCCAAAAAACATCACATGTTTTGAACTTATCTATTTCTGTGAGAAGCTTCCTTGTAAGTTGAGTGGCATTTATTCAGATCTTAAAGATGATGATATATGCTCCCCACAAGAAGAAGAAGTTGGATATGATAAGCGAAAACTTGTTGTATGCAGGAGAAGGAGTAGTAGTAGAAGAAGACATATTTCATATTTGAATATCACATATTTTGGCCCGTCTTGGGATTATTACGGACAGGAGAAGGGAAACTATTGGTCTCAGAAACATTTGAAAATGTCTTCACTCAATGAAGCACCTTTAATTGTGATGCCAAAAAGAAACGAGGCAGACAAAAGTCTTATTTGCAACCTTTTCCATCAGAAATGCAATGTTTCTTGTGAACAAATGTGTAATGAGCTTGTCTACAACCCTCATGTGTTCAAATGCAATAACAAACCAGTATTCTTTCCAAAGAAGCACCACCTTGAGTTTACAGGAAAGCGTTTCCCCATAGATTTCAGATATCATAGAGCTACTTTTGTGAAGAGTAGAAATCTAGTTTGCATAGAGTTTGTACAGGTGAAAGACGATTATGATATTTGGTCTATTCAAAAGTTCATGGCGAGTAGATTCCAACTTGAAACTGAATGTGAAGACAAGCATATCGAAATTGTGGCTGTGCAGCCAGCTCATTGTTTTTCATATGATCTGGTGCAAAGAATGATTAGGTGTGGAAGAGTGTATTGTGATAAACCTCTGCGAGTGATATCCCTTTTTGGCCCATTCGTGTTGAGACTGAAGCACAGAAGAACCGAGGTTGACTTGGTAGCATCCAGAAATGTGGTGATTCCCGTGAATATGAACTTGACTACAAACTTAAAAACTGGACCGAATCCTTGTGCCCAACCACATTGTAATCTATCCTGTGTTGAAGTGTGTGATGATCTAATCAAGGGAAACAAAATTTTTCTTTGTGATGGGGAGCAGAGAGTATTTGTTGAAAGCAAGCATGTAAATAATTCTGAAAAGTGTTGTGATGGAGAGACTCGTGAAAAACAATTTTGGAGTCTTACTCAGTCGTTGTATTTGTCTCTTCTAGTGTTGGTGCTATTTTTTGGTTGTTTTTCTTTGCCGTTGATGTTGTGCTGACTTAGAACCTGGGTCCTTATTATTACCATGGTTTAGGTATAGACTACTATTGTATAAATATGAAGAACATCATTTTGGCAGTATCAGCAATAGCAGCAGTAGTAACATCAGGAGCTGAATCAATAGCTCGTCCAAGTGACTTCCAATTTGTAGAGACAGAACTTACGAGAGTGACTTTTTTTTACCCTTTTTGGTTCAGCTGCATAGAGTTTGCAAAACCCATTTTGAAAGAAAATGAAATTGCTTTGGAACATACGCTAGTGGTTCTTTTTGCCAAAGATGCTTGGGGTAACTTCATAGAGCCCAGAATAAATTCAAGTTCTATCTGTTTTTCTTCAAGTACTTCATTTTGTTATGGGATTCCCTTAGACCCTTTCACTGTGAAGGAAATTGAGGAATTCAGAGGATCGATTAAGGTTTATGATACAAACTGGAATACAACATTTTTAAAAGGTTTTGCACTTTATCCCACCAGACCCACAATAGAATACAAAATAGTTCAGAATAACCCTGGACTTTGTGATGCTTCGCTTCCTGCTTCTGCTGTCACCACTATGAGTCCAAATGAAATTTCCATCCGAAAAAAGGAAGTTATCTCAAGGTATCTCATTGCGCAAGCAGAAAACTTGGTTAAGTATGATGAAAACATGACATGCATTCAACTAGTTTTTCTATGTGAAAAGCTGCCTTGCAATATTTCTCTCCCTTCTATTTCATGCTCTACAGACATCGTGCATGTTACAGGAGCTACATATAGGATAACCTTTTGTGATAACATGACTGACCTGCCATATTTGAATGTGACATTTTCTGGTCCATCTTGGAATAATTTGTCAAGCAGAAAAGTTGTAGCTCTCACATCCTCCTCAATGACAAGAGATATATCGAGAACATTGGCCCCTAATATAGAGAATATTTGTAGTTTTTATTCCAGAGAATGCAAAACATGTACTCAAAAGTGTAGTGATCTAATGAGCAGACCAACCATTTTCCAGTGCAATGGGGAATCCCAATCATTTTATAGAGATCCAGTGACTCTTAGCGTGAACTTCCCGACCAACATCATCCATTTTGAGAAAGCAGTATTTCTGCGAAGTAAAAAGTTGATATGTCTCAAGTTCTCTACCGAATCAAAAACTATCAAGTTTTCATCAGAAAAATTCAAGCTAACAGTGCTATGTGAGAGACAAAGAAGAAAGTTGGTAACTGCAAAATCAAGACATTGTTCTAGTCCGAAATCAAAATCAACAGTAAGGTGTGTTAGATCAAAGTGCTCTAAACCTCTAAGTATCCTATATCTATTTGGGCCATTTGTTTTGAGACTTAAGAATGGCCCTATTGAACAAATAGATTTGATAGCTTCAGAAAGCGCAGTGCTTCCACTGAATCTTAATATCACGCACTTAGCTCATACACCTTGTCCAAGTCCATCATGCCAGAGATGCAAACCACAATGTGAAGAAATGATTAAAAGGACTAATATATCACTTTGCAGAAGCACTATTTTCCCAATCGAAAATATTACAACTGAAGGGCCTTCCAGTATTTCAACAACTACACCAGCGGTAGAAGTTGTATCTAAAGTAGAGTTTGTGGAAAGTAGCACCAGTAGAACTGAAAACGGGACTACAACTGCACCATTGTATCACATTACCACACATATTGGGCATCAGAAAATAAATCTCACTGCAAATTCATCGGAATATACAAGACCAACAACTGTAGCCAATATAACCACTACACATATGCCTCCTTTTTTTGAATCCAATGAAAAGAGAACTGAAGGGGCCACCAGTATTTCAACAACCACAAGAGCAGTACAAGTTCAACCTACAGAAGAATTTGTAGAAAGTAGTATCGACGTATCTCACATTACCACACATATTGGGCATCAGAAAATAAATCTCACTGCAAATTCATCGGAATATACAAGACCAACAACCATTGTAGCGGACACAGCAGCACCAAACATGACCACGCACTCTGGGCATCAGAAAATAAATTTCACTATAAAAATATCAGGGAACACAAGTGTAGCAACAACTGTAGCCAATATAACCACTACACATATGCCTCCTTTTTTTGAATCCAATGAAAAGAGAACTGAAGGGGTCACCAGTATTTCAACAACCACAAGAGCAGTACAAGTTCAACCTACAGAAGAATTTGTAGAAAGTAGTACCGACCTATCTCACATAACCACACATATTGCGCATCAGAAAATAAATCTCACTGCAAATTCATCGGAATATACAAGACCAGCAACCACTGTAGCAGACACAGAAGCACCAAACATGACCATGGACTCTGAGCATCAGAAAATAAATTTCACTGCAAAAGTATCAGAAAATACAAGTGTAGCAAAAACAACCACCACAAGTATGCCTCCTTTCTTTGAATTCAATGAAAATAAAAATGTTAGCATCAAATCAGACATCATCTTACCAACAACAAAATCAGAGACAACAGAAACCACAATATATGATGATTTCACAGAAGAAGTTATGGTTTACCATCAACAATCGAAAATCAATGTTACAGCATCAGAAAACTGGACGAACTTACATCAAGAGAATGTAACCAGCACTGTTTCCTCTTCAAGAAGCAGCATGTTCCCATCATTTTTGTTGTCTGTCCTGTTGATAAATGTTGTTTCTTTTGTATGTTGTCTTTATTTATGACAGATTCTTTTTTTTTTTCATTCTAAACATTGAGGAAAAACAAAAATGGACACACCCCAAGCACATCAATTGTCCGAAGAAGAGGAAGAATTTATTTTTCAGAAGCTCAATGCTATTGTCAGGGGAAACGTGAATGAAGAGTATCATCTGGCTGACTTCTCAAAGGAAAAACTATACACAGCCTGGACCAAAAGGTTTGGCAAGGAACCTCAAGAACCTTTTTATTTACCAGATGATTTGACAACTCCCGCAGATTTTGTTCAAAGAATACGAGACAAGATTTTCTGTCTCATTGTGTTACTGTTTCTAATCAGGTTTAACGTCACTCTTTGTAAACAACTTTCTTTTGGTATCAAGTTCTTAATTGCTCCACTTCATGAGTCACCTCCTGTTGCAGTACAATTCCTGGAAAAGTTAACTAAATTTGCTGAATCAGTCCATGATATAGAGAACCCTAAAACATACTTGGCTTTTCTTGATGAGAGACATTTATGGGATGATATCCATACTCTTTTTTTGAACATGTATGCAAGTAAAGATGGGCACCCAATATTTCTATTTGAACCAAGGACATACTATTCTTTTCTATGATTTAAAAAGACAATTAACAGTTCGGATCAATATCTTTTATACAGTTTTACATGCCTTCACACTATGATTTATTGTACGATCAATGCAAATGTATTTGAGAAAGGGTCTAAAGTATCCTCCTATTGTATTTTACTACAAGAAACATTTCTATGTTGATTATTTGTTGGTGAACCTGTTGGTTTTCCAGTTGTGTACATACTTAACTTTCTATCTCTCATTTCATTACAAAGTGCAATCCCGAGTTCTGGCTCCATGGTCCCAAAATCTCATGCACAATCAGGTTCTGGTAGAATTTTTCTTTCTCTCCAACAGCATCCCATATTTCCTCATTTCTTCTCAATGCCCTCTGCCTAACCGATCCTGTGCCCACAGCAAACCATTCATCTTGATACTGTCTCTCAAGCTCACAAATGGCAAGAGGATGAACAGCTAGATGAGATGTTCCAATGTTCATTCCTTCAGGCAAAAATGCCACTTGTGGATCAAAAGCATTCTCTTGACACAAATCCAACAGGTGCTTCTGATGCACAGTTTGGGATTTCAACCTTTCTAGTTCTTCACTTGCTTTCAAATTTTCTCTGCTTAGTGCTGCGACGAACCCATCTAGGTTATGAGTTACGTTTGCTTTCTCTTGCTCAGAAGACTGGCTTGTTGTTACATGCTTAAAGACCATCCGTTCAAGAAAGTCATTAGTTTCAGCTTGATTTACAACTTTCTTGTCCAGTACCTCGTCCTTTGAGTTGCTTCTACTGTTTTTGCCATCAGGAGCACTGCCTGCCACATAACAAGGCTTGGATGAATATCTCACTGCTTCGAGATGAAGTTCTCTGAGTTTCCTTATTCTTTCAAAGGAACACAACATCACTGAGGTTGTGCTCTGTGGGTTGAGATATTTTCCTAGTCTTGTGACAAATCCCAATTGTAATTCCTGTTGTTTTGATCCTACAGAATATGCAATAAATTTGTCTAAGCGAGGTAGAAATACAACTATGTAGTCTTGCGGCACCCAAGGCATCATACATTTTGCCTCCTCCTGGCTCCATGAAAAAACGAACCAGCCAAATGTTTCACACAAGACAACTATGTCACGTATAAAACGTTGCAGTTTGCCAACCAGACCAGATTTGCGAAATTGATCAACTAACAGATCAGTGTATGAGTCTATTTCTTGGAGTGAATTTCTGTAAAGTTCAACAACGTCAATCTTTGAGATAATTCCGGTGATAAGGACATGAAAATTCAAGTCACACTCTGCAACTTCTTGAAGTTTAGAACAATTGGGGGTAGGGTAAATCAAAATAAGTTTCTCTTCTTCATCATAGTTGGACTGTACTTTATTCATAGCGTTAGCATATCGCTGGGGCAAAATTCTCTGTCGAAAATCCTGTGTAGTCGTCCACATTGTTTGGTATAGTTTTATGTGTGTCCTGTGTGTCATATCACAAATATTCAATGGATTCTATCAAGAACAAGCTGCTCATATCAGCAAATAGAATGGCTGTCCTCATCAGGCGAGATGTGCTTTGTATCTGAATTATTCTGAAATCCATGAAAGAAATGCAGACGAGAGATAGTACAACATGAATCAATCCAAGAGTCAACTTTGTACAAAGCTTTCTCTTCAAGAGAAAATTCTTTATGATAGTCCACAAAGCTGATTTGGATTGTGAAATAAACGTAGTCCCAAAAACCAGTACAGCTAAAGCTAGTGTCATGTTTTCATCGTGGAAAAATCTATCTTGTGGCTCTCCATTTTTGTTGAAGTTTTGGAAGACAATACAAATGACAGAAAGTAGTCCTAGAGATAGAAAACATAAGAAGATAAGAAGCGATGACATTCTGCCTGCAGGTGCAACTACTAGAGCTCAAGGAGAATCAGGATAATATTGATGACGGAATATAACCATGAGAACTATAAAAGTATGTGGAAAGTGGTAGGATTCTTTCTTAGAGTATCTGCAAACAAAAAGCGATTTGAAAATGTAGTGAAGGAGATTTTCGAAAACAATAGAAAAGTAAAAGAAATATCATTGGTTCAAGTGGCAGTGGAAGAGACAAATCTGATACGAAAACACGATGAGCTTACATCCAAAGCTAAAATGATAATCTTGCATGACTCAGGATTAGAAATTTTACGAAGCATTTTCCTTGCAGTCAAAGATTTAAAGAGACAGATTATCCAGTGTCAGAAAATGCGAAGTCTTCTTCTTAATCAGAAATTAAGGGACCAAAATGGTTTGATGCAAACGATGAAACAAAGCTTTTTTCTAGAAAACTATGACAAAGAAAAACTACAAACTTTAGCTGCCCCCCCTATGCGGAATTTAGCAAAGAAAGCATTAAAACTAAAAATGAGGAGGGAAAAGTTAAATGATATCAGCAAAGAAATCGCAGAGGAACAAGAATTAGAGGAAGATCAAGATGAAGGAGTAGAAGGAGGTGATGAACAAGAAGATGACGAAAGGTTTAAAAAATGGTTGCAGGAACTAGTGAAAGAAACCCCACAGTTGGAACAGAAGGTTACCATCAAAGACTTAGAAAAAAGACTAAGGGCTTTGAGAGAATCCTAGTTAGGAGTCTTCATTTTCTAAAGATTCTCCAAAAATATAGAGACATGCTGTGCCAACTGTAAGACAGACTAGCTTCAGAATGTTGACAAAATATAGAACAAATGTTGCTGGGTCAGCCCTAGGACAATCTGGCTGGTCTAAATAGTCAGTGTAATCTAAATCAGCAATTTTCTCTAAACATTCTGTAATTGCTTTTCTTTCTGAGGCGTACTTGCAAGTATTCCTGATTTCTTCTTTAAAAACTTGGTTTCCTGTACAATCAAAGACTATGCCAATGCTTCTGTGAACACAGTCCACTACTGCGTGAAACATACCAGTGAAGAAAACCATCCGTTGTATAATCAGCAGAAAGAACTGTGTTTGGTTGTCCAGATGTTTTGTTAACATCAGGTACAACAAGGAAAATGAAAACACATACGGAGTCACAACATCATAGGAAGATAATGATCGTGGACTTGGTATTGATGCTTCTAGCATACAACAAAGGGTGATAAGGCTCAACAGGAAAGCTGTGTGCCTTACTTTTGGGGTCTTATATGCTGATGGGGGCTCTTTGTCTCCTGCTGATGATGCTTGTGCTATACAAGTTTCCGAACTGTCAAACCTTTTTGGGTTCCACCTGTACAGATTATACAGACCACCAATTCCACAGGGAATGAGCCTAAAAATATAGACTAACAGTAAATACAATGAGCCTATAGTTGAACCCAGGACAGTAGTCGGGCATTTGGCTTGAAGTGAATTAATCTTGTTCAAGTAGTCTATACTTTCCCTACAGTTTCTCACTAATCCTCCTCTTTGACAGTCTACAAGCATGTCATCTGCTGCTTCATCATAATTAGGAAGCCAGCACATGAGGCTAGTATGCAGTTGAGTGAAGAAGGATAGCCAAGCATACAGTACCAGTGTCGCTAAACAGCTTTGGCAGCATGTGGCGTAGGCTTCATAGTATTTGGGATAGTTTATTTTGGCAGATGTTGTTTTATAAGCCATTATATTGTACAGCCAAGCAATAACCATTATATCCCAGGATATGGGGGAGTGCAGTGTATCTTTATCACCTGCTCCTGTCAGAATCTCCACAGAAAATGGGACACAACAGCAAATGAATAGCACCAACGCTCTATTTCTTTCCTGCTGTAAAAACATTTTCTTTTCTTTTTATGTTTGCTCTTGCTCTGCTGCTGATTGTGTGTGATTTACTTTCTCAATAGTATTTATCGTTTGTGTTTCTGGATGAATTATTCAATATGGGAGATGTGAAAGCCATTTCAGTTGCAACTCTACTCTATTCTCGCTTTGCAAAAATTACAGACTCTGCAGTGATGTCTGCTAAAGAAGAAGCATCCCCAGGAGCAGAAATCATCATGAAAATAGCAGGGAATCCTAGTGGTATGGGTACATCCACCATTCCTTATATATATTGCATTTCTCCTCAAACGAGAGAAAAACTTCCTTATAACAGAAGTCTATTTTACTTGGAAATAAATTTCTTGTGGCCACCAAACTCTAGAATCTTTGATGAGACAACTTTAAAGCACCAGAAAAAACAGAAAACATACGAAGTCTATCGCCAGCTGAAATACATAGGTGTAATTAGAAAATTTGCAGATATGCAACGCTATGTGCTTTTTGATCCTGTAAAGTATATTACTTGTGTTCGCGATTTAGACAAAGATGAAATTCTATATAGAAAACCATTTCCTCTTACTCCCTTCTGCACCTATCCTGATGAGAACCAAAACAAAGAATCCCAAAGGAGACTGATTGAGTTGATGAATCAGTGTATAGGACTTGATTTTATCGATCCAGTCAAAGATTACTTTTGTCTGACTGAGATATCTAGAAGAAGCCACGTTAGCACACACACAGTAGAAAGGCAACTGTCGAAGATACTTTGTAGAATCACAGTAAACAGAACGTCTGGTTGCTGGGTGAGTTCATCCAGGAGTGATTACAAGCGGACATTTTGGTTTGCACTTGGTGGAATCCAGTTCAATGACTTATTTTATTTCCCAAGTGAAATAGATGGTCACACTGAACCACTTTTTGTTAAGAACAAAAATATTTTGCATTCTTTGTTGTGTGAACTGAGTTTGGGAAAAAAACATGCTAGGTGTTGCAGACCAATGCATCTTAGGCTGGGTACAAGTGCAGAGAATGCAGTGCATATCAAAATCAGAAAAAACACTGAGCAGCTGTTTGATTTGACTCCATCTGAATTGAGAGAGTATGCTGGGCATCTCACTGGAATTGCAAGTATCATGATACGACAACAACAAACCATCACAAAAGAAGAAGAAAAATTGCGCAGGAGAAATAAAAGTCGCCAGAATAGGGTAATGTTTTGGCAAGACAAAGAAACCAAAGAAAGAGGATGTCATATCATTGGAAATCCAGATATGGGAGACTATGCAAATATCTCTTCCATCATCAAAAAAGAAGAAAATGAAAATGAAAAGGAAGTAGAAGAAACAGATGAAACAGTCATTGACTTCAAAATGTTATTTGAACTGCAAAATGTAGCAGAGAAAAACAATCTATCCCTGGAATAATAGAAATTGGAATTTACAGAAACGGAAGCTTGCTTTATGAAACTGAGAAGCAGTACGAGGAAAAGGGAGAGGAAAACGTGAGGCAGACTCAGCAAAAAGCTGAACTTAAAATGGGACTCTGTGGGCAGTTGTCAAGAAAGATCTTTAAATGTTCTGTGCTTACTCACCATAGGCAAAAGAAGTACAAACCAAGACATCACATTGAATGGATTCAACCAGTTACCGATACAGCTGAAGTACTGAAGGAGACTGAAGTTTTACTTTTTGACATGACGCAGCTCTTCTTTTTTTCAAGCAGAAACCTATACGCCACCAAAGACACAGAAGTCCAAGTCTATGATTCTGTTGACCAGATGTTAGAAAAAATGAAGGACCAACAGCTGTTGATAGGGGATATAGAGTTTACTGAGGAAAGTAAGATCATCAACAAAGTTCAAACTTTCTCCATAGATGATGTGATTTGTGCACTAGGAAATAGAATTTTTGATTACATAGAAAAGTTCAAGTCTGCAGCAAAGCACCACGGGGCAGAAAATGTCCTGAAATATGCATTCTTGTGCCTTGATGGTGATAGTCCTAGTGCAAAGATGACTACCAGGAAAAAAAGGAGCATGACTAGTTTTAAAGAAAGCCTGAAAAAGAAGTTGATGGGTCGAAAGAGCACCAACAATTTGGACCATGTCATCAAAAAGATATTGGAAAAAACCGAAGAGGAAATTTTGGTCCCAAACAAGCTGTTTCGGGGCAGCATGGCTAGGTTCATGACAAAGAAATGCAACCGGTTGCTCATAGTTGAAGCCTTTGCCAGTGTTTTGGCTGAAGCTAGAAATACTTTAGTGGATAATACGTCCATCTACCTAGTTTTGGGAGCAACCAAAACAAAAAGTGATGTGACGGTCGTCAAACTTTGTGGTCGCTTCTGTCACCCTCATGAGGATAGGCTGACCCGACGGAACCTACCACCCTACCATGAAGCAGACAGCCTAATCCCACTAGTGTGGTCTTGTGTGAAAACAACAAAGAAAGCATGCATCGTTAGCAAGGACAGTGATATGCTACTGACCCTTTTGGCTTTAGCTGACGAGAACCTGCTTGTACTTTCTCCAATGGACAACACCTTTCTGAAAGTAAATACCATTTTTAACAACCAGGTTGCATTTGCAGTTCTGCCAAGTGCTGGACTACAAAAGATGAAACAACTCGAGATGCTGCTCCATTTGACAATTGGAGGAAATGACTATGTTGAATGCTTCCCAAAGGTTGGAAGTGAAACTATAATGTCTGGTTTGGATGTGATGAGGAGCCATCCAAAACATTCATTTTTCCCTATGGTATCATTTATCACATGGATGCAAATAAGGGATCAACTGACAATGCAGAGTTCCAGGATGATGACGATGATGGTAGAAGACTGGGAGAAACCAGTGTCTTTCGATGTCCAAGTTCTCACAGAATCAGCTGTGGCTGTAAATCTGTTCCGTTCCATTCTTGAAGACAACTGCAATCTGTATCCAGTTCGATTAGGTACATCTGTGTACCTAATTGCATATGACCCGAGTGTGACAGAAGAAACCTTTGAGTGGTACTGCAAGAAATGTCCCGAAAACCTTCAAAAGACTCCCACACCATCCCAGAAACATGTGATGTGTTCAGAGGGAATGAAATCAGGGTTTGAACAGAGTATGAAACGTCGACTCTATTCATTGTCATTGCTCACCGACACCAGAGCTCCACCTTCATGGATTGACTTGTCAGACGTGAATTTGGCTCATAAAAATGGATACTCTGCCATGAATGATCACAAGTACCAAAATGCAATGTTTCTTGAAAAAAATGAATAAAGTATTACCACAAAAGGTAAAAAGAAAAGAAAAGAAAAGAAAAAGAAAATGCCAGTATTCTTTGATGAAAAAGTTTTTTCCATAACTAAACTAGTGAAACATATTCTTCCTCAGTCAAAAGATCTATGGATTCCTGTTGAACTGAAAAGCTTTTTAAAGTATAAAGGTTCTTTTCTTAAACTACAGGAAGTTGTGGTTAAAACGAGCAATCCAAACCTTTCTCTTCCTTGGAACCTGACTTGGAATAAATCTCCTATGTTACCTTCTCTATGTCAAGATACAACTACTACTATTTCTGCTGCTGCTGCTTCTTTTACCCCTACAACCCCTACCTCAGATTCTAATTCCATACCAAATCCAGCTGCTGCTTCTTCTGCTCTTGCTACTGCTGCTCCTGCTGCTGGTTACACCAATCTAGATGATGGGTGGAATGTAGCTGAAGTACCTGAGCAATTGAGAAAGAATGTGGAAGAATTTGCTTTTTCTAGTTTGGAGAGATCTTTCGTGGATGCTAAAAAAGACTTCTATCTTGGAAAACATACTGAAATAACTGAAACATTTTACTTGAATGACATTAAAAAAGAAGGAGGAATAACTTGTCTGATGCTGTCTGAGAGAGATGAAGAAGAGGAAGAAAAAAAATCTAAGAATTCACTTCTTCTATTCTTGGATCACTTGTTGAAAAATAATTCAATGACTAGACTGCTCGCTTACTTTTCAGGTCCCTACTATGACAAGTTGATTCGATATGGTCTAGATTTCATTTTTCCTGACCATTTTCCTTTGAAGCTTTCTGTTAAGATATCAAAATGTGCTCCAAGTGAACTCGTAAAAGTTATTCCATTTGAGGCTTTACAAAAATTGATGCTGGTTCTTCAAGAAATAGAGCAGGCCTCCTACATCTATTACATTCCAGAACATGAGACCTTTTCTCCTAGAATAAACATCTTTGTTCCTGCAAACGTAGCAACCAAAATATTTGTCAAAGTCAGAATAGTACATGGCACAGAATTTTATCACAGTTCTGTAAGGGAAGAGGAAGAAGGAGACTGCCAATATAATAAACAAGATGACATAAGAAGCTATCTTACTGATCTTGACTACTCGGTTATAGCCAAACTTCATAGTATTTCTCTGAGGACAACAGAGGAAGAATTAGAAGATTTATTACGATCATATAAAGGAACAAACACCAAGAAAACTGTAATATTAAAGCCATGACTTACATGAGATTAAAATGGATCACTTATCGGAACTTGCTGTTTTGTATGATGCTTTTTGTGGCCCTGGAGAAAAGAGGGGAACAAAAAGAAGACTAGAAGAAATTCTAGATTACGATGTCAATTTTGGAATTTTGAATGACAATGCCATCACAAGTGACAATTTCAGGCCAGACATCAAGAAAGCTCGAGATAACTATATACCCAAGGAACTTGATCTCCCTCATACTACATATGGCTTGAGTCTCCTAGAGCAGGGCCCTGCATTAGAGATCCCAGCTTTTGGTAAAGATCCAACAGAAGAAATTGCTGGGAAGTTTGACCTTGTCATCAACTCACTGACTTCTCTTTACAACAGAGAAAGTGCACCTTTAGAACCCAATCATTTGCTTTTTCATTTTCAAGGACTGAATAGAATTCCTTACTCACTTGGAGAAAACAATCCAGCCTGTGATCCTCTCAGGTCACTGATTCAGATGCAAGTGTATGAAGAATGTGATCGGGTTCCATTGGATGATGGAGTGTTTCATTCATGTAATGAGCTAGAGAAGGAAATGAGACTCATCAATAAAGTCCAGGAGAATTACAGTTTGCGATTTGGCCACATGAACATGGACCCTCTGGCAACTTTAGTATCATTCAAACAATTGAGAAAACATATTGAATTAAGCAACGACATATTACGGTCTCAGTATGCTTCCCTATTGAGAAATGAAACATACATTTCTCTGAAGGAAAAAGTTATAGAACAGCACGGTCCAAACAGTGTTGTTGCACTGATGGTTCATCTCAGTTCCCCTGAACTTCTCTTGGACACTTTTATTCCAAGGGGTGTGCTGAGCAGCAAAACCACAGGGAAACAGCACGAACAACAACCATACGAGGGTAAAGTGACATTGCAGACCCAAGGTTTACTGAATGTTGACATTGAAGATGGAGACCAATACTTGCCACCAGGAAGCATGTTGTCTTCTGCATTTCTGTATCTTATAATAGAGATGCAAGAGCTTGTTCCTGGTGACTGCAAGTTCAATTTTCCTTGGATTAAAATGCTCCTGACAAACAAAACATTTGAGGAGGTTGCAGAGGACATAGTCATTGAGAGTAGAGGGAAGTGTATCCCAGCTAGAAATGGGAAGCAGACACGTACTATTGTAATCACCGTTGGAAAGCTCAGAGTAGGGCCTCATCATGTGCATGAGCCATGTGACCTAGACTCGAAGCAATTCTCTCAGTTTGACCTACTGCTTCATGAAAAATTCTCACAATACATTATATTTTCAAAATAGTTTTTTTTTTTTTTTTTTTTTTTTTTTTTTTTTTTTTTTTTTGCTTTGTCCTTTGTTTTTTCTTTCTTCTTACAAAGACTTCATCAAGTCATAAGCAAAGCTTTGTCTGGCGTGAACCAGCTCTTTATTTTCATACTGTATTTTGTGCCTTGTTAACTCAGATTGTTTCATCATTGCTTCCTGAACATCTGAGAAAAACCCTGCATTTATGCATTGGAGGGTTCGCATGTAACAACATAATTTTTGAAAGAGGTCTGAAGCCTGAGCCTTTTCCACCATATCTTCAGGTGATTTAATGATCAGATTCATTCCTTTGATGTTCAATACTAAATCTTCATGACAAAGTGATACAAGCAATCGGAATGCTGGGGTACAGTCACGTGTTTTCTTTTCACAAAACTGCCACTTGTTCTCTGATTCACTCTGTGGAAACAAAGACAAGTAGAAGTTGAGTAGTGCATTAAATGCATCACGTACATTAGGACTGGCCATCACATGCTTTCCCTCCATTTTTGCACTACTAGCAAGTACTTCTTTCTGTTCAGTCAACAATTGCACTTGCTTGTTTGATTGTTCTAATTCATTACTTTTAGTTTGAATCTGAATCCTCAGATCATCCACCACTTGGTTCAGTTTGCTCAATTTGTTTTCTAAATAGATTTCTTTCTCCTCGTGATTTTCTATTTCATTTTGATGCTCTATTTTAAGCTCTCTGATTTCATCTAGTAGCTGCTGCTGTAGTTGGCTTGTATCCTTGCCTTCACTAAGACAATACTTGACGTCATCCAAAGCTTGTTCTGCAGCTTCACATCTTTCTTTAGAGATTGCTAGGTCATCCTGTACTATTTGCAGTTTGTGATACCATTTGATAGATTCTTTTTCATATTTCTCAGACCTTATCATTTCATGTTCCCACCTTTTGTGCAGGTCTCTATAGCTTTGCCAAAATGCATCTTGTCTGTGGTTGTTGTGATCCATTAACTTATTTCTATTTCTAAGTTTAAAGAGTGAGAGAAATTTAGCTAATATGGATGAAGGATTTTGTGGCAATGGCATGGTAATTCTAGCATCAGCTGTTGATTCTTTATTTGGTCACAGCAGTTCCTTGGAGGAGCTAAAAAGAGTTAACTCATTCCTCAGAAACTATTTCCTCCTCCTTGAAAACATGAGCAATTTGAAGAAAGCTCAGTCAGACTTGGAAATTGTGGCAAATGACACTCTGGTCGAAAAACAAAATCTATCAAACAATATTGATGCTCTCTGGATGAAGTTGATGGAAAAAAGAGTGAGTTTTTTTGATTTACAGGATAAACACAAAGACACATTTGTGGTGGAGAGTGATATTCAATTCATGTTGGCAGAATATAATAGAGCCAAAGAGTTGTATTTGTTGTATAACAACATTGATCACTTAGTCTCAAAAACTTTGTCTGAGACAGATAGAATTGAAAAAATTACTTTTTACAGCAAACAGTTTGATTCACTTTCTTCATTTCATTTCAGTGGGTTTGAAACAACACTAGAGACATTGTTGGGACAAATGGTCAAATTTAATGAAACAAAAGAGTACATCACAAGTCAACTAAGTCTTGCAAAAGCTGGGGACCTCCAGACAGCCATAACCTTAGGTAATCAAGTTGAGGAAAAAGTCCTAGATGAAAGCCTCAAGAAATTTCTTTGTGATGGTTTTGTCTCTAAACCATATGACCAGAAACATGCTAGGCTTATAAAATCACATGTAGAAGCAGTAGCATCATAGGAGAGTAAGCTTTGGGGGGGGGGGGGGGGGGCTTTTGTTGTGAGGTTTTAGAACCAAATAAATGGAGAACATCAAATTGAGGTTTAACATCTTTTTTATTTCTTAAAATTATCAAACCAAATTCTTAAAGATAATGTCACGCATGCACATTGAAATGGAGAGCTGGTCACATGCTTCTTCAAATGATATCTCTGACTCATCTTGTAATTGTTTGACCTGCTGTGCAAGGCCAAGGAAGCTTTTATCCCATGAAGTTGTTCCAATGCAGGCACTCCCTTTCTTCCCATACAACAGAGAGGCCTTGCCCACCACCACTGGAAAGATGTTCTTTTCTTTGTTTCGGCGGCTTAATCCTGCCACAAACATAGGAGTTTTGCTTTCGTAGGATGACAGATTTATAGGAAGAAGCACTAGTGACTTATTTTCCTGTTTGTTCTCAGACATGAGTAGACGCTCTGAGTTGTTCATCTGCAACTTTGATAATCCGTTCATAAACACCACGTGGTTGAAGCTCCGGCCAGGAATACTTTGCAATACCCTCAGTTTCTCTTCGTCTGCCTCAGTTTGCTTGAGAATTTGCTCCTCTTCCCCTCTCATTATGAATGGTGTGGTCAGGTGCTCCTCTACTTTCACATATGCATTCCATGAAGAAGATGAAAATCTTAGGGGGTTTTTGTACATTCTTGCCTCCTCTGGATCAAAGTAGAGTAGAATTGCCTCTGCCAACTCCTCTACTGTGGCCTCCTTGGAGTACAGACTGCTTTTCGGAAAGTTCTGACTTTTGCCCAATGCTGTGCAGACATATGCAAACAATATTAGATTTTTCTTGATTGCTGCTAAAGTTGCGAGAACTGAGTTGGGTGGAGCATCTTGAACCACCATTTTGATCATGGCCCTGGCAGGATCTGAGGTTCCTGCATAGTTATCATACCATTTTATTGGCTTTGCATTGGGATTCATTTTTTCATTCAGTTCCCATTTCTGCATGATTTCTTTCTGTCTCATCTTTCCCTCGTCTTCAGTTAAGAACAGATTCCCAGTCACTCCAGTGAACCCAGACTGATGCTGACCATAGAAGTAGACTGTTGACAAATCAGGAGCACCTTCGCTAAGGAATGTCCCTGCAAAGAGCTCTGGACGGTGCCATTCAAATTGAGCTTTTGTCCTCAAGTAACTTGCTGTGGAAGGATTAGTTGATTCCTCGATAGAACAGTCCAAATCTTTCACATAAAGACAGCACTGAGGAGAACGAAGGAATTCTTTGTTCATTTCCTCAAGGACTTGCTTGGCTACAGGTATTCCTTGAAGTGGTCTGGGTGAGAAGAAGGGCAGATCGATGATATCACGGAGTAAAACAAGTGCCAGTTTTGACCCCATGAATTTTTCCAGAGGGGATGCATTCTCTGGCACACAACGCCATCCCGGTTGCCTCAAAAGACTTCTGCCTAATCGATTTGGTTTTATTCCTCGCTGTTTGACTGACTGGAAAAAAGAAGTTTTATCATCTCCATTCTCTGCTGCATATTTGAAGACTGCCCTCAACATTTCTTGGTCGATGAAGCTCTTTGGCAGAGCCAAAACATTCCATATTTCATTTATCACCTGCTTCACTGCAAGACTTGTTTTCAGAGACCTCTCGAGAGACGCAAGATTGTGAACCTGAAGCATCTGATATTTTTCACCATCATTCACTTTAAAAAAAGGTCTGCTTGTAGCAGTTAGACAATCTTCCTGATCAATGGGCTGAAGTAATGCAAACATATTTTCCTCTTTCTATTGAGATCACAGTTAGTATCACTAAAGTACATGTCTAGAGTACATGAAAAATCCGATTTCACATTTGGGGTGCTGGTGGCAAAAAACATTTTGCTACCTGACCTTTCACAAGTCTACAACCTCCGAGAACCCAACAGCTTGTAGAACCTTGTCTGGCTGCTTTAAATCTTTTCATCAGCTCCCTTTCGCAAGAACTAGCAGGAATGCATTTAGGAAAATATTTTGAAATGAGTTTCTCTTTCTCCTCCCGGGTTGTCCAGGCTAGGGCTTCCTCAATGGTTCTGATACTTTTTACTCCTGAATTTAAAGACAAAGGAAAACAGTAAACTCTTGGATTTTGTTCAGTTTCTTTCCCAGGAACAGGAGGCAGTCTAGGAACTGCAGGAAGATAAACCATATCCTTTTCAGTGTGCCACTGGGCATGCAATACTCGCATTGAATCATAAAGTTCTAAAATATTGGTGCAAGCCCGATCACCATTGATATATTTATTGTGCTCAAAGAAAAGAGTGAGGCCTTTCAAATCTCTAAAGTCTACATAAAGTCTGCGAACTAACTCGCACCTTTTTCTTAGATGAACTTTATAAAACTCTACAGGAATATGAGTCATTGCAAAGAAATGGTCTGTCTCTCCATTTTCATAGGGAGAAAAGCAAACTCCTGCATTTGTGACTGCATTCTCATAAGACGCAACATGTATTCTACATTTTTCCCTCCGGGCTTCCTCAACAATGTGCCTGGGGATCAGATGATAAATCCCTATTGGCACATACTTTACCTTATTGTTGTCAAACGTAAAGTAGGGTTTGGCACGACATGTAATAATCAAAGCCATATCACTGTAGTTCAATGTCAAATTACTGTTCTCACGAATGAACTGTTTTGCTTCTTCTTCATTGGGTCGTCCTAGCAAATAACATACTCTTTGGAATCCAATTATGCAGTTTGCTTGTAATGCTACGTATTTTGTACCTTGAACAAACCATCCTAAGACATTTTCATTTCCTTTCAGGTACCTTGAAGGTAGTATGCTTATCGTTTCTGGATCCTGTTCTGCAAAATATGTGAGGAGAGGAAGCGTCCTCATTTTCGGAGCTCCTTCCTCTAAAGACGACACCATTATGTGTTCCAGAGGAATTTTTGCCTGGAATCTGACGAGGTATGCACTTTTGGCCATCTTCTAGAAATTTCCTGATTATACACCTCATTCTAAAATCAATGATGATGTTTTCCAGTAATACACACATTTTTAAAGTTATATTTGTATGCCAAAACTGGTGGACTTTCTATTTCTTTATCTTGTAACATCACACTGAAATCATAGAATGTCGGTGTCTTGTTGTTTTTTTTCCATGGTACTCTCTTTTCTTTGATAAATGTGTTTAAGTTTTGCTCCACCTGTGCCACCTGCAACACATGTTTAGTGAAGAAAGCTTCAGCCTCTGCTCCAAGGATTTTTGAAATGTGCGGTTTAAAAAATCTGAGAAACCATACATCATCCATGACATTTTTCTCATAATAGCCTTGTGTGACCTCTGACTCCCTACAAATCACCCAGAACTTCAAAGGGTAACTAACACTCAGTGTCATAGTGGGGTGAGAGCTTTCAAGTTGTACTGTGTTCTGAACAACATAGTAGGTACCTCCCAATGTGTCCCTATCTTTGCAAATTTGCTCTAATGCCGTGTCTGTGTCTCTTTCATAGGAAATTATCCAGTTCCTGGAATTGGAACAGTTGTGATGTATACTGCATATGACCCCATTCTCCTTTTGTTCATTTTGATTGAAGGAGGCTTGGTTAGTATAATGTTTCTTGATAGTCAGATGAGGTGTCTTCATTTTCTAAACAGGATCTTATATCTGATTAGTGATCAAGAAAAAAAAAAAACACACTTACAATATTACTGTTAATGAAACAGAAAGACATACTTACATTTTCTCCCCCTGCCACAAAGTAGATAAAGGATGATTGGCGTTTTCCTTGTTCAAATTCTATTTTAATGGAATAAAGGGAATTCCTGATGCGAAATCTAGGGAAGTTTCCTGAATTAGAGCCTATGGTCCCTCTTTCGGTCAAGATTTCCAAATAGTTTAAGATGTCTTCCTTATACAAAAGTATAGCGCTTATCTGATGAGCAAGCAATACTATAACTGAACCCTCTTCACACACAGCATTTGCTGCAACAAACAGCTTGCCTGATTTAGATTTGCCATTCCTTCTTGGTGCCACAACTGCAATAAACCGCTTGCAGTATTGTAGAAACAGTTCATTTAGTTCATCTCTCCTCATGGTTTCTAGTTCAACTATTCCAGCAAGTCCAAGTGTTTCGAGTATGGATGGAACATGCTTGAAAAGATCCTGTCCTAAAAGCTTAACAGCCCTAGAACAAATGCATGCGCGAATGGTTTCCAATTGGAATGGCTCAAGTTTCATTTCAAGTTTATTGGTAATCATCATGATGCACTCCATCATCATTTTTATTACTGTAATGCCATCCGACTCTTGTTGCTCTTGCTGCTGATCCATACTCTTGTTGAACATGGATTGCCAGGCTCTTGTGCCTTTTTTTCTACATACAGCAAGTTCATCATAAGTTAGGTGAAATTCTTCCATCAATTGTTGTTTTATTTTCTTTCTTTCCTGAAGTATAACAAACCTCTTGATTGATTTAACAAAGGGGTTTGCAAAAGCAGATGGCCAAATGGAAGATTTATTTGGAAGCACAGTTCGGAAAGAACCACATTCATCAGAAGAAGCATAGGTTTTAAATGTTCTACATCCTAATTTTGATACCTGTTCTTGTTCTTCCCCTTTGACATGAAAGAGCTCTTGCATAATCACTTTTTCCATATTTATTAACTTTTGTTAACTACAAATACAAAAAATAAATAAATATAGTAACCTTAATGGATGAGCTAAGAAAACTTTTGGGTCCATTTGATTCACAACACAGTGATGGCTACAACAAAAATAGAGGACAAATGACTAAAACGAAACCGAATAAAATGAGCATACATGAGAACAAAGCAGGAGAAGAAGAAGAAGAAGAAGAGTGTTTTTTGGATCAACTTGTATCTAACTTTGGTTGTACAGATGATGTTGTTTATGACAGGTCTAAACCTGATTCCACTGCTTTTGCTCCAAATACTAATTTGGGAGGAACTGATCCTCTTCCTGGATTTGACAACACAGCCACTTGTGAAATATGCAAAATCAAATGCAACAGGAACATGATGTCTCTCAAAGAGGACTCCTCAGAAGGTGCTACTCTGATCGAGTTTTTGGAATTGGCACAGGCTATGTTTAACCAACAAGAAGGCCGTCCTGCCTTAGACATTGCAAATGAAGTGCTGCAGAATTTGAAACATTACAGCCGAAAGCATCCAGAAAAGCTGAGAGGCCTGCTTAAACTAGATGCCCATGCAGTGCATCAGCATTTCAAATATAATCATGAACGAAAAGCTGTGAGAAAAATCAAAGATGAGGTGTTACAGGTACTTCTCTCCATGATGGACGTAGCTGTGAGGTCATCATGCTATAAAACTGAAACAGGCAAGCTAGCACTTTCCAAGCAAGAAGCAAACCTGTTGCTCAACATAATTGACAGAATTCAAAAAGTTTATATT